>CM055959.1:63796502-64396502 GCA_029490685.1 Schizonepeta tenuifolia
AAGGAAGACGCAACCGAAGATGGTATGAAGTCCATTCCACTGACAACATCATTGGCAATCCAACCGAGGGTGTGCATACAAGGAGCCGAGTTGCAAATCCAGAATCAACCGAAGAAAATTCCAACACTTATGCCCAATATGCTGAGGAGTTGGCAGTTCTAGAGGAATTCGAGCAAGCTGGAGATGTTGCCATGATTTCTTGCTTTGTAGCTGATGTGCCAGAACCGAAGAATGTTGGGGAAGCTCTCAACTGTGTCCACTGGACAACAACCATGCAAGAAGAACTGAATGAGTTTCTACGCAACTGTGTATCGGAGTTGGTAGAAAGACCTAATGGTGTCAAGGTGATTGGATTGAAGTGGATCTTCAAAAACAAGAGAGACGCCATTGGATTCATTGTGAGGAATAAAGCAAGGTTGGTAGCTCAAGGATACTGCCAACAAGAAGGAATCGACTTTGAAGACTCTTTCGCGCCAGTTGCAAGGCTGGAAGCCATCCAAATTTTTCTAGCTTATGCCGCACATCACAAGTTCAAAGTGTATCAGATGGATGTGAAGTGTGCATTCCTCAACGGAGATATCAAGGAAGATGTGTATGTTGAACATCCTCCTGGTTTTGAAACTGGAAATGGAAGAGTGTACAAGTTGAAGAAAGCTATCTATGGACTAAAGCAAGCGCCAAGGGCCTAGTATGACACTCTTTGTGGTTTTCTACTGAACTCGGGATTCAAACAAGGATTAGTTGACAAAACCCTGTTCACTATCAAAGTTGGAGATGATATACTTGTAGTACAAATCTATGTGGATGACATCATATTCGGTTCCAAGTCAGAGGAGCTGTGCAAGAAATTCTCAGACCTCATGAAGGAGAAGTTCGAGATGTCAATGATGGGCGAGATGAATTATTTCCTTGGGTTACAAGTGAAGCAGTCACCAGAAGGGATTTTCATCAATCAGTCCAAGTATACAAAGGAGCTCATCAACAAGTTCGGATTGCAGACAAGTAAGACAATCAGGATCCCAATGAATACTAACTGGAAGATTGAACCCGGAGCTGAGGGAAAGCTCGTGGATGCCAGCAAGTATAGAGGGATCATCGGTTCTTTGCTATATCTAACTGCCAGCCGGCCAGACATATCATACGCAGTTGGAGTGTGTGCTCGATTTCAAGTCCAACCAAGGGAAGCTCACATGTTGGCAGCAAAGAACATCATCAAGTATCTGAAGGGTACTGTCAATGTTGAGTTGTGGTATCCAACTGACGACAATATCCAGCTTACTGGATACTCAGATGCGGATCTAGCAGGAGATCGGTTGGACAGGAAGTCTACCTCTGGACATTGTCAGTTCATGGGAAGCAAGCTGGTTTCATGGTTCTCCAAGAAACAAGCATGTGTTGCTACTTCTACAACCGAGTCAGAGTATATTGCTGCCGGAAGCTGTTGCATGCAAGTGTTGTGGCTGAAGCAACAGCTGAGAGATTATGAAGTTGCAACTGGACAGGTTCCCATTCATTGTGATAGCTCGAGTGCCATAACTATATCTCTGAATCCTGTTCACCATTCTCGGACAAAGCATATCGACATCCGTCAGCATTTCATCCAAGATCATATTGAGAAGAAGGATGTGTTCATGGAGAAGATCCCAACTGAGATTCAGAGGGCTGATATCTTCATTAAACCTCTAGTCGAAGCGCGGTTCAAAATGCAATGTGATTTACTTGGATTGTTAGATCCACCTGATAAGGAACCAGCTAAGGTAAAGAGACAGACATCTATCTGAGGGGGAAGCTCATATAAAGGGGGAATGTTAGATGCGGATCGCCAACTGATGACATCAGATGTCAGCTGAACAGACGAACTCGAGTCAGCTGATGGTATGCCAATCAGATGCAGATATCCAACCGAAGGAATCAGACATCAGCTGAACAGACGAACTCGAGTCAGCTGATGGTATGCTGCAACATGGGAACTCAGCTGATTTCGACATCAGCTGGCAGGTATCATTTATGACTAAAGGTCTTATATTCTTAAATGAGAATGTTTGAAATAAATTCAAACATTCCTGAGCTAGTGAGTTACATTAAGATAGCCATCATGTCGCATTAAATGTAAAGTACGGCTGAACATCCATAGCCTACTTTATAGTGCGACTGGGCTGACATGAAACTGTACACCTTCTCACGCGCTGGTTGGAACTCGGATCAAAACGTCGAGTCAAAGACGGTCAACAGTCACGTAATCTCAGCCGTTGATAGATTCGCGCCATTTAACCCCAGCCGTTGATCTCATCCGAGGCAAAGACCTATACAAGGCGGTAAATCAGGAAGTGATCCTTACCTTCTCTATTCGTGCATATCATTATTAACTGTTCATCATCCTCTCCGAAATTGTCTCACCATTTTCAGTAACAAATTTCTTTCTTCTTTGCATATATATATTCCTCTGAGATGGCACCTAAATCAAAAGCCTCGATGAAGATGGTCTCCGCAGAACCGGCTACGTTCCAGGAATCCTTCGACATGATGATGTCAAAGATTCATTTCGAACAGATTCTTTCCAGAGAAGCTCTGACCTCGCCGGAACTCGCTCCCGTCGCAAACATTCTTTCCGACCACGGTCTGCTTAACTGGGCAACCCTCTCTTCGTCAAAGCTGCTCAGGAAGCAAGTAGCCCATTTCTACAGGAATCTGCAACGAGATGCAGAACTCGGCCTTGTCATGACCATCCCGTGCAAGCAACGAAACAGCACTTCCCGTTCAATGGAAGACACCGCCGTCGAAATCAAAGTGTCCAAAGAACTGGAGAAGATCATCCCCAGAAATCGGGAGGCCATAGACGTGATGGGGAACTTCTCTGACAAGGATGCAGATGCATTTCTACAAACTATCCTCCTTGTCCCCGAACCTTTGAAGGGGAGTATGCAGAGGACCAAACTGAAGCCGGAGCACCGACTTCTGTTTGACGTCATTTCAAAATGCGCCTTCGCATACGGAGGAGCTATCGGTGATATCAGCAGACCGAAGCTCAAACAACAGAAGGCATTAGAAGAACACCACAAAATCGACTGGCTGGGCTACCTTGAAAGCCAGCTGTGGGCAGAGAAGCTGAAGATCTCCGAGACGGTAGCTGATTCCGGAGAGCAGTTGTTAAGTGTTAAGGGCACACTCAACTTCGGCACCAAAATATCAGCCCTGATCCTCCAAGCTACCAAGGGTCAGAAGCTGACGTGGGAAGAGAGTGAGGACCCTCCATTCAACAAGCTGATGCTGTTCCCAACAGCCAAAAAGGCTAGGGATGTTGTGGAGGCAGTATACACTTCCAAGGGAGCAACGAAGCCAGCTGTGGAGTCAGCCCCAGCAGCTCGCCGCCCTTCAAGGACCAAGCCTACCAAACGCCAGCAGGAGGAAGTGGCTGAAGAAGAGGAAGAAGAAAAAGAGGTGGAACCCCTCCAGAAAAGGCCCAGAATCAGAATCATCCAGCCAGCAGCTCAACCGGCTGCAACGGGCCCCGTGGTGGAGACACCAGCTGAGAAATCAACCGAATCCAGCCAGTCGGTTGATGCAGCTGCGTTCGTGATTCAACCCCGCCAGCAAGAAGAACTGGTTGAAGAAAAGGAGATCAATGTGGAGGATTCCAGCTCGTCCTCAAATGACTCTTCTTCATGTGAAAAGTCCCATGACAGTCCAACTGGAGCTGATGCCAGCCAGGAAATCCCACCTGCGTCTGAAGAAACAATTGATTCTGCCCAATCACCACCCAAAGAGGATCTAGTTCTCTCAATTAGTCCTCAGTCCAATATCCCGAGCCTCTCGCTCGATGCCAACGTTGAGACCATTCCTTTGGCCAACGTTGATGAAACCGTTGAACCCATCTCCTTCGATATAGATCCACCCCCAATCGATGATGAAGCCAACCGCCAGGCGATCTTGGATGAGTATGAAGGCAGACTGGACTACTACTTTCGCAAGCTGATTGGCATGTTCCCAGAGGCCAGCTCGATGCCTATTTTTGCCATGTTCGGGACGGAACTGCTCTATCAGTTCAGCATCATATTCAGCTACTGGTACGTCAAGGAGGAAACCCTGAGGATCCATGGATGGGATAGGTTGAAGATTGATGAATCCAACCTTAGGGTGTACTTCGACTACCAGAACCTGGAGGTTGCCTACAACCAGAAGGTGGCTGTGCTCCGTCGTCGCCTGGACCTGATTCAACAAGAAGGGACAGACACCAGAGAGCTGTGCAACAATCCTGGAGCTGTTAAATTTCTTGACAGCATGTTAGCTAAGATGTCGACCATATAGAGGAGGTCGATGAAGCTGACTTGGCTGCCCAGAGAGAAGAAGCAAAGCTCAAGGATTACCTGGCCAGCCGAACAGCCCTGGTTGTCGTGGATCCAACTGCCCAGGCACAACATCAACAACTGCTTGGACCCTCTAATCAGCCAGCACACTCAATCGATGCCATCTGTGAGCTGATCACTGAGAGGGTCAACCAACTGAGGCATGAGCTGTTGTCAAAGATCAAGCTCAACAAGGAAGAGGAAGCTGACAAGATCAATCAGCTGATGGAGGAGAACGCTTCCTTGAAGAATCAGCTGGAACAACTCTCCTCCTCCCTTCAGCAAAAGCTGGAAGGCCTCTCCACTTCTAGCAGCTCGGAGGTTAAGGATCTGAAGAAGGCGGTTTAAGGACTCAGCTCGGACTTCAACGTCTTCAAGTCAGTTGCTGAATCTGATCTGGCAAAGTCCCAGCAGACACAAGACCAGGAGTGGATGTCTCAGTTCGCAAATTTTCGAGCTGAGTTCGTCACCCTTCACAAAGATGTCTCTGCGACCTTTGCAGCCTTGAAGAAAGCCGAGCAGGAATGCCAGGACGTGCAGCTGGCAAAGAAGGTGGAAGAGAAAGATGCTGTGGACGAACTTTTCTCCCGAGTTCAACAAGCTGAGGCCAAGCTGACCTCCCTGGATGGCTCTCTTGCCACCCTTTTGGATGATGCCAAAAAGGGGGAAGGAAAGGAGCCAGCAGCTGTTGCTGGACAGGGGAAAGGTGTTCACCTTCAGCAGGGGGAAGAAGGAGTGCCAGCTGAAACTCGAGAGGAAAGAGCTGAAGGATCGCAGCTGAAGGAGTCTGAGCAGGAACTTGAAGTCTCCTACGACCTCGTAGCTGAGCTTACAGCCGAGCTCGATGCCGATCTGGACGGGATCTCTGTTGAAGATTGCATCAAAGCTGCAAAAGCTATGGGGGAGTCAAAGGAGAAATACTTGAATCCCTCTTGGATTAAAAAGTTCGCTGCTGATCAAGCTAAGAAGGTGGCTAAGTTCGAAAAGGAACTGGCTAAAATTGAGAAGAATGTTGACAGAAATAAAGCCAGCCGGAGCGTGCGAAGAATAAATAAACATTAGATGAAGGCTGAGGCTAGGAAGAAGACTCAGCAGCTGCAGAGAAACGCCCCGCTCCCGTCACGGTTCCCACATACTGACAAGTGGATGAACGCTGAGTGGAACGATGACTGGGAGCAATTCAAGCATGAATTTATCAATGATTTTTACTACAGGAAGGTCTACTCAACTGAAGACCCAAGGCAAGCCTTCAAGGAAGCCTTGTGGGAACTCAGATCTGGAGATCCTGGAATGTTCAGTCAGTTCCAGCGAGCCATGGTGAAGGCTCAGCTCGACCCCAACACCGTTCCAGTTTCGCAGAAGCTCAAATATCGCCCTCAGATGATCAAAGGCACAAGTACTCCAAACAGAAATGCGATCATGGCTGAGGCGAGACAAGTATGCAAGAAACATGGTGTCAACACTGGGATCAAGTCAGCTGCGAAGAAAGAGATCTTTGACCGTATCTTCAGCAAGTACGGTCAACAGTATTTTTGAGCTGATGTAGTTTTTGAGCAACTGTTGTAAATTTTCTTGGGTTTTTGAGCCTATCTTTTGTAACAATCAGTTGTAATGAAAACTATTCAATTATAAGATTCACCTTGATGAACAATCCCTCATTGTCCTAGCTCTGAATCACAAAGTCTTTTAAATACCATGTTAACTGTGCTAACCCTTTGATGTTTTATCTTATAGACTGTCTAGAATTTCAGTTGAGATTTTAGGTCAGTTAGTAAGGTTTAGATTAGTAGAGGTTTTCAAGTTGTAAGTGGTTTTGGCATCATCAAAAAGGGGGAAATTGTTGGGAAATTTATTAGTATAAGTTTTGATGAATTCCAAAACCAACTGACCCCAACCGAGTAGATGTTGCCAGTTCCTAATGTTAGCTGTTAGGCTCGCTGTTTGAGCAATGTTAAGATTTTATCTTTACAGATCTCCAGCTGAAGACGACAACATAACAACACTCGGATACAACCCCGGATGAAAGATCGGATAAGGAACATCAATTACAAAACTCTGCCTGATGAGAGAGCTATGCCAAAAAGGGGAATGCTTTTTGACAGATGAGAGTTCAAGCCAACTGTTCAGTTGGAACATCAGCTATAGAATGCCATCCGATAAAGAGAACATTTCAAGAAGGGGGAAGTTATAAAGAAGTCTCAACATGAAGTTCAAAGTCAGCTGAGAGTTCAACGGTTCAGTCAGAACATTAGCTGAAGACCACTCACATGAAGATCAAGATTTTCAACCGACTAACCAAGGTTGACTGTCAGAAAGGTTTGAATTTGAATTTCAAAAAGGAAGTTACGTGAGGGTTTGACCATTCAGTCATTACCCCATTTGGCCCAACACAAGGCTGTCTCAGAAGGAAAGCAGAAGAGCACATATGCCATATCGGGAAAGTCTGCAGAGATGAGCGACAAGCCATCGCTTTCAACGATCAGAGATCAACAGCTCCTCCAACGGCTAGTTGATACTCTCTGCCTATAAATAGAGGCCTTCATTCATTTGAAGAAGATACAAGACACACACGCGAGAAGAAATCTGAGAGCAAAAAGAAAAGAGCAATATTCTTTCCGAACTGAACTGAATCTCTTAGAACATCACTTGTTGAGAGTTCTAGAGTTAGATAGTTTTGTGTCTTTAGATCAAACCTTGAGAACATCACTTAGTGAGAGTTCATAGAGAGTTACATCATAGCTCACATCCCGTTCGAGCTTTTAGTTGGAAAAATATTTTTTCTTTCACCTGAAAAGGTTTAGGATCCTACTCTTCCTGCAACTGAGTAGTTAGGTCGTTTAGTACCCGTAAACTAAACTGTAAGGTTGATAAGTACCCGCAAACTTATCCATAACGGTTGCTCAGCCCGCGTAAGCTGAGTGGTTTGTCCAGAAGAACTTGGACTGAGTTGTGTGGACTCACAACTCCCCGTGGACATAGGAGGGTTAACTCCGAACCACGTTAAATCTCTGTGTGCTAGTGTTTTTCTTTTCTCAGTTATTTCTTGAATTCTTATCTGTCTGACTAACCAGCATACAAACTGCATCTGCACTTTCTCAACTGTTTTGGTTCTTGACCAACCGAGCTGAAAAGCGTGAGTTGTTTTTTACGAGTATAATTTCCACCACTTTCCGCACAGCACCACTCTCACAGCTGAGTTCTCTTACTCAGTTGTAATTTCAGCTGAGCCTTTCTTTACTCAGTTGAAGTGATTTTCGAGTGTTAAGTTTTCAAAGTTAAAAAATCCTAACTGGTGTATCCCCCCCCCCCCATACACCAGTAACTCGTTTCGGAACCATCACATGCATTCATCTATCATCATATAGAACACGATTCTACTAAACAATTATCTAAAAATTGAATCAAACATCAAATCCCCAAATTCTTAAAAATTTCGGTATTAACAACTTATATTGGAGGGATGATTTCTTCATGATTTCAATCCATAAAATCGGTTCCTAAGCATACTATAACATGAAATAAACATAGAACTTGATCTCCTACATCTCTTACCTTTTTCGAAAATTCCAAGAATTAAAGAAAATGAATTTTGCTTGGATAGAAATGAAGAGGAAAGTCTCACCTTAACAATTATAAACTCGGAATTGAAATTGATCGGAAGATGGACAAGTTATGGAGCTTAGATGCTTGAAGAACTTGAGGAAGAACACATCAATGGTGAAGAACAAGAGAGAGAAGAGAGAGTTGGGGGAGGTGGCGGTTTGGGAGGGTAGAGGATAAGAGAGAATTGTGATATTTTGTGTAGATATTATGCTAAAGTAGGATGACTAACAAGGTGACTCACTAAGGTGCGTTTGGTTGCGAAATTTTTGACGGAAATATCTCGTTTCTGGGTCTCAAACGACGTATTAAAAACCGAGAAATAAATTCTTAGATGGTTACGTATTCGGCGAAATCTAATTCGTCCATTAGATTAGAAATAAATCACATACTCGGAAAACCTAATTCATTTTTCAAAATCCAAGAAAAAGTCGGGACATCACAGTCCAAATTTTGTCCGGAAAAATAATAAAAACGGATTTTTACTAACTTACTCGTCTCGCAAAAAGAGTGAATGTAAAATCAGACGGTTTCTCGATTTGTGTTTTCGGGCGAAAATTTTATCGGACGCGAAAACCCTAATACAGTAGTCGTCCAACCGACTTCTGGAATTTATTTTCAGAAACGGATTTCACCGTTAGTCTTAGAATTGAAAATCCTTAGCTTAGGCGTGCAAAGCCTTAATTAATTAGAAAAATTTTATTTCTCGTCGGAAGAAAATATCTGGGGTATTACATTCTACCCCTTTAAGGAAAAATTTCGTCCCGAAATTTGCTTACCTCCTTCGCAAAAGTTTCCACGTAGCTTCTTTTTACACGTGGTAATTCCAGAACACTTTACTAGTCGTATCGACTTACTTCTTAACTCTCGCACTTTTCGATCCACGATCGATTGCAGTCTTTCTTCATAACTTATAACTTAATCAAGAACAACGTCTTGATGATGAATCACGCGTTTTTAGAATTGAACACGTACTTTCCCATACGAGATACGAAAACATAATAAACATTTCATAGACTTGGCGACACGGCCAATCTATATAATATTGAAACCCATCTTTTTCAAGATATCTACTAATCATATATAATACCATTCTGTCACAGCCCCAAATCCCGAGGGATGGCTAAGCCGGGGTGCGACTAGGAGTTAGACTAAAGAGGCGGGGAAGAAAGGGGAATTACTAAATAAATGAATAATTTAACATCTATAACCAAGATAATATACTATGAACTGATTCTTATTAGACAAAAGAGAGTCAATCTCGAAAGATCACTCGACATATTTGTTTCAGAGGAGGCTCGGTTCAAAGTATGAAAACTTAGACCGAAACATTACACAACAAAAAGCGTATTAGTTTGCAGCGAAAAACGTAGAAGGATATCACATATCAAATGTGAAATCGAGGCTCAACTAAACTTTACTTCTTTAAATACGACCTTTACTCATCCTCCTCTGCCTTCGTCTAAGCTTATACTGAACACGAAGAAAATAATCACAATAATCCATAGCAGGAAAATCATGAGGAAAATCTTGTCCTCATTTTCTAAATTTAAGTCTGATCAACATATATCACATAAGACTTTCGTCACCTCTAGACTTCTTTCTTTCTGACTCGAATCTATCGAAAGAATATATCTATCATTTCACTGAGTGAATCTAGTTCTAGATTCTTCCTTCCATGCAATGCCTCGTAAGGCATAATACTTATCGTAGCCTAATAACTATTAGACTTTGATCTAACACTATCTACCTTAACATTTCTTCTAATGCTTGAATCGTTCTCTCGAATTCACTTAAAATTCTCTCTCATAAGTCTGGTGTAGCTACTAGTGCTACTATTCGGTTTAGTTATGGTCTCAGGTGTATCTAGCACTTCTAAATCCATCATCTCAATTTCTGCACAAGTATTTCTTCTTCGATTAAGAGACACCCTACCTTAGTTGGAGTCTTGCGACTCAGCGCGCCTGCTATGACGTTAGCTTTTCCTGAATGGTATTTGATACCACAATCCTAATCCTTCCATCCCATAGATTATATCCATATCAAACATTTTCATTAACACTTCACTTACTAAATTTTTTTTTCCACTTTAAAAGTTCACAAAACTAAAATAGGTAATAACTCCGATACTAGTTCTATAAACTTTTTAACTTCCCAAGTTAAACAAGTTCCTTATTAAACAAGTTGAACTAACACGATTATAAGGAATTTTCACGAAGTCAAAGCCCACTCACGGGGTCATATACACATATACGTCGAACGAGTACTGTTTTGCCTCCAACGAGGACTTATACAAAATTAGACTACTACCAGTCTGAGTTACGCCAATTACTTGCCTAGTGACCCTTGCCCTCGTCCTGTGCTTCTAGCCCATTCACAAATGTCCATGCATTCTGCTCTTGTTGCTGTTGTGACTGTTTTTGTTGCGGATGTGGCTGAGCTTGATTAGCTCTCAAGGGTTGGGGCTGACCATACTGATTCGATCCTACCGGTTGCAATGGTTTCGGACAATTTTCTTCTCACATGTCCCTTCTGACCACAGTTATAACACTCGTCAATGTTTGCCAAACATTTACCAAAGTGCATTTTGTTACACTTAGGGAAGGTAGGAACAGTGATTCTTTCTTGGTTATTGTCTGCCTGTTGTCCCTGCCACTGTCCTTGTTGGTTATTTTCCCTCCATTGTCCAAATTGATTATTCTGATTCGGCTGCTGAAAGCCACGCTGATTTCCACCTTGATTTCCTCCTTCCCATTTCCTTTTTTCCTTTAATGCCGTTGTTATTGTTGTTGGACTGGTCTTGAGTTGGAGCCTGGGTTGGTGCTGGTACGGGTGCTACAATCTTTTGTTCATCCGGCATAACTGCCTCCATGTCTAAGGCTCGTCCTAGTATGTTTGTATAGCTCAGTCCTCCATGGCTGGCTAATGCTATTCCTAGTTCGTGTCTAAGTCCCCCACGGAATTTCTTTGCTATCTTCTCGTCGGTATCTACCTGCTCGGGTGCATACCTTGACAATTCACAAAAGGTTGCATCGTATTCAGTCACTGTCATCTTCCCTTGTTTCAAACTGTAGAACTCTACTTCCTTCTTTGCTCTATAAGTTCTAGGGATGTACTTGTCGTAAAATGCTTCCTTAAACTCATCCCAAGTAAACTGAGCCAGATGCTCTGTCGGAATAACCTTCTGCCTAGCTTCTCACCAGAAATCAGCTCATCCGGTGAGTTAAAACGCAACACACATAAGACGCTCCTCATCAATACATCTGAGAAGTTTAAAAATTCTTTCTGTAGCTCTTACCCAAAGCTCAGCATCACTCGGGTTTCTTGATCCATTAAAGACAGGTGGATTTCTTTTGAGGGACAGATCCTCTATGTCACGAGGTAGTGGTGGTGGAGGTGGAGGGGTTTCCTGACGTCCTTGATCTTCCTCCCTCTCATGTTGTCTATGACCTCTTTCCGGTCCTCTAGGCCTACCGAGTCCTCTTCTTCTGCCATTCGCTACTATTGGCGGCATTTTAAAACTAAAGGAAATCAACAATTCTCATCAACTCCATGCTTTAAGCACTCACCCATTCAATAAGAAATTATCTTATCTTAATCATCTTAGCAATTTCTCAAATTGCAACCAAACTCTTAACGGTTCTAAGCTGACCTTCACCACCTCATCTTACCTTAATCATCTTAACTTAGACTTCTTAGTTTTTTTTTTTTTTAAGAAAACTTTTAATCGGTTCTTAATCATTAAAACAAAGTTGATGGTCCCGATACGAGTTCTGGTGTATAGGGGGGGGGGGGGAATACACCAGATAAAACTTTTTAAAACAACCCCCTAAAAATTAACACAACCGAGTAATGCAACTCAGTTGGAATCACAACCGAGTAAGAAACACTCAGATGGAAGTGAAGTGTTGTGCGGAATGTGGTGGAAATTAACTCGTATAAAATCAACTCACGCTAAAGTGCAAGGTTGGTCAATAACCAAGACAATTGATCTGGAATAATGCAGTTTGTATGCAAGTTAGTTAGTCAGTTGAATATGCAATAAGTGACTGAAAAATAAACACAACACACAAGATTTAACGTGGTTCGGAGATAACTCCTACGTCCACGGGGAGTTGTGCGTCCACACAACTCAGACCAAGTTCTTCTGGACAAACCACAAAGCTTACGCGGGCTTTGCAACCATTGAGATAAGTTTATGGGTACTTATCAACATTACAGATTAGTTTACGGGTACTAATCAACCTGTCTACTCAGTTATAGGAAGAGTAGGGTCCTAAAACCTTTTCAGGTGAAAGAAAGGGTGAGGTTCCAACTAATAGCTCGAACAAGAAGTGAGCTATGATCTAACACTCTACGAACTCTCAACAAGTGATGTTCTCAAGGTTGGATCAAAAGACACTAAGACAGAATCTTTTACTCTAAAACTCTCAACTAATGATGTTCTAAGAGATTGAATGCAGCTCAGCTCGTGTGAAGTATTTGGTTTTTGCTCTTTTATTTCTTCTCGCTCTTGTCTGTCTTATATTTCCCGTGCCCTTGGTGAATGAATGAAGGCCTCTATTTATAGGCGGAGAGAATCAACTAGCCATTGGAAGAGCTATTGATCTCTGTTCTTTGAAAGCGATGGCTTGTCTCTCATCTCTCCAGACTTTCCGGATTTGGCAACTGCGTGCTTCTGCTTTCCATCTGAGACAGCCTTGTGTTGGGCCAAATGAGGTAATGACAGAGAGTCAAACCTTCACGTGACTTCCTTGTTTGAAATTCAAATCTTAACCTTTGACCTCCAACGTTTGACAGTCGGTTGAGTCGTTTGATCTTCATCTGATTGGTCTTTAACTGATGTTCTATCTGAATGCTTCTGTCTGAGTAGGAACATATGAACTCTCAGTTGACTTTGAACTTCAAGCTGTTGGTCTAACTGATTAAGTCTACAACTGATGTTCCATCTTGAACGCTCAGTTGTCCTTCTTGTATCTGACTCTTGATTAGTTGGCTTCGAACGCTCAGTTGACTTTCTTCTTCCCTTTTGAATTGCTCAACTTATGTTCTATTCTGTAAACGTAACTTCCCCCTTTATAAACACTCAGTTGTCTTTAATTACATTGCTCAAACAGCGAGCCTAACTACTAACATTAGGTTCTGGCAACATCTACTCGGTTGGAGTCAGTTGGTTTTGGAATCAATCAAAACTTTAATAAATTTCCTAACAATTTTCCCCTTTTTGATGATGCCAAAACCCTTATGAAAAATCTTACAAGGCAAACTGATCTAAATCCTACTGACCTATATAAAATCTCAGCTGAAATTCTAGACAGTCTATAAGATTAAAACATCAAAGGGTTAGCACAGTTATAACATGATATTGAAATAACTTTGCGATTTAGAGCTTGAACAATGAGAGATTGTTTGTCAAGTTGAATCGTATAACTAAATAATTTTTATTACAACTGATGATTACAGAGGTAAGCACAAAAAGACAAAAGTTACATCAGTTCCTCAAAAACTAACTGAGCTAATACTTGATCCCATACTTCCTAAACATTCTAACAAAAATCTCTCTCTTTTCAGCTGACTCCTTGGAAATGTCAACCCCGTGCTCTTTGCAGACTTGCCTTGCTTCAGCTGCAATCTTTGTTCTGTTGGGGTGCGAGAGTCTGGGAGGAAGGGAGGCTTATATGTAATCTTTTGAGGGATGGGGACAGTGTTCAAATCCAATTTTGCTTCTATCATCGCACGCCTGAACTGGCTGAACATCCTCGGGTCCCCAGTGTGCAGCTCGGTCAGCGCCTCCTTGAAAGCTCTCCTCGGATCGTCGGTTGAGAAGACTTTTCTGTAATAGAAGTCGTTCACAAACTCTTGCTTGAACGACTCCCAGTCCTCGTTCCATTCGGCAGGCATCCACTTATCTACATGCCTGAACCGACTTTGGACCTTCACCTTCCCTAGCAACCTCTGCTGTCTCAGCCGAGCTTCAGCCTTAACCTGATGTTTGTCAATGCGGCGACGGCTGCGGGAGGCAATGTTCCGGTCCAAGTTCTTTTTTATCTTGTTCAGCTCCTCTTCAAATTGGTTTACTCTTCTAGCTTGGCTGGCAGCGAACTTCTTGATCCTGCTCGGATTCATATAATCCTTCTCAGCAACCTCCATAGCCTTGGCAGCTGCAATACACTCTTCGGTTGTGATACCGTCGAGTTCCGAATCAAGCTCGGCTGCGATCTCGGCTATGGAGTTGTAAGAAACTCCAAACTGCTCCGCCTGCTCCAAATCTTTTTCCATTTCAGCTCCGCCGACTTCGGTTGACTTGGGAGCGGACTTCTTCTTCTGTGCAGTCTTCCTCCTCAGCTGGGATTTTGCAGCAGCTGGCATCTCTTCCTCGGTTTGGGTCTATTCTTCCTCCTGCATCTCAACATCCGCCTCTTTATCTTCCCCATTTTTGGCATCAGCAACAAGGCTTGCTACTGAACCATCCTAAGAGGTGAGCTGTTGTTCGGCTAGTTGAATGCGGTTGAAGAGTTCATCGACCGCGTACTCGATTCCCACCTTCTTCGCCAGTTCGGAATCATGGTGCTCTTGTTCAGCTTTCCTCATTCCAGCGAATGTTTCAGTTACCTCAGTCTGGAAAGCAACGAACTCAGCCTATCTCGACTCGAAACGGAACTCCCATTCTTCATCCTGAGTCTGTTTGGATTTAGCGAGGTTGGAATCAGACAAGGATTGGAAGACGTTCAGCTCAGACTTAATCCCAAGAACAGTTGACTTCAGATCCGACACGTCTTGGCTGGTGGAGGAGGAGAATTCATCCAGCTTTATCTTCAGTGAAACATTCTCCTGCACCAGCTGCTTGTTCTTCTCTTCTTATGCTTCCAACATCCTCAGCTAATCGTCTTTGTGTTGCTGGAAGTTGGCAAGCATCTCGGTTCTCAGCTGGTTTACCCTCTCAGCTATCAGCTCACAGATTTCTTCAGATGATTGAGCTGGCTGATTAGCTGGAGTGGCTTGTTCAATCAGAGTTGGCTGTTCAACTGGAACTATGGCTTGACGGTTGGCCAGGTACAGTTGCAGCTCCTCTTCTTCATTCTTTACTGCGGCGGCGGCTGCGTCCAGATCATTGATGAAGTCAGCTGACTTGATTAGCATATTGTCGAGGAATTCAATGCAGTCTTGTCCAACTTTCTCCCTTGTATCTGTGCCTTCTGCCTTGCTGAGGTCCAGACGACGTGTCAGCAAGGCCACCTTGTTGCTGCAGGCGACTTCCAAGTTGGCATAGTTGAAGTAGTCTCGGATGCGAGACTCGTCCGCCTTCAGTCTGTCCCAGCTGTGTACCCTGATTGTATCTTCCTTCACATACCAGTGATTGAAGATCAGGTTGAACTGGTACAGCAGCTCGGTTCCAAGAGTAGTGAAGATTGGCATGTCGCGAGCTTTAGGGAACATCCCAATCAGCTTCTGGAAGCAGTAGGCCACCTTGCCTTCATGCTCCAGTGCGACGGCCTGAAGGTCAGCTTCGTCATCTATTTGAGAGGGAGATAGAGTCTCATAAGGAAATGGTTCAAAGGTTTCATCAATGTTGGCCAAAGAAGTGGTCTCAACATTGGCATCTAGCTGGAAGCTCGGAATATCAGATTCAGTAGGGAGGGGGGTATCAATAGGTTCTTCAACATTGGCTGAAGAAATGGTCTCAATGTTGGCATCGAGTAATGGGCTCGGAACATTTGGCTGTGATTCGGTTGAGAGAGCAAGAGGCTCTTGGGGCGGTACGGCATCAACTCCTGCCGTGGAGGAGGTTGGAACGTCTTCAATTTCCTCTGAGGAGGAAGAAGCATCCGATGTCACGTCCGTCTCCATCCCTTCTGCCTCATCAGTTCCAGCAATGCGAGGGACGATCTTGAAGGCAGCTCCCTCAGCTGAGTGGCTCGACTCGGATGGCTCCTCAGCTGGTGCCGTCTCAACTGGCGCCTCCTCCTCAGTTGGTGCATCAACAGCTGGTTCCTCAGCTGGCTCCTTAGCTGGCTCTTCAGCTGGCTCCTCGGCATGCTCCTCAGCCGGTATGTCCTCAGCTGTCACAGCAATCGTCTTCTTGAACCTCACCCTCAGCTTCTTCTGGGCAGGTTCCGCCTTCTTCTCTTTCTCCGACTCAGCTCTGCGTCGGCGTGCAGCTTTTGATTTTGTGGGGCGACTGACAGCTGGTACCTCCTCAGCTGTGTCCTTGGGTTCAGCAGTCTTCCCAACATCCTTCTTTTCCTTAGGAGTATATACACTCCTAATTACCTCCTGTGCCTTCTTTGCTGTTGGGAACAACATCAATTTCTTCACTGGGGTCTCCTCACAGTCCTCCCATACCATGTTCCGACCCTTGGTTGCGAGTAGTATCAGAGCTGAAATTTTGCAACCGAAGTTGAGCGTCCCTTGACACTCAACAGTCTCTCCCCTGAGTCGGTTGTGGTCTCAGAGATCTTCTGCTTCTCCAATATCAGCTGGTTCAGAAAATATTAGAACTAGTTGATCTCGTGTTTGTGCTCCAATGCCATCAACTGCTTAAGCTTTGGTCGGCTGATGTAGCCGAAGGCTCTGCTGTAGCCGAACACGACCTTGGACACAACATCGAGCAGGAGTCGATGTTTTGGCTTTAATTTGTCCTCTGCATATTGCTCTTCAACCTCTCCGGAGTGATCAGAGCATTTTCCAGAAACTCATCGACTTGCTCGTCGGTTATATTTTAAAGAAATTCCGTGGCGGTGTGGTTTACTAGTATGACGTGGCGAAGGACATCGGACACTGTAATGGGGAAGGAAACACGGCGAATGGTTCTGGCCAGAACGTCGTGTTGCCGACAAGAGACCTCTTTTGTGACTCCTTCTCTGCTGTCGATGGACGAATGCAGATTCACATAGAATTCTCCGACCTGGCACCTGAGCAGGTGGGAGGGAAAGAGTTTTTCCTTTTCCAGGAGGCCGTTCTCCTTGAGGATATTTGCCAGGGGAGCCAATATCGGCGACTCCAATTCATCATCAGAAAGAATCTGCTCGAAGTGAATCTTCGAAACCAGTAGGTCGAATGATTCTTCATACGAGGTGGGGACTAGAGAGGGTCCGGAAGAAGCCATTTTCTTTCCTTTGGGTGCCATTTAGTGAATCTAAGAAGATATATATAAGAGGGAAAGAAAAACTTGCAGTAAATAGTTAGACAAAATCTGAGAAGATGATGAACAGTTACTGCAGATAAACATGAATGAGGAAGGTAAGAGATCACTTCCTGATTTTCCGCCTTTTATAGGTTTTTGACTCGGTTGAAATCGACGGCTAGGGTTGAATGGCGCGAATCCATCAACGGCTGAGATCACGCGACTGTTGACTATCTTTGACTTGACATCATGAACTGAGTTCCAACCAGCGCGTGAGAAGGTGTACAATTTTTCTTGTCAGCCCAGTCGCACTATAAAGTAGGTTATTGATGTTCAGCCGTACTTTACATTAAATATGAGATGATGGCTATTTTAATGTAACTGACATGCTCAGGAATGTTTGAATTTATTTCAAACATTCTCATTTAAGATCATAACACCTTTAGCCATAAATGTTACCTGCCAGCTGATGTCGGAATCAGCTGTGTTCACCTGTCAGCTGTTGTTGGATTCAGCTGTGTTTCAATGTTGCGGCATACCATCAGCTGACTCGAGTTGGTCTGTTCAGCTGATGTCTGATCCAACGTTGCTGCATGCCATCAGCTGACTCGAGTTCGTCTGTTCAGCTGACGTCTGATGTCTTCGGTTGGCGATCTGCATCTGAGATTCCCCCTTCATCTGAGCTTCCCCCTCAGATGGATATCTATCTCTTCACCTCAGCTGGTTCCTCATCTGATGGATCCAATAATCCAAGTAAATCACATAACATTTTGAACCGCGCTTCAGCTAGAGGTTTGGTGAAGATATCTGCTCTCTGAATCTCAGTTGGAATCTTTTCCATGAATACGTCCTTCTTCTCAATATGGTCTCGGATAAAATGATGTCGGATGTCAATATACTTCGTCTGAGAGTGATGAACGGGATTCAAAGAGATAGCAATGGCACTTGAGCTATCACAATAAATGGGAACCTGTCCAGTTGCAACTTCATAGTCTCTCAGCTGTTGCTTGAGCCACAACACTTGCATGCAGCAGCTACCGGCAGCCATATACTCTGACTCGGTTGTAGAAGTGGCAACACTTGCTTGTTTCTTGGAGAACCACGAAACTAGCTTGCTTCCCATGAACTGACAGTGTCCAGATGTGGACTTCCTGTCCAACCAATCTCTGGCTAGATCTGATGATGTTCTTTGCTGCCAACATGTGAGCTTCCCTCGGTTAAACTTGGAACCGAGCACGTACTCCAACCGCGTAAGATATGTCTTACCGACTGGCGGTTAGATATAGCAAAGAATCGATGATCCCTCTATATTTACTGGCATCAACGAGCTTTCCCTCAGTTCCAGGTTCAATCTTCCAGTTAGTATTCATCGGGATCCTTGTGGTCTTACTTGTCTGCAATCCGAACTTGGTGATGAGCTCTTTTGTATACTTGGACTGATTGATGAAAATCCCTTCTGGTGACTGCTTCACTTGTAGTCTAAGAAAATAATTCATCTCGCCCATCATCGACATCTCGAACTTCTCCTTCATGATTTGAAAATTTTTCACACAGTTCCTCCGACTTAGAACCGAATACGATGTCGTCGACGTAGATTTGCACAACAAGTATATCTTCTCCAACTTTGATGGTGAATAGTGTTTTATCAACTGACCCTCGTTTGAACCCCGAGTTCAGAAGAAAACCACAAAGAGTGTCATACCAAGCCTGGGTGCTTGCTTTAATCCATAGATTGCTTTCTTCAACTTGTACACTCTTCCATCTCCAGTTCCAAAACCGGGAGGCTGTTCAACATATACATCTTCCTTGACATCACCGTTGAGGAAGGCCCACTTCACATCAATCTGATAGACCTTGAACTTGTGAAATGCAGCATAGGCTAGAAAGATTCGGATGGCTTCCAGCCTTGCAACTGGTGCGAAAGAGTCCTCAAAATCGATTCCTTCTTGTTGGCAATATCCCTGAGCTACCAACCTTGCTTTATTCCTAACGATGAATCCAATGGCGTCTCTCTTGTTCTTGAAAATCTATTTTAATCCAATGACTTTGACACCATTTGGTCTTTCTACCAACTCTCATACACAGTTGCGTAGAAATTCATTCAGTTCTTCTTGCATGGCTGTTGTCCAGTGAACACAGTTGAGAGCTTCCACAACATTCTTCAGTTCTGGTACATCAACTACGAAGCAAGAAATCATGACAACATCTCCAGCTTGCTCAAACTCCTCAAAAACTGCTAACTCCTCAGCATATTGAGCGTAAGTGTTGGAATCTTCCTCAGTCGAATCTGGATTTGCATCTCTGCTCCTTGTACGCACACCTTCGGTTGGATCTCTGATGATGTTGTCAGTGGAATGATCTTCATACCATCTTCGGTTGCATCTTCCTTCTTCTTCCAACTGTGGCTGTTCCGTGATCTGAGCTGTGGGAGATGCTAGACTCTTCTGAGCTGGTGATTTATCAGTTGTTGAGTCTGGATCCTCAACATTGATAACATTTTGAACCAGGCTCGGTTGGGCTTCGGATGCTGATGCAGTTGGAGAGGCATCAGCTGGAGTTCCCCCTTAAGATGAGCTGGGGTCTTCACATTCATATTCGGAGGAATATGGATCATCATCCTCGGTTGCCCATACCAATGGTTCAGCTAGATTCTTTTCCCTTAGTGCTTGCGATCTGGTGAGAACAGGTGGAACATATGGATCAGCCTGTTGTACTTTAGCCTGTTCCCTGCACTCAAAAGTAGATTCATCAAAACTAACATGTGGTGTTATCTCCACAATACGAGAGTTGTTGTTGAAAACTCTATAAGCCTTGATCCGAGCAGTATATCCAAGAAATATGCCTTTCGAAGCCTTGGCATCAAAAGTTTTCAACTGAGTCTTCCCATTGTTGTGAATATAACACTTAGAACCAAAAACGCAAAAATATGAAATATCTGGCTTCCTGCGTCTCCATAACTCGTATGGTGTCTTTCCCAACCGCTTGGTTTGAAGAGACCGGTTCTGGGTGTAGCATGCTGTGTTGATGGCCTCAGCCCAAAATCTCTTTGGCAGAACTGAGCTTGTCAACATGGATGTAGCTGCATCCTTCAGCGTTCGATTCCTTCGCTCAGCTACTCCATTCTGTTGCGGACTACGTGCAGCTGATGTTTGATGAGTGATTTCATGCTTCTCGAAGTACTCGATGATGGTTTCATTTAGAAACTCGGTTCCACAATCTGATCGGATGGAGATAATTTTCATCTCTTGTTGGTTCGATATCCGATCCATCAGCTTGGGTAGCTCATCTCGGGTTTCACTTTTGTGACGCATGAAAATGGTCCACGTGTATCTGGAATAATCATCAGTTACAACAATTGTATACTCGTTACCATTCATGCTTTTTGGTGTAACTGGCCCAAAGAGATCCATGTGGATCAGCTGTAACACTCGGTCGGTTGAGGGAGTCGTCTTCAACCGGAAGGAGGATCTAGCGAGCTTTCCCAACTGACATGCACTGCAGATATGTGTTGTTGAAAACACTCAGTTTGGTATGCCTTTTGCATGTTCTTGTCTGGCAAGTCGGTTCATAGTCTTGAAATTCAGATGGTTGAGCCTTTTGTGCCACAGCCAGCTCACATCTGAACTGCTCTTTGATAACAGGCAGGTGTCATGAGGACTACTGTTCCAGTCAGCATAGTAGACATTCACGGTTGGGGATCAATTTCCCAACAATATGACCTGCTTTGATCCGACATTTTTAACCCTGCAACCCTGTGCATCAAACTTGACAGAGAAACCATTATCACAGAATTGGCTGATGGAGAGCAAGTTATGCTTCAATCCATCAACATAAGAAACATTAGAAATTGACACGTGATTGGTTTCGAGGGTACCGTAACCTCTGGTGTGACCTTTTGAGTTCTCACCAAAGGTAACTGATGGTCCTTCTTTCTCCACGAAACTCCCAAGCAAATCCTTCAGATTTGTCATGTGTTTCGAACATCCACTATCCATCAACCACATGGTTCGTGAAGCTTTATTCTTCCTCAGCTGTTTCTCCTGTTCCTGCACAGAGAAACTCGCTTAGGTCCCCAATTTCAGTTGGGTCCTAAAGGTTAGAACCAGTTCCCCCTTGAACTGTGGGTCGTTTTTCCCAGTATACTCAGATAGATTTATCATTCCAGATCACTTTTCCTTCATCATCAACTATAACAACACCTTGGTTATCCTTAAGCTTGTTGTTAGTAGTGATGTTCTGCTTCTTGGGAGGAGATGGATTTCTCCCATTTTGAGCTTTCGGAGGATAGGCTTTCCCCCTATTTAGATGGTGGTTTTTATCCTGTTGGATTCGTTGTTGAGGTCGGACGCCATGTTGGAATCTTTGTGGCTGATTCGGATTCCAACTCCCTGAATGTTGTCTATAGATGTTCATGCCCTGTTGGTGGTTCATGTTGTGGCATGAATATCTCCAGCTGTTCGACCTGTTCCTTATCGGTTGACTCGGTTGGAACCTCTGGTTGAACTAATGATGGAACCGCTGTTGATTCAGATGGTTGGATCCTTGTCGGTTCTGCGGCCGGTTCCATTCTTTCTGATGTTGACTTTGAGGTTGATTCAGAGGTCGGTTCTGAGTTCGATTTCGATTGTGTCTCCGACGCCTCTGATTCCTCTTCTGACTCTTGGAACATTCCTCCTTGGTTGATGTCCCAACCGATTGAACATCATGTCCTCCATCTACTGCTCCTTTTCCCTTCTCAGTTGTGGTTCCCTTGGTCGGTTGAGCTTGCTGAGAGGTGGAGGTTGGATTACTTTGGGGAGATTCAGGTTCAACTGTGTTAGGTTCGACAACCTTGACTTCCACAGCTTTGATGAAGGTCGTTGGAGAGATTCCAGTATCCTTGATCACATCATAACCGAGTCCTGACACGTCATCTATTTATCAGCTGTAACTGATGAGATTCTCGATGATATTGGATGACTGATATAGCTTAATTAAGTTGTCCTTCTAAGTTTACAACTCCTTGAGGAGGACAGCTATATGCTCTGTCTGTCCGTCTGACTTCTTTATCAGCTGGTCGATCTGAGCTTCTTGCTTTTTCAACTGATCTTGCTGCTCCTTGATCTGCTTCGTCAACTCCTCATCGATTGGAGCATTAGTTCTGTTAACCGCATTCAGTTGACTTTTGAGATTATCTATCTCTTCAGTTTGAATCTTGATCAGATCGTCCTTTTTGGTTAAGGATTCTTCAAGTTTGGAGAACTGTTCTTGAAGACTCTTAAACTCAACCGATTGTTGATGTAGTTCCTCACTGAGTTCTTGAAAGTCACTCCAGGAGGGTTCCAACTCTTCATCCAGAGTTTCCTGCATGTTAGAAATATTGGAAAAATTTAAATTAGCAGGACTAGAGTGTACCTCAGTATCATACTGGTCGGTTCCAAGTGCCATGAGGCATTGATCCTGACCGATAGCGTTGTTGGTGGAAGTCAGTTCATCCTCATCTTCAGTGTCAGTGAAGATGTCGATGTCGTCAGCTGCTTCTTCTGCAACCATGGCCTTGTTCTTTCCAGTTTGCTTAGCCCTCAACGCTTCTCTCTCTTTCTTCGAGAGGTCTGGACAATCTGCTTTAAAATGTCCCTCCTTGCCGCATTCAAAGCAACCGTTGTTCACAGGTTTTGAGTTATCTCGAGTTCGGTTGGACTTGTAGAATCTCTTGTATTTTCCGAACCGAGTGTCCATGTCAGCTAGCTTCTTTGACAGGGCGGCTATGTTCTGTTGCAGCTCTTTTCTGCTTGGCTCCTTCGTAGCTGTGTCCGCTGATCTTGTTGGCCTTGATGTTCGTGGCTTTGAATAGTCAGCTTGGAGCGCTACTGACTTTGTGGCTGAACCAACATCCTCATGTCGACTCGTCTGAACCGAGGACTGAGTTGACCTTCGTCAGTTCACCTTGTACTCATTTCCCTTCAGAATTGAGAACAATCTTTCAGTTCCCATCTCACCTAGGTCAGCTCGGCTCTCATGGATGTTGGTGAAGGTATCCCACTCAGCTGGTAGAGCTTGTAATACTTTGAGGTTGATTTCTCTCAAAGTATATTTTCCTCTTCGGATGGACTGGATCCTTCTGATGATGTCCATGAACTGGAGCTCTAACTGATCAATGGTTTCATCAGTTCTCAGGTAGAAGTTGTCGAAATCTTGGCAGGCATGTGAGAACTTGTTCTCCTTTGTTTCGTCGCTTCCTTCACTTAGAGATGCCAAGATATCCCACATCTCTTTAGCGGTTTCGCACTCTTCTATCCAAGGCAGATAGTCTTGTCCAACTGTGGACATGATCGTGCTCTGAGCCCAGATGTCCAGCTGGCTCACTTTGGCTTCTTCTGGAGTGAAGTCTTCTGGCTTCTTCTCCACTAACTCCACAATTGCATCCCCATCGTTGGGATTTTTAGGAGTGCGAGTGATTCTCTCTCTGATGATGATCGGTCCGGATGTGAGTACTTGTTGCATCCGATGATGTTTTGACAGTAAGATCTTCTTCATCCGAGTTCTCCAGGATGTATAGTTCACAACCGAGAACATGACCACGATCTTGTCCTTGACATCCATCTGCACACTACAACAGAAGAAATATGCAAGCAAATATGCACTAGCGTGATAAAAAGATCTGTTCAGTTGACCACTGAAGAAAACACCTCGAATTCACACCTTGTGAAACAGAGTCAGCAGTCTTTTGAACCACTGCTCTGATACCACTTGATGGTCCCGATACGAGTTCTGGTGTATGGAGGGGGAGGGGGAATACACCAGATAAAACTTTTTAAAACAACCCCCTAAAAAATAACACAATCGAGTAATGCAACTCAGTTGTAATCACAACCGAGTAAGAAACACTCAGATGGAAGTGAAGTGCTGTGCAGAATGTCGTGGAAATTAACTCGTATAAAATCAACTCACGCTAAAGTGCAAGGTTGGTCACTAACCAAGACAGTTGATATGGAATAATGCAATTTGTATGCAGGTTCGTTAGTCAGTTGAATATGCAACAAGTAACTGAAAAATAAACACAACACACAAGATTTAACATGGTTCGGAGATAACTCCTACGTCCACGGGGAGTTGTGAGTCCACACAACTCAGACCAAGTTCTTCTGGACAAACCACAAAGCTTACGCGGGCTTTGCAACCATTGAGATAAGTTTACGGGTACTTATCAAACTTACAGATTAGTTTACGGGTACTAATCAACCTGTCTACTCAGTTACAGGAAGAGTAGGGTCTTAAATCCTTTTCAGGTGAAAGAAAGGGTGGGGTTCCAACTAATAGCTCGAACAAGAAGTGAGCTATGATCTTACACTCTAAGAACTCTCAACAAGTGATGTTCTAAAGGTTGGATCAAAAGACACTAAGACAGAATCTATTACTCTAAAACTCTCAACTAATGATGTTCTAAGAGATTGAATGCAGCTCAGCTCGTGTGCAGTATTTGGTTTTTGCTCTTTGATTTCTTCTCGCTCTTGTCTGTCTTATATTTCCCGTGCCCTTGGTGAATGAATGAAGGCCTCTATTTATAGGCGGAGAGAATCAACTAGCCGTTGGAAGAGCTGTTGATCTCTGTTCTTTGAAAGCGATGGCTTGTCTCTCATCTCTGCAGACATTCCGGATTTGGCAACTGCGTGCTTCTGCTTTCCATCTGAGACAGCCTTGTGTTGGGCCAAATGAGGTAATGACAGAGAGTCAAACCTTCATGTGACTTCCTTGTTTGAAATTCAAAGCTTAACCTTTGACCTCAAACGTTTGACAGTCGGTTGAGTCGTTTGATCTTCATCTGATTGGTCTTTAGGTGATGTTCTATCTGAATGCTTCTGTCTGAGTAGGAACATGTGAACTCTCAGCTGACTTTGAACTTCAAGTTGTTGGTCTAACTGATTGAGTCTACAACTGATGTTCCATCTTGAACGCTCAGTTGTCCTTCTTGTATCAGTTGGCTTCGAACGCTCAGTTGACTTTCTTCTTCCCTTTTGAATTGTTCAACTGATGTTCTATTCTATGAACGTAACTTCCCCCTTTATAAATACTCAGTTGTCTTTAATTACATCTGATGTTCTCTCCGAGTGATGCCTTGTTGCCGTCTTCAGCTGGAGACCTGTAAAGATAAAATCTCAACATTGCTCAAACAGCGAGCCTAACTACTAACATTAGGTTCTGGCAACATCTACTCGGTTGGGGTCAGTTGGTTTTGAAATCAATCAAAACTTTAATAAATTTCCCAACAAAAGTAACGACTCTACTTTGTTCACGTTACTTATACGAAAGTAACATTCGTCTCTTATTCGCTTTGATTCCCTTTATTCTGTCCTTCCCGTTCCGATTGTCTGTCACTTATTTTCGAAACCAACGCTTCTTAAAACGTCTATGTTCTCAATGAATCGGGAAGAATCTTAGAGCAAGTAGTCTAGGTTCTCAAACCAACATACTTCTCAAAATAATAGAAATTATAGCTCAAATAATTTCACATACTTTCACATACTTTCACAAAGGTATAAGAATCATACTTTAATCAGTTCATACTTTTACTCATCAAAAGTATAACTATCATACTTCAATTATTTCATACTAGATACTTAACAAAAGTATATCTCATACTTCAATCAATTCATACTTGGCACTATTTGTTCTCGACATGCTAGCATACTTACTCACAAATTCTTGCATACTTAATCAAATATTTCTTCTTAAAAGAAATCATACTTTCGAAACTCTTTCCTTACTTTTTTTCTTTGGTTGAGTCGACGTAGCGGGAGGTTGAGTTGTCGTCTACACTTTTAAACTTAGTGTTACGACCTAACTTTACTCAAAAGAAGACTCAGGTGTAGATTATATACAAATACTCTATCTTACTACTCGAAAGAAACTTGTATGCAGAGCAGAAACGATTGCTCTGATACCATTCTGTGGTATCACTAGAAAAAATAACTTACAACCAGAGCAGGACCGAATGCTCTGATACCATTCTGTCACAGCCTCAAATCCCGAGGGACGGCCAAGCCGGGGTGCGAGTAGGGGTTGGATTAAAGAAGCGGGAAAGAAGGGGAATGAATAAGAATAAACGAATAAACAGACATTAATAACAGAATAACTTCTATGAACAAGACTTCATTTAAAAGAAAGAGTTGACCTTGAAGGATCACTCGACAAGGTGTTCAAACAGGAACTGAGATCATTGTACGGGCTTAGACCCAACAGATATATATATTAACTTCAAAATGATTGGCACCGGAAAGCGTAAAATTGGATACAAGTTCTTTATTCTAAATAAGACTTCTTAACTGAACATCAACCACCACCGCTCCCGTCACTCAACCTGCACATTTTAGAAATAACATGCAGGGCTAAGTACATAAAGCACTTAGTGGGCACATCGCCGAAAATATATCATACTTAGTATAGATTAATCATGCATCTTTTCATAAACACTCGTAAGACTTATATTGCTGTACACTTAATTCTGGATAAAACACTGAAGGTTAACTTAGAATCCGATCGTCTGGATAGCACTCTGTGGGCTAACTCAGAATCTGTCCCTCTGGATAGCACTCTGTGGGCTAACTCAGAGAGGCACAAGAGAATTCACATAAAACAATTCATTATGCATTGATAGTTACTTTAATACACACTTATTAAAGCAGTAAGTAAACACTTTCGAGCAACACTCATTTTATTTTGATAGAAAAGCCCACACATTTTTGATAGAAAGCCCACCTCAATTGTTTACAGAACAAACTTTAACCTTCTGTCTTCTGTCCTGTCTTCTAATCTCGACGTCCACCTTCTAACGTAAATAATCACACTTTAAATAATCGGTCGAGACGTTTAAAAAGAAAACAGAAATTCGGAATCGGTTAAGTCTTTTAGGCTTTTGCACTTTACTACTTTCTTTTGATTCTAATAAACGAGACTCGATCAATTCTCGTTTATAAACTGACTTGGCTCATTACTCGACACTTAGGTCAGTAGATAATTTGATGTCGATAACTTATAACGACTTAGAAGTTCACAAGGAACGAAGTTAAAAAGAATGCAACTTAAGAAATTAAGTTTTTGGAAATTCTGCACAGGTCAGTAAGTTCATACAGAACAGGGTACTTCGAAACAGGGGATTTTCCCTATACCAAAAGAAAGCTACGGATGTTTAGTTTACTCTCCAATTTACGGATCTCGATTTCGTTAAGCGAGCTAGAAGTTATGACAGTTTCCGTGAAACGTTGCAAAATAGTCGCGCGAAACCCTAATGCTCGATAAAACTCGACGCACGATTCCCTAGGTTCGATCAATACTATTCCAGTTTTATTTTCACGAAATTTCCATCTCAATACAGTAAACATGCAATATCCCTTAATCGGGTTCACATTCACGTCTTTTGATAAAACAAACGACGAGCATTTCCTCGTCATTTTCAACTAACCAATTACTATACCAAATCAAATTTTAAATTCTATTTCTTTCAACAACTTCTCGTTTATTAACTAAAACTCTTATTATCTCATACCTCGGATGGAAATATCGTCAACTACAATATTGTTCGTCAAAAGACAACAATCATTAATATCAAATTGGTTTTCCTTATTCGACTTTTCTATCGACGTTTAATCTCGTTTCTTCGTCTCTTATCAAATTTTCAATCTTCTTAGAATTTGTTCAAATTTTATGGTTACGATCATTAACTATCAAGATTAATATAGGTTCGAATCACAAACCTAAATCATTATCTAATCTCGACCTATCGACGATTCATCGTCTCTTAGCGAAAATCCGATGTTCTCCGATTTCGCTCAAATTTTACAACATCGATCATTATCTATCAAGAATCACTAATATGCAAACCATATACTCATATCATTAACGAGTCTTGACTTATCGATGGATTTTCATCTCTTACGATTTTCATTTTATTTCTAGAAAAATTCCAAATAATTATGTCATCATCCTCAAACATCCTACATACCATTTCTATTATCAAATCATGCAAACCATAACATATACTCATTCAAATCATCCATTCTTTCTCTTTTACATTTCTATTTTTATTTTTAGAAAATTCTAATTTAATTCATGCATTCATCTATCATCACATAGAACACGATTCTACTAAACAATTATCTAAAAATCGAATCAAACATCAAACCCCCAAATTCTTAAAAATTTCGGTATTAACAACTTATATAGGAGGGATAATTTCTTCATAATTTCAATCCATAAAATCCATTCCTAAGCATACTATAACATGAAATAAACTTAGAACTTGATCTCCTACATCTCTTACCTTTTTTGAAAATTCCAAGAATTAAGGGAAATGAATTTTGCTTGGATAGAAATGAAGAGGAAAGTATCACCTTAACAATTATAAACTCGGAATTGAAATCGATCGGAAGATGGACAAGTTATGGAGCTTGGATGCTTGAAGAACTTGAGGAAGAACACATCAATGGTGAAGAACAAGAGAGAGAAGAGAGAGTTGGGGGAGGTGGCGGTTTGGGAGGGTAGAGGATAAGAGCAAATTGTGATATTTTGTGTAGATATTATACTAAAGTAGGATGACTAACAAGGTGACTCACTAAGGTGCGTTTGGTTGCGAAATTTTTGACGGAAATATCTCGTTTCCGAGTCTCAAACGACGTATTAAAAATCGAGAAATAAATTCTTAGATGGTTACGTATTCGACGAAATCTAATTCGTCCGTTAGATTAGTAATAAATCACATACTCGGAAAAACTAATTCGTTTTTCAAAATCCAAGAAAAAGTCGGGACATCACAGTCCAAATTTTGTCCGGAAAAATAATAAAAACGGATTTTTACTAACTTACTCGTCTCGCAAAAAGAGTGAATGTAAAATCAGAAGGTTTCTCGATTTGAGTTTTCGGGCGAAAATTTTATCGGACGTGAAAACCCTAATACAGTAGTCGTCCAACCGACTTCTGGAATTTATTTTCAGAAACGGATTTCACCATTAGTCTTAGAATTGAAAATCCTTAGCTTAGGCGTGCAAAGCCTTAATTAATTAGAAAATTTTTATTTCTTGTAGGAAGAAAATATCTGGGGTATTACATCATCATCAATATCATCATATTTCATCAAAATCATCAAAAATTCATTTTTCTCAAAATAATACATATTTCGAATTTAGTATAAAAATTCATAAAATTCATATATTGTCTTAAAAACACATCTAGATCATATTTTCACATTTCATCATGCTCATAAACATCATAAAAATCATAAAATTCATAATTCAACATTTAATCATATTTTCTACATTTTTAATCGATTAAATTCAATAAGAATTAAATAAATTCACCAAAAATTATCATCATCACATATATGCATATAAATCACATGAAAAATCATAATAAGCATATATCATCATCTTTGTCACAGCCCCAAATCCCGAGGGATGGCAGAAGCCGGGGTGCGATTGCGATTGGATTAAAGAAGCGGGGAAGAAAGGGACTGACTGAATAAACATACATAAAGGACTACATAATTTCTATGAACAAGACATATTAAATAAATGGAAGGAGTTGACCTCGAAAGATCACTCGACAAAGTATTCAAAAGCATCTAAGTTATAAGTTACAGAACTTATACTATAGTGGTTTATTTACATAACATCAAAAAGAGTTTAGAGTGTCTAGAGTTTGGCAGTGGAAAAGTGAGACTAAGTACATAAGTCTTCCTATTCTTCAACTCAACTCAATCCTAACTCAACTGTGTCGCTTCCGTCGCTTCAACCTGCACATTTAGAAATATATGTAGGGCTAAGTACGAAAGTACTTAGTGGGCACATTGCCGAAAACATAATCATAAGTATAGATAAATCAGGCATTTAGTCCCGGTAGCACATCGAGGTTTTGTTTGAAAATGAACCCGTGTCTACTAAACATTTTATTATTTTCACAATGTAGCTTGGCCAAGCATTTTCTGACAGATGTTACGTTCAAATCTTGTCCAATTCTCATTCACCGTGGCTGGTTACCCCTCAACAAGATACTCCATACACCACAGGCTACAAAGTGCACATACTTTGGAAAGCATAAAGCTAACTCAAAACCGATCGAAAGTTAACTAGTCAGCTAACTAATAAATCTGGAAAGCTAGTCAGCCAACTCAGAAGGAACAAGAGAACTCACATAAAATACAAAACAGTTTATGCCTGATAATCACGTTTGATAAAACACAATTATCAAAGCTATAAATGTCACTTTCGATGTGTGGAAAAACCCACATTTTGTTTGTTATAAGTAGGAAAGCCCACCTTATACGTTACAGAACTACTAAACGAATTCCCGTCATTTGATCCTTCACCTTATCCCGACTGTCGACTTCCTCCTTCATCGTAAATAATCATAACTTCGATAAGTCATCGAGTCGATAAAAGAAAACGGAATTCGAAATCAAAATCAAATTAGTTTCACATGTTTTTAAGCTTTTAGGCCTTTGCACGCTAATCTATATTCTTTTAATTAAGCGGGAACGAGACTTGAACAAATCTCGTTTAGAACTCGAAAGGTTTCATACTCGACTCTTCGGTCAGTAGAGAAGATATTCGTTAACTTATTACGGCTTAAAAGATCGAAAGAAACTAAGTTGCGAAGAAAACAACTTAGGCAAACAAATCCTGAAATTTCACTGCGCAATGCAGTAGTTCTGGGGACGGCCTAGAACAGGGGATGAGCCCTGTACCGTTAGAAAGCTTGGAAAGTCTAGTTTCCGCTCCAATTTACGGATCTCAAATCCGATAAACGAGCTAAGAGATATTACAGTTTCCGGGAAGGGTCGCAAAACTGGCGCGACTAACCCTAGTTGCTCGATAGAATCGACGTATGACTTCCTAAGTTCGTTCTAAGTTCTCGTACTCGATTTCTCATGAAATGTCACTCTCAAGGCAGTCAACACATACCCCCATACATGAAGGACTCCTTTTCAAAACTTGTTTATAACCACGACGATCAAACCTCGTCGTTTCAACTACCATTTACTAAACCAACAACAAGTTACAAATTCTCGTTTCTAGTTCTCGACTATAACTACAACTCATTATATAATAATTCGAGTGCTCATGTCGTCAACTACAAAGTCGTTCCCTAGTCCATTAAAAACATTATTATCAAGTTAGAATCCTTACTCGACTTCTCGATTATTAATTACGTCCACTTGTTCGTCTCTTACAAGATTTCAAAAGTTATCGGAATTCGTTCAAATTCTACGTCATCAATCATCATCTAACGAGATTCATTATTATATACATCATCACCTCATATCATTACTTAAACTCAACTTAAATCCAATTCTTTGTCTCTTATAATTTCATTAATATTTTTAGAAAATTCTCATTTAATTCCCAACATCATCTAATATTATTAGAAACATTAATCCATCATTATATCATCAACTAGATCAACTATACGAAAACCCCCAATTTCCTAAAAAAAATCGGTAAAGACATAGGTGATTTTCTTCATCGATTAACATCATTACTCCATTTATCATACTACTACAACATTGATTAAACAATTACAAGTCTCATTACATCATTAAATTGAAAATCCCAACTCAAACCCTAGCCCTAAACTCGGTCATCATCAAAATACATAGGGGTTTTGATTTCTCTTTGTTTTAATCATCAATCGAACATCTCCTAAGATCAATTACACAACTAATCGAAGAATCCAATTATCCTACTCCAAAGCCCCAAATTTTCGGTATTAAGTAGAAAATTGGGTTCTTGATTTTCTTTCAATTTTAATCATAGATATCATGTCTAATCCATCTAATTATCTTAATTAAAGATCAAAACATCTAATTACATCATCCTAATTTTCGATCAACATGAGAAAATTAAAAGAAATGGAATCCAATTGGATAGAAGTGTAGAGGAGGAGATTACCTTGAAGTTTACTAAAGGAAGTTAGAGGATTTGATGGAGGATGATGAACTTGTGATGATTTCTTGTCCAAGAACTTGTGGTTCTTCAATGGTGAAAAGAAGAAAATGGAAGAGGTGTGTGTGTGGTAGATGGCGGCAATGGAGGGGATTGGGAGGAAGAAGATGACTAACAAGATGAAATTAATATCTTTTACTCACTTAGGTGTAAAGTAGAGAAGAAATTAGAACATTAGGTGTAAAGTATAAAGTAGAAAAATGAAAAATATCCTAAGGTAGAGAGAGTAGCAATGTCGGCCAAGAGAGGGAGGAAAAGAGAAAATACGCGTTTCTTCGGCGCGATACGACGTTACGGAAATCGAAAGACGAAAAACGTAGTTCGGCACAAAATCATCAAATTCCGATTCGACCAAAAATTCTAACGTATTTAACTTAATCGGAAAATAATATTTAAAAACTAAATTCCGACAAAAACTCGGGACGTCACAGTCCGATTTTCGTCCGGAAAATCATAAAAACGAACTTTCTCGGGCGATTTGTATCGCGATTTCGTGAATGTAAAAATCAGACGGTTTTCCGTTCTGAGTTCCAGAACGAAAAAGTTTTCGTACGCGATAACCCTAAATACAGTAGTCATCTAACTGACTTCCGTAATTTATTTTTGGAAACGGATTTCACCGTTGGTTTTAGAATTCAGAATCGTAAACTTAGGCGTGCAAAGCCGTTTTTATTATTAACTTTAAATTTTTAAGTCAGTCGGGATTTTCAGGGGTATTACAATCTTATCATCAAATAATCACCAAAACTCATCAAGAAATTATTTTGTCCTATTTTCTTCTTTTAGTCGATTTTTAGGTCTTTTTAACCTATCTTATTTCCTTCATCTTTTTTAAACCCTAAATCGATTTTTAAACCTCTTATTGATCATCATCTCATCATCATCGATCGTAAAGTAAATCTGATGAACCCATATTTGTGTCCATCTTTTCTTGTATTTTTCTTGTGTCTTTAGTCTTTATCGAGTCAAAGTGTGTTTGGGAGCACACAAAGTCGAGAGATGGTGTGCAGGGAAGAACATGTGGGATCTTGGGCAAATTCGGATGAAAATCTGTTGTTGAGATGCTGAGATGGTGATACGATGCAAATGGGCATAGGGCTGGAGGATTGTAGCTGGGCAACAACGTTTTATATACTCTATAAGTCAGGAAGTACCTCCCCATATCCTTGAAGCTAACAGACAGAGTACCCGGAGGAGCCAGGATCTTGGGCAACACAGGAAGCAAAACAGAATGCAGATATCGAGGGCAAGAAGCGAGTTGGACAGGTAGCAGATTTCTTATCCTTCAAGGAAGAGGATAAGGATCGAATATTTCTTTCCTTATCGTAGCCGTACCCAATCAAAGAAGATATCTACAGAGCAAGGAAAGAGAATCATGGCTGCATGGATCAGAGAGACGACGGATGTGATATGCATGGGAAGAGTCCGTTTTCAACAAGGAAACTACCTCAACCCTAATTCCATCGCCTATATATATGGCCGACTCCATTATGTAATGTTTGCCGATTTTATTCAAGTTCATAGCTAGTTCTGCATTCTTAGTTTGAGAGGAAGAGAGGAAGAAACAAGTCCTACGGTCAATTTACTTTTTCGTTCATTTTATATTTTCTACATTAGTTTAGTTGTTGGCTTGAAGCCAAGACCTTGGTTGCTGACTTACGCTTTTGGACAGCAACCCGTTCCCAGTTTAATTTCAGTTATGATTTCCTTTATATATTTTTTGCTTCGTTTAATATTATGTCTAGCTAAATTTATTATTTGGGTTAGATGTAGATGAAGTGATCGTAAATTACTCGTTCAAAACTCGTGAGGTCGAATTGTGTTAGTTCGTCAATTGATTTTGTTCCCAAAACACTTAGGATTAATTCTAGACTTAATTGATATTGACATATGATTAATCACCATCTAGATATTGATATTAAGTCAGCAACATGAATTGGATAGACATAGGCTAAGTGTGTTTATAACGTGACTTCGTGACCTTAGGGTATAAACTAATCTTTATCTTAAACCAAGTGATAAGATCAGTTAATTGAATATCTTTGCACCAGTGAACGAGTGATGAGTAATTAGGATCATGGATTCGAAACCCAATCCAAACTCTCTTATTTGATATTTTACTTGTTGAGTTACAGGATACATTGCAGTCAAAATCCTTTTGTTGAGTTCGATTTGAAGAGCAGATCTATGCCAAATCCCTTGGGATCGACCCCACTTGCCATTAACTACTATCTTGTTGGGCAAGAGGTGCTTATAAATTTATTTGTGCGAAGAGTGTAACGACAACGCTTCGTCAAATTAGCGCCATTGTCGGGGACCTGGTTTTAAGCTAGTTTGCTTTTCTAGTTTGAGTCGAGCACGGTTTATGTCCAAGCCACATCTACGGAGTGACGGAGATCCACAAGATCTAGGAACTTGCCTGGAGGTGACAAGGAGGAGAAATCGAGCAGAACAACACGAGAAGAAAAAAGATCTGGAGGAAGGCATCAACGAACCTTCAGAGTTGCCAAGCTTGATAGAAGATTAGGATATTGAGCAAGAAGACGATTCTTGCTCAAAAGCGAGTACAAGCAGCGAGAAGTCAACATCCAGTTCAGAATCAGAGACATCAATAACCATGGCAGGTCAATAAGAGAAAACCATCTGTCAGATTATGTTCCCTGACGACAAGGGGATCAGACCTTCAAGTATCTAGTTGCCCACCATCAATGGCAACTGAGAACTAAAACATTCACTGATACAGATACTGCCCAAGTTCAATGATCATCCCGGAGAAGACCTTCAGACCCATCTTCAAGACTTTGAGATGGCGATCAGCACTGTAAGGAACAATACCCCTCCTGCCTGAGATGCTATCGGAGAACGAGATGCTGCCCAAGATACATTTCCAGACTACGTAAGGTTACTCACGTTCCCGTTCTCACTTCTTGACGGAGCACGTGAGTGGCTTTACACCTTGCCAGAGGGAAGCATCGACACCTGGAAAAAGTTGCAGCAAACTTTCCTTGACAAGTACATACCCGTTGGCCGGATACAAAGTGGAAGGAATGCCATTTCCTCAATCAAAACTGGTGGAAGTGAGTCATTGTATGAATATTACGAAAGGTTCAAGAAGTTGATAGCGAGATGTCATCAACATCGAATCGAGGACATTGATTTGATCGAGCATTTCTTAAAAGGATTAAGGGCATCTGAGAGGAAGTGGATCATTGCAGCTTGTAGGGGAGCCATAGTCAATCAATCGCCAGCTGAAGTGTTCAAGAAAATAGTTGTTATAGCCCATCAATCGCGAGATGAAGATGATATCCCAAGAGGGGGGTATGAAGGTAGCAAGGGAAATTCTGATAACTTGGTCAGCACCATGAAAGACTTCATGACCAAGATGAGTGGTCAAATGGAGGACTTGAAAAAGAAGGTTGATGGCAAGGAAGTTCATAGAGCGGTGAAGAAATGCGAGGTGTGTCAGGCAACATGCCATATTACCTCGGAATGTCCCAGTTGGTTCGTGGAAGAAGGAGAGGAGGTGAAGGCAATAGGTCAAAACCAGCAAGGTGGTGGGCAACAAAGGTTCCAGTATGGCAATAACAACAACTATGGCAATAACTATGGCTATAGGCAGAATCAACACGAGAACCTGAGGTATGACAACAACCATTATCAAATGCCTCCTGCCCACCAACAACCACAGCAGCCTGTTCAACAGCAATATGTGCCTCCACCTCAACAGCAGCCTGTTCAACAGCAACTATGTTCCTCCACATCGAGAACCAGCAAAGACGGAGTTCATGAAGGAGACCGTCGACAGGTTTACTAATGAGAACCAGAGGCTTAAGAGGGATTTTGAGAACTTTCAATTGAAAAGTCGAGGTCAATCGAACATCCTTCAAGCTCAATTAACTCACATAAACCAAACTCTGTCAAAGCTTGTAGATGACAAGAGCGGAAGGCTTCCTGCCCAAGTGGAGGTCAACAAGGAGCAAGTCAATACCGTGACCTTACGAAGTGGTAAGGATTTGTCAGAGGTGCTGCCCAAGACCCAACTCAAGGGACTTGCTCGAGTAGAAGAAACTAAGATGAGCTCAGGAGATATCAATGACCTCTATGTAGAGTTGAAGGCAAAGCGTGAAGAAGGGATAAAGGCCAATAAGAACCCCGTCTTCGATAATGAGGAGGATGAAGCCTCGTTTGATTATGTGAAAATGGAGAGATCAAAGTTGGGGTTTAATAAAGATAACGTGTTGTTGGATTTTTTGAAGGCTGAAAAAGAAGCAGAGGCTTTGGCCAAGAGGATCGTTCCTCGCACTGCTAAGGCAAAGATCCCGTACCCAAGATGTTTTGCCCGCGATCGTGATCAGAAGGAGTTGGAGGACATGATGGAGGTGTTCAAGAAAGTGGAGATAAACCTGCCACTATTGATGGCATTACAATTTATGCCAAAATGTGCAAAATTTTTGCGAGAAATGTGCTTGAAGAAGACCAAGTACCCAGATAATGCCCGTTTTCCATGTGGAGAATGTGTCAGCACTCATGAATTCTCACATCCCGATCAAGAAAAAGGATCCTGGCATGTTTGCTGTCCCATGCACAATAGGTACTACGTCAATACCTAAGGCGATGCTTGATCTAGGAGCTTCAATAAATGTAATGCCAAGAGCCATGTTCGACGAGATGAGTTTTGGACCTCTATCTCCTACCCGTGTTGCCATTCAATTGGCGGACTTGTCCACAGTCTACCCCGATGGAGTTTTGGAGGACGTGTTGGTCAAGGTAGGGGATCTTCTTTTCCCAGCCGACTTCTATGTTCTCGACATGGGAAAGAAGGCAATCAAGAACCCAGTGATCTTGCTCGGAAGGCCGTTCTTGAGGACAGCCTGCACCAAAATCGATTGTGATACCGGGAGGTTGACAGTTCAAGTAGCTGGAGAAGTCGGCGAGTTTGACGCTTATCGGCAAAAGTAGGATGATGCCCTCGAACACCTCAACACCCTGAATGCATGCAGTCGGCAAGTGGAGACATTGAACAACTTAAGTTGCTTCTTAGAAGACAACGAGGATGCAGCCCAGGCGGAACTCAATCTAATACAGGGTCTTGACCTGGATCTGTACCAAGATGAGGATATTGAGAAAGATTGTGCCTTGATGGAGTTCTACAAAGGCGATGAGTACGAAAGTAATAAAGATTTCTGGGAGGAGTCAGTCCATGGACATAGTTTTGACTCTACTGATGAAGATTACAGCACAGATGAGGAGTTAGAGGACAACAACACTCCTAAAAATTTCCATGAAGATGAAGACGAGTTTGATGAGGAACTCAAGGAACTACCCTATGATGAGACTGAGGAGTTGGTAGAGAAATTTTGGCAACAGACAGTTCTTGAGCAGGATGCCGGCTTGCAGACATAAGAGGATCTTTCATAGAACGATGAACCAGCAGATGTGGAAGAATGTAGTTATGCCAGGGTTCCGGGCAACATGCAACCTTAGGGGTTTGAACCACTCAACATCCCTTAATTGAAGCCGGAGGACAGGTTGGTGCCATCACTGCAAAAGGCACCTACGTTGGAGCTGAAGCCTTTGCCCAAGCACTTAAAATACATATATCTCAGCAGAAACGAGACTTTACCCATGATCATATCATCCTAGCTGTCAAGCATGGAGGAAGTCCGAGTTGGTGAGGTGTTGAGCAAATATACGGAGGCAATAGGGTGGACCTTAGCCGACATCAAAGGCATTAACCCTGTGGACCGTGTTCATCACATCTTGCTTGAGGAGGATGCTGCCCCAGTAAGGGACCCACAAAGGAGATTGAATCCAGCCATGAAAGAAGTGGTGATGAAAGAGATACTCAAGCTTCTTGACTTGGGGATCATATACCCCGTGTCTGACAGCTGGTGGGTAAGTCCCGTGCACGTGGTGCCCAAGAAGTCAGGAATTCAAGTTGTCGAGAACGAGAAAAACGAGATGGTGGCCATGAGATTGCAAACTGAATGACGAGTGTGTATAGATTACCGAAAGCTCAACCAAAAAATGAAGAAAGATCATTTCCCTTTGCCCTTCATCGACAAGATGCTTGAGAGGTTAGCTTGTAATGACTATTATTGATTTCTTGACGAGGATCAAGGCAAGACCACCTTCACGTGCCCGTTTGGCATATTTGCATATAGGAGGATGCCATTTGGGTTGTGTAATGCACCAGGGACATTTCAAAGGTGTATGATGCACATTTTTTTAGACCTTCTTGAAGAGTGCATCGAAGTCTTCATGGACGAATTTACCGTCTACGGCAAGACCTTCGAATCATGCCTCAACAACCTGGATCGAGTCTTGAAGAGATGTGTTGAGAAGAGCCTTGTGTTGAATTATGAGAAATGTCATTTCATGGTAAAAGAAAGAATCTTTTTGGGGCACGTCATTTCAGTAAAAGGAATTGAGGAGGACAAGGCCAAGATCGACATTATTGCCAAGTTACCTTACCCAAGATCTGTGAAGGAGTTGAGAGGGTTCCTAGGGCATGCTGGATTTTATAGGAGATTTGTCAAGGATTTTGCCAAGATCGCACAACCAATGACAAGATTACTTCAAAATGATGTGTCATGGGAGTTCAATGAAGATTGCAAGAAGGCGTTCCATGCCCTAAAGGAGAACTGGATCACAGCCCCCATTATCCAACCTCCAGATTGGGGGATGCCTTTTGAATTAATGTGTGATGCCAGTGGTTATGCCGTGGGAACTGTTCTTAGGCAAAAACGTGGAAAGGAAAGCTATGTCATCTATTATGCTTCCAAGACGTTGAACCCCGCCCAATACAATTATGCCACTACGGAGAAGGAGTTGTTGGCTATTATCTTCGCCTTTGAAAAGTTTAGATCCTATTTTCTTGGAGGTAAGACCATAGTGTACACGGATCACACAGCATTGAAGTACTTGTTGAGCAAGAAGGAGTCCAAGCTAAGATTGATTAGATGGATCCTTTTGTTGCAGGAATTTGACATAGAGATCAAAGACAAGAGTAGTGCCCAGAACCAAGTTGCCGACCACCTAAGTCGAATCCTCCAGCCTAATGATGGGGTGCCGATCAAGGAGACCTTTCCCGACGAGCACCTGATTCTTTCCCAAGATGAACCATGGTATGCTGATATCGTGAATTACTTGGTGACTGGCAAGATACCCGCCGACCTTGGGTGTTAGCAAAGAAACAAGCTTAAACACGATAGTTGTTTCAATATTTGGGACGAGCCGTATTTATGAAGGGAATGTGCGGACAAGATCACAAGGAGGTGTGCCGAGGATAAAGAGCAAAAGAGCATTCTTGAGCATTGCCACAACAAGGAATGTGGAGGATATTTTGGGCATCAATGGACTGCAATGAAGATTTTGGAATGTGGCTTTTATTGGCCAACATTGTTCAGAGACTGTTATGAGTGGGTCAAGATGTGCGAGAAGTGCCAAAGGGAAGGCAACATCACAAGAAGAAACGAAATGCCCATGATACCGATCTTGCCCGTGGAGGTGTTCGACGTATGGGGCATGGATTTTATGGGACCCTTGCTGAGTTCCAAAGGCAACAAGTACATCATATTGGCAGTGGACTATGTCTTGAAGTGGGTAGAGGCTCGTGCTTCCAACAAGGATGATTCTAAGGTGGTTTCCAGTTTCTTGAGAACTCAAATTTTTAATAGGTTTGGTGTACCTTGAGCTATAATTAGTGATCAAGGTTCTCATTTTTGCAACGCAACGATGACCGCCTTGTTCAAAAAGTATGGAGTTACTCATCGTGTGTCAACAGCCTACCACCCACAAGCCAATGGACAAGCGGAGTTGTCCAATTGAATAATCAAAGACGATTTTGAGGAAGACCGTGGGCACAACAAGGAAGGATTGTAGTATGCACCTCGATGATGCTTTATGGGCGTATAGGAGTGACTTTAAGACACCTTTTGGCATGTCCCCGTATCGCATGGTCTATGGCATGAGATGCCACTTGCCTGTGGAGCTGGAACATTGAGAAATTTGGGTTGTTGCTGTAATACCCCGAGTTTTTATAAGTCTTTAAGTGTGTTCTAAATTTCATAATATGCATAGATAATATGCCTTGAATAATAAGACTTTTCAAGAAAAAGGAATTTGCTTGAAATGACCAAATTGCCCTTATGTGCTTTGACGTGAATTTTCCCGTTTAGATTATTTAAACCGAGTTTGTGATGCATTGATTGAGTTTATTTATATGAGTTTGAGCATGAGTATGACTTTTGGAGAATTTTAAGAATTTTTACTTTTCAGTGAATAGTAACGAGAACCGAGAAAACACTATTCACCAACGAACTTAGAATTTGATTAAATTAGTGTCTTTTGAATCTAGATTTAATTCTAAGACCCCTGAGATATGTTAGAAGCTTATTCGAGTTTAGAGCTGTTTTTAGTATAAATGAAGTAACACTGGCATATTCTACCGGAAAACTTTTTCATCCGGGGAAAATTATACCTGTAATAAAATGAGAATCTCTCTCATCTCTCTCCCTCTCACCACCGGCCTCATCTCTCTCTCTCTCCCTAATATCTCTCTCCTAGGTAGCCTATTTTCTACCCTAGGGAATATCATCATTATATTCTTTTCATGTAGATGAATTAATTCATCTCCTTAGCTAAGAAGTTAGCAAATGCATTCATCTATCTTATCATCCATATCTCCCTCAAACTCTCTCTCTCGTGCCTTACCAAGAAAGAAGAAAAAAAAATTCTCTCTCCCTCTCTCCCCTCTTTGCCGAGAAAGACACACACACACACAAAAATTGAGAAACCTCCATTGAAGCTTCCATCTCCAAGCTTCTAAGCTTCCAAGTTCAAGAGATCATCATCATCATCCTCTCAAATCTTTCCAACTCTAATTGAAGAGGTAAAAATTTACTAAATCTTGAGTTCAATTTCAAAAACAATCATCTCTCTATTTCTTTAAAATTTTCGGCATCTATGCCCTAGCAAAGATGATTGATTTTTGTCTTATTTTTTTTCTAGAGGATTCAAGATGCAATCTACCATGGAAATTCAAGCTAGAGTTTGAGCTCCGAAGCCCTTCATTTTCGGCTTTACCATCATCAAAAGAAGAAGCTTCGATTTAATTTTTAAAGTAGGTTATTCATTTGATTAATTGTAAATTTATGTAATCTCTAAATCCCAAAAGAAAGATGCATGCATGATTTAAATTTATGCATAGGGAAACTAGGGATTCGAGGTGAGAATCGAGTGAGGAAATTGTTAGAAAAATTGAGCTTAGGAATTAATCTAAGGAATAAAGGAGAAAAGAAAAATAAATCCCCTAAAATTTGATTAAAACCGAGAATAGGGGAAGAAAAAGAGAAAAATCGATTTCTATGATTTTTGATGATTTGATGATTTATATGTGTTTATGAGTATGATTTACATGATTATTTATGCATGAAAATTTGAGAAAAACCATGCCCTAAAATATGTATGTATGCCATGAGTTTTGGGGCAAGGAGGAGGAAATTATTTTGATTTATTTCTTGATGATTTGATGATGTTATGAGCATGAGATGATTATGAGTTATAGATGATTTAATTCGTTATGATGATATATGAGGAGAAATCGACTTATATGCATGTTTGAGGAAGAAATGATAATTTGATGATTTTTAGTGATTTTGATGTTATGAAGATTTGAGCATGTTTGTGTGAAATTTTGAGTATTAGATGTTAAAGGAGTATTATTGAAGAGAAGAAGATGAATTTCTAAGCATGAAAACATGAAAAAAATCGAAAATTAGGAGTTGAATGCCTAGTGTGTGTTCTAGGTGTCTTGATGAAAATATAAGTTTTTGAATGAGTGTTCTTGGTGTTCTAGGTGTTCTTGGTGTTTTTTGAAGATTTAAAGAACAATAAAATTAATTGTAAAATAAATTAATTAATTATTTAATTAATAAAATATTCAAAATTTTGAGAATAAAATTAAAGAGAAAATAAAAAGAGAAAAATAATTAAAATAATAATGAGTTTTGGAATTGAGAAAATAAAGAAAAATAATACTTTATTAAATAATTAAGAGTTAAGAGGAGAAAAATTAGTTTTAATAATAAGAGATTAAAAAGAAATAATAATAATTGAAGAAAATAAAAGAGGAGTTCGAGATAAGAAATCGAGTTCAAAGTCGAGTATAAAGTTAAGACGAGTAGTCGAGGTTAAGACGTTCGATTGAACGAGAAATAACGAAAAATAATAAAGAGTTAATCTTAAGTTAAATAAATTTTCTTTTAAAGGGAAATTAATTGAAGAGTTGAGCATAAGAAATTAGTAAGACGTTAAGTTTAGTGTGAGATCATTTACTTGTTTAATAACAAGATTAATAAAAGAGTTTTGAGATAAAAATAATAGAGTTAGAATTAATTAAATTAGAGAATCAAAAGAAAATTTGGTAAGAGTTGTTTTAATTTGAGAATCGAGTTATGAATTGATATGTGTTTAATTGCTCGTTTATTTATAAGTCGAGTGTTGAAGGATTGACAATGCTTGAGTTGTATAAATCGAGTTGATTTTTAAGTCTTTTCATTAAAACGTTAAAGTTATCAAGTTTTGAAAATTAGTTAAAAGTCGAGGTTATATAAAATAAGAGTTTAATTGAGAATAAGAAAAGGGATATACTAAATAAAATAAAGTAAGAATATGTATGCGAGTATGTGTACGTAGTTAAGAAAAGACGACGTATTTTTGAAATAATGTCGTATATTGAGTCGAGAAACATTAAGTGATTATTTGAGTTTTAAATTCTTATTACTTGAACTTTTATTCGCTTTATTGAAAAGACATGAAATTATTTTACTGAAGTTAATGTCTTTTCTAAAAACTAAAATCGAGCAAAGTCGAGTCAATTCATGATTGAGTTTGGAATATGAATCATGTTGAAGTTGTTATGCTTGATTGAATCTAAATGTCTACGTGAAATATTTGTATTTTGTTTGTGATATAATGACTTGTTCAAATTGTTGAGAATGATTATATTTGCAGCATGATTGATTGACATGACGATTAGTTGAATTGAGAATTCACGGAAAAAAAATTTGAGTAATGTAGTCGAGATAAGAAGTATTCCCTTAACTAGTGAGAATTGCTAAGTAAAAGTAATTTAGAAACGAGAATGTGAGACGAAGTAATTAGTAATCGAGTAGAGTCGACGAGTCGAGAACGAGGAAGTCGAGAAAGAAAATTGATTTAGAAAAGATAAAGATAGCAAAAGACGAGTCAAGTAGAAGTCCTTCAGTCGAAGCCAAAATCTACTTTACGTCTTTTGTGTCGAGTCTTATTCTTTTATCGATGTCAAATTGTGAAGGACCGAACGGGACGGACAAGTAGCAAGGACAGTGAAAAGTAAGCCGCCTAGCTAGTGTTCAGAAGTTAGATGGACTTTTCGAAAACCAAAATCTCCGATGAATGCGATTATGATTATTAAGTATTATTATGTGAGTTTTGAAGTTCGATTGACTTGCCATTTTTACATGAGTTTTGGTATGCTTTATCATCTGCTTAAGATATGAATGCCCTGTGAAAGACAGGAACCCACGTGTGGTATTTGAATGGTTTGAGGTGACTGTGAGCTTTACTTCGGTTTAGCCGGTCACAGTGTTTGAGAAGGAGGCCTACTTCTCGGCACAGTGTTAATGTGGTAGATGATACATGCCTTGTTGAGTATATATTATGTTTTGACTGCGCAGTCTATTTAGATAGAAAATGTTTTTGCATTCACAAGTAAATGATTTTCAATTGCATTAATACTTGTGATGCTTCGGCATGGCAAGTTCAATTGTATAGCTCTAAGAGCAAGTTTTCAAATATTTTGGCATGTGTTCACTGAGTACGAAGTACTCAGCCCTGCATGTATTTCTAAACGTGCAGGTTAGCGGGATGTGGATGGCGTGGGCGGCTTGGTCGTGTGGTGTGTTTGTTTGGTCGAGTATAAAGTAGACTGGCAATTGCATGTCTTCAGACATGTAGTTGTTAGGATCGAGTCGAGATTTTCGCTGCAATGAAATGCTATGTTAATTGAAGTCTTTTGACATGTTTTTGAATTATACTATGATACATGTTCTAATTCACGAGCGATGTGCTCGATACAATTTACCGCTTATCCTTTATTCTCGTTTCTTGTGAACTTGATATCCTTATTCCGTTTGGGTTTGATATGTAAATTATCCATGCTCGTTTGATGTTTTAGTTATAACTTGGAAGCATGTTTTTATTTGTTATCGCTTTCAGTCAATATTTCTTTGTTTCTCCGAGGATGAATCCCTTAATTGAGTTGAGTTGATGGATGTTTGTTAGTAGTGTTAGTGTCGTTAGTCGCACCTAGGGAGTCGGGGTGTGACATAGTGGTATCAGAGCAGGTATGTCTGCTCTGGAGTCTAACTTTCTTTGATGAGTCGAGTCTAGATTTATTTCCTAGACTTATCTGAGTCAGTAACACACCAAGCAATCCCCCATCTCATCCGGCAACCAGGTACGCTTTATTTTCAAAAGCTTTCAAGTTTAAAATGATAATTGAGTTATTGAGTTATTGAGTTTATTATTTGCGCTTGTCTAGAGATAAAAGCTTTATAAGTAGATTGAATAACTATGTTGCTTTAAAATGTCTTTCCTAATGCGTTTTTGTGTGAAAAATCGAAAAGGATGGAACGTTTGTGCAAACGATTACGTGAAATGGAATTACCCAGTACCCTGAGCGATAATACCCTTATGGAAAGAAAGAATGAGTATGTGGTGGTTGGAAATTCTAGCATGCTCGTTTAACTGTTTTATTGTGCTTGACTTGTTTAAAAATTCGTATAGGATGGCCGATCGTGAGTGGATACAAGAGTACCTGCATGTGAGAAAGATGAACTCGGAGACTCTTGCAGAATTCTTAGCTCAATACCATAAAATCTGGGAAAAGGTTCAGTACATGGACATAGGACCGTTAGACGGAATGACACACTTGATTCAGGCTTTGCCCCGTGAGTGGCGAGATTGGGCAGCTTCGCTAGTACCCCGATTTCTCGGACATCGCTATCTCGATGGCTATCTTTACGGCTACTGTAACGCGTTTATCTCCACTATTTCCGGACAATATATGCAGTATGGTGAACCACCTCCAGCCCCGTATGATATTGACCTCCCTGCCGAGCCAAATGGTTTTGTTCATAGTCCCCTGCCTGTGCTCCAAGATGGCCTTGTTCCTCCCCGTGTCCCTTCACCGCCTCGTGTTGAGCCAGAGCCTCGAGCTGCTTACCAGGACTACCCATATTCGGGTGGTGTACTCCCCATTCGAGCCTATGATCCTTTTACCTCATCTAGTTCGAGCAGACATGTATGGAGCGGGAAAGTAGTCGAACGGTTTTCACGATCCTAATGGAGCCTTGCCGCCTTTGAATGACCAGTTTGCGGAGTATATGCGTCGTATCTTCTCCAGTTCAGCCCGTAGCCGAGCCCTCTAGGCCAGCCCATTCCGACGACGGCAATGACGACGAGTATGACGAGAATTTGATAGCCGCAGCTACCGTGGGAAGCGGTTATCTCCAAGCTCTGCCAAACGACTACTTTCCCGCTCCATACATGTCTGCTCCTACCCCTGTAGTGAGGCCTGATGATGGACTTGAGTCAGAGTATGGCGCTTCGGAAAACCTAATTTTCGGAAAACCCAATTTTCGGAAAACCAATTTCCGATTTAACTCTAACTCATCTCATTACACATGAAATTAATCAAGGATTCGGAAAACCCAATTTTCGGATCAAAATTCCGAATAACGAAGAAAACGTAAAAAGTTAGTATTCATATTTGTTCCCAACGATATAAAATTTTCAAACTCGACTCAAATGATCTCAGAAAATTCCCAAACTTGTATCATTGGTCTTAAAATAAATTATAGATTCAAAAGACACTAATTTGATGAAATTCGGAAATAGTTGATGAATAGTGAATTCTCGTCGGCAGTTACTATTCATAATAAAATCAACTTTCTCGGAATTTTCCGAAATTTGGATACATACTTCATTTCATATTCTCATGCTCATATAACTCTTCACATCTTCCTTTCGATTCACCGAAACGAGAAAATTATGTTTTTGCCCTTCAGGGACATTTTGGTAGTTTCACAAGAAAATTTATACATACTTCATTTCATATTCTAATGCTGCCGCAGTGCTCCTTCCCTCCTCAAAACAAACGAGGGAAGACAGGTTTGCCGCCATCTCAACTCGCCTCTGTGATAACCGGTAGGTCATCAGTTAGTGTTGTCCTCCCTTGGGTTGCAAACTCATCTCGATACCCCGACTCGGCCGCACGAAATGAAAACTTGATATTTACAGCGGCAATGTTCTAAGATATCTCTACATTTTCTTATACTCTTTAATCAAGTTCAATGATAGCAAAAGTTTGAGATATAGGATTTATTGAAGCATTGTATACTGAAAGCAAGCCTTTTATGCTTGTATAAATTGATACCTTGTATCTACTGTTATTCTTCTATCTAAAATATTGTTATTGCATAATCATATTATAGTCCAATTATCTCATACCTAGATTATATGGTGTGTGGTTTATCACAGAATATCTTATAATCGGTAAAGTTGAGATAGAAGTCGTGTTCACAGTTGAGACAACTTTGGACGAGTTATTGGTTTAGATTGTAGCATAAATGGAAAATAGTTTGTCTTGGCTATTTATTTATGCTAGTACATTTATGTATTGAATAAATCACAGTGAGATGTATTCTTATATTCTGACTGATTAAGAATCAAGATCTCGAAGAGTTAAATGATCTTAACTTTAATTGAATTAATCGGTGTGAATGATTGATTGTCTATTGCTTTGATTTATCATGGGTGAGGGCTCTGTCTGAAGCTCAATATACTCCATATCTTGGGTGATAGAAATTGTTATTTGGCAGGAGATTGAATTGCAATAAGGATCTGCTCAAGGAACTTAATAAATTTATCATATTAAACCCTGCAGGTGGAATTAGTTCCGATACGATTATAAGTTTAAGTGGTAGCACTCAAGATGTCATTTATAATTAAATGATTGATTGATTAATTAATTGACCGTCACAGAAATTAATTATTTAATGGATATTGAATATCTTAAACGCAAAGATTAATTAAGCCAAATGCTAGCCCCGACTCATCTAACGAATTTAGTGGTAATTTAGTATTAATTTTCTAGTGGAATGAATTAACACTTGTGTCTCGATTTATATTCTTGGTCTGGATATGGAAATCGAGCACTGGGACGCCAATACTTTATTCGAGCTAGTAGATCCCTTTTTGGCCCAATAAAGGCCTAGCTCTCTATGGGGCTAGCCGCCTATTATTGATCTATTTAAGCCTTTGGGCTTTGTTTGATGGATCTAGTTAGTAGGCTTATTATTTAGGTATTTAATTACCTAGTATAAATAATATGGAGCCCACTAATCTCCTCACTTGTCACTTACATAAAACAAAAGCGTTAAAAATCTGAGAGAAGAGAGAGGCGGTGACAGTCATCCATAGGAGGAGAGAACTCGAAGCTTGTAGCCACCCTACATCGAGTAATGCCATGGGAAACAAACGGAAGATCAATTCTGGAGTCGTTAACCTCTCAGTTCGCAGGTATCTCTCGTTCCCTACTTCTTTAGGAGCATGCTTAGGAAGGATTTTGTATGTACTTGTTCAACATCCAGAATGGATCATGGGCACATGAATCAGCCTTCAAAAGTCGGTTCCTACAATTGGTATCAGAGCCGCGTTCAGTAATTTCGGCTCTGTCGGATTAACATGTAGTAAATCTTTGTTTATATATGTAAATTTTAAAATTTGCTGTATATATATAAGCATGTTTTTCTTCTTATGTCGTCGTCTTATTGTGGAACGATTTATTTATTGTTTGATTTTACCGATTTAATCATTTTTGCACCACGAGAAAATCCGTGGCTAGTATAGTTTTTCCATTGTATTTGTTTCTTTCTTTTGTATTCTATTTGTACGGGTCAACGAGACGAGAAAAATCTTATTCGACGAGATGGAGAAGCAACAACAGCGGCGCACGGCAGCAGGCGGCGGCACGTCTTCTCCACACACTAGGGATCGCCGCATCATGACTTGGGACGGACGAAATCCGATTCGCTGTGGTTTTGGCCTCAATGTCTATGGTGTTTGATCATAATCATGGCCGGACAGTGCAGCGTGTGGGTGAGGGGCACCGCGATCCGTGACGGCGTGTGTTGTGCACGCGTGGATCATCACAGCGGTGGCATCCGCTTCGGCGTGGTGCTGCTAATCTGTTGCTGCTAGACAGAACCCTAAATTGGAATCTAGGATTCAGGTAAAGTCGAGGAAGGTCTGGGTTGCACCGTTCTTGAGCGATGCGGAAACTCTAGGCGGCTGCGGCGGCGTGGTCTACTGGCGAGTGAACGACGGCTGCGGCGGCGCGATGGTGATGGAGGATCAGCAGCAGCTATTGCAGGTCTCTTCAATGGCGATGAACAACAGCAGAAGCAGTGTCGATACGGTAGTGGTGATGGGTTGTGCGGCGTTCATATCGTAGGGCTTATTGCGGCACCGCTGTAGGTTCGTTGCCGTGCAAGGCGGAACAATAGCTACACCATGATCACTGCCACGTTTCTGGTCATTCTGCAGTGGTAGCAGACGATGGTTTGAAGTGTGGTCGGTGGTGGAAAATGTGATGGGGAAGTTGTCTGTGAAGTCGTGGGTGAATTTGAGACAACTTTTGTCTTGACTTCGCGATTCCGGTCAGCGGAGCCACCGGACAAAATCACTGTGATGGTATTCTGGGATTTAATCCAGGGATATGGCTCGGTGACACTAAATGTCTTGGTGGTGTTGATGCGAATGTCGGGTTGAGGAATGGGGGATTTGCTCGACAAAGATGGACATTGCTTGAAGACGAAGAAATTTTATTTTGTAATTGATTAGATTTAATTTCTATTTATTTTATTTGTTTGTAATGAAATATGCAGGGACAGACAGGTTCCAATATCCATGATAAGACGATAAATATTTATTTTTTGTCCTACAAGCATGTGAGCATGTCGTGGATTTTAATCACCGTTAAGGTGTTCGATCTAAAGCATGTAATTATTTGTGATAATGTGCAAATATGTGCGTTTAGAAGAGCATTCTAGGATTTTATTACGTTTTCTCTAAGCATGTTTTAGAATTCAAGCGAGCATGTTTTACTACGTGAGTTCTAGAACAGCATGTTTAGATATTCCGTGTCAACGTGATAAGCATGCACATACCTTTTGAGGAAAAGACTAAGCGGTAATTTGATTTTAGATATTAAAATTGATTAGACCTCCACAATTGGTTTAAGACGAAGTGAGTTGTGGATTTGTGTTAATGTCCACACTAATGTGGCTTGCACACGTTCACAATTTTCAGATTTTGTCGATTAAACTTCTAATAAAATATTTTGATCTCGTGAGTAGTGGGAGTTTTGCGTGTAAACGTCAACACGAACGTAACTTGCACGTATTAATTTCCTGTGGATTATTCTAGGAGAGATTGAAATAAGACAGTCACAAAGTTGGATAAATTGTGGTCACAGCTTAGGTGTGAACTTTGAGTACAACTTCCCATCAGAGTCCCTTCTCAAGTTTTACGCGGTCTAGATAAGGTTCGTTTATTGATCGCGTTTTGCCATAAGGTTAAGTAGACATAAGAATGGGTCAAAGGTTGGGTGTTTGGTCATGAGATGCGCCGTAAACGTCCACATGAACTTGGCTTACGTGTAATTCGATTGGGCTAACAGAGGTTTCAATTAATATTATTTTATCAAAAGGTTTCAATATTATTTGTTACGAAAAGCTCATGCAGTAAAGTGGAACTTATGTGTGTTATATGTTTGTTTTATTTCAGATATGACTGTTACTCTACTACTGAATGTGCTTACTGCAGTAAAGTGGAACTCATGCAGTCCAAGTTTTTTGGAATGGAAGCGGAACCTGGGATTTTGTCCTAGACGCTGAGGAGTATAAGTTTGTGCTTACTACTCCTGCTCCAGCGAACCCAACTACTCGATCTTCTGATGAGCAAAGGGAGATTCACCGGAGGTGGCATCAGGCGAATAATATGGCGAAAGCTTATATGATGACCTCTATGACCTCCAACCTTTAGCTGCAGCATCAGTCGATGAAGACTGCAACTGAAATCATGAAGAACCTCGAGGTACTCTTTGGTGGATCGAACCGTTCAGTCTATTTTGAGCTTATGAGGAAACTCATGGCTTCTAGAATGACAAAGAGTTCAGTCCGTTTTTCCCGAGCACATGCTCCAGATGATTAATCATCTAAATGAGCTAGATCGGCTCAGTAGAGGTATCGAAAATGAGGCTGACGAGGCTATCATTCGCATTCTCAAAATGAATTTGTAGCCTATCTTCACAGCTATATAGTTAGCAAGTAAGTACAGGGTCGATCCACAAGGAGTTGATTGTTACTGTCTCTTGAAACTTCCTCCACCTGTTTAGAAAAGTTGGGTTTTGCTATCTTGGTCACTCGGGCTCTCTTGCCCAATTCGAGAACTCAATTAAACACTGAAACGTGAACAACTAACTTGATCAATAATAAAAAGGACTTGATATGGACTAAGACGTTGTTAAGTGAAAACCCTAGCTTGGTCATTGGTGCAAATATATTAATTACATGCATGTATCGTTAGTTATAGGACTTGAATGTTGAGATCCCTTTTTACTCATCACGCTCTCAACAATCCCTTCCCTTACCTATCCTTACTTAATTGGCAACGCACCGCTGACTCCCTGCCTTGGGCAATACCTCTGTCGGAGTCATCATCCAGTTTCTTGCCCAAGGAGCATTTATCTCAAGAAAGGCCCAACAAGGAATAATCACGTCCAACCCAATAGGGTAGATACCTTTCTCTAATGTTAATTGATCTTAATCAAGAAGATGTGGAAAACACTCCTACTTCCCAATTGATTGGTGATCTAATATGTCATAAGTGATTAGCGGCCTATTAATCTCTTAATCGTATCACATATTTGAACAAGCTCATTAACATATCAAGAACACATGCATGCAATTCTCTAGCACAAATTAGACCTCTCAAGCATAAGTTAACACCTAACGGTCTTGCCCAGATCAAGTATAAGAACTTAGCTAGACATAATTATAAAACAACGAATGCATAAATTAAAGGAACTCATAAGAAATATATTAAAAACTTACTAAGTACGTGCAAAAGCAAAATACGGCCAAAAGTGCCGATGAACAAATATGAAAAAAAGTTTACCCATAGGACTTATTTTTCTCCTCACGATCACTCAAAGGAATTACAGGGAATTAAGCATAAAAGACGGCCATCTATCACAGCAGCAGGGCTTCGATATTTATAGGAGAGTGCTTAGGGTTTGGGCCCCCTAGTCCTTAACATGGAAGAAATCCACGAGCTACCTTGGGATGCAAGTAATACTTGATAAGCTCGACCCCAACATGGCAAGTCACATCTATCTCCAAGAGATCCCTTGCGGATCTAAACCTAATCAGATAAGGAAAGATATTTAAGTTAGATCATCTTCTCCTTATCCTTCTAGACCTAGAGGAGAAACTCGCCTGTTGACCAAAGCAATCCTCCTATCCGTCTTGACTAATATGGCTCTGCATGTACTGCTTCCAGAAATGCTGCTTTCTTCCCCTGTATTGCCCAGTTTCCACCTACAAGGCAGCAAACACCTCATGCCCGAGATATGTCCACCTAGACACTAAAACTAGACAAAACACACAAAAAGATTCAATCTAAACTACCTAAGACAGATACTGAGAAGATACAAAATATGTACTCATCATGCGCACACACTTAACCCAGACTTGTCCTCAAGTGTGCATAGACAACTTGCCCAAGATACAGACAAAATAATAAAAGACTCAAAACATGATCAACACAGAAGAGTTAGTTAAGGCAACACAATAATCTTTCATAATAATCTGCAAGTGAAGGAAAAAGAAAATGCCATGCTATCAAACAAGTCAAGATAGAATTGTGAACTTTTGGGATCTCGTCTCCACACTCATCACTCATGTGTTTAGGCACTTTTTACACTCATGGACCATCTTGATTTCGGTATCACAATAGGCTTGCCTACCCTTTAAATCTAAAGCCCTTATTTTAAATCTCAGAACTCATCATTAAGTCTTTTTAGGTTTTAGTTTAAAGCAATAGGTAGAAAGTATTTAGATCTTGGATAAGGTCAATTTAAACTCGTATTGGGCAACAGGAGGTTCCCAACTTCTTCTCAATTCCTTGCCTTAACTATTCCAGGCTCAAACTTTAACCTTTTTTCTGGGGAATTTATAATTTTTTTTTCATTTTTTTTTCTCTTTGATTTTCCTTCTATTCCCCTTATTTCTTTCATTATTTTTTTCTTAGTTGAGACATAACCCAACTATCAACACAAAACTTTCTACCCAGGACACACCCCAATCATTTTATCCCTGCCCTTTTCTTCTTTATACTGCCCAGGTTTCCACAACCAAATAAAACTTTTTTCTAAAGGTAGTTTCTAAGTGATAGAAAGAATCAATTCGGCTCAAAAGGGTTATCAAAGGATAATGATATCAGGTAGTCAATTCAATCTCAATGGGCTAATGAAAGAATGACCTAAATCATCTAAGTTCAGAGATCATAAACTAAAGTACATGCAAGTTCTAGTTCCTCCTAATCAAGATGTCTTCAGTTCACACACAAGAATGAATTCAATTAAGCTCAAAATCCTCACACGGTATGTTCACAACTCAATCCATCATACAAGTCATCTTCTAACATGCAAAAACTTAGCATTGTTCAACAAGCAGCAATTTAAGCACACAAATCATCATATTATCTTGCCCAACAACTCCACGCTGATCAACACAATTACTTTAAAAAAAAAAACACACGGTACAGACACCCCACGCACACACTTTGCTTATAGCAAAGTCCATCCATAGAGGCCTCAACCTTGGACTCATCACACATTTTGACAAACAAATTGGCCTCCCTACGCACACACTTTGCTAAAAGCAAAGTAATGGACGTAAAAAGGTCAAGACACTAACAAAACATACAAGAGTATTCGCCTACCTCACCACACATTTTGTAAAGCAAAATGTGGGTGAGGTATTCGACCACTCAACAGACACAAAATAAAAACACTAAGACACTAAACATAAAATAAAAAAAAAAACACAAAAAACAAAGACACAAACATAAACAGGAGGACATATTTAAGCAGAAGGATCAGAAGCTGACCCTAATTTCAGGTGGCGGGCAAGGCTGTCGAGAGTAGCCTGTATAGTCAGTTTCCCAGTCCATAGTTCCTTGAGCAACTCCTCATTCTTGCCGAGCCTCTCCAGGACTTCCTTCAGCTGGCCAGAGGAAGATTCAATCTCCTCCTCATCTTCTTCTTCATCCTCTTCAATCGCGGACTTCTTGGCCAATCTAGCTAACTTCTTGGGCGACAAGCGGGCTGAAGCTGGTTGATCCTTCTCATGCGCCTCCAACAGGCGCCACCCCTTTCCGTGCTTCACCACCTCCTTCATCCTGCTCAATCTCTCCATGTTGAGCATGTCAGTCGGTGTCTCATCAAACCCCTTTACCTCATCATGGAGTTCCAGTCCCTCGATTTAGGCTATCACAAAATGCCCATACGAGTACTTCTGACTCGCCTTGGCCACTATTGCCCTCGTCTGCTCCATTAGGAAGGTTGCAAAGTTCAACCTCTTCTTGGTCAACATACAAAACAATATGTACACCTCCTTGTTGGCCAGCGAATTCCCGCTATCTCCCTTGCCAAACATACTGTAGGCAAGAATCCTATGGACGATGCGGAGGGCTAGCGTCTTAAGATTAGAGGCCTTGTTGTCTCCTGACTTGAACTCCATGCCCACACTGACTTCCTTCCACATCCGGATCCATTCTTCCTTGGGCAAATCCACCGGCACCTTCTTGCCTGCCCTTCTTAACTCCGGTCTCTACAGCTCCATCATCGTAGCGAACCCCAAAATCTGGTTCAAGTTATTCAGCCCAGCCACATAAGGCTGCCCATTCAAGGAGAACTCAATCGAAGCTGAGTTTCCTTCTGTATCAAGTACGAACTCCACCGATCCGTACATCTCTCTCACCAAGTCTTCATAGATGTGGCAGGGTAGCGTCAGGAATCTTCCCCAGCCACATCCCTCATACAGGGACCTCACTTCTAATGTTATACCCAAGGCATCCAGGTCGCCAAAGGCGACCTCCCTGGGCACAAAGATCATCCTAGCAGACAGGTCTTCTACCTTCTTAGGCTTCTTCTTCCCTCGCGAATCGGAATCCTCCTTCTTGACTATCCGAGCAGCAGACCTTGTGATTCTCTTCCCTATTATCTGGACGTCTTCATCGTCTTCTGACTCCACCACCTTCTGCCTTTTCCCTAGGTTCTTGGACGAAGGTGTGGTGGCCTTTTTTTCTTCCGTGGATGATTCTCCTCCCAATGAGGAGGTGGCTTCCTTCCCCTCCTCTTTCTTCTTCTTAGCATCCCGCTCCACTTCATCACAGAGCTTGTCGAAGGAATCAGCGGATTCCTTCTTCTCCCGTTGTTCCACTTCTTTTTCCAGCACCTCCATCTCCTCGTCGTCGTCTGGCTGAGCCCCTTCTTTTTCTGGTTCCTACCACATGTTCTCAGGTGTAGTCTCCTCTGCAGCTTCCTCAGCAGTCTCCTCCGGCGTAATGAAGCTTTCCTCCATCAGTGCAACTTCTTCTTCTCGTACTTTCTCTGGTATCAACATGGCTTCAGCAAGTGTTGCGCTGATAATCTCCTCCGTTTCGGTTGTAAAGGGGTAAGGTACTACCCAAAGCGATGGGTCTGGCTTGGGAAAGGAATACTCTGATGATGGGGTTTCTAGTTCTTCGAGGTCAATATGGGTGCCGTGAGGGATTTTATTTAGTTTATTTTTGGGACGGGTGGATACCATTGTGATTTTAGGGTTCGAAATAAGAAGGGAAATTTGCAGAATTCCAAAATTGGGGGATTGAGAATGGAAAGTGGTGTATGGCAGTTTGAATTGTTGTTTTACGTGGGGAAGTGGAGGAGTTGGAGAGGTAGGATGGCAGACGGTTATAGGGCTAGGGATAGGTATTGAGTGCGGCTGTCACATCGCACATGATATGTCAGTTACTGCCTCATCAGCTATGTTGCCCAAGTTTCACGCTTAGCCCAGAGCACCGCTCTTGCCTTCCTGCGCACACACTTTGCTCAAAGCAAAGTGTCCAATCCTCTTTCTTCCTCTAGCCCAATACCTATTTTCTGCAATTCACCAACACACTTCCATGCACAAGGAAAAAGTACTATATCATATGGTTAAATATTTCTACTCATAATGGAATTAAAATAAGCCTAAATTGAATGGAAAACATTAAAATTATGGCTATTTTAATCCTATCTTCCCTCTTTTTTTTTTAAAAAAATAAAAACCAAAAGAAACGAAATGCAAAAATTTAAAAACATACTAGGTTGCCTCCTAGCCAGCGCCCCAGTTACCGTCGTGGGCACGACGTCCTTCTTGCCCAAGTTAGGGCTCCTTGTCACAGAGGAATTTCAAGTATTCCTCTGGTTTCTTCAAGATTTGGCCAAAGAAAGCCTTCAATCTTTCTCCATTGACTTTGAAAATCTTTTCCGTGCTTGCATTCATTACTTCCACAGTTCGATTTGGATATGTAGCTTGTACTTCGAATGGACCAACCTCCTTCTTGACCTTGATCAACGCATCGTGAGCCTTTTTCATCCGTTCCTTGTACAGCACAGAACTGTCATATGAGTTGAGTCTGATCTCCTCGAGTTCTTGCAATTGAAGCTTCCTAGCTTGGCCAGCTTCAGCCCAATCATAATTCATCTTTTGAATTGCCCAATACGCTCTATGCTCTATTTCCACAAGCAAGTGGCACATTTTGCCAAAGACCATTCTATAGGGAAATATGCCAAATGGAGTCATGAACGCTGTCTTATATGCCCACAATTCATCCTCAAGACGCAAACTCCAATCCTTCCCTGTTGGGTTGACTGTCTTTCTTAAGACGACCTTCATAATGCGATTAGACAATTCAGTTTGACCATTTACTTGAGGGTGATATGCATTCGAAATCCTATGGTGTACTCCATATCTACTCATCAATCCTTTGACAGCTCCATTACAGTAGTGCATTCCCTAATCACTAATGATTGCCCTTAGCACACCAAACTGGCTAAAGATATTACTCTTGAGAAATTTCACATCCATCTTTGAGTCATTGGTTAATGTTGCCTTGGCCTCCACCCATTTTGACACATAGTCTACTGCCAACAAAATGTAAAGATTCCCTTTTGAGTTGGGCATTGCCCTATAAAGTCCATTCCCCATATATCAAATACTTCCACGGACATGACCGGGGTCATGGGCATCTCATTCCTCTTGCCTATGTTAACCTACTTCTGGCATTGAACGCATCGTTTGCACCACTCAAAGTTGTCCTTAAATATATTGGGCCAATAAAACCCACAATCCAATATTTTTCTTGCAGTCCTTTTTGGTTCAAAATGTCCCCCACACACCTTGGAATGGCAATAAGCGAGGATGTTTGCTTGTTCCTTCTCATCAACACATCTACGGATGACTTGGTCAATACACATTTTCCACAAGTATGGTTCATTCCATATGTAGTATCGATTTTCCACCTTCAACTTGTTCCTCTGATAAAGACTGAGATCCCCTAGAAGTCGCCCCAAAACAATATAGTTGCATAAGTCGGCATACCATGGATCTGAGTTGTCTTGGGCAAGAGCCAGGTGCTCGTCTGGCTTGATTGGTTCAATCTCTACGTGTTGGATGATGCGACTCAGGTGATCAGCCACTAAGTTCTGGGTTCCAGCCTTGTCTTTGATCTCTAAATCAAATTTCTGAAGCAACTGTCACACCCCGGTTCCCATAAACCGAGATGCGACAGAGGGGAACAAAGAGGCGGGAAAGAAAGGGGCTTACTTTTTTGCACATATAACAATTTATTCACAAATTTAATGGAGTGAGGCGATCAAACCGCGCTACACTCATTAAAACAAAATATGGGGTAAACCTGTGTCTGGCATAACAAAAGGAGTCGACCATCCACTTCACCAAATGATGATATCATGAGGGAGTGGGAATTCGAGCGTCCAAGAGAAGCTGATCACAAGGCACTCTCCATAAAAATAATAAATAACACACGGAGAGAGATATTCAGAGTTGCACAATTAAATAACATAGCGGAAGCACACAAATGTATACAACAACAACAACCTCTTCCTCAACAACAACAAACATATACAGAGAGAGATATTAAGAGTTGCACAATTAAATAACCTGCCTCCCGACCTGAAAACATTTTGAAAATATTTTGGGTTGAGTACTAGTGTACTCAGTGGGAATGTACCATTTTTGGAAACATTTTTGGAAACATAGCAGATTATCCATTTAACATGGTATGCATCAGAGGGTTTTAAAACAGAAAATCACCTCTGACTATACAAAACATATTTTTGATGCATGATGTGACGTTCGATATTTATACTCTGACTAGGCACCATAGCTATGGTTACCATATCCCATAAACCTGGACCTCCCAAGATGATATAATCAGCGCTCGGAGATCAATGGCCAAGTACGCGATGGTGATCATGCACCGCATAAATGACAAACATGTGCACACAGCTCTCAACCAGCAGTATAAAACTAGCTAAGAACCTCGATCGATAAATATGGAGTATATCACATGGAACGCACATGAAAACATTTTATGGATAACTGAATTTTCATGCTATTCTAGAGTTCATTAACTCAAAAATAGTTTTCGAAAAGACTACCCACCTTATTGAAAATACCAATGCTGGCAATAACATCAAGACATCACATCGCAGAAGCAAATACGACGAGCTTATGTTGTAAGAAAAATGAGAGAGATCGAAAACTGAACGATGGAAATGAAAATCTTAAGCGCCTATTTATAGGAGAAAGCAAACAGGTGTGCACTAAGCTACTGCGATGCGGAAGCAGCTGAGCAGAAAGCTGCTGCGAGGCGGAAGCTGCTGCAGTGCAGAAGCAGCTGCAAAGCAGAAGCCAGAAGCTGCTGAGCAGTAAGCTGCTGCGAGGCGAAAGCTGCTGCGCAGTAAGCTACGGTAAAGCGGAAGCAGCTGCGAGGCAAAAGCAGCTGTGCAGCAACTTACGTTTTAAAACCTTTAAGCGTGCATAACTTTTTCATGCGAAATCAGTTTTGAGAAAACTTAGTGCTTATAGACTCGTAATAAAATACTCTAAACAACGACTATAAACATGATATGTTTATTTTTAGATAAAGTAATTCTTTTTTTATGCGAAAATAGTTTTAAGATATTTAGGAGTGCTAAACTGTTTAATAGTCTATTTGGAAAATCCGGGATATTACAGCAACAGGATCCACCTTATCAATCTGTGCTTAGTCTCCTTCTTGGTCATGAGGAACTTCAAGGCGGAGTGGTCCGTGTAGATTATGGTCTTGCCCCCGAGCAGGTACGATAAAAATTTCTCAATAGCAAAGACCACTACTAGTAACTCATTCTCCGTCGTTGAATAATTACATTGGGCAGGGTTGAGAGTTCTGGATGCATAGTATATGACATGATTCACTCTACCTCGTTTTTGCCTAAGAACTGCTCCTACGGCATAGTCACTCGCATCACACATTACCTCAAAGGGCATTTTCCAATCCAGTGGTTGAATTATAGGTGCTGACACTAAGATCTCCTTTAATGTGTGGAATGCCTTCTTGCAACCTTCATCAAAGTTTCACTCCACTTGTCATTGTAATAGTCTAGTCATGGGCTGCGCGATCTTAGCAAAATCCTTGACGAACCTCCTATTAAATCCTGGATGTCCAAAGAAACCTCGCAGCTGCTTCACGTTTCTTGGGTAGGGCAACTTGGCTATGATGTCGATCTTGGCCTTGTCGACCTCTATCCCTCATTCTGATATGATATGCCCAAGGACTATTCCCTCCTTGACCATGAAATGACAGTACTTTTCATAGTTCAAGACCAAGCTCTTATCCACACACTTTTTCAGCACCTTCTCCAAATTGTTTAGACACCTATCGAAATTTGGTCCATAGATAGTGAAGTCATCCATGAACACCTCTATGCATGTCTCGAGCATATCTGAGAATATAATCATCATGCATCATTGAAATATGCCAGGAGCGTTGCATACACCAAAAGGCATCCTTCTATATGCAAATGTACCAAATGGGCAAGTGAAAGTGGTGTTGCCCTGGTCTTTCTCTCTGACCCAGATCTGCATGTAGCCCGAGTAACCGTCGAGAAAACAGAAGTACTTGTTGCCCGCCAACCTTTCGAGCATCTCATCAATGAAAGGTAAAGGGAAATGGTCATTTTTGGTCTTCTGATTCAGCTTCCTGTAGTCAATGCATACTCGCCATCCTGTTTGTAGCTTGGTCGCAACCATTTCTCTTTGCTCGTTCTCTACCACTTTAATTCCAGACTTCTTGAGCACGACGTGTACTGGACTAACCCATCTACTGTCAGAGACCGGGTAGATGATCCCAAGGTCTAACAGCTTCAAGATTTCTTACATCACTACCTCCTTCATTGCTGGATTCAGTCTTCTTTGAGGATCTCTAATGGGAACGACATCTTCTTCGAGCAAGATGTGGTGTCTGCACACAGTGGGGTTTATGCCTCTTATGTCGGCCAATGTCCAACCAATGGCCAACTTGTACTTCATCAGAACTTTTTTCACTCATTCCTCTTCCTCGATAGACAACTTTGCACTTATGATTAATAGTAGTGTCTCTTCTTCTCCCAAGTAGATGTACTGCAAGTGGCGGCTGGGTAATGCCTTCAATTCCAACTTGGGTGCTTTCTCTATTGATGGCATCAGCCTGTCTTCTTGTTTTAATGTAGGAATGACCAGTGGATCCACTCTACATCTTGGTTCTGCATCCGATCTTAAATAGTGAAATGCTTTGACTAGCTCAACAGACCCGTCTTGGGCAACAACCTCCTTTAAGCTAATTTGTAGAGCTACATCCATCTTGTCTTCAATTGCTATTTCTGGCCAAAAATTCTTCCACCATCTGGTCAATATGATCAATGCTATGTACCAGCTCCTTGTCACTAGGTTGGTTCATGGTGTTGTAGATGTCGAATGACACCACTTCTCCTCCGAATTCACAAGTTAGCTTCCCTATATCGCAGTTGATTCTTGAGTGAGCGGTCTTTAAGAATGGTCTTTCTAACAACATTACTGGCGCCTTTTGTGATGATCTCTCCATGTTCAGGATGTGGAAATCAACTGGAAAAATTAAGTCCCTTACCCTGACCAAGACGTCTTCTAAAATCCCTTCAGACCATACAATAGATCTATCTGCTAGTTGGATCGCCACTCTTGTTGGTTTGAGTGGTCCCATCCTTAGGTCATCATACATCGACTTGGGCATGACATTAATTGATGCCCCCAGGTCCAGCATAGCCTTCTCAATCTTCATATCTCCAATGATACATGGAATGTAGAACATCCCAGGGTCAGTGCACTTGGTCGGCATGGAAATGTCTTGCAACACTGCAGACATATTCTCACTGACTTGGAACCTTGCATCATCGGTGTACTTGATCTTCCTTTTAAATAACTCCTTCAAAAACTTGGCACATTTGGGCATAGATTATAAAGCGGTTAAGAGGGGTATATTGACCTCAACCTTCTGGAACATTTTTGTCAGTTCCTTTATCTCTTTAGCTTCCTTATCCTTCATGAATCGTCCTAGGTAAGGAGCTTTTGGTTCATAGAGTTTGGACTTGGTCACTTTCTCAGCCTCCTTCATTACTTTAGCTCTAATTTTGGCAGCGTCGAGCTCAGCTTTCCTTCTTATGTTCGTTGCTTCCCTTTCAACTTGTGCTCTTTTCTCAACTGACAACTCTTGCCATAGCTCCTCAACATCACATAATCTCATAGGTTCCTCTTCATACCTCTCTGGTTCAGCCTCATCCTCTTGCTCCAGATTAATATCGTGCCAAAGAGACTGTTGTTGCCCAGATGCAGCTTTCTGAGGTTCATAGTGGTCAGGCACTCTCACTTCAGGCAACTTGGCTCTACTACGCAATGTGATAGCATTCACTTGAGCCTTTGTTATCTCAATTTGAGATTGTAGTTCTCATTTCCCTCCATTTAGCATTGACTTGATTTGAGAGATTGATTCTACCAAGTGACTCAATGTTCCATTACTGTCTCTCATGCCTCCCCTTGTCTCTATGCAAAAACTGTCCAATTCTTGATACCCCTTCCTTTGTTCAGCTGCGAGTCTCTCCACTTCACTCCTCAGGGTATTTGTTGGTTGATCTCTATTATGTGGAGGTACATAGGGTTGCTGTGGTAGTTGCCCTTATTGAGGTGCATTAAGATAGTTGTTATTTCCATATCTCAAATTGTCATTGGGCCTCCAAGGTCCATTGTTGAAGTTCCTTCGCTGCCCAACATCTCCTTGTTGGTACGGTTGCCCAAACGCATTGAATTCTTAATCCTCATACAATGATGGACACCTATCAGTGGGGTGGGTATTGGCAGCACAAAGTTCACACTTCATACCCTTCTTCCTCAGGATTTGTCCGGGGTTCTCATTCCTATTAGCATTATTCTTGTTCTGGTTTATCATATCTTTCATCAAAGAGATCAGGATATCAAATTTGGGATCATTGCTGGTCGGCTCATGCGTCCTGGGCACGATGGTCTCATCTTAGTTTCTCTTTCTATTTGCCATCTCAGCGAATAATTTGAAAATTTCACTGGGTGGTTTGTTGATAACGTTACCTCCACAGGCTGCATCGATCCAGTCCCGCTCAGATTGCCTCAACCCATTCATGAAAGCATTAATCAGATCCTTGTCACCCAAACCATGCTGAGGGCACCTTGCGATTAGTTTCTTGTACCTTGAGTCGTAGTCATAGATAGATTCTCCATTGTCCAACTTTATATTCTGAATTGCAGCTCTAGCATTCTGGATCCGGGCAAAGGGGTAGTATTGCTCAAGAAACTTCTGCTGCATTGGTTGCCAAGATGTTACCCTGCCTTGGGGTAATTGGTAGAGCCACTCACTTGCCCCATCTTGAAGTGAGAATGGGAACGTCAAGAGTCGAATGTATTCCCTCAAGGCAAGTGAGTGGCTCTAAGTCCTGTAAGTGGTGTTGTAGATCCTCTCCAGGAAAGTCACTGAACTTGGGCAAGATCTGTATCAAAGAGTGTTTCAGCTCTCAACTATTAGTGATAGCGGGCAAAGTGATGCCTGCTGGGTTCAGGTTGACATCCGTTGGAAACATGATTTCCTTCAGAGTCTTCTCAGGATCAGGTTGTTGTCGCTCCATCTTCTCTTCTTTAGATTGTTTGCAATCAGATGTTTGTAGTGGTGACCTTTCCTCGTCACTCACTCGTTCCGCCTCTCATGCTCGTTTTTCAGCTTCAGTCGTTAGCTACTTCTGCTCCTTGATGTACTTCTCTGGGTCAGGATGGTACTTCAATTCACCGTCGATCCAAACAGGGTTGGAGCTAAACATGCACAGAGCGTCTCCCTCAAGGGACAATTACAAAATCAGCTCCCCGGCAACGGTGCCAATTTTGACCAGGCTGTCGTTCGCATTCTCAAAATGAATTGTAGCCTATCTTCACAGCTGTATAGTTAGCAAGTAAGTACAGGGTCGATCCAGAAGGAGTTGATTGTTATTGTCTCTTGAAACTTCCTCCACCTGTTCAGAAAAGTTAGGTTTTGCTATCTTGGTCACTAAGGCTTTCTTGCCCAATTCGAGAACTCAATTAAACACTGAAAAGTAAACAAGTAACTTGGTCAATAATAAAAAGGACTTGATCTGGACTAAGATGCTGTTAAGTGAAAACCCTAGCTTGGTCATTGGTGCAAATATATTCATTACATGGATGCATCGTTAGTTATGGGACTTAAAAATGCCGAGATCCCTTTTTACTCGTAACACTCTCAACAAACCCTTCCCTTATCTATCCTTACTTAATTGGCAACGCATCGCCGGCTCTCTAGCTTGGGCAATACCTCTGCCGGAGTCATCATCCAGTTTCTTGGCCAAGGAGCATTTATCTCTAGAATGGTCCAACAAGAAATCATCATGTCTGACCCAATAAGGTAGACACCTACCTCTAATGTTAATCGATCTTAATCAAGAAGATGTGGAAAACACTCCTACTTCCCAATTGATTGGTGATCTAATATATCCTAAGTGATTAACGTTCTATAAATCTCTTAATCGTATTATCTCATATTTGAACAAGCTTATTAACGTATCGGGAACATATGCATGCAATTCTCTAGCACAAATTAGACCTCTCAAGCATAAGTTAACACTTAACTTTCTTGCCCTGATCAAGTATAAGAACTTAGCTAGACATAATTATAAAACAATGAATGCATAAATTAAAGGAACTCATAAGAACTATATTAAAAACTTACTAAGTACGTGCAAAAGTAAAACACGGCCAAAAGTGCCGATAAACAAATACGAATAAAAGTTTGCCCGTAGGACTTGTTTTTCTCCTCACGATCACTCAAAGGAATTACAGGGAATTAAGCATAAAAGACAGCCATCTATCACAGCAGCAGGGCTTCGATATTTATAGGAGAGTGCTTAGGGTTTGGGCCCCCTAGTCCTTAACATGGAAGGAATCCACGAGCTACCTTAGGATGCAAGTAATACTTGATAAGCTCGACCCCAACATGGCAAGTCACATCTATCTCCAGGAGATCCCTTGCGGATCCTAAATCTAGTCGGATAAGGAAAGATATTTAAGTTAGATCATCTTTTCCTTATCCTTCTAGACCTAGGAGAGAACTCGCTTGTTGACTAAAGCACTCCTCATATCTGTCTTGACCAATATGGCTCTGCCCGTACTACTTTCAGAATTGATGTTTTCTTCCCCTGTATTGCTAGTTTCCACCTACAAGGCAGCAAACACCTCCTTCCCAAGATATGTCCTCCTAGACACTAAAACTAGACAAAACACACAAAAAGACTCAATCTAAACTACCTAAGAAGATATTAAAAAGACACAAAATATGGACTCATCAGAGGCTAAGGTCGAAATGATACTCCACACTCTCTGCAAGAGTTATGAGAACATTCGTCTCAACGTAGTGATGGGCAAGAAGAAGTTCACTTTGAACGAATTGTTCAATAAACTCGTTGTTGTTGAGAGAGTTATGGTGAAGAGTTTACAGGCATTGACTTCTGCCAAGGGCTCTCACTTTGCACCGAAAGGTGGGAAGAAGTGGAAAAAGCCAAGTGGCAAGAAAGGTCAAGGAAAAAAAAATGGGAGCAAGAATGTAGGCCCGACCGGTGGTGTTGAAAAGCCAAAGCCAAAGGGAAAGGGCAAACGCTAAAAGTGTCAAAGAACTGGACATTGGAAGGTTGATTGTCCCTTGATGAAGAATGCTGAGTAGAGGCGAGTTGACCGTCTCCATAGGAAACACAACAACTGTTGATGTCGCTGTTGTTGGAGATGTTTATTTATCTTTTGAGGTCATGTTTTAGTTTTGAGAGACGTACTTTATGTTCCTGGTTTTTGTAAAAACTTAATTTCTACCCGCCTGTTATGGAAAGACGGGTATTATGTTCTTTAAGTCGTGTTACATATATGAAAGAAAGAAAGGTTTTGTTTTATAGTACAGTTGATTCTCTCTATACTATCACATGCATGTATGATTATTCTTCGTATGTTAATGCTTTACCTTCAAACCAAAAGAAGACAAAGGCTTCTTCTCTTGAGAACCAAACTCTTATCTGGCATCTAAGATTGGGTCACATCAATGTGCGTAGGATCTAATGACTAATTTCTGATGGAACATTGGAGTCATTCTAAGTTGAGCTAATCTCAATCTGCGAATCCTGCATATAAGGGGAAGATGACGACTCGGCCTTTCACTCTGACTTGTGCGGACCTATGTCCACTCAAGCTCGTGAAAGGTACGAGTATTTTGTCACTTTTATTGACGATTGCTCAATGTACAGATACATTTCCTTGTTGCGCTACAAATCTAAATGCTTTGACAAGTTTCAAACGTCCAAGGCGGAAGTAGAGACGCGACATGGTAAGAGTATCAAATCATTGCAATCTGACCGTGGTGACAAATACCTCAACAACTAGTTTAGAGAATACTTGTCAGTATTTGGGATTACATCTCAGTTGACTACACCATATATGCCCCAACAGAATGGTGTGGTAGAGCAAAGAAATCAAACACTTTTGGAGATGGTTTGATCCATGATGAGTTATGTTTCTTTACCTGTTTTGTTCTGGATATGCGTTGGAAACAATTAGTTACATTCTAAACTTAGTTCCTTCTAAGTCGGTGAAAAAGACTCCATCCGAGTTGTGGTCCATGACCTAGTCTTTTTGACATCCGAATTTGGGGCAGACCAGCACATATGCTGAACAAGGATGCCGATAAGTTGAGACTAGTGGCGAAGGGTTACACCCAAAGAAAAGGAATCAATTACGATGAAACTTTTTCGCCAGTAGCTATGCTTGAGTGTATTCGTGACATCTATATGCTGCAACCCGAGGGATTCATAAAAGAAGGAGAGGAGCATTTGGTATGGAAACTTAAGAAGTCCATTTATGGACTTAAGCAAGCTTCTCGGTCATGGATAAAGCATTTTGATGACGTTGTCAAGGCCCGAGGCTTTGAGCAATTTTTCAATGACAGTTGTGTTTACCGAGTTTGTATTGATGGGAGTTTGGTATTCCTAATACTCTATGTCGATGATATACTTCTCATTAGCGATAATGTGAATGTATTATTGGGTATTAAGGAGTTGTTATCCCAACAGTTTCAAATGAAGGACTTGGAAGAGGCAGCGTACATTCTTAGGATTAAGGTCGGCCGAGATCGATCTAAGAGAATTTTGAGCTTGTCTCAAACAGCTTATATTGATATTGTGTTGTCGCGCTTCAGCATGCAGGATGCCAAGAAAGGTTTTCTACCTTTCAGACATGGTGTCCCCCTATCTAAGGCGATGTGTCCTACAACACCAAAGGAGATAGCAGACATGAAGAATGTTCCTTATGCTTCGACTATAGGTAGTCTCATGTATGCTATGCATTGTACCAGGCCTGATATCTGCTACGCCGTTGGTGTGGTAGCACAATATCAAGCATCCTGGACATGCTTATTGGACTGCTGCAAAGCACATACTCAAGTACCTTAAACGGACTAGGGAGTATGTGCTAGTTTACCAGTGTGGTCTTCTGACTTCGGTAGGTTATGTAGACTCCGATTATCAAACTGATAAGGACAAACGGAAGTCTACAACAGGCTATGTGTTTTTGTTTGGAGGTTGAGCCATTGTGTGGAGAAGTGTAAAGTAGAAATGCATTTCACTATCCACAATGGAAGCGAGTATATGGTTGCTTCTGGAGCTGCCAAAGAGGTTGTATGGCTCATAAACTTCTTAGCAGAACTTGATGTGATTCCTAGTTTGCCGAGGCATCATAATTTATTGTGATAACGAGGATGCAGTCTCGAACTGTAAGGAATCAAGGTGTCATCAAGCTGCAAAGCACATTGACAGTAGATATCAATATATCCGGCAGCTCGTGAAGCATGGAGAATCTGGCCGATCCATTTACAAAGAGTCTACCAGCCTTGATGTTCAACAAACATGTTGAAGGAGTTAGGGTACGCAACCTCCCAATACTAAATTAAACTTTAGTACAAGTGGAAGAAAGAGTAATAGACAAATGGATATTATTAGTCGCATTGTATACTAAAAGTTTGCTTTAGTATAAGTGGGAGAATTGAAGGGTCGTATACTGAAAGCAAGCCTTTTATGCTTGTATACATTGATACCTTGTATCCACTGTTATTCTTCTATTTAAAATATTGTTATTGCATGATCATATTATAGTCCAATTATCTCATACCTAGATTATATGGTGTGTGGTTTATCACAAAAGATCTTATAATTGGTAAAGTTAAGACAGAAGTCGTGTTCACAGTTGAGACAACTTCGGACGAGTTGTTAGTTTAGATTGTAGCATAAATGGAAAATAGTTTGTCTTGGCTATTTATTTATGCTAGTACATTTATGTATTGAATGGAACACAGTGAGATATATTCTTATATTCTGACTGATTAAGAATCAAGATCTCGGAGACTTAAATGATCTTAACTTTAATTGAATTAATCGGTGTGAATGATTGATTGTCTATTACTTTGATTTATCATGGGTGAGAGCTCTGTCTGAAGCTCAATATATTCTATATCTTGGGTGATAGCAATTGTTATTTGGCATGCGACTGAATTGCAATAAGGATCTGTGTCCTGTTAATAACAGGGTGATAATATCCTCTCGAGGAACTTAATAAGTTTATCTTATTAAACCCGCTGGTAGAAATAGTTCCTATACGATAATAAGTTTAAGTGGTAGCACTCGAGATATCATTTATAATTAAATGATTGATTGATTAATTAATTGGCCGTCAGAGAAATTAATTAATTAATGGATATTGAATATCTTAAATGCGCAGATTAATTAAGTCAAATGCTAGTCTGGACTCATCTAACGGATTTAGTGGTAATTTGGTATTAATTTTCTAGTGGAATAAATTAATACTTGTGCCTCGATTTATATTCTTGGGCTGAATATAGAAATCGAGCACTGGGGGCCAATACTTTATTCGAGCTAGTAGATCCCTATTTGGCCCAATCAAGGGCTAGCTCTCTATGGGGCCAGCAGCCTATTATTCATCTATTTAAGCCTTTGGGCTTTGTTTGATGGATCTAGTTAGTGGGCTTATTATTTAGGTTTTTAATTACCTCGTATAAATAATAAGGAGTCCACTAATCTCCTCACTTTTCACTTACGTAAAAACAAAGGAGATAGAAATCTGAGAGAGGAGAGAGGTGGCGATGGTCATCCATAGTAGGAGAGAACTCGAAGCTTGTAGCCGTCCTACATCGAGTACTACCGTGGAAAACAAACGGAAGATCAACTCTGGATTTGTTAACCTCTCAGTTCGCAGGTATCGATCTCTCGTTTCCTACTTCTTTTAGAGTATGCTTAGAAAGAATTTTGTATGTACTTGTTAGACATCTAGAATGAATCGTGGCCACACGAACTAACCTTTAAAAGTCGGTTCGTACATTGATGTGGTTTACTAAGTAGGAATTATACAACATTTACCGAGGCGATTCTTATGGGAATTCTAGTGTGAGGTTTTAATCTTATTCTGACCTCTAATTGCATAGAAATAGATTTTGAACGATTTTGAATTAAAAAAAATTGGAGTAAACGGGATTTGGAGTTCTTACCTTAATTTATTGAGGAGAGTTTGTATCTGTGGTTGTGATACAAGGTCATCTGATGCAGTTGCAAAAAGCCGTAGCAGAGCAAGCTCCATTTTTACTTATATTTGGTTTTGATTATATTTAGTTTTAATGATTTGCATCATATAAAGAGGAATAATCAGATTGTGATCTTTGCAGGTGAATAATAAGTTGGGAAGATGGGAAGGAATTGATTTGAGAAACTTACCGAGTTATTGATTTCCTGAAATTAGAGATTGTATAATGTAGTAACATCACCTCTCTTTCATAGAGCTCATCTTTGTATTGCTCTCGGTCTCTCTATTTAACTGGTGATGGTCGAGATTTAGGCATAGGGAAAAAGTTACGTTGGTTGTTTGATTAATTGGAGAGTAAAGGTATAGAGGTGATATGGAAGTAGTTTTTACCATATGCAATCTTGTGGTTAATTAAGTTGCACACACATACGAAGCATGCTAACAAATTCTCATACATATACATTACTTTGATATTTTTGTCTCGCACTTCCTTCTATTATTATTATTATTATTACTACCACTAAGTGTGAGACGAGATCAAAGAAAGATGAAAAATGGAGAGATTGGTATTGTTGTGCAAAGTCAGGATGCTAGAAACGGTAACAAGGTGTGATGTGGAGGCAAAATTAACCAAATACTTATCTTTTCTTTTAAGTTCATCATCTAATAATATACTCACACATTTTGTAGTATATCTGTATATACATTTCGTATTTGTTTCATCTTTTCTTAGTGTAATAATTGACGATAACCATTATTCCCACATTTAAGTGATATTAACTGAAAATTTGATTTTTAAATACACATTTAAATCCTTTCTAATAAAGTAAATTAGGCATTTATAAATCCGTTTAAAAATAAATTGAGTAAACGTTTGTTGGCATTAAAAGATTTATTTCTTGTCTGGGCGATCATTTATAACTTGTGAAGTAAAAACTACTATTTAGTAATGACATTCTATTGCGAAAATAGTGAATGTAATGCTGATGGAATTAGATTTCAAGTTCTCAATTTTCATTACAATTGGGAGATGAAACCTGAATTTGGAGTTCATAACTGTGAATTTAATAAATGAAATTCCCAAGCAGACTTTGTCAAAATTGTGATACTTGTTTTTAATTTCTAAGGAATATTAAAAACTAATGTAATTAATAATTTTTTTTTAAAAGAGGTTAGAAATATAGGGGTATTACAAGATCTCCTAAAATCAAGTGGCGAAGGTGTATATTGAAAAAAGAAAAACACTGATTTCATAATGAAAGCAGAAACAAATTACAATTTCTTCCAGAAACCAATTAAAAAGTTACAAAAAGAAAAGAAAATGAATACAAAAGAATGAAATGTGAATAAAAACTTAAATGACAAAACAAACACTACTTATATGGTCGCCTTCAACTTAATGAAATATCCAAATTAAGCAAAAACAAACACAATTACTGACAACAAGATTTGAGCAAACACACACACACGTAGATCCTCCATTTCTTTTCTCCAATATGAATCGTACATGAAGAAAATTAAACTCCTTCTCTCTGATCCTCATTATCATCTATAGTTTCTTGAGATGCTTCTTCGAGAGATTTACCCTTAGCCTCAGGAACGGCAAAGGTGCAAAGCATTCCAAGTAAATTAATGCAACCAAGAACAATGAGAGAGTTCTTGACGCCAATGCCAGCGGGATAGCCATGGTCGGCCTTGGCTTTGTCTTTGTTTTGTGCAGCGTATAGAAAACCATAAGCTCCAATAATGGCTCCGGCCTTACCGGCGGCAGCGGATATCCCGTGGCAGGTGGACCTCAACCTAGCGGGGAAGATTTCAGCGGGCACCACGAATGTGGTGGCGTTGGGCCCGAAATTGGCGAAGAAAAATGTGAGGCCGTACATGACGACAAATCCAATACGGTTAGCCTCTTTGGTCCAGTGGCTGTAGGGGATGGCTATGGCGAACATGAACACTGTCATGAAGAAGAAGCCCATCATCTGGATGGCAAAACGCCCAATTATGTCGATGAAGGCGACAGTGAACCAGTAGCCGGGTACTGTGCTGCATAGGGCAATCAATGTTTGGGCTTTGGAGATTTTGTAGACCTCGCCGATGGCGTTCATGGTTTTTGCCGGTGGGATCCAACCGATGGCGCTGAAGACATCCTTCTGGAAGAGATTTTGACTGTAGAAGGCGATGTCGAGGAGTAACCAAGTGGAGCAGGTGCCGAAGAGATGAAGGCCGTGGCGCCTCATGAATTCCTTTGAGAACAATCCGAAGTTGCTGCCTTTCTGGTGCGCAAGATTCGCCACTCTCTCTTCGTCTGCTTCTATCTCCACGTTCAGAACTCTCCCCATGTCCGAGGCCGCCTGCTTCGCGTTCTTTGCAACGAGAGCAGTGTAACGGGCTGTCTCGGGCATCTTCATCCGCCAGTAGAAGGTCAGGGCAGCCGGGAGGGCGCCAAACATCAGCACTATGCGCCACACGTAGTCGGCCTGCGGTGGCGTCGACAGGGCGGCGTTCTGCTCATACGTCGGCGCCTTAAACTTGTGGTCGAAACCGGCCGAGACGATCAGTGAAACTATCCCACCAAACAGGATCCCGAAACCCTGCATGGCGAACACCGCTGCCACGAAGGCCCCTCGGGTCTTCTTATTGGCGTATTCAGACATGATTGTAGCGGAGAGAGGGTAGTCCCCACCGATGCCGAAGCCGAGCCAGAAGCGGAAGAAGCAGAGAGTGGTCAAAACACCCTTTGGGGAGTGTCCGAAGGAAAGGCCGGAGGCGACGGAGCATACTATCATGATCACCAGTGTCATTCCGTACACTTTTTTCCGTCCCATTTTGTCGCCGAGCCATCCGAAGAAGACCTGTCCGGCCAGGGTTCCAACGAGGGCGACACCAGTCACAGACGAAGAGACACTGGGAGGAAGGGTTCCCGGCTTAAGGGAGCCGACCTTAGTGTAGTAGATGCGGCCCAGTAGTTTTGAAACGAGGGAAATGCTAAACAAATCGTAGGCATCGGTGAAGAAACCCATTCCTGCTACCACAATGGCCGTGAAATGGTACAGTTGGGTTTTTGCCAAATCAAGTGCCGTAAGCACTTGTAAATTTTCTCCCACCATTGCGAAATTCTCTTTTACTTCTTCACTCTTTCTCCTTCGATGCCCCCTCAGATGTACCACTGTTTCAACATGATTGAATTGATGATTAATAAAGATTAAATCATTATATTTGAGATTAAATATGAACCGAATTCCACTCTACTCCAAGTCATTTATCTAATTCATGCAGGAAGTAATTAGCGAGTCAACTCTAATATTTGACTATTTTGTATGTGTGAAAATAAACGTTAGTTTGCAGCAAGAAAAGTAATATATTATTGATCGGAAAAGAATTCTTAGCAAATCAATTTAAGTGATGAAACTGGTAATTTATGGGCACAAAACAAATCTTAGCAAATCAACTGATCGGATAACTGTAAAATTAATCTCCAAGAGAAAGTACCTATAAAATCTTAAAGCGACATCAAAGTTAGAAACAATAATATAATAATAAGTTAACATCGCAAATATTGATCATTCCTCATTAATCTGCTAATCAAACTATATATTATTTTCATGCATTTACTAATGAACAAACTTAAAACCAATTCTTTTTGCATGGAAATGAATTGGTGTTTGAATTATACCTGGAGTGAAGGAGGGAGAAGTTGATCGATGAAGAGCGGCATTGATGAATGAGGGTTATATATAAGAGTGAGCTTCTGCATTGAGTTGAAAAACTGCAGAATAATCTCCGGCATCTAATGGCATATACCCTAATTATGTCAACTCTCAGTTCACAAACTTATATCTATCATATAAATTTCACAATAATTTAGTGATAAATCATGTTTTGTCTCCTTTGAAGCAGTCTACTGGTGGTAATCAAGGGTAAACGTGTCTCCCGCAGCTACAAAACGGTTTGTATATCACTTGCATGATTGTATATAATAGGAAAGTTTATTTTTTGTAACAAGGCTTTTCTAAGTTTAGACATTAATTATATAGAAATGTCTAGAGAAATAGATAGGAAAAAATGAAATGATTAAACTACTAACTGCTGTTGATTAATTTAATTCTAATTGGGCTTTGGTCTAAAGACAAGTTGATCACTATTAATATTCGTGCAACATGTAATCAATGAATGTTGTACCTTGATTTGTATTATTTATTAAAAGTCAAATGGATGGGACAATCCGGATATGGTTAGTGATAATTTTGTTTACTTTAAATACTCAACCATGTGAAATAATTAATTGTTTTACTCCCAACCCTTAACAAGCTTTATGAAAATAAAACTTTCATGTACTAAAAAAACACAAATTTCCATTTCCGGAAGTCGGGTCTTGATCGTAATTGGAAAATTACATGCTGCCTTCCATGACATGGAATTTGTTGTAAGAAAATAAAAATGAGCTGGATGCCAACTCATCAAAGTGGTACTCCCGCCATTCATCAAATTGTAGTAGATCACATTGATCGGGTGATAAACATGGATTTTCTTATCTTTATAAATGTAATTGATGTCAATTTGTATTGAGAAATCAAGTTTGGAATGAGTTTTGTGCTTAAATATTGTTATTTTGTGAAATATGATGCTTGTTGAAGTTTGTTTGATTTTGCAGAAAATTGGAATGAAACTTATGCAAATTGAGCATGATAGGGTGAAAGTACAGCTCAATACGAGTTTGTAGGCAAAAACCGATCAAAAATCGGAGTTGAAACGAGGGAGAACGTGCTGAAAGTAAATTGTTACGCGAAGGCACAGTAGCATGCGGCCGCATGACCAACTGCATGGTCATCCGAAAATCGCGACAAAAGATACGAATTTTCCACAAAGTCCCGCTAACGGCCGCATGACATAACATACTTCTTCAAGTTGTTTCCTTCTTGAAATATACTACTTTCCTTAGCTTAGTTCCTTACCCTAGCTACTCGAATTGTACTCTTTCTATTACTATATATAATCCTCTATAATATAGAAGAGACATCCTTTAATCTTTGTAATCTCTTACTTTCTGAACTTTTATCATATTTAGATTAGGTTAGTTTAGACTTATTTTCTTGGAAGAGTTTTGAAGATTGAAAGAAGAGAAGAACACGCACTCAAGAACTAAGGATTCGCCTACGGTTTTTATGTTTATTTATTGGATATTGTGTATGATGACTATTAGTAACTAATTTCCTTTTATCCTACGGCTAGAGAGTAGATAGATAATTAATTTTGATTTTTATTTGATTGATCAATTACGACCCTCTCTTCTTTCTTATATTCTTGGTTTGATTGTTTGCTTAATTGCTTAGCTACCAATTTTGCATGATTTGATGTGTTAACATGAGATCGGAAAGATAGTTAATACGTGATCTGGAGCATAGGGCATACATTGTATAATAAGCGGGAGGGGAAGAGCCTTGTGTGAGAACATTAATCTAATCGATCTTTTTGGAGTTGTATGCATATGATGTTTGTCGGGAACGAAAACCCTTGCATGTGATCAATGATTTATTCGCTACAGGATTAGGTCTAAGCTAAATTTGTGTTTTTCTAAGAAGAGTTTAGTCTTTGTGTTAATTGATTAATTGATTGAATCTTGAAGTTGATTTTTCATTGAAATCGAAACCTTGGGATATCTTCTCTATCTTGAATCTTTAAATATTTTCCTTTGTTTTTGCTTTTATTATTTTATTTAAATAAGTGCATCTTAGTTTAAATATCATATAGTTTGAAAGTCTAAATAGAGGAAGAACAATTAAAAGTAGTACTCATTGGAATTAATACAAGTCCTGTGAAATACGACCTTGCTTCTCTATGCTCAATTACACCCGTGTACCTGCGGTGTGAAATAAATTAGCGAACACCGGCACATGAATTAAGAAAGTGAGTTGACTTAGTTGGTAGGATGTAGTAGAGTTAAATTATACTTCCTCCGCCCCGGATTAATATGACTACTTTTCTTTTTTAGTCGTGCCAACTTAGTATGATGTTTCCTTTTTAGGAGATGTCGTTTACCTTTTTACCCTTAATAGTTCAAAATATTTACTCCTATAAAGTTTCTTCATCCACTAAATTAACAACACATCATAAATGGGTTCCTTCCTCTACTTAAAATATCCCTACCAAACATTTATATATTTTTTCTTAAAACCTGTGCACAACCCCCTGATGCGTCTTCGACTTTTGGGCCATTTGGCCCTATTTTTCCTATCCTTTTGTGTCTGTAGTGTCTGTATAGGGAAGAAAGCAGTTGTTTGTGGAAAGTAAGCTCAGTCCTAGGCAAACAGAGATAAGATGGTCAGAATGGGCAATATTGGAGCAGTTTCAGCCAATGCATTCAATACCCTAGTGTGAGGCCAACCAATGCATGAATCTGATTCCCCTAGGAGAAGGACAGTACCCTAGTGTGAGGCCAACCAATGCATTCTGCCAACAATCGAGATCAGTAGCCAGACGCCGAAGCTAATAAGGAAAGACTTGTGGAGGAGATTCACACGATATTCTGTTGAGCACCTGGATGAAGAAGGATCTAGAAGCCAATCAATCACCCCCAATCAATTCACTGGCGATTGCTAATCATCAATCTGGTCTATCAAGGATAAATCAGATCAAGCTCAATATGGAAGCAATCAATCACGTCGATATGGTCTGCCAGAAGAGGGGGTTGACGGCCATCATCTCAGCTATAAAAGCCCAGCAAGTGTGGCTGCCAAAACGTTGTTTACCTCTAGTATTTGATAGCACTCAGCTTAAGATACACTTTTACTTTCAATTCATTAACAATTTCCGCACAAAACAATTTACCAGCTTTCATTTTCAATTATGTTGTAAAGAACAAATCCAAGGTAGTTTGCCTTAGGTATTATCTAAATTTCAGTACTTCGTATTTTATATTATTCATGTGTCTACTTACTTTCGTTAATATGCATTTCAATATGTGTGAGTAGTTCCCTTTGGTGAGATTTGGGTGGGAGAAATGATTCAGTGTTGATATGTGAAATATTCGAGAGGCAATTCGTGCCTTCAGTTGGATCCAGTGGTTCGAGAGAGATCTGAGCAGGATTCTAGGGCAGTCCTGACCTGGCGGGTGATCTCCGCTCGGTAAGAGCTGTATCATGCCAAGCAAAGGCCAAGGTATGATAGATAGTAATGTTCAGTATACACATGACCGAGTAGCTGAGCAGCGCCTTCAATGGTGTTGTAGATCTAGATGGCGAGGAACGGGCAAGGGGATACTGCGTCCTTCTTCAGCCTTGAGCTTCTCTAATAACTACCCATCAACTGTGACAAGGCATCAAGCCATGGTTATTGACCAAGGGACTCACCTCACGCATTGTAGATATATTGATGACTGGTTGGACGCGTTACTGGAAATGGATATCCCGCGAGTTATGTCTACTATGTAGATGCGGAACCGGGAAGCTTGGAAGAGAAGGTTGGTGAGTGTCATACTTGGAGAGATCAGGTATGACTACTATCTAAGGAGTAGTGAAGCATGACCTTCGGACCAAGTGACCACAAGGGACTCAACCATCCCAAGTGTGGAGTATAAACTTTTGAAACGCCCCAATGTCTTTGGGCCACGCCTTGAGTTTATACCAAACAAGGACGGATCTTCAGTATGCCTATGACCGAATACACATATCAACAACAATCATGACCTACCCCAAATCTTACCCCTTTTATATTTGATTGTTTCCAAGTTTAGTTTGTGCAGATAAACATGATAGGATCGTGACAACCAAACTTGTGCACCTGAAGAGTAAAGTAGTTCATCACTCTCCGTGGGATCGACCCTAGCTTACCGCTAAGACCAGCCAGTCCGATTGTGGGCATAGGAGCGTGTACTGTCCGTCTGGGGCATACACAAGTATTTTGATCGTACCATAAGACGGGTGCGTGTCATCCCCACACCATATTAAGTGGGGACGGGGGGAGTATTGATTAAAATATGAGCTTATTGGATTGTTGTGTGGAATAACGTTCAAAGTAAAGTGGAATGTATGAGACCTATTTCTATAAATGGAGTGATCAAGATTTTCGTGGACACTCATGAAAGGAAATATGAGCAACTATTTCATGGATGGAGTGAGTATCAATTTTGGAGGTAAAAACTGATTTCCAAGTTATATTGCCACACAACTAGAACCGACAAAATTAGTTAGGTCATACTCAGTTTGTTGTGCTGGTATGATTCAGGTTGAATTGGGCCTTATATTTTAGGCCCGGTAAAATTTCAGACATGTTCGGGCGAACCAACATGACTTTTTTTGCACTATATATGAACAATGTTTTAAGTCTAATTGTACCTCAATTATAGTGAACAATGTTTTAAGTCTAATTGTACCTCAATTTTTCAGACCTAAAATAATTTTATGGTAGTCCAAGCCATTAATTTCTTCAATGCATTAGGTTAAATCGGCCAACCAATCTTTTCCAGTCATTTTAACCAATATTACTTATCACACAATTGCTTTCTGAAAACTAATTATTAATGTCACGTCCCAATTTCCCAAAGGAATGCTCATTAGTCGAGGGCAACATAGGTGCGGCTTAAGTAACAAGGAGGAATGGGGAAATTACTTATCATAAATTAAAAGAGAGGAAATATTGAGATCAATAAACTTCAAATAGAGTATATCTACAATAATATAACTGAATTCAAGCTATTCGGCACTGGGTTGTAGTATTATTATTTTCATATGTTTTAGTATTATTATTTTCATATGTTTTGTGTGTTATTGTTCCCCACAATTTGTGGACGTATGTTTGGTGTTTGGTATGTGTAGGTGTGTGGATGGTCCAGTTATGAAGCATTGAGTTTAAAAGATGGAAAGAAGAGGTGCAATCGGAGAAGAAGTGAGCAAGTAGGAGGTGCAACGTAGGAGAGACAACTAAAGCGGATGTCTAGCACAACTAGAACTTGTGACCTACCAGCGCGGGAACCCAGCGATTGTTGGGTTGTGTTGTGGTGAAATGTTCTCCGCCGGCGATAGATTCTAGCCGGCGCAGGCATGCTCGATGAAGAAGATTTCGACCACGGCTGGAGTCCAGCGGTCGCTCGATCGAGTAGCGGCAAGGCGCTCTCCGCCGGCGCTGGCATGCACACCGCAGAAGAAGCCAGCTGGATTCCAGCGAGCGCTGGATAACTAGTTATCGTCCAATGATAAATTTGATTTCGACAGTTTCTTCAAACATTCTCTCTCGCAGTTTTTAGTTTAGGGCGAGAAACAATTATTCGAGAACTAGATCTTTTAAATTCCTGTTAACACAATCTGCATTTTTACTTACATCTTTAGCTTTGATTAATCGATCGGACAAGTGAAGTACTTTGTAAGAATTTTCATTTTGTTTATGCAATGTTTATTTCCAGAATTTATTTGGTCTTCATTTCTTTCATTATGAACTAAATTCTTTAGTCTAGAATTTGGGATATTCAAGTTGAGAAAATTACCAATTATCATGTGCACTACAAAAAACAGCCAAATTGCCGAGAAAATTGCCTATGGAAAAAACACCATTGGCAATTACTGACCAAATATCGACGATGAGAAAGACGGGTTGGATGTGATGAAATTACATGCGGAATACCGACGACAATTTGGCGGTAATATTCCCGCTAAAATCACTGACGGCATTATTCGGTAATTTACCGCGGGTAGATATCGTCGGTAATATATGATTAAATATTAAATTTATTACTGTAAGCCATTACCGACGGCAATTCCCTCGGTAATTACTGAGGGCATGTGTATCATCGGTAATTATCGAGGGAACACAAGCCGTCGGTGATTTAACACAGGTCGGGTAATTACTGATGACGTGTTCCGTCAGTAATTTCTTAATTGAAATTGGGGCTTGCAGCCCTAATTTCCCATTTCACCTCTGTCCCCATTCGCCGTCGTCGTTGTCCCTCTCCGCCGCTCCACCGCCAACCTAAGTAATTTTGAACCCTCTCTCTCTCTCTCTCTCTCTCTCTCTCTCTCTCTCTCTAACTTACCATCTCTCTTGTTTTTAGTTTCCCTCTCTCTCTTGCACTTTCTTCCTCTAACTTGCTTTCTCTCTCTCTCTCTCTCAGTTTTGCTTTCTCCAACTCGCTCCGCTGCCGGTCTGCGCCGCGACACCACCGCCATTGTGCCACTGTCTATTAGGGTTAGTTATTTTCTATAAAACTTAGGTCTATGTTTCAATTTATACGAATTTGATATGTTTGTGTTCTTGTTCGTGTTTGATATGTTCGATAAGTATGTTGATTGTTCGTATTAGAAGTAAAAATGAATATGCGTAATTTATCTTCTATTTATGAATAACCGTAATTGTTTATCTTGAAATTGATTGAAACTTGAACATGTTGATAAGCATAAGTTGTGAATATGAAGTTAAGATTAATATGCATAAAGTTTCTGAATTTGAACATCTTATTTGAAACTTTTTACTATAAGTTGTTTTCATTATTGTGGATAAATGGCGTAATTCTAGTTTTATGTGATTATATTGTTGGATAGATTTAATCAATTTCTTAAGGATCTTCTCCCTTTGGGATAGAAATTGATTACTTCTTAAGGATCTTCTCCCAACAAATGACTATTTTAAATTTGATTAATTATTGTATTTTTTTTTTTGCTTATTTTATATTGTATTGCTTGAACAATTGGGGACCGGGTAGACTTAGTAAATTAGAACCATTATGGTTAATATAGTTGGTAGAGTCGATCACTTGGTAGTTAGGATAGTGGGGTTATGCTGTCGAAATTTCGTCTGATTCAAGTAATTTATGACTGACGTTCTGCATTTGAATTGGACTTGAGGGTTTCGTTGAGTATGCCATAAATCAAACGGCTTACACAGATGGAATAGGTAACATCGTCTAGGAAGTGTAAGCATGTGGTCTTTTTATCTGTGCCTACAGTCAGAGAACATGTTACTAGGCGTGGGTTTGTCCACAATTACACAACATAGGTTTACCATGGGGAAGCACCAGTGGATATGCAGCTAGAACATACTACAATGGATGAGTATGATGAGTCATACAATCACTATCAAAGGATGGTGTATGATCATGTTGCTCCTAGTAATTTTGAATATCCTACGAATTCGGAAAAGTCGCCCGATCTTGCTTCTCAACAGATTTATGACATGTTGAACTCAACCGATAATCTATTGTACCCTGGGTGTGATACTTACTCCCAGTTATCCTTTATGACACAATTCATGAGCATAAAGGTTGAAACCTACATATCGGAGAGATGTTTCAATCCGCCGTCTTCATTTTTTCAATCGGAATTATCGAAGAATAACAAGTGTCCCGACGACTTCTATAGTACGAAGAGACATCTGCGCGGTAGTAGAGAAGATCGAATGTTGTGTTTATAACTGCATGCTGTATTGGGGAGATAATAGTGAGTTAGAGATCTGTAAATTCCATGGTGAATCACGATATCAGGAGAACTTGCGTGCATCTTGAAGCTGCCGAAAAAAAATTGTGGCGGCCAAGCCGATGCATTACTTTCCTTTGACGCCCCCACTGCAGAGGTTGTTTGCATCTCCAACAACAGCCGAAGACATGCATTAGCATGTGACTTCTACAGATGATGGGGTTATGCGCCACCTGGCAGACTCTCTGGCATGGAAACACTTGAATTCAGTTCATCCTCATTTCGCTCAGGAGACAAGAAATGTGAGATTGGGCCTCTGTACAGATGGTTTTACCCCTTTTGCACAATCAAGACGTCAGTATTCTTCTTGGCCAGTTATTGTCTCAACGTATAACTTGCCTCTATAGTTGTGCTTGAAAGAATAATTCATGTTCCTCACAGTTCTCGTGCCTGGGCCATCTAATCCGAAGGTGAATTTGAACGTTTTCTTGCAGCCGGTGATACAAGAGTTGAAATCTTTGTTGGAGGTAGGAGCGAATACTTATGACATATCTTTAAAGCAAAATTTTCAGATGTGGACAGCTCTTATATGGGTTATTAGTGATTTTCCAGCGTATGGTATGTTGTCTGGGTGGGGTACATCTGGAAGATTGGCCTATCCACATTGTATGGAGGTGATAAGTATGTTTTTGGTTGTTCAGAATTTGGGATTTTCTATTATTTTATATGGATATAATACACGTTTAGGTGTTATTTTGTGCAGGAATTGTAGAGTCTAAGAGTGCGGAGACGTGAATGCGAGAAGTCGAGAAAAGACGATTTTGCTATGAAAAGACGATTTTGCTATGGAATGCTGAATTTATTTTTAGATAATTTCTCTATTAATTATAGTTAGTATTTATTGTTATTGGGCCAATTTAAAAATTACCTTAATTGAGCCTATATGTTTTTTGTTTAGGCGGCTGACTTTGTACACGGGATGGGAATTCTTTTAGTTTTATTTTGTTATTCTTAACCGCCTAGGATTAGGGTATATATTAGGAAGAGTTTTATTATTTAAAGACAAAATTTTATTTTGGAGAATAGACGTACAATAGACGAAGAATTTGGAGATTTCAAGTTATTTAATTCGGTGATTATTTCCTATCAATTTCTATTCCTTATTTTAATATCATGCATACGTTTATTTATTTGCTTGTGTTTAATTTTATTATGTGTAGCTAAATTCTCTGATTCGGCGAGAATAATGAAGCATTAGTTTAATAATCTGTGAGACTTAATTATTTGTATAATTAATTGCTAGGATTTCAATTTATTCCTTATGTTTAGAGTTAATTCTGATTTTGTTTAAGCATGATCAACTTAGATTAAATTGGATTACAGTCAATTAGTTCCCCCAATCCATAATTATTAGAATAGGGCTAATTAGTGATAAAGCTACCATGTTCGTAGTAGGAATAAATTGGTAAACGGATTATTACTTGCGTTCTTAGGTAATTCTTTTAAATCGGGTTTCTTCAAAGCTAAAAGATGTTAAATTATTAAATTTAGGGCTGGTGTTTCTAGCTAGTTATGTTTTAATAAGAGAAATAGTTAGGTATGACGTCTACAACTAATTATCGATAAAGTACATAGGAATTGGGGTATGTCCCCTGCATTCACGGTACCCTATAACTGGTTGGTCCTAGATAATTAATTATTCTTTGCGTCGATGATTAGAGCCTAGACTAGTGTGGATTTATTCGAAGCCGAATTACTTTCTTTTGATTTATATCTAGTTTGCTATTAGTTAATTTCTTATTTTCGTAGTTAATAATTATAAATTTAAGGCATGGTGGCTACACCAAAATTGATTTATAGGAAAGATAAGTTATATCTCGTCCTCTGTGGTTCGACTCTGCTTATTGCTTTACTCATTTTGATTCTGAGGAGGATTTGCAGAAATTATTTGGGAGTAAACGACGCTCACCAAATTAGCGTCGTTCCCGGGGAACGGTGTTTATTATTTTATTTTTCCTATTGATCTTTTGTTACTTTTTTGCAGTTTATGACCAGGTCCTCTAATTCGGAACTTCTATATCATCCTGAAATCAACAAGTTCGCTAGAGGATTGATGAAAGATAGTCAGGAGAGAAAGCAAAGAACTTCTTCCTTTAAAGATACTGCTACATGTTGCCTTTAAAGAACTTCTTCCTAAGAACGTTTGGCAGGCGATTACAGAGTTAAGTTCATTCTTTAGGGAATTAACATCTAGTAGTATCTCAATACAGGATATGGATTGCTTAGTGAGATAGTTGTTACTCTATGTAAAATTGAGCGTGTCTTCCCACCAATTTTATTTGACTCAATGGAGCATCTACCTATTCATTTGGCCGATGAAGCATGACTTGCTGGCCCAGTTCAATATCGTTGGATGTATCCATTTGAAAGATATTTGAGGACAATGAAGAACGATATAAAAAACAAAGCCAAAGTTGAGGGATCCATCAACAATGCATATATACTAGAAGAAATGCCCACTTTCTCTTCGTATTACTTTGAGGATCATGTGCTACAAAGTTAAGAAATGTGGTTCACAATACTGATGGGCATGTTGATCATGAGGATGATGATTAAAATGAACTCTCAATATTCAAACATTTCGGACGTCCAATTGGCCAAAAAGGTAGAAGATACATGGAGCCAAAATAATACATTGCTGTGCATATGTATATTTTGAGCAATTGTGCGGAGGTTACAGACACATATGTCAAGTAAGTATACTCGTTCAATTTATGTCTATGCATATTCATCCTATATAGGTAGTAACATAGAATTTTTTTTTCTTTGTATAAAAGGGTCTACGAGGAGGAAATGTGATCTGCAAATCCTTCAATCATCGGAGTGGATATAGATGCTCTGTATGATAACGAGTTTACCACGTGGTTTGAATTTTATGTAAGAAGCGAAGTTTTTAATTGAATACAAGATACACATTTACTTAAGACGAACTGGATGATGACTTATTATGTCTACCCAACACAATCATAGATGATGACCCGCCATGTGTTGTTCATCCCCGTGGTGGAATCGTTGAAATCAAAGGCAATGACGTTGAACCAAGGTAGCGATGAAGATATAAACACATCATCTATTGATGAAATTAGTGATGGTTACGACACAGATTTGTGATATTTGGTAATGTAGTTGTTAATGTATGTTTTGTGTTTTTTGATATGTTTTTTTTGTTGATGTATTTCTTAAAATATGTGTTAATGTATTTGATGTATTTTATTTGAACTTAAATTGTTATATCTTATTGGGTTTAAGCTTATCTGTTTTTTTTAAACAGGTAAAATATCGACTCGTAGAGGTTTCCTTCTTCCTTCACAGCAGACTCCTCCCTCTTCACAGCAAGAGTTCGAGCCGACTCGGCTAGGTTCTACTCCACAGAGTTCACCCCACATTTGTAAGACTCCTCCTGAGGGTTCGTCTTCACGCCTGAAAAGGCCCAGAGGTCCGACACTTGCCGAGCTGAAGAAGGCATAGCCTAAGAGCAGTAGAGGGAGGCTTCTCTTTCGGAGAATGCCTAATGGGTATGTTATTTATTGTTATTATTTTTATTTTTATTATTATTATTATTATTATTATTATTATTAATATATTGTCATTATTATTTATTGTTATTATTATTATTGTTATTATTTATTATTATTATTATTATTATTATTATTATTATTATTATTATTAATATCTACTAGTAGCATTGGCACTTCAGCGCTGACGCAGGAGATTTACTAGGCCCGGATCTCCACGTTGGAGGAGCGGCTGCAGAAGGCTGAGGAGGACAGGGCTGCAGAACGAGCAGCATATGAAGCCATCGAGCAGTCGATGGCTGCGTTCGAGCAGTTTATGCAGTCGGCTCAACTACCTCCTCGTCCTCCCCCTAGTTGATTAGGTTCGTCGTATTGTCCAGTAGTTGTTATATACTTCGTACATCTACTTTATTGAATACTTTGGAACAATATTGCACTCGTATTCTACATTTGTTTTGATATATTACTATTGATTTGGTAAATTATGATTTGGTGTATCTGGTGTTTGATTTGTTATATTTGTCTCCGGTGAAATCACCGACGACATCTTGATCGTCGGTAATTACCCACGTCATCATCGTCGGTATATCTGCAGCTAATTATCCGACAACAAGCACCCACGAATTGCTGATTATAGTTACAGACGGCATAACCATTGGTAATTACCGACAGTCAAGTTTTCCATCAGTAATGTCATCACCGACGACCAGTTCAACGACGGATTTGTGTCGTCGGTAATATTACCGACGGCATCTCCCCTCGGTAATTAACCCATTTTTTGTAGTGGTGCACGTGCTTGTTTGATTGAATTAATATGTTTGTGATCAAGCTTTTGGCCAAAATTAGATCTTGCTAAATGTTCGCACTTTTTTCTTTAACACTCCTTAAGTGCACGGGTGTTATTGTGTATATGGAAGCGAGGTCCTATTCCACAGAGACTATTTTAATCTAACAAGTAATACTTTCAACTGTTATCCTAGCTTTAATTTGAGTTTATGATCTAAAATTAACAAGCAATCAAAAAGCAAACAAAAGTAATTAAGAAATCAAATATGACAAAGAATATCCTAAGGCTTTGATTTCAATGGATAATTAAAATCCAACTCTTAACCAATCAATCAATTAACACTGAGACTCGACACTTCTTAGAACAATCACACAATTAGTTTAAACCTACTCCCGTAGCGAATAAACCGTTGATCACATGCAAGGGTTTTCGTTCCCGACAAACATCATATGCATGCACTCCAAAAAGATCGATTAGATTAGCGCTATCACACAAGGCTTGTCCCCTCGTGGTTATCTTACAATGCGTGTCTTATGTTCTAGATCAAGTACTAACTATCTTCTTCCGATCTCATGTTAATACATCAAATCATGCAAAGTTGGTGATTAAGAACATGCAAACAAATCAAACCAATAACATAGGAAAGAAAAGAAGGTCATAATTGATTAATCGATTAAGAATCAAAGATTAACTATCCATCTACTAACCTTAGGATAAAAAAAATTAGCTACTCATAATTAAAGCAAACACAAAATCAAAGTAAAAGAAATTCATAAACAATATGAAAAATTGTAGAAGAAACAAATCGTCTTGAACTCTAGAATCTTGTCTCCAAGTCTCCAAAAGCTCCAAACTAAACTAAACGAAAATAAAACTATGAGAAATAATAAGAGGTGTGTCTAGATGTGTTTTGGTGGACACATATATATAGGTGTGGGGAGTACAAGGTTGTATCCTAAAAGGAGTAGAAAATAACCAAAATAGGAGAAAATAACCAAAAATAAAATAAATCTCGGAAATTCCGCATGTTGTCCGCGTGTCATTCTGGCCCAAAGTGCAACGTTTTTGGTTTGGCCCGTTCTCCTTCGTTATAACACTGATTTTGGATCTGTTTTCTCCTACGAACACCTATCAAACTGTACTTTCATCCTATCATGTTAAATTTTCATAATATTAAATCCACTTTTCTGCAAAATCAAAAAAATTACGAACAAGCATCATATTTCAAAAATTAATAATAGTTAAGCACAAAACTAATGACAAACATGATTTCTCAATACAAATTGACATCAAATAAACTTGCAAAGATGAGAAAGTCCATGTTTATTACTAAATAATGAATAAGATCGATAGATGAATTCATTATTTGAATTAGGTTCAATCAAAGTTAGATTTAATCGGAGACGCATAATCTAATTTCAGATTGTTTCGTATAATCTACTTCGCTAAGATTTGATTTATGAATATAAAAGTTAGTATTTCAATTCTTATGTGTGAGATGTTTGTATACATTAATCTGTTTGCAGGTTGCGTGGTCGTTGGTTTGTGTCATCTCGATGAGAAGAAACCATTGTCCTAGATATCTTTAATTAGACTTTTATATTTGTTGTTTATTACCATTCTTGTTCTTTATTATTAATCAACAATACTCATATGTTTAGAATGTGTAGGATGTTTTTATCTACTTGTGAAGCATGAATCCATTGCCCTGGTAAGCTTTCCTTGATATTCGACTTTGGTTAACTAATTGTACTACATAAGACCTTGTTCTCTTGTGAGCAACTATTAGGTACACTTTTAGTTGATTCAAAACTTTGGCGCCGTTGCCGGGGAAGGCTTTAAGCATTTGTATTTGTGCTTATGTTTGTGTGATTTAGTTGTGTAAATATTTTGTTCATTGTGAGCTTATTGTTTTTTATTTTGTCTATTTCTCCCACAGGTGCGTTTGATCATTTTTCATGTCTTTGTGTTTGTGTATGCTAGGCCGACGAAGTCTCAAAAGGAAGTTGGCTCAAGTTTACAATAACATTCATCGACCAAAGACGATCATTTTGCCAAATCTGGAGAAGGATAGGGAGTCGAGTACAAGTAGTCAGTCAACAACTTCTCAAGAAGAAGGAGACGAGCAAAGTTCTAGTGAGGAGTATTTACAAGAAGAGATGGCAGCACCAAGACCAGTTCAAAGGAACATGCGAGATTTTCCTAGACCATTAATTGGGGAGACAACTTCTTGTATAGTGCTTGGAGAAGAAGCTCGAAATTATTAGTTGAAGAGTATTCATTTCAACCAATTGCCTTCTTTCTATGGAATGCCTACTGAGGATGCATTGAACTTCATTAGAGAGTTTTATTTAGTTGTTCATACAGTTCTTTTACAAGGTTTGAACGAGGATCAAATAAAGATGAGATGTTTTCCTTACACCTTGAAGGATAAAGCCAAGGCGTGGTAAATGTCCCTTCAACTGAATTCTCTTCGGAATTGAAATGAAGTTTACGACAAGTTCATGGAAAATACTATTCAGATCAGAAAACTCAGGACTTGAGAGCTTAGATTTTTACATTCACTCAAGGACAAGGAGAACCGTTTCACAAGGTTTGGGATCGGTTTAAGAGTTTCAGCAACATTGCCCACACCATCATTTGCCTTGGGCATTGTTGAATCAGTTTTTCTACGATGGTTTGTCCAAGAATTTTCAATATATGGTTCAACAAATGAGGCAACTCAAAATTATTATGTGACTAAGCAATTAGAAAATCTTACGGATGAGAGGATCACGGAGATATATGAGAATTTGGCCACAAATTCTCAATAGAAAAGTGCAAGGGGCAAGAAAGATTCAACAAATGAGGCAACTCCGAATTATGATGTGACTAAGCAGTTGGCGGAGTTGACATGACAAGTGCAGATGTTGAGAACTTTTGAAGGACCATCTAATCAAGTTATGATTGTTGAGACATGTGGAATTTGTGGTGAATATGGCATGGAGCTAATGTTTGTCAAAGGATTAGTGTGCCTATTTTGGAAGAAGAAATGCAAATGAACGCTCTACAAGGATTTCAACCAAGACTCAAGTATGATCCTTTTTCTTAGACGTACAATCCGGGGTGGAGAGACCATTCAAATTTCTCTTGGAGGGAGAATAATCAACAAGGACTGAGTCAAGCACCTTCATATAAACCACCACAGCAGTGGATTCAAGTTTTGCCTCGACCACAACAATATCCTAGTCAACCGGCTCAGCCTTGGAGACCATCTTTGGAGGATACGTTGAATGCTTTTATTCAATCGAGCAACCAACGACAAGAGTCTGTTGAAGCTTCAGTGAAGCGTATTCAAGCTCAGGTTGGTTAGTTGTCAAGTATGGTTGGAGAGTTGGTGCAACAGAATAACAAGGACAAGTTGCCAAGCCAAACAAAACAAGCTCATGCAGTCACTTTTCTTCGAAGTGGCAAGGTGGTTGATAACAAGGTTGAGATGCCAGTTGTAATTGAGGAGAGTTCAAGTGAGGAGGTAGAAGTTGAAAATTCGGAGAACAAGAAGACAAAGGGAGTGGTTTTGGAAAATGACTCAGTACTTCATAAAGCTAAAAATCCCATATAATCCTCCTATCCCATTTCCGAGTAGACAGAGGAATGAGAAGCAAGATCATCAGTTCCAAGAGTTTTATAAGCTTTTGTCGAAGGTGTAATGCCCCGTAAATTCCTTATGTTCTAAAAATTTTAAAGTTAATTAAATAAATGGCTTTGCACGCCTAAGTTTACAATTTTTGAATTCTAAGACTAACGGTCGAATCCGTTTCTGAAAATAAATTACAGAAGTCAGCTAGATGACTACTGTATTTAGGGTTACCGCGTACGAAAAGTTTTTAGTTCGTAAACTCAGAACGGAAAACCGTCCGATTTTTACTTTCACGCAATCACGATACGAACACGCCCGAGAAAGTTCGTTTTTATGTTTTTCTGGACGAAACTCGGACTGTGTCGTCCCGAGTTTTTGTCAAAAAAAATTTTGTAAATTTATTTTCCAATTAAGTTTCGTATGTTAGAATTTTTAGGTCAAATCGAATCGCGACGATTTTGTACCGAGCAACGTTTTTCGTCGTTCGATTTCCGTAACGTCGGATCGCGCCGGAAAAACCCGTATCCCTCCTAAAAATTCTGCATGCAGCCGACTTCTTCTTCTTTTTTTTATTTTTTTTAATTAATTTAGTGGGGAACATGCATGTTGACAATATCTAATTAAATGACACCTTGTCCTTCACTTTTCACATTTTCAAACCTTTCATCATATCAAATGTCTTAAACAACCAAAACAACCTATTTTCCTCCCACTTCTCTCTCTCTCTCGGCTGCACTCCTCCATTCTTCATCTTCTTCACTTCATCATCCACCATTGAAGACATCTCCAAGAGCTTGAAGAAGAACACAAGTCACAATCCTTCCATTCAAACTCCATACATCTTTCTTTAATTCTCAAGGTAATTCTCTCCTCCACAATTCTATCCAACCATCTTCTTCTTCTATTATTTTTCCTTCTTTGATTGAAAATTAAGGTATTGAAATGGGTGAATTGATCTTGGAATAATGAAATTGGATGTGTTAGATAGATTAAATAGGGTTTAAAATTGATCAAAACCAAGAACCCTAATTCTTGCATTAATACCGAAAATTTTGGGTAAGTTGTAGGATTTTTAATTTTCTTCATTTGATGATTGATTCTTGTTTAATAGATGTTTAATTAGTAATTAGAATGAAAAGGAATCAAAAGCCCTATGTGTTTGTGAAATTTCAATTAGGGTTTGAGTTGAATTTAGGGGTTTATGCATGTTAGTTGGTAATTGATTATAGAATTTAATTGAGAATTTTCTAAAAATGTTTAATGAAACATAAGAGATAAAGATCACCTTATAAGTTGAGTTATAATGATGTTATGATATGTTTGCATGCATGAAAATGATTCACGTTAGACGTAGTTTAACGTCGTAAAATTTGAACGAAATCCGACAACTTTGAAAAAATCGCGTAAGAGACGAACCTTTAGTCGTAACTAATAATCGAGAAGTCGGATGGGAATTCTAATTTGATATTATTGTTTATGATGGAATTTAGAACAACTTTCTAGTTGATATCATAAGCTTTCGAGTTGATATAATATGGGCTATAGTTATAGTCGAGAACTAGAACGCGTTTTAAATTTTTGTTGGTTTAGTAATTGTTAGTTGAAATCCGACGTTTAGAACGTCGTGCTTTTGAGCGAGTTTTGAGAAGGAGTTCGTCACGTACGGAAGTACGTGATGACTGCCTTGAGAGTCCAGTTTCTAAAAAAATTGAATACGAGAGCTTAGAACGAACCTAAGACGTTATACGTCGAACCTATCAAGCAATTAGGGTTTTCACGGCAGTTTTGCGACCCTCGCCGGAAACTGTAATAACTTCCAGCTCGTTTATCGGATTTGTGATCCGTAAATTGGACCGCGAACTAGACATCCCAATCTTTCCAGTGGTATAGGGCTCATCCCCTGTTTTCAAATCCTCTGTTCTGGACAGCCTCCAGAGTTACTGGACTGCGCAGTGAAAATTTCAGTTTCTTGTTTTCTAAGTTGTTTAGTTCACAACTTAGTTTCTTTCGATCGTTTAAGCCGTTTTATCTAACGAATATCTCCCTACTGACCCTAGAGTCAAGTATAGGACCTTGAGTGATGAAAATCAATCGAGATCTCATCTCTTATCCTTTCATTAAAGAAGTAATAAACGAGAAATTTCATAAATCGTTCAAGGAACTAAAACGTAAATCGCGTTAGTTGATTCTTTCCAACTTAGTTTCTTTTAATCTTTAAAGTCGTATTAAGATATCGACTACCTTCTCTACTGACCCGAGAGTCGAGTATGAAATCTTCCGAGTTCTAAACGAGATTGGTACGAGTCTCGTTTCCCGTTTAAGTAAAACGAATCTAGTAAGCGTGCAAATGCCTAAAGAATGAAACAACTAAAACTTTCTTCGATTCTCTTTAATCGATTATCTTTTACGACCCGTTTTTAAGTATGTTTATTTTACGATGAAGGAGGAAGCCAACTATAGAGGAAGGACGGAAGATCCAAAGTTGGAAGCTTTTGCTTTAAGTTCTGTAAATCAAGGTGGGCTTTTATATACAAAATAAAACGAGCAATGCTCGGAAAATCTTTCTTTATCGCTTTGATATCTGTGTTTTCAAAGTGATATTATGGCATGAACTGTTTTATGTTTTATGTGAGTTCTCTTGTACCTATCTGAGTCAACATTCGTGTTTTCCAGATTTAGAGTTAGTCTAACTAGATTAACTAACGATCGGCTCTGAGTTAGCTGCTAAGTGCTTTCCAGAGTTAGTGCACTTTGTAACCTGTGGTGTATGTGATATCCTGTTGAGGAGTACCAGCCACGGTGAATTAGAATTGGTCAAGATTGAACGTAACATTAGTCAGAAAATGCTCGCGCGAGTGATTTATGAGAAAAAGTCAGAAAATGTTTAGTAGACACGGATTCTTTCAATAAAACTCCGATGTGCTACGCTTATGAAATGCTATATTTATCTATATTTATGATTATGATTTCGGCATCGTGCCCACTAAGTACGTTTGTACTTAGCCCTACATTGTTTTCTAAATGTGCAGGTTCAAGCGACGGTGAGCGGCGACGGTTGATGTTGAGTTAAAGGGTAGGATGCTTAGTTAGAACCCTTCCGCTGCCAAACTCTGAATTTCTTTTTGAGATGTACTTTTGAACAATACTCTGTAGTCTAAGTCTGTAAATATGAACTTAGCTTCTTTATTGTACTCTTGTTGAGTAATCCTTAGGGATTAACTCTTTCTTATTTATATTCAAGTCTTGTTCATGGTTTATTGATGTTTTTCATGTATGTTTAGTCAATTAGCCCCCTTCTTCCCCGCTTCTTTAATCCAACCCCAGTCGCACCCCGGCTTCTGCCGTCCCTCGGGATTTGGGGCTGTGACAGAAGGTGAATGTGAATCTCCCCTCGCTTGACATCATCCAGAATGTACCAGCCTATGTGAAGTTTTTCAAGGAATTGGCATCAAAGAAGAGGAAGTTCGTTGAAGATGAAAAGATTGTGGTCTCCGGAGTGGCAAGTGCAATTCTGCAGCATCAATTACCTCCAAAGTTTAGTGATCCATGTAGCTTTAATATTAAAATTGCTTTAGGTAATGGTAAGGAAGCTTCTGGTATGCTAGACTTAGGTGCTGGAATTAATTTAATGCCTTGTTCCATTTTCAAACAATTAGAGTTAGGGGAATTGAAGCCTACTAGGACGTGTTTGCAATTCATGTTGGGTAATTCATGTTGATTTTGAAGACATATTAGTTAAAGTAGGTGGATTGATAATTCATGTTGATTTTGTTGTTTGGATGTGGGAGATGTAAAAGAAATGGGGAATGAACATACTCTTCGGTTGGGTAGGCCTTTTATGGCAACAACTAACACTTTGATTGTTGTTAAAAATGAATGTCTTAAAATGTCAGTGTTAGGAGAGACAATTTCTTTCTCTGTTCGTGATAGTAGTGTAATTCCATCATCCAAGCTTTTTGAGAATTGTTCCTATATCGATACTATTGATGTCTTAGCCGAGAAGGTTATGTTGCAGGAAGACAAATTTGAAGAGATGCTCCAAGATTTTGATGATGATGTAGAAGAGGTTGATATGGTTATTGGAGATATGGATGTTTTGAGCACCATTGGAGTGATGGAATTTCATAAGCTTGAGGGTAAAGAAAAACAAACAGTTCTTAAGCTGGAGCTTAAGGAATTACCAGTGATCACAAGGTATGTCTTCTTAGAAGAAGGGTGAACAGAAACCAGTGATCATCTATGCTGAGTTGTCTAAGGAAGAAAATGATTCATTGGTAGAGGTGTTGAAGAAAAACAAGAGAGCTATTGGATGACGTTTGTCCGATATCAAAGAGATAAATCCTTCCACTTGTATGCATCGGATTATTCCTAAAGACGGTGCCAAACCAGTTCGAGAAAGGCAGAGAAGGTTGAATCCGATTTTGATAGAGGTGGTTAAGAAGGAGATCTTGAAGCTTCTTAAGGAACGGATAGTTTATCCAGTGGCTGAGAGTGACTGGGTGAGCCCGATTCATGTGGTACCAAAGAAGGGTGGTATTACTGTTGTCACAAATGATAAAGGGGAGATGGTTCCAACTTGTGTAACAACCAGGTGGCGAATGTGAATTCATTAAAGGAAGTTGAATTCCGCAACGTGAAAATATCATTTTCCACTACCATTTATTGATCAAATGTTGGACAAGTCAGTTGGGCATAAGTTTTATTGCTTCTTAGATGAGTTGTCTGGATACTATCAAATTGTCATTGATCCGGAAGATCAGATCAAGACAACATTCACTTGCCCCTTTGGAACATATGCGTGTAGAAAGATGCCTTTTGGGTTGTGTAATGCGCCCAGGACGTTTTAGCGGTGCATATTGTCTATCTTTTCCGACATGATTGGTAAGTTCATTGAGGTATTTATGGATGACTTTTTTGTTTTCGATTCTTCCTTTGATGATCACTACTACAAATATTTACATACTTGACACCCTTTTTATGACAGTTTTTATGGTAAACCGTCATGTATGTGCGTCTTTTAACATTGCATGACGGTTCGAAAGTATTACGTCATGTATGTGAGTAATAAATCAGTTATACATGACAAAATCACGAAGACCGACATGTATTAATTGACTTTTCTTGACAATTATAACAAGTGTAATTGTTTACTGTCATCTATGTGCGTGCCTCAACAGGTCTACATGACGGTAACTTTTAAACGTCATGTAATGAGATATCATTCATGACATTTTAACACGAATTGTCAAGTATAATATCTATTAAAAAAACAAAAAAAAAGAAACTCAAAAAAATAGTATTATTAAATAAATAAAAACCAAGAGTAGTGTTGACAAGCAATTCTCATTTCTCAATTTTTAGGAAAGTTATCCCTTTTCTGTCACCCAATTCTCGCTCATCTCTCTCCATCAGAAAAGAAATCATCCATCTCAAATCAAACATCAAGATCCCTAATTTCAGATGCCTAATTTCTTTCTCCCTTCTCGAATCGGCAACCAGATTCGTCATTCTGTCACCACCAATGTCGGTGTCGCCATCGCCGCCATGACGCCTCCCTTGCTTGCCCTCATGATGAGACACCAGCCGCCGCTCTGCAACCCAGAGATTGTTGTTGTTCGCCGTCTTGTAAGTTTCTTACTTCTGGCGATTCGACACAGCTACAACAAAGCTTAACCCTTCTCTCCTAAATATCCCAAGTTTAGTGCTTTATTTCTTTTAGTTCGAAATTTCAATCTGAAATTTTGAAACATAAGATAGATTTGACTGTCTTGTTGCTTTCCACCAGTTTTTCTTGTTGATTCAGTATGGTGTTAAATACATATTATTGGTTGTGATACTTCTTCTCTTGGTTATAGTTATTTTGATTTGTATTTGTTAGTGGAAGAAGGATTCAAATGCTATAAAAATGTACTAAAATTGTGTATTTCCGGCTCAAGAGTACAACCATTGTGGAAAAGGAAATTAATTAATTAAGGTCCATTTACCATTTTCAGTTTGCATGGAGATTTAGTGGGAGCCTTGACCAAGAATTAGGGATGCCATTCTTCATCTTGTCATCAATTTTGAAAGCAACAAATAACTTAATTCACTTGCTTTATTAAAAGGTATAGATTTTTCACTTGCTTTACTAAGTCCTCCATATATTTGATAAGCATTGATTAGTTGTTCTTTTAGTATTGTCTTTGAAGGAAGATATGATATAGTGAAGTTTTCTCTAGTTAAAGTATTCAGTTAGGTTTCAAATACTATTAAGCACTTTTGCTTTTTCTGAAAAATGTATAGCTCTTTTGATTGTTTGTCTGGATCAACTATGGTGATGGTCCCGATACGAGTTACTGGTGTATGGGGGGGGGGGGGGAATACACCAGTTAGAATTTTTTAATTTTCGAAAAACTTAACACTTGAAATCAACTTCAACTGAGTAACAGGACTCAGTTGGGATCTCACAGCTGAGTAAGCAACCTCAGCTGGAAGAGTGGTGCTGTGCGGAATGTGGTGGAAAATGAACTCGTAAAAACAAACTCACGCTTTTATGCACGGTTGGTCAAAACCAAAACTGTGGATGTGGAAGTATGCAGATTGTATGTGGTTAGTTTGTCAGTTGAGATATGCAAATAAAGGCTGAACACAAAATAAACACGACACACAAGATTTACGTGGTTCGGAGAGAACTCCTACGTCCACGGGGAGATGTGAGTCCACACACCTCAGTCCAAGTTCTTCTGGACAGTTCCACTCAGCTTACGCAGACTGAGCAACCGTTACAGTTTAGTTTCCAGGCACTAAACAGCCTAAGTCAAGTTTGCGGGTACTTGACGACCTGACTACTCAATTACAGGAAGAGTAAGGTCCTAGCACACTTTTTAGGGTGTGAGAATGGGTAGGATTTCCAACTACAGCTCGATCACGAATGAGAGCTGGATCTAAGGCTTGAACGAATAAACACTCAACCTAAGATCAAAAACAGTTTTGATCTCTAGGAACCCTCAGCTACTAATGTTCTCTCAAATTGGAACTCTCAGCTGCTGATGCTCTTAGATGATGATTTTGCAGATTTGCTTTTTGCTTTGATTTCTCTCGAGAAAGCTCTTAAATTTTTCGTTATCTAAGTGTCTCACTTTCTCGAATGAGAGAATGCCTCTATTTATAGGCGGAGAGAATCAACTAGCCGTTGGAGGAGCAGTTGATCTCTGATCGGTTGAAAGCGATGGCTTGTCTCTCATCTCTATAGACTTTCCCGATATGGCATCTGTGCTCTTCTGCTTTCCATCTGAGACAGCCTTGTGTTCGGCCAGATGGGGTAATGACTGAACGGTCAAACCCTCATGTGACTTCCTTTTGAAATTCAAATCTTTGACAGTCAACTTCGGTTTGTCGGTTGAAAGTCTTGACCTTCATCTGAGTGATCTTCAGCTGATGTTCCGATCTGTCGAGCTCTCAGCTGACTTTGAACTTCAAACAGTTGAACTCCTTGTTCGGATTCTATAACTGAGGTTCTGAAACTGAACCCTCAGTTGTCTTCCTTGTATTTACTCAGTTGGGTTTGAACCCTCAGATGATTTCCTTTTCATCTGATGTTCTCTTCCTTTCAACTGTTTCTCATCTGATGAATGCTCAGTTGGTTTCCTTCTCAACTGATGTTCTGAAGACTTCCCCTTGTTTGCATCTGAACAAATGAACTCTCAGTTGTCTTTCTTCACAACTGATGTTCTGTCTGAGTGACGCCTTGTTGCCATCTTCAGCTGGAGACCTGTAAAGATAAAATCTTAACTTTGCTCAAACAGCGAGCCTAAATTTTAACATTAGGTTCTGGCAACATCTACTCGGTTGGGGTCAGTCGGCTTTGGAATTCATCAAAACTTATACTAATAAATTTCCCAACATATGGTCTAGTTGAATAAGACATTTTAAAAGATATGATGAGTGGTTTAGATGACACACATAATGATTTATTATATCTCATGCAAGCTGACTTTGTCACGCCCCGACTCTCGAGGTGCGACTTAACAACAACAACAAACTTAAACAACTAACAATTAACTCAAATAAGGGAACATGCTCGGGGAAAACAAAGATGGAATATAAGGCAATCGAATTTGGTTTTCAAAAGCATAATAACCGAGCATCTTAACTTAACTTACAACAGGAATCAAAACAAGTAATGCATGCTGATGGGAAGGGAATTCCAACAAAAAGAGAGAGATTATAATCATATGTCAAATTAAAGGATCATGTTCAACAACAATTCAAGTTATGAGCCCATCGCTCGGAATTACAAGTTAAAGAGTCACGAATTCAACAAATATTCAAAGTCTTCGAGCACAACGCTCGGAATAAAAAACATGAGTATTAAAGTACTAGCGTCAACAGACATTAGTTCAAAAGGATTGCAGCGGAAACTTGCATCAATACCCAACACTTGCACGTATGAAGATGTACAAATGCCAGTCTGAGATTCAACTAAACTCAACCAACAAAAACAAACCACACCACCAATTATCCACGCCATCGCCATCCAGTCAACCTGCATGTTTAGAAACACACGCAGGGCTGAGTACACAAGCCAAAACATTTGAATAAAGATGCTTCTTAAAGCTATATTAATTGAACTTGCCTTGCCGAACATCACAAGTATATAAGCAGTTTTAAAAACAGTTTACTTGTGCATGTCAAAACGTTTTTTTTTTTTTTTTTAAAACAGACTGCGCAGTCAAATAACATATAATATAACAGTATGTATCATCTATCACAAACAATCTCACTGTGCCGAGAAGTAAGCCTACTTCTCAAACACTGCGACCGGCCTAACCGAAGCAAGGCTCACAGTCACCTCAACATATACCACACGTGGGTTCCTGCTTTTCATAGGATAATCACATCTTCATATAAATAGATGATAACACATACCAACTTCAATAAAATGGCAAGTCAATCACATTTGAAAATCATATCATAATATTCAATAGCATAACTAATTTTCATCGATAGTTTTGGTTCAGAAAAGCCCACCTGACTTCCGAAAAACTAGCTAGGTGGTTTAGGGCTATTTGTCCTCGCTTAAAGATCCGTCCGGCTTGATCCTTCACAGTTCGACATCGATAGGAAAAAAATAAGATACGCAACATGACGGACATAAAGGCGTTGGACTTTAACTGAAGGACTTCTATTTGAGTCGTCTCTCTCTTTGCTCTAACTTTCTAAAAGATTTCGCGTTCTCGTCTTTAAATTATTAACTCTATTCGAATTGATTAACTTTACTACTCAACATTGTATACTTTTCTCGTTCTAATTAATAATGTCATCGTCTATATTCTATTACTCGAGCATTCTTTCAAAGGCTTTAATCAAATCTTGGTTTACAAATAATAACTCAATCATTCAATTATTTTTCACAACATCACTAATATCATGCATTTAAACACTTATTCAATCATATAATGAATTCACATAAATCAAGCATACTTCAAGACATATTAACATTCATTTAATTTAGATCTTAAAATCTAACTCGATTATGCATTTCCTTTTATGGAGGCTTAAACTATTAACTCTATCTTTCTTATTTAAATAGACAACGCTTTATTTTACATCCGTTATCTTATAAGATATTTTATAACTTTTATTCAATTAACAAAATTTCTCTTTAATTATTATTAACTCTTATAAAATTTGGATTTTCTTATTCATCTTTAATTCGATTCTTATTTCTTATCTCGACTATTGTTCCTCTAATTATTATCTCGGTTTATCTTTTTATTCGCTTGGTTGGAAACAACGTACTCAATTAATTATTTAATTAATCTTCTTTCAATTTAATTCTCGACATCTTATTTTATTCTCATTTTCTTGATTAATTTATACGAGTATCTATCTTAACTCATCTAGCATCTTTTCTTTACTCGATTTAACTTTCTTTTTACTTCTTATCGATTAATTCTTCTTAAACTCGGTTTTCTCTATTTTTTCTTATTTCTTTAATAATTTCTTCTTTACTTGTTTTAAACCTTTAAGCTATTTCTTACTTAATAATTTCTTTATCTTTTGATAAACATTTTTATGAATTAGCTCACTTTATTAGTTACATTATAAAAGATCTTTTTGTTGTAGTTTTAGTAACAATTTCAAGTCTTTAAATTTTAATACAAGACATTTAATTAATATGTCTTTTTATACATCTTTCATCTTTTATTTAATTAAAAGCTTTTCAAATTTAAATCTTTTTATCAAAACTTCTATCTTTATTCCATATTCAAACTAACATTCATACATACATTGAAATACTTAAACATCCAATCTTTTTGTTATTTTTACAATTAATTTCTTTCAAAACTTCAACATGCAAACTTATTTTCTTAATTTAAACACATGTATGATTATATCAACATAACATATAATCATTCCATTGATCAAAACATCACTCAATTCATCAACAAAATAAAACCTCTATTTTTCTTCAAAACTCACGGCACACACATGCATATTTTGTGCATTTTATTTCTCAATTTTTCATGTATAAAATCTCATTCTCAACATGATAAAAATAACAAATCAAGCATCAAAATAATGATAACTCAAAGAATTTATATTTTCCCTATTTTTACTATATTTTTCGGCATTTATCAATTCTTTAGGGTTTTAGTTTCTTTTTTCTTCTCTTAATTCACCGATTAAACCTAACGTTCGATTCTCCTAACGAATTCTTCTCACTCGATTAGCACATGCACATCCTAAGTTTGTCTAAACATAATTTAAATAACATGCATGCATAGTTCTTTCTCTTAGGACTTATAGACATACATATTTACAACTAATCAAATGAATTTCATACTTAATTTAAATGGGAATCCTTCTCTTGGCTCTTGAAATTGAAATGGATGGAATGTAAAGCTTCAAAGCTTGGACTTGAAAGGAATAAGGAATTCTTCTTGAATCCTCAAAGAAAAAGAAGAACATGGAATTAATCATCCATAGGGTTTAAGAATCAAAATAAAGAAAAGTGTTGGATGATTCTTGAATTTAACTTCAAGAACTTGAAAGATTCTTACCTTTTTTTGAGAATATGGATGAAATGAATGGAGATTGATACTCTTTACTTCATTTCCATGGATGGAGAGCTTGAATACATGGTTGCATGTAGAGAAAAATTAAGAGAGGTAAGAGAGAGAGGGATTGCCGAGAGAGAGTAGAATGTAGAGAGAATTTTCTTGTTTTTCTTCTTGCTTGGGAGAGAGAGTTCGAAAGAGAGAGAGAGGTGAAGTGAATGAATGTAGTCTTCCTTCTTGTCTTAGGTGAGTGAAATTGAAATCCAACAAAGGGAATAAAGTGTACTTGTTGGAAGTTGTAGTAAGACATGACTTGATAGGTGATGTGATATGGTTTGCATGCAAACTTTTGGTAATATCATGGAGAAAACATAATCATGATAATTAGCCTTGGAAGTTGGAGAGTGATGTGAGGGAAAGAGTGAGGTGGCGTGAGAGGGAGAGAGGTGGATGACACGTGTCGTCGTCGTGTCGTTACGGGTGTTAATTACCCGGTCGTAAAGGTTTTCCGGATAAAACGACTCGTATTAATTCCTTTTTATGCTATTAACGGGTCTAACCTCTTCTCGTCTCACTTCCAATACTAAGCATTTCAACCCTATTTCACGTCTCAAATTAAAAGATTAAAGGTTTCGATCATTTTAGTCCTTTAAATCTTAAAAGAATTTAATCGGCTTATCAATCCGTTTATTAATCCTTTTTAAAGATTAATGCCTCATTTCTCTTCTCAATTCTCGGATAAATTCTTACCCTATCTCAGTGATCTTAAAAAAAATTCTAGGTTCGAAGGTTCTAATTCAATTCTATTCTAGGTTCATCGGCGTAAACATATTTCTCGGCGATTAACGTTATGTTATCTCAATCAAACAAACTTCTCGGGATTTTTCCGGAATTTAATCTCATACTCATTTTCATATAAACAACTCAACAAGCATATCACATCATTATCATCTTAGATAAATAGAACAGATAAATCCACACAAGATTCACAAGGCAAATTAAACGTTTTATTCAAATCTCTTCGATTAGAAAAGAAAAATTTTACTCCTAAATTCTCATCTTTTAACTTACTCGGTTAATTAGACGCTCTCTAAAGGTATAAAAACTCGGGGCATCACAGTCTTTGAATTGTTTCAACAATAGATTATCTATACATATGAGTAGGGGTGGAAATTCGGTTTCGGTTAATCGGTTAACAACCGATTTAACCGAAATGTCACAGCCCCAAATCCCGAGGGACGGCAGAAGCCGGGGTGCGACTGGGATTGGATTAAAGAAGCGGGAAAGAAGGGGACTGACTAAATAAACATACATAAAAGACATCATACATTCAATGAACAAGACTTTACTATCAAAAAGGAAGAGTTAATCACGAAGGATTACTCGACAGAAGGTACTTAAAGCATCTAAGTTAAAGATTACAGATGAAAACTACAGTGATTCACCAGAAGTACATAACGTCAAAAGGTCTAGAGTTTTGCAGGGGAAGGTAGGTCATAAGCTAAAGCATTCCTAACTTCTTAACTCAACTCAACTTCAACCACCGCCGCTCTCGTCGCTTCAACCTGCACATTTAGAAAACATATGCAGGGCTAAGTACAAAAGTACTTAGTGGGCACGTTGCCGAAAACATAAACATAAGTATAGATAATCTGGCATTTCATAATTTGTAGCACATTGGGGTTTTATTTAAAATTAGCCTGTGTCTACTAAAACATTTTTTGACTCGTTTTCACAATTTGGCTTGATCAAGCACTTTTTATAGATGTTACGTTCAAATCTTGCTGGTGATTGGACTAAAGCGATAAAGAAAGGTTTTCGAGCATTGCTCGTTTTATTTCATATTTAAAAGCCCACCTCGATGATACAGAACTACTAAACAGGTTTCCGTTCTTCTGTTCTTCCGTTCTCTCCTTAGTTCTGGCTTCCTCCTTCATCGTAAAATAATCACATTTTAAATTCGGTCGTAAAAGATATTCGAACATGGAAATTCGAATTAGGTTTTAGTCTTTTTGATTCTTTAGGCATTTGCACGCTACTAGTTTCTTTTTAGTTAAACGGGAACGAGACTTGAACAAATCTCGTTTAGAACTTGAAAGGTTTCATACTCGACTCTTAGGTCAGTAGAAAAGATAGTCGTTAACTTATTACGGCTTAAACGATCGAAAGAAACTAAGTTGTGAAGAAAACAACTTAGGAATTCAAGTTCTGAAAAAATCACTGCGCAGTGCAGTAGTTCTGGGGACTGCCCAGAACAGCGGAATTGGAAACAAGGGATATTCCCTGTACCGTTAGAAAGCTTGGAAAGTCTAGATTACTCTCCAATTTACGGATCTCAAATCCGATAAACGAGCTAAAAGATATTACAGTTTCTGAGAAGGGTCGCAAAACTGCCGCGGCTAACCCTAGTTGCTCGATAGAATCGACGTATGACTTCCTAGGCTCGTTCTATGTTATCGAATCTACATTTTCACGATTTTAGCACTTCAAGGCAGTCAACACGTACTCCTGTACGTGAAGGACTCCCTTCTGCCGTTCGTCCAATAGCACGGCGTTCTAAACATCGGCTTTCCAAACTACCAAGTACTATACCAAAACAAGTTAACATTTCTTGTTTCTAGTTCTCGATTATAACTACAACTCATTATATAATAATCCGGATACTCATGTCGTCAACTACAAAGTCGTGCCTTAGTCCATTATAAGCAATATTATAAAGTTAAAATCCTTACTCGACTTCTCGATTATTATTTACGATCACTTGTTCGTCTCTTACAAAATTTCCAAAGTTATCGGAATTCGTTCATTTTCTACGACATTAATCATCATCTATCGAGATTCATTACTACGTATGTCACGACATCAAATCATTTACCAAACTTGGTTAAATTCCAATTCTTTGTCTCTTACGTTCTACAAAATAATTTTAGAATAATTCCAATTAATTTCTATAATCAATAATTAACCACTAGATCATTATTTCATCAACAAAACCTTACTAGAATTAAACCACACAAAACCCCTAATTTCCTACTAAATTTCGGTAATAATAATAATTTAAAGGGGGTGATTTTCTTCATCAATTAACATCATTAATCCATTTATCATACTACTACAACATTAATCAACCAATTACAAGTCTTATTACATCACTAATTTGAAATCCCCCAACTCAAACCCTAAGCCTACAAACTCGGTCCTCTTCTAGTTCATAGGGGTTTTGCTTTCTCTTTGTTTTAATCATCAATTAAGCATCTCCTAAGCATAATTATCCAACAAATTAAAGAATCCAATCATCCTACTACAAAGCCCTAAATTTCGGTATTATATAGCAATTAGGGTTCTTTGATTTCTTCAAATTTTAACCATAGAATTCATATCTAATCCATCCTATTTACCTTAATTAAAACTCAAAACATCTCCTACATCATCTATAATTTTCGGTCACTATGAAGAATAATAGAATGAAGATTTCGAATGGATAGATAGATAGAAAAGAAGATTACCTTGATAATTTACGAAGGGAGAAAGAAGATTGATGGATGATTATGAACTTGTGTGAAAAATCCTTGTCCAAAGCTTGAAGATCCAACAATGGAAGAAAGAAAATGGAAGAGAGAGTTGTGTGTGTGTGTTCGATTGTGTTGAGAGAGAGAGTGAGGAAGATGGTGATGACTAATGTATTTAGAATAGTGATACCCTTAGGTGTAAAGTAATTAAAATATCAAAGGGGTGAGTCATAAGTTAATACTATAAAGTAATGAAATATCTTGGTTGTGAGGGAGAGCGAAGTCGGCTATGAGGGGAAGAAAAGGAGATTATACGCATTTTTCCGGCGCGATATGACGTTACGGAAATCGAAAGAAGAAAAACGTATCTCGGCACAATATCGTCAAACTCCGATTCTACCAATAATTTCGATATATTTAACTTAATCGGAAAGTATTATTTAAAATCTAATTTCCGACAAAAACTCGAGACGTCACAGTCCGAGTTTCGTCCGGATAATCAAAAAAATGAACTTTCTCGGGCGAGTTCGTATCACGATTTCGTGAATGTAAAAATCTGACGGTTTTCCGTTCTGAGTTCTAGAACTAAAAAGTTTTCGTACGCGCTAATCCTAAATACAGTAGTCACCTAACTGATTTCCATAATTTATTTTCGGAAACAGATTTCACCGTTAGTTTTAGAATTCAAAATCGTAAACTTAGGCGTGCAAAGCCATTTTTATTGTTAAATTTAAATTTTTAAGACTGTACGGAATTTTTGGGGTATTACACGAAAATCGCATATTACGGTTATCGGTAATGAAATTAGTGAAAATGTGGTACCGATAACCGAACGGTTAAACCATAATAACCGAATTAACCGAATTCTTAATTCATATATTAAATACAATATTATTACTAATGTATTACAAGTAGTACTCTCAACTTATATCTTAATATTACTACTAATATATTTTATGTAGTACTCTACTTTCATAGCATAATATTGTTATTATTTACCAATGCCAGTTTTATGTTTTAACATAATCAATCATATACTATAATGCAATGCGATTAATTAGGTATCATATATTTCAACAATAATACAATTTTGGATAAAATGTATTGCATCCTATATATTTATTTATAATGGAGAATACTCTTATAAATTTAAGTACATGTTTTGTACTAACAAATTCTTAGAAAATTCGAATTCATGTTTATTTTGATTGAAGTTTTAACTCTTATTTCATGATCACATTCACATATAACAATTTGAAGAACTTTGATGTAAATGATAGAATATAACTCCATAATTATATTCGGTTAAAATAGGTTTACCGAAAACCGAACCGAAATAACCGCAGCGGTTATTGGTTAACCGAAAATAATTATGGTTCGATTATCGATAGGAAAAAAACGTGTTAAACGGTTATCGGTTATTTCGGTTATCAGTGCAGTTAACACGTAACCGAACAGATTTCCACCCCTACATATGAGGACTAATCGAATATTAAAAGATTGTGCTGAGTTAACTAGGATTCTAAAAGACATTGTAAGAGACGATGTGGTTGAGTGAGGTGAATATTCTGAATTTTATTCTTCTCTTTTAAAATTAGATAGTACATTTCATGTGTATTATTTATCCAAGGATTGCACGTGATTTATATGATTCTGCCATGCATTTAGCTGCATCTCAACCAAGCTGTTGCATTTCTGAGCTCAAGTTAATTGTGACTTCACATCAGCAAGAAGTTGTTCTTCTTCCAGTAAATAAGTCTTGTGCTCTTATTTTATTTCACTAATAATTCATTTGGTTTATTATTTCTTTAGTTTTGGGAGATGTTAAAAATAGCTAAATTTTAATTGAAATGAGAGATTGTGAGTGGTGTAATGTAATGCCCCGTAAAATCTTTAAAGTCGTATTAAGACATCGACTACCTTATCTACTGACCCGAGAGTCGAGTATGAAATCTTCCGAGTTCTAAACAAGATTAGTACGAGTCTCGTTTCCCATTTTAGTAAAACGAATCTAGTAAGCGTGCAAATGCCAAAAGAATAAAATAACTAAATCTCTCTTCGATTCTCTTTCTTCGAGTATCTTTTACGAACCGCTTTTATGTATGTTCTTTTTACGATGAAGGAGGAAGCCAACTGTAAAGAAAGGACGAAAGATCCGAAGTTGGACGCTTTTACGTATAAGTTCTGTATTTACAAGATGGGCTTTTATCTATATCAAATAAAATGTGGGTTTTTCCACAACTCGAAAGTATTATTTATGGCTTTAATATCTGTGTTTTCAAAGTGATAATATGGCATGGACTGTTTTAAGTTTTTATGTGAGTTCTCTTGTACCTATCTGAGTTAACATTCGTGTTTTCCAGATTTCTGAGTTAACCTTCGGGTTTTCCAGACTTTTAGAGTTAGTCTATTTTTAGATTAACTAACGATCGGCTCTGAGTTAGCTGCTAAGTGCTTTCCAGAGTTAGTGCACTTTGTAACCTGTGGTGTATGTGGTATCCTGTTGAGGGGTAACCAGCCACGGTGAATTAGTAGAGGTCAAGATTGAACATAGCATACCCAAAAATACTTGGCCAAGTGATTTATGAGAAAAAGTCAGAAAATGTTTAGTAGACACGGATTCTTTCAATAAAACCCCGTGTGCTACGCTTATGATATGCCATATTTATCTATATTTATAAGTATGTTTTCGGCATCGTGCCCACTAAGTACGTTTGTACTTAGCCCTGCATTACTTTCTAAATGTGCAGGTTGAAGCGACGGTGAGCGGCGACGGTTGGTGTTGAGTTAGAAGATAGGATGATTAGTAGAACCCTTTCCGCTGCCAAACTTTGATTTCCTTTTGAGATGTACTTTGAAACAATATTCAGTAGTCTACGTCTGTACATATGAACTTAGGTTCTTTTGTACTCTTGTCGAGTAATCCTTAGGGATTAACTCTTCCTCTTTCATATTAAAGTCTTGTGCATAGTCTATCGATGTTTATCATGTATGTTTAGTCAGTTAGCCCCCTTCTTCCCCGCTTCTTTAATCCAACCCCAGTCGCACCCCGGCTTCTGCCGTCCCTCGGGATTTGGGGGCATGACATACTAATACGATTTATTGAATTATTTTTATTTATTTTATTTCTTTTCCCTCGCAGGAAATTCTTGGACGACAAGTTCGACTTTGCCGAATCTTTATTCATGTCACTAAGCGCACGTGACATCCATCAGAGGAAGTCCTTCTAACGTTAGGGATCTCCTTTCGAAATCATTTCGAAACAACGTTTCTTAAAAACGTCTAAGTTCTCGAAGAACCGGAAAGTTCATAAGTTTCAAGTCTACGTTCTCATTGAACCGGGAAAATTCCCCTAAAGTCCGTCTATATTCTTGTATCCGCATACTTTTTCATAAAAAGAAAATCATTGCGTACACACACACACACATATATATATATATATATATATATATTTTTTTTTTTTTACATAAGATAGTACTTGTACTATCGCATAATCATATAAGTATAAAAATTATACTTCTATAAAAAAAATTCTCATTTTCTCTTCTTTTTTTTTTTTTACACAACTTATTCTTATCTTCAAATTTCACTGAATACTTGCTCATAACTTTTCTTATTTAAAAGAAATCTCATTATAAAAATTCTTTTACTTTTCCCTTGTTGAGTCGACGTAGCGGGCGGTTGAGTTGACTTCTACGTTCTCAATCTTAACAGCATAGTCTAACTCTTATCTCATACTTGGAAAGACGACTCTGATCCAGAGTATACACAAATACCATGTCTCATGACTTGAAAGAAGACTCGATATTGAGTACAAATGAATACTCTATATTATTTCTTGAAAAAAAGACTTGTATGAAAATACCACTTTATGGTATTACTTCAAAGAATGACTCGTACTTGAAAGAATGACTCATACTAACTCATACTAGAAGGAATGACTCAGAAGCAGAGCAGAAAACGAACCCTGCTCTGATACCACTCTGTCACATCCCCAAATCCCGAGGGATGGCAGAAGTCGGGGTGCGACTGGGGTTGGATTAAAGAAGCGGGGAAGAAGGGGGCTAACTGACTAAACATACATAATAAACATCGATAAACTATGAACAAGACTTGATTATAGATAAGAAAGAGTTAATCCCTAAGGATTACTCGACATAAGTGCAAAAGACGAAATTAAGTTCAAAAGTACAGATATAGACTACTGAGTTGTTCCAAAAATACATCTCAAAAAGAAATACAGAGATTGACAGCGGAAGGGTTCTACTATGCATCTTATCCTTAAACTCAACATCAACCGTCACCGCTCACCGTCGCTTCAACCTGCACATTTAGAAAGCAATGCAGGGCTAAGTACAAACGTACTTAGTGGGCACGATGCCGAAAACATACTTATAAATATAGATAAATATGGCATTTTATAACCGTAACACATCGGAGTTTTTATTGAAAGAATCCGTGTCTACTAAACATTTTCTGACTTTTTCTCATAAATCACTTGGCCAAGTATTTTCAGGTATGCTATGTTCAATCTTGACCCAAACTAATTCACCGTGGCTGGCTACCCCTCAACAGGATACCACATACACCACAGGTTACAAAGTGCACTAACTCTGGAAAGCACTTAGCAGCTAACTCAGAGCCGATAATCCCCAAGAAGTACCAAGCTGCACGGTGCGCCCATCCACGCCACTCGTCCGGTAGGTGTCTAACCAAGTCAAGTATAGCCTGACTCGCTGGAATAGTATGCCGGACTGAATAATAAGCTGACGAGAAGTAAGTGATCCTCTGTCCTACGTCATGTCTCGGGTTTGCCTCATAATCTCTATACCTATCTAATAACTGATCTCCCCAAGTACGCTGTGGTGGGGACTGATTCTCTGAAGCCGTGTTACTACTGGAAGTCATCCTACAAAGTTTTAAGGTAAGACGGATCAGTAACAGGTAGGAAAAACAACTTATCTTAACGAAAACATAAATTACAAATGAATAACCCTTATTCAATTGTAACATTACCACTTAAGCCAACCACTTATTAAGACTTCTAGCAATTCAAGAAATTGCACTCAACAACATATATATATTTATACATTCACAAAAGATTTTATTTTTATTCTTTTTGTTTCACCATATTATTATTCATTTTAATTCTTCTATTTCTTTTATTTCTTAACTCACTAACTCTTAACGATTTTCACTTATTAAAACAAAGTATTTTCACTTCGTTCATGTTACTTATTCAAAAGTAACATCCGTTCTCAAAAGAATTTGTCGTTTACGACTCTTGATATTCGTACTAATCGTAGTCGTCGCTCAAGACGAAAATATGGAATTTAATTCCATAAAAAGAAAAAGAATATAACTTAAGAAATAATTTCCTGGAAAACTAAGTTCCAGTTGTCGTCTCGTTCATATTTTTCTTAACTCGAAGCCGAAAGCTTCTCGAACGTCTAATCGCTTCCTTCTTTTACTATGTAATGCCCCGTAAAATCCTTGCGTACTAATATTTAAAGTTAACCAAATAGATGGCTTTGCACGCCTAAGTTTACAATTTCTTAATTCTAAAGCTAACGGTCGAACCCGTTAATAAAAATAAATTACAGAAGTCGGCTAGACGACTACCGTATTAGGGGTTAGCACGTACGAAAAGTTTAGTTTGTAATTTCGGAAAGGAAAATTTTTCTAATTTTACGTTTACAAAATCGCAAATACGAACACGTCGAGAAAATTGGTTTTTACGTTTTTTCGGACGGAACTCGGATTTGTCGTCCCGAGTTTTTGTCAAAATAAATTTTATAAATTTATTTTCTAATTAATTTGTACGTTAGAATTTGTAAGTCAAATCGAATTGCGACGATTTTTGCACCGAACAACGTTTTTCGTCGTTCGTTTTTCCGTAACATCGGATCACGCCAGAAAAACCCGTAAAACTTTCAAAATTTCTGCATGCATGCCGCCACCTCATCCCTTCTAGTGGAAGACATGCATGCTTGTCATCACTTAATTTAATGACACCTAAGTCTACCTATATGCATGGTCAACATTAGTCATCCCACTTTGAACAAAACTTTTTCATCTCTCTCTCTCTCCACTCTCTCTCTCGGCCACTCTCTCCCTCTCTCCCTCAACTTCATCTTCTTCATCACTTCAATCCTCCATTGAAGAACACTCTTAAGAGCTTGAAGAACTCACACAAACCATCCATCCATCCATTCAATTCCATACCTTCCTTCATTAAAACTTAAGGTATTTTCATCCTCTACAATCCTATCCATTTAGTTTCTTTTTCTTTTCTTCTTCTTCTTGTTCGATTTTTTTTAGAAGTTGGAATGGAAGAATTGATCTTGAAATAGTGTAATTAGATATGCTAGGTATGATATTTATGGATTGAAAATGATAAAAAATATGAAACCTAACTTTTGTATGAATGCAGAAATTTTTTTGGGAAGTTGTAGGTTTTTAGTTTTTCTTCTTTTGTTTGTAAATTCATGCTTAGTAGAGGTTTAATTAGTGTATGAGATGAAAAGGGATTGAAAGCCCTATGTTATTATGAAATTTAATTAGGGTTTGAAGTATGAAATTAGGGGTTTTTGCATGTTAAGTAATAATAGAATTGCAATTGTTTAATTGGTGATATAAGAGTATGTTTAGTAAATAAATGTTGTTATTTTGAAAAGAAAATCATTCCCTTAAAGTATGTATGAAATCAGAAAATTTATAAGATAATTAGGAGTTTATGCATGTTAGATATAAATGATGAATTGTTAGTGGAATATTGTTACAAATCATGTTAATCGATAATAGGAATTAATTGGTAATTTTCTAAAAATGTTTAATGGAATGTAAGAGACAAAGATCACTATATAAACTGAGTTATAAAGATGTTAAGACATGTTAGGATGCATGAAAACGATTCCTATTAGACGTAGATTAACGTCGTAAAATTTGAACGAAAACCGACGACTTTTAAAGATCGCGTAAGAGACGAATATCTAGTTGTAATTAATAATCGGGAAGTCGGATGAAAATTTTAACTTGATATTATTGTTTATAATGAAATTTGGAACATCTTTCTAGTTGACATCGTAAGCATCCGAGTTCATATAATATGGGTTAAAGTGATAATCGGAAACTAGAACACGTTTGGAATTTCTTTGTTGGTATAGTACATGATAGTTGAAATCCGACGTTAGAACGTCGTGCCTTTGAGCAAATGAGAAGGAGTTTGTCACGTACGGTGGTACGTGATAACTGCCTTGAGAGTTCAGTTTCTAAAAAAGTTGAGTACGAGGATTTAAAACAAACCTAAAACGTTATACGGCGAACTTATCAATAAGCTAGGGTTTCACGGCAGTTTTGCGACCCCTTCCGGAAACTGTAATAACTTTCGGCTCATTTATCGGATTTGTGATCCGTAAATTGGAGCAGAAACTAGACTTCCTAAGCTTTCTAGTGGTACAGGGCTCACCCCCTGTTTCCAAGTCCTCTGTTCTGGACAGCCTCCAGAGTTACTGGACTGTGCAGTAGAAATTTCAGTTTCTTGTTTTTTAAGTTGTTTAGTTCACAACTTAGTTTCTTTTGATCGTTTAAGCCGTCTTATCTAATGGATACCTTCTATCTGACCCTAGAGTCAAGGACCAGACCTTTAATGATGAAAACCAGTCGAGATCGTATTTCTTATCCTTTCTTTAAAGAAGTAATAAACGAGAAATATTCATAAGTCGTAAAATGAGCTATAAGTAAATCGCCTAAGTTATTTCTTTCCAGCTTAATTTCTTATAATCTTTAAAGTCGTATTAAGACATCGACTACCTTATCTACTGACCCGAGAGTCGAGTATGAAATCTTCCGAGTTCTAAACAAGATTAGTACGAGTCTCGTTTCCCATTTTAGTAAAACGAATCTAGTAAGCGTGCAAATGCCAAAAGAATAAAATAACTAAATCTCTCTTCGATTCTCTTTCTTCGAGTATCTTTTACGAACCGCTTTTATGTATGTTCTTTTTACGATGAAGGAGGAAGCCAACTGTAAAGAAAGGACGAAAGATCCGAAGTTGGACGCTTTTACGTATAAGTTCTGTATTTACAAGATGGGCTTTTATCTATATCAAATAAAATGTGGGTTTTTCCACAACTCGAAAGTATTATTTATGGCTTTAATATCTGTGTTTTCAAAGTGATAATATGGCATGGACTGTTTTAAGTTTTTATGTGAGTTCTCTTGTACCTATCTGAGTTAACATTCGTGTTTTCCAGATTTCTGAGTTAACCTTCGGGTTTTCCAGACTTTTAGAGTTAGTCTATTTTTAGATTAACTAACGATCGGCTCTGAGTTAGCTGCTAAGTGCTTTCCAGAGTTAGTGCACTTTGTAACCTGTGGTGTATGTGGTATCCTGTTGAGGGGTAACCAGCCACGGTGAATTAGTAGAGGTCAAGATTGAACATAGCATACCCAAAAATACTTGGCCAAGTGATTTATGAGAAAAAGTCAGAAAATGTTTAGTAGACACGGATTCTTTCAATAAAACCCCGTGTGCTACGCTTATGATATGCCATATTTATCTATATTTATAAGTATGTTTTCGGCATCGTGCCCACTAAGTACGTTTGTACTTAGCCCTGCATTACTTTCTAAATGTGCAGGTTGAAGCGACGGTGAGCGGCGACGGTTGGTGTTGAGTTAGAAGATAGGATGATTAGTAGAACCCTTTCCGCTGCCAAACTTTGATTTCCTTTTGAGATGTACTTTGAAACAATATTCAGTAGTCTACGTCTGTACATATGAACTTAGGTTCTTTTGTACTCTTGTCGAGTAATCCTTAGGGATTAACTCTTCCTCTTTCATATTAAAGTCTTGTGCATAGTCTATCGATGTTTATCATGTATGTTTAGTCAGTTAGCCCCCTTCTTCCCCGCTTCTTTAATCCAACCCCAGTCGCACCCCGGCTTCTGCCGTCCCTCGGGATTTGGGGGCATGACATACTAATACGATTTATTGAATTATTTTTATTTATTTTATTTCTTTTCCCTCGCAGGAAATTCTTGGACGACAAGTTCGACTTTGCCGAATCTTTATTCATGTCACTAAGCGCACGTGACATCCATCAGAGGAAGTCCTTCTAACGTTAGGGATCTCCTTTCGAAATCATTTCGAAACAACGTTTCTTAAAAACGTCTAAGTTCTCGAAGAACCGGAAAGTTCATAAGTTTCAAGTCTACGTTCTCATTGAATCGGGAAAATTCCCCTAAAGTCCGTCTATATTCTTGTATCCGCATACTTTTTCATAAAAAGAAAATCATTGCGTACACACACACACACATATATATATATATATATATATATTTTTTTTTTTTTACATAAGATAGTACTTGTACTATCGCATAATCATATAAGTATAAAAATTATACTTCTATAAAAAAAATTCTCATTTTCTCTTCTTTTTTTTTTTTTACACAACTTATTCTTATCTTCAAATTTCACTGAATACTTGCTCATAACTTTTCTTATTTAAAAGAAATCTCATTATAAAAATTCTTTTACTTTTCCCTTGTTGAGTCGACGTAGCGGGCGGTTGAGTTGACTTCTACGTTCTCAATCTTAACAGCATAGTCTAACTCTTATCTCATACTTGGAAAGACGACTCTGATCCAGAGTATACACAAATACCATGTCTCATGACTTGAAAGAAGACTCGATATAGAGTACAAATGAATACTCTATATTATTTCTTGAAAAAAAGACTTGTATGAAAATACCACTTTATGGTATTACTTCAAAGAATGACTCGTACTTGAAAGAATGACTCATACTAACTCATACTAGAAGGAATGACTCAGAAGCAGAGCAGAAAACGAACCCTGCTCTGATACCACTCTGTCACATCCCCAAATCCCGAGGGATGGCAGAAGTCGGGGTGCGACTGGGGTTGGATTAAAGAAGCGGGGAAGAAGGGGGCTAACTGACTAAACATACATAATAAACATCGATAAACTATGAACAAGACTTGATTATAGATAAGAAAGAGTTAATCCCTAAGGATTACTCGACATAAGTGCAAAAGACGAAATTAAGTTCAAAAGTACAGATATAGACTACTGAGTTGTTCCAAAAATACATCTCGAAAAGAAATACAGAGATTGACAGCGGAAGGGTTCTACTATGCATCTTATCCTTAAACTCAACATCAACCGTCACCGCTCACCGTCGCTTCAACCTGCACATTTAGAAAGCAATGCAGGGCTAAGTACAAACGTACTTAGTGGGCACGATGCCGAAAATATACTTATAAATATAGATAAATATGGCATTTTATAACCGTAGCACATCGGAGTTTTTATTGAAAGAATCCGTGTCTACTAAACATTTTCTGACTTTTTCTCATAAATCACTTGGCCAAGTATTTTCAGGTATGCTATGTTCAATCTTGACCCAAACTAATTCACCGTGGCTGGCTACCCCTCAACAGGATACCACATACACCACAGGTTACAAAGTACACTAACTCTGGAAAGCACTTAGCAGCTAACTCAGAGCCGATCGTTAGTTAATCTAAAATTGACTAACTCTAAATCTGGAAAACACGTATGTTGACTCAGATAGGTACAAGAGAACTCACATAAAAACATAAAACAGTTCATGCCATATTATCACTTTGAAAACACAGATATCAAAGCGATAAGGAAAGATTTTCTGAGCATTGCTCGTTTTATTTATATATAAAAGCCCACCTTGTAAATACAGAACTTATACGCAACAGCTTTCAACTTCGGATCTTTCGTCCTTTTTCTACAGTTGGCTTCCTCCTTCATCGTAAAAAGAACATACTTAAAAGTGGTTCGTAAAAGATACTCGAAGAAAGAGAATCGAAGAAAGATTTAGTTATTTTATTCTTTTGGCATTTTGCACGCTTACTAGATTCGTTTTACTTAAACGGGAAACGAGACTCGTACTAATCTCGTTTTGAACTTGGAAGATCTCATACTCGACTCTCGGGTGAGTAGAGAAGGTAGTCGGTGTCTTAATACGACTTTTGAAGATTAAAAGAAACTAAGTTGGAAAGAAACAACTTAGGCGATTTTCATTTTAGAGCATCTCACGACTTATGAATATTTCTCGTTTATTACTTCTTTAAAGAAAGGATAAGAAATACGATCTCGACTAGTTTTCATCATTAAAGGTCTTGTCCTTGACTCTAGGGTCAGTAGGTAGGTATTCGTTAGATAAAAACGGCTTAAACGATTGAAAGAAGTTAAGTTGTGAACTAAACAACTTAGAAAACACGAAACTGAAAATTCACTGCACAGTCCAGTAACTCTGGAGGCTGTCCAGAACAGAGGACTTGGAAACAAGGGGTGAGCCCTGTACCACTAGAAAGCTTAGGAAGTCTAGTTTCTGCTCCAATTAACGGATCACAAATCCGATAAACGAGTTGGAAGTTATTACAGTTTTCGGCAAAGGTCGCAAAACTGCCGAACAAAACCCTAATTGCTTGAAGGTTCGACGTATAACGTCTTAGGTTCGTTTTAAATTTTCGTATTCAACTTTTTTTAGAAACTGGACTATAAGGCAGTCATCACGTACCTCCGTACGTGACAAACTCCTTTTCAACTTGCTCAAAAACACGACTTTCTAATGTCGGATTTCAACTAACAAGTACTAAACCAACAAAGAAATTCCAAACGTGTTCTAGTTCCCGATTATCATTATAACCCATATTATATGCACTCGGATGCTTATGATGTCAACTAGAAAGATGTTCTAAATTTCATTATAAACAATAATATCAACTTAGAATTCCCATCCGACTTTTCGACTATTAGATACAACTAGATATTCGTCTCTTACGCGATTTTTAAAAGTTGTCGGTTTTTGTTCAAATTTTACGACGTTAATCTACGTCTAATATGAATCATTTTCATGCATGCTAATATATCTTATCATCATTATAACTCAGTTTATAAGGTGATCTTTGCCTCTTATACTTCATTAAACTTTTTTAGAAAATTTCCAATTAATTCCTATTATCAACTAACATGATTTGCATCATAATTCCATTAACAATTCATCACTTATATCTAACATGTATAAACTCCTAATTATCTTATAAATTTTCTGATTTCATACATACTTTAAGGGAATGATTTTCTTTTCAAATTAACAACATTTATTTACTAAACATACTCTTATATCACCAATTAAACAATTGCAATTCTATTATCAATTAACATACCAAAAATCCCCAAATTCATACTTCAAACCCTAATTGAATTTCATTACAACATAGGGCTTTCAATCCCTTTTCATTCTAAACACTAATTAAACCTCTACTAAGCATGAATTCATGATCAAAAGAAGAAAAACAAAAATCCCACAATTTTCCAAAAATTTCTGCATTAACATAGATGTTAGGTTTCTTATTTTTGATCATTTTTAATCCATAATTATCATATCTAGCATATCTAATTACATTATTCTAAGCTCAAATCATCTATCCCAAACTTCCCAAAATTCGATCAAGAAGAAATGAAGGGAAAAAGAAAAAGGATTGGATAGGATTAAAGAGGATCATCATACCTTCAAAAACAAAGAAAGAAGTATGGTGTTTGAATGGATGATTGAGGACTTGTGTTCTTTCTTCAAGCTTGAAGGGTCTTCAATGGAGGATGGGAAGGATGAAGAAGATGAAGTTGAGGGAGAGAGAGAGAAAGCTGCCGAGAGAGAGAGAGGTGGAGAGATGGAAATTGTTTTGTTGTAAATGTGTGGTATGATGATTATGTTAAATTTGTGTAAAGTGAAAGTTTAGGTGTCAAGTAATTAGCAAAGTCAACATGCAAGTTGCCACTTAATTTAGTGAGGTGTCGGCTGCATGCAAGAGTCTTAGAGGGTTACGGGTTTTTCCGGCGCGATCCGACGTTACGGGAAAACGAACGACGAAAAACGTTGTTCGGTACAAAAAAATCGTCGCTATTCGATTTGACTTACAAATTCTAACGTATGAACTTAATTAGAAAATAAATTTATAAAATTTATTTTGACAAAAACTCGGGACGACAAGTCCGAGTTTCGTCCGGAAAAACCTAAAAAGAAACTTTCCCGGCGTGTTCGTATCGCAATTTTCTAAACGTAGAAATTAGACGGTTTTCCGTTCTTAATTATAAACTAAAATTTTTTCGTACGCTTTAACCCTAAATACGGTAGTCGTCTAGCCGACTTCTGTAATTTATTTATTTTTTCTTTAATGACGGATTCGACCGTTAGCTTTAGAATTAAGAAATTATAACTTAGGCGTGCAAAGCTATTTATTTAATTAACTTTAAATATTAAGAACGTAAGGAATTTACGGGGCATTACATCCTACCCCCCTTACGAAAAATTTCGTCCCGAAATTTGCTTACCTTTTGCAAAAAGATGAGGATATCGCAAGGTTCGAACAAGGCGAACACTACAAAAAATGAAACGAAAAAAAAAGGAAAGAAGTCGTTATAAGTTACTTATACGTTAGTAATATTCGTCTCTTTAAACCACTTATACCATATTTTAAAAAAAACTTTACTAGCGGGGCATAAGACCCATATTACTGAGTTTCTTATTATGTGGGTTGATCAAGTCCACATAACAGTCCCTCAATCACATGGAACTTCTGTCTCGCTCTATTGATTACTTCATACAGATTTTACTTTCCTAAATTGAGCAGCAATTTCTCGAATTGCACACACAACTACTTCTTAAAAAGAAATCTTTGGAAACTCTCCAACTTAGCTCGGAATACTCAATCTTCTAGAGGAAGATACAATTTTAAGCTACTCGAATACTTGAACGACTCCTAATAAGTAAAACAAAGTCATCTCCAAGAGACTTTGTTCGACTTGGTTCTTAATTCTTGACTTTTTCTATCCAAGATCGATATCGGCTTTTCTTCATAGCTTAGGTCAGATTCAAGAACTACGTCTTGCTGACTAACAACGTGCTTAGGATCGTAAACATATTTTCTCAACTGAGAAACGTGAAAAAAAGTTATGAACGCTTCCTAGACTTGGCGGTAAGGCCAATCTATACGCGACTGATCCTATTTTCTCAAGGATTTCATAAGGTCCTATAAACCTGGGTCTTAACTTACCCTTAACTCCGAACCTAAGGATTCCCTTAGTCGGGGATATCTTAAGAAAAACTTTATCTCCTATTTCAAACTCAAGGTTGGTTCGACGGTCGTCGGCATACGACTTCTGTCGGCTCTAGGCCTCTTTCATTCTATCTCGAATCTGTCGAACTCATTAGGGTTACTGTATTTAGGGTTAGAGCGTACGAAAAATTCTTAGTTTGTAAACTAAGAACGGAAAACCGTTTAATTTTACGTTTACAAAATCGCAATACGAACACGCCGAGAAAGTTTGTTTTTACATTTTTCCGGACGAAACTCGGACTTGTCGTCCCGAGTTTTTGTCAAAATAAATTTTATAAATTTATTTTCTAATTAAGTTCATACACTAGAATTTTCAAGTCAAATCGAATCGCGACGATTTTTGTACCGAACAACATTTTTCGTCATTCGTTTTCCCGTAACGTCGGATCGCGCCGGAAAAACCCGTAACCCTTTAAACCACCTCCATGCAGCCGACACCTCACCTCATGAGTGGCAAACATGCATGTTGACTTGTGTAATTAAGTGACACCAAGTCTACACTTTATACAACTTTCAAACTATTCATCATAACCAAAACTTGAACAAAAATCATTTTCATCCCATTTCTCTCTCTTTTTTCGGCTGCACCACTCCATCCTTCATCATCTTCATCTTCTCCACCTCTATCCACCATTGAAGAACACCTTCAAAGCTTGAAGAGTTCATACAAGTCACAATTCATCCAACAAAACTCTACACATCCTTTGTTAATTCTCTAGGTAATGATCTCCTCTCCATTTCTATCCATTTAGTTTTTTTTTTTTTTCTTCTCTTTTCCATCTTGTTCGAAATTTTAAGGTTATGGGATAGATGATTTGAGCTTAGAACAATGTAATTGGATGTATTAGATATGATAATTGGAAATTAAAATGGATCAAAACCAAGAATCCTAACATCTATGTTAATGCAGAATTTTTTGGGAAAATGATAGAATTTCTAATTTTCTTCTTTTGATCATGGATTCATGTTTAGTAGATGCTTAATTAGTGTTTGGAATTGAAAGGGATTGAAAGCCCTATGTTATTATGAAATTCAATTAGGGTTTGAATTATAAATTAGGGGTTTTTGCATGTTAGTTGTTTTTGGAATTGTAAGTGATTAATAGTTGTTATATTAGTTTGATTAGTGAATAAGTGATGTTAATTAGAGAAGAAAATCAACCCCTTAACATCTATATAAAACCAGAAATTTATAGAATAAATAGGAGTTGATACATGTTTGATATTAAGTGATGATTTGTTAGTTGATTATGTTGCAAACATATTAGTTGATAATAGAAGTTAATTGGAAATTTTCTAAAAAAGTTTAATGAAGTATAAGAGGCAAAGATCACTATATAAACTGAGTTATAAAGATGTTAAGATGTGTTTGCATGCATAAAAATGGTTCACATTAGTTGTAGTTTAACGTCGTAAAATTTGAACGAAAACCGACGACTTTTGGAAATCGCGTAAGAGACGAATATCTAATTGTAACTAATAATCGGGAAGTCGGATGAAAATTCTAACTTGATATTATTGTTTATAATGAAATTTAAAACAACTTTCTAGTTGACATCATAAGCATCCGGGTTGATATAATATAGGTTATAGTTGTAATCAAGAACTAGAACGCGTTTGGATTTCTTTGATTGGTATAGTACTTGTTAGTTGAAATCCGACATTAGAACGTCATGCCTTTGAGCAAGTTGAGAAGGAGTTTGTCACGTACAGAGGTACGTGATGACTGCCTTGAGAATCTAGTTTCTAAAAAAGTTGAATACGAGAATTTAAACGAACCTAAAACGTTATACGGCGAACTTATCAATCAATTAGGGTTTCCACGGCAGTTTTGCGACCCTCGCCGGAAACTGTTATATCTTCCAGCTCATTTATCGGATTTGTGATCCGTAAATTGGAGCGCGATCTAGACTTCCAAAGATTTCTAATGGTACAGGGATCACCCCCTGTTTCCAATCCCTCTGTTCTGGACAGCCTCCAGAGTTACTGGACTGTGCAGTAAATTTTCAGTTTCTTGTTTTCTAAGTTGTTTAGTTCACAACTTAGCTTCTTTCAATCGTTTAAGCTGTTTTTATCTATCGAACATCTACCTACTGACCCTAGAGTCAAGTATAGGACCTTGAGTGATGAAAACCAGTCGATATCATTAAAGAAGTAATAAACGAGAACTTTCATAAGTCGTGAAATGAGCTATAAAGTAAATCTCCTAAGTTGATCCTTTCCAACTTAGTTTCTTTTAATCTTTAAAGTCGTATTAAGATATCGACTACCTTCTCTACTGACCCGAGAGTCGAATATGAGAGCTTCCTAGTTCTAAACAAGATTGGTACGAATCTCGTTTCCCGTTTAAGTAAAATGAATTAATTAAGCGTGCAAATGCCTAAAGAATAAAACAACTAAAACCTTCTTCCATTCTTTTTAATCGATTATCGTTATGACCCGTTTTTAAGTATATTTATTTTACGATGAAGGAGAAAGCCAACTGTAGAGAAAGGACGGAAGATCCAAAGTTGGAAGCTTTTGCTTTTAAGTTCTGTAAATCAAGGTGGGCTTTTATCTATATCAAATAAAATGTGGGTTTTTCCACAACTCGAAAGTATTATTTATCGCTTTGATAATTGTGTTTCCAAAGTGATAATCTGGGCATAAACTGTTTTAACTATTTTATGTGAGTTCTCTTGTACCTATCTGAGTTAACATTCGTGTTTTCCAGATTTCTAAGTTAACCTTCGGGTTTTCCAGACTTTTAGAGTTAATCTAACTAGGTTAACTAACGATCGGCTCTGAGTTAGCTGCTAAGTGCTTTCCAGAGTTAGTGCACTTTGTAACCTGTGGTGTATGTGATATCCTGTTGAGGGGTACCAGCCACGGTGAATTAGTTTGGGTCAAGATTGAACATAACATACTCTAAAAATGCTTGCGCAAGCTGCTTTATGCAAATCAGTTAGAAAATGTTTAGTAGGCACGGGCCTTTTCAATCAAACCCCGATGCGCTACGGTTATAAAATGCCAGATTATTTATACTTATGACTATGATTTCGGCATCGTGCCCACTAAGTACGTTTGTACTTAGCCCTGCATTGTTTTCTAAATGTGCAGGTTGAAGCGACGGTTGATGTTGAGTTGAAAGATAGGTTGCTTTAGTTAGAACTCTTCCGCTGCAGAACTCTGAATCTTTTGAGATGTACCTTTTGAACAATTTTCAGTAGTCTAAGTCTGTAAATATGAACTTAGCTTCTTTTGTACTTTTGTCGAGTAATCCTTAGGGATTAACTCTTTATTATATTCTAGTCTTGTTCATTGAATGTTTGATGTCGTTTATGTATGTTTAATCAGTTAGCCCCCTTCTTCCCCGCTTCTTTAATCCAACCCCAGTCGCACCCCGGCTTCTGCCGTCCCTCGGGATTTGGGGCTGTGACATGTAAATAATTATGCATCGAGTTTGACTGTATTTCTCCAAATCATATTTACTGTATGTCTATTGGTTTCTCTCATCAGGTGCTTAAAAGTGTTCAAATCTTTTTAATATACTCTGTAATCTTGATATTATTCTCCACAAAGTTTCTGGAACACAAAAGTAATTATGTGATGCATATTTTCTAAGTTAGGTACTTGATTAATATGTTGAATTTGATTATATTTTTTTTTAATGTTAGGTAACTGATATCCGAGCTCGTGACATCCAACCGTTGTTGTCGGCCTACATGAGAGAAAGAAATCGTTGAAATTATTATGCATGTGAGGTCTTTTGTGAACAATTAACTTATTTAGTTTTGTTAATCAAGAACACAATATTTAATTTGTCATGTACCAACTTAAAAATGATGTATTTGGATGTTTAATTGATGAAATATATGGATATTTAAAGTAATTATTAATTTGGAATGCTTTCCTGTTCTGAAATATATACATATATATATTAAAAAATTTAAACATTTCATGACGGACATAAAATGTCATGTAAATTACATCTTAGATGATGAGTTTAACCGTCATATAAAACATCAAATTAAATATAAAGAAAACCTTTCTCGACGGAAAACTACGCTCAAACACGACGGATATAATCCGTTATTAAAAGTAATTTTCATGACGGTTTTTCTCCGTCATCTAAACTACGTAGTATAGATGACGACGCCTAGACCACGGTTAGGAGCGCTCATAGATGACGGATTTTATCCGTCATGTATGTCCATTTTTGTAGTAGTGATTGCTTGAATAAACTAGACCATGTTCTTGAGAGATGCATTGAAAGTAATCTTACTTTAAGTTGGCAGAAAAGCCATTTCATGGTTACTAGTGCGATTGTTCTAGGACATGTTGTCTCAAGTAGAGGAATAGAGGTTGATAAGACTAAGGTAGATGTAATTGAACGATTACCTTCGCCTGTAATTGAAGGTAGATGTAAGTCGTCTCTCAAGGAAAACTTAGCAGGGAAATTATTTGTATTGCAAAAAGAAAAGAAAAAAAAAGCAGTCAAAAGTAGGGTTTTGATTTGTTTATAAATAGGCGAAAAGATAAATCAAGCATAAACTAAACCTAGGCCAGAATAAAAATCTAATCTAATGAAAGCAATAAGAACAACAGAATTAAACATCAAGCCAAAGAAATTAATTGCATGGAGAAATTGAAATAGCAAGAATAAATAAACTCATAAACTTAACTTGAATTGAAAGAAATCTAAAATTGCAATTCAATCTGTGGTGGTTGATGTTCTTCAATCTGGAAAAAAATCACTAATCTATGAAAGTAATAAATTAAGAACAATCTAAAAGTGTTTTTGTGCTACAAAACTAGAGAAAATCGCGAAAGATGGAAGAAGAAGCGGAATGAAATAAATCTGTGTTATTGATAGTAGGTTTCATGCCTTCACGCTGCCATGGGCCAAGCGATCACTTAGAGGGTCAAGCGATTGCTTGGCCCTGTTCTCTATCTGTCCAAAGTACCTTGTCAAGCGATCGCTTAACCCTTTTCTCTGTCTGTCAAATTGCTTCGTAAGCGATCGCCTAGAAGCTGAGCGATTGCTTGACATAGCTCGCAGTTTTGACTAACTATGTTCTCACACGATCGCTTCTCGTGCTCAACCTTGAGCAATCGTTTGAGGTGCCTAACCGATCTTTTGCAGCATCTTCGCTCCTGCTTGTCTCAAATTCTTCTTCTCTATTTCTTGATCAAAATACCTACAACTCAACATCAAAACAACCAAATTCCATACAACACTTTATCCAAAAGATTAGTACAATTTCGACAACAAAATATAATCATTTTGCAATAAAACCATCGAAAGTGTACTACCTAGACTTGATAAATCACAACCAAATGAAGGTGAAACACCCCTCCACACACAAAACTTTGCTTGTCCTCAAGCAAATCTTATTTCCAATGTAAACAATTCATACTCCAATAAACTCTCAATCACAAGACAAATTCATCATTTATCGATCAAATACAATCATAACAAAACAATTGTTTTGCCCTTCACACAAGAACTCAATCAACTCAACATCTAACTGCAAGATCTTGGTGAGAAAACTTGAGCAACAAAGACTATCCCAAATTCATGCCATTTCTTATATTATAAATATTAAGTGAATTCCGGGCAATGTTCACTAGGTTTACTCACGGAAATTCCAGCCTCCTAACGTGGTTTCCCATATCCATTTCTCGTATAGTATATTCAACATTGAAAGATAAGAAAGAGGGGACTTAAAAATTCCCCAGAAACAATAAAAATGGTTTTGCACGCCTAAGTTCACCTCATGTGGTTTCCCATGCTCATGGTTCCCTGAAGAGCAGAAGCCTCCCAACTTGACTTAACAAATTATACAATTAAAGGCTCATTATTCGAGATACATTTCTTAAAATAAAGGTTTTCTCACCCTTCACCTACACTCATGTAAGGAAATGCCCCGTAAATTCCTTACGTTCTAAAAATATTTAAAGTTAATTAAATAAATGGCTTTGCACGCCTAAGTTTACAATTTTTGAATTTTAAGGCTAACGGTCGAATCCGTTATTAAAAATAAATTACAGCAGTCAGCTAGACGACTACTGTATTTAAGGTTAGCGCGTACGAAAAAGTTTTTAGTTCGTTAACTAAGAACGGAAAACCGTCTAATTTTTACGTTTACAAAATTGCGATACGAACACGCCGAGAAAGTTTGTTTTTATGTTTATCCGGACGAAACTCGGACTATGTCGTCTCGAGTTTTTGTCAAAATAATTTTTTTTGTAAATTTATTTTTCCAATTAAGTTCATACGTTAGAATTTTGAGGTCAAATCGAATAGCGACGATTTTTGTACCGAACAACATTTTTCGTCGTTCGTTTTTCCGTAACGTCGGATCGCGCCGGAAAAACCCGTAACCCTCTAAACCTTTCCCATGCAGCCGACACATCAGCCTTGTGAGTGGCAAACATGCATGTTGACTTGCTTAATTGTATGACACCTTAACTACACTTTTCATGTCTTTCAAACCATTCATCATTTCTACACTTAGACAAAATCAATTTCCTCTCATCTCTCTCTCACTCTCCATCGGCTGCACACACACTTTTTCTTAATTTTCATCTTCTTCATTCACTCCATAAGACCCTTCAAAGCTTGAAGAAATCATACAAGTCCTCAATCCATCCATTCAAACACCATACTTCTTTCCTTAATTCTCAAGGTATGATGATCCTCTTTAATCCTATCCAATCCTTTTTCTTTTTCCCTTCTTTTCTTCTTTGATCGAAATTTTAGGTATTGGAATAGATATTTTGATCTTAGAATAATGTAATTAGATGTGTTAGATATGATAATTGGAGATTAAAATGGAACAAAATTAAGAACCCTAACATCTATGCTATTACCGAAATTTTTAGGCTTTTTGTAGGATTTTTGTTTTTCTTCTTTTGATCATGGATTCATGCTTAGTATATGTTTAATTAGTGATAAGAATTAAAAGGAATTGAAAGCCCTATGTGTTTGTGAATTTTCAATTAGGGTTTTGAATTGAATTTGGGGGTTTTTGCATGTTAATTGATTTTGGAATTTCAATTGATTAATGGATGATATAAGATGTTGATTAGTAAATAAATGTAGTTAATTGCGGAAGAAAATCATCCCCTTAACATCTATATAAAACCAGAAATTTTTAGAATAATTAGGAGTTTTCACATGTTAGACATAAGTGATGAATTGTTAATGGAATATAGTTGCAAATCATATTAGTTGATAATAGAAATTAAATGAGAATTTTCTAAAAATATTTAATGAAACATAAGAGGTAAAGATCACCATATAAACTGAGTTATAATGATGTTAAGATGTGTTAGCATGCATGAAAACGGTTCAAGTTAGACATAGTTTAACGTCGTAAAGTTTGAACGAAATCCGACAACGTTGAAAAATCGCGTAAGAGACGAATATCTAGTTGTAACTAATAATCGAGAAGTCGGAAGGGAATTCCAAGTTGATATTATTGTTTATAATGGAATTTAGAACATCTTTCTAGTTGATGTCATAAGCTTTCGAGTTGATATAATATGGGAGATAGTTATAATCGAGAATTAGAACGCGTTTTGAATTTTCTTTAGTGGTTTAGTAATTGATAGTTGAAATCCGACGTTAGAACGTCGTGCTTTTAAGCAAGTTGAGAAGGAGTTTGTCACGTACGGAAGTACGTGATGACTGCCTTGAGAGTCCAGTTTCTAAAAATTTTGAATACAAGAGCTTAGAACGAACCTAAGACATTATACGGCGAACCTACCAAACAATTAGGGTTTTCACGGCAGTTTTGCGACCCTCGCCGGAAACTGTAATAACTTCCAGCTCGTTTATCGGATTTGTGATCCGTGAATTGGAGCGCGAACTAGACTTCTTAAGCTTTCTAATGGTACAGGGTTCAGCCCCTGTTTCCAAATCCTCTGTACTGGACAGCCTCCAGAGTTAGTGGACTGTACAGTGAAAATTCAGTTTCTTGTTTTCTAAGTTGTTTGGTTCGCAACTTAGTTTCTTTCAATCGTTTAAGCCGTTTTTATCTAACGAACATCTCCCTACTGACCTTAGAGTCAAGTATAGAACCTTGAGTGATGAAAACCAGTTGAGATCTCATCTTTTATCCTTTCTTTAAAGAAGTAATAAACGAGAAATCCCTTAAAATCGCCTAAGTTGATTCTTTCCAACTTAGTTTCTTATAAACTTTAAAGTCGTATTAAGATATCGACTACCTTCTCTACTGACCCGAGAGTCGAGTATGAGATCTTTCAAGTTCTAAACAAGATTGGTACGAGTTTCTTTTCCCGTTTATGTAAAACGAATCTAGTAAGCGTGCAAATGCCTAAAGAATAAAACAACTAAATCTTTCTTCGATTCTCTTTCTTCGATTATCTTTTACAACCCGTTTTTAAAGTATGTTTATTTTACGATGAAGGAGGAAGCCAACTGTGGAGAAAGGACGAAAGATCCAAAGTTGGAAGCTTTTGCTTATAAGTTCTGTAAAACAAAGGTGGGCTTTTATATACAAAATAAAACGAGCAATGCTCGGAAAATCTTTCTTTATCGCTTTGATATTTGTGTTTTCAAAGTGATATTATGGCATGAACTGTTTTATGTTTTTATGTGAGTTCTCTTGTACCTATCTGAGTCAACATTCGTGTTTTCCAGATTTAGAGTTAGTCTATTCTAGATTAACTAACGATCGACTCTGAGTTAGCTGCTAAGTGCTTTCCAGAGTTAGTGCACTTTGTAACCTGTGGTGTATGTGGTATCCTGTTGAGGGGTAGCCAGCCACGGTGAATTAGTTTTGGTCAAGATTGAACATAGCATACCTGAAAATACTCGGCCGAGTGATTTATGAGAAAAAGTCAGAATATGTTTAGTAGACATGGATTCTTTCAATAAAACTCCGGTGTGCTACGTTTATAAAATGCCATATTTATCTATATTTATGATTATGATTTCGGCATCGTGCCCACTAAGTACGTTTGTACTTAGCCCTGCATTGTTTTCTAAATGTGCAGGTTGAAGCGACGGTGAGCGGCGACGGTTGATGTTGAGTTAAAAGATAGGATGCTTAGTTAGAACCCTTCCGCTGCCAAACTTTGAATTCCTTTTGAGATGTACTTTGAAACAATATTCAGTAGTCTAAGTATGTAAATTTGAACTTAGTTTCTTTTTGTACTTCTGTCGAGTAATCCTTAGGGATTAACTCTTTCTTATTTATGTTAAAGTCTTGTTCATAGTTTATCGATGTTTATCATGTATGTTTAGTCAGTTAGCCCCCTTCTTCCCCGCTTCTTTAATCCAACCCCAGTCGCACCCCGGCTTCTGCCGTCCCTCGGGATTTGGGGCTGTGACAGAGTGGTATCAGAGCAGTGTTCGTTTTCTGCTCTGCTTCTGAGTCAATCCTCTAGTATGAGTTAGTGTGAGTCATTCTTTCAAGTACGAGTCATTCTTTGAAGTAATATCATAAAGTGATATTCGTATACAAGTCTTCCTTCGAGAAATAGTATAGAGTCTTCGTTTGTACTCTATATCGAGTCTTCTTTCAAGTCATGAGACATGGTATTTGTGTATACTTTGGATCAGAGTCGTCTTTTCAAGTATGAGATAAGAGTTAGACTATGATGCTAAGATTGAGAATGTAGAAGTCAACTCAACCGTCCGCTACGTCGACTCAACGAGGAAAAAAGTGAAAGAATTTTTATAATGAGATTTCTTTTAAATAAGAAAATTTATGAGCAAATATTCGATAAAAATTTTGAAGACGAGAATGAATTGTGTTTTAAAAAAAATATATATATGAGAATTTTACAGAAGTATAATTTTTATACTTACATGATTATGCGATTGTACAAGTACTATCTTATGTGAAAATATTTGCGCAATGATTTCCTTTTTATGAAAAAGTATGCGGATACGAGAATATAGTCGTATTTTAGGGAATTTTCCCGGTTCAATGAGAACGTAGACGTGGAACCTAAGAACTTTCCGGTTCTTCGAGAACTTAGACGATTTTAAGAAACGTTGTTTTAAAATGATTTCGAAAGGAGATCCTTAACGCGAGAAGGACTTCCTCTGAGGAATGTCACTTGTGCTTAGTGACATGAATAAAGATTCGGCAAAGTCGAACTTGTCGTCTAAGAATTTCCTACGAGGGAAAAGAAATGAAATGAATAAAAATAATTCAATGAATCGTGTTACTGAAAGAAGGGAGCGATTAGACGTTTGAGAAGCTTTCGGCTTCGAGTTAAGAAAGATATGACCGAGACGACAACTGGAACTTAGTTTTCCAGGAAGTTATTCTTAAGTTATATTTCTTTTTTCTTTTTATGGAATTAAATTCCATATTTCGTCTTGAGCGACGACTACGATTAGTACGAATATCAAGAGTCGTAACAACAAATTCTTTTGAAAATGGATGTTACTTTTGAATAAGTAACATGAACGAAGTAAATATACTTTGTTTTAATAAGTGAAAATCGTTAAGAGTTAGTGAGTTAAGAAATAAAAGAAATAGAAGAATTAAAATGAGTAATAATATGGTGAAACAAGAAGAATAAAAATAAAATCTTTTATGAATATATATGTTGTTGAGTGCAATTTCTTGAATTGCTAGAAGTCTTAATAAGTGGTTAGCTTAAGTGGTTGATGTTACAATTGAATAAAGGATATTCATATTGTAATTTATGTTTTCGTTAAGATAAGTTATTTTCTTCTCCTACCTGTTACTGATCCGTGTAACCTTAAAATCTTTTTTAGGATGGCTAGGACTCGTGTTACGGCTCGGAAGAGTCGGTCGTTGGTAGATTGCGAGCGCACCATAGTTGATATGTTGCAGGATGAGTACTACGAGTTTGAGGTAGACTACGGAGAAGAGGATGTGGGACAGATTGTCAGTAATTTTTCTTCAGTCTACTACCCAGTGAGACACCTGATCAGGGAGAGTCAGGCGATACTGGATTTGATCGTGCACCTACCGGACGAGTGGCGCGGATGGGCGCACCGTGCAGCTTGGTACTTCTTGGCGATCTTCGGCGACGACACGGAGCCGACCGGCAACTACGCTGGGTTTGCCCTGTGTGTGCAGAGACGTTTCTTTGAGAGCAGGCATATGCTTTCCCTTCCTCTAGAGCCACACATCTCCTACAGTCACTTTCCAGCCGGGACGGAGCTCGAGGAGCTTGACTTAGACCCGGAGATGTTAGAGTTGTTAGAGTTGCCACCAGACGGTGTACTAGAGGAGGAGCCTAAGGCTGAGTTAGTGCAGCCAGAGGAGGACGAGGAGACGGTAGTTCCACCAGAGTCACCACCGGCTGCACAGCAGATTGAGGAGTTGATCCCAGGCCGGGTTTTGTAGAGGTTGACGCTGAGACAGCCGCAGTGTTGGGGTTGTCTTCACCGTTTGTGCCAGACGTCTGTGTTAGGGTCAGGGGACCGTTGGAGACGAGACTGTACAGAGAGGGACCAGACTACCAAGAGATCGATGCAGAGCTCGCCGCCATGTTAGAGTTGCCTTCTCCACTTACTCCACTTGAGGAGATCTGCACGAGGTTGGGAGTAGCCTGGAGGCACAGAGAGGTAGGACCGTCTAGGGTCCGTTCTAGGGAGGACTTTGAGTCAGGTTCGGGTTTAGGTTTAGTTCTCGAGCACCTTCTTCCTCTGAAGAAGGGTGCGAGAAGGATCAGTGAGGACTACTTGGTCTCCGACTTGGAGGAGACTGTTTCTTAGGCACCTTCACCCGCCCTGCTTACACTTGACGACGGTTCTACTCTGAGGGTGGATCAGGCACTCGAGCTAGTTTTTGGTTCGGAGTCCGAGGAGGAGGACCCGGAGGAGGATCCGGAGGAGGATCCGGAGAAGGACCCGGAGGAGGACCCAGTGGAGGGTTGTTAGGATTTTGCAGACTTCGAGTAGTTTTTGGTTTCTTCTGCAGTTTAGTTAGGCAGTGCTTTATAGACATGGGTAAATATCAGTAGTAGTGGTAGCTTTTTGTCCTGTATAGAGTCGGATCAGTAACTATTTAGTTTTGAAGTACTCTAGCGGATACGAAATTTTATGAATCGTTTCCGTTCTAGTACTCGGGTAGATGCGGAGTGCAGTTTGTTAGTGCACCCAGTAAATAGTAGGCAGTCAGCCTAGTTTAGACTAATAATAGTCTAACCCTTTTTGTATAAGTCCTCGTTGGAGGCAAAATTAATATTCTTTTTGGATATATATATATATATATGTGTGTGTGTGACCCGTAAAGAGAGTTTTTAATCAAGTAAAAATTTCTCATGAATCGAGTAATTAAAAATTAGAATGTTAAATGAACTCGTGTAACAAGGAAATAAGTTAACTCGAAAGTTAAAAGATTAATGAAATAATATCAAAGCTATGTTTGATATGTTGTTCCGTGAATTCGATTAAGTCAAGAACGAGCTAGTAAGTGCTAAGTGTAATTAACAAAAGGAAACTAATAAGAATTTTCAAATTCTTCTCTAGACTAAAGAAAATGCCGCCAAGGAATGTTAACAACAGAAGAGGTCGAAGATCTGGAAGGCCGAGAGGACGTGGTGGACGTCAGCCAGAAAATAACCAAGATTAGGAAAATGAGCGGAATATCACTCCATCCCCATCTCCACCCCGTCACCATCACCACCTCCACCACTGCCCCGTAGAGATATTGAGGATCTCTTCCTCAAAAGGAACCCTCCAATGTTCAATGGAACTGGAAACCCTAACGATGCTGAGCTATAGGTGAGGTCGACTGAGAAAATTTTCAAACTCCTCAGATGCACTGATGAGGAGAGAATGCTATGTGTCGCATTTCAACTGACGGGATCGGCAGATTACTGGTAGGAAGCAAGACAGAAGGTGATACCTGCTGAGCATCTGGCTTGTTTTTCGTGGGAAGAGTTTAAGGAGATTTTCTTTGACAAATACGTTTCCAAAACGTATAGGGCACAGAAAGAGGCCGAGTTTTATAATCTGAAGCAAGGAAAGCTAACTGTGACGGAATATGATATCAAATTCTGCGAGTTGATGAGGTATGCGCCGACATTGGTCGACACTGAGGAGAAGTTATCAAGAAAATTTTAGGGAGGTTTACGTCATGAGATGGGAATCGCTTTGGCTAGTCATGGAGGACTAGGTTATTCAGACATATTGGGAAGAGCACTGGAAATGGAGGCCGTCATGCCTGATGAGAAAAAGATTGTACCAACTGCATCAGCACCAGCGCAGAATCAGAATCGAGGCTACTACAACAACAACAGCAGCAATTACCAAGGGAAGAGAAAATGGAACGGAGGAGGTAGCGGAGGATCTACAATAATCAGGGAGGACAGAGAAGAGGTTATCAACAGCCTGCCAACAATAACAACACTGGAAAGAGGCCGTGGCAGGGAAACAATCAATCGGGGTTATCCATTCAAGGGAATAGGCAGAACTTGCCGTGGAAGGGCAATAATCAGCTGAATCAGCCGCAAGGGCAACAGAGGAGTTTTAACCAGGGAGCGAATAACCCAGGGAGGGTTACCATCCCTGTCTGCCCGAAGTGCAACCGAGCCCATCCTGGAGTCTGCCAGATAGGCACCCCTAACTGTTTCAACTGTGGATAGAAGGGGCACATGAAAAAGGACTGCCCTAAACCGCTTCAAGCAGTACCCCTCCGAGCCATCCAAGCACAGCCGTAGCAGCCGCCTATGAACCAGCAGCAGTTTCAGCAGCATGCACAACAGCAACAGAATGCGAGGGCATGCGCTATCAAACAAAGCGGTCAGCGCAAAGAAAAGGGCAATTTAGCAGGTATGGGAAAACTCCACAACACCCCCATTAAGATATTGTTTGATACTGGCGCATCGCATTCTTTCATTGCTAGCTCATGTGCCGATAACTTAGACATCAGACCTGTAAGAGCTGCACAATCTATGAGAGTAGACACACCTTCAGGAGAGATCACTACTTCCACGCATGTTTGCTCTAACCTAGAACTAGAAATCGGAACTCATAAGGTTATAGCGAACAATCTAAATGATATGATAATGTGGGACGTAGATATAATCCTAGGAATGGATTGGTTGTCGGAGAATTACGCCACAATTCTCTGCAACGAAAGAAAAATTTCTTTTCAGCCGCCGGGCAAAGAACCGACCGAATTCCACGGAATTTCAATGGGTAGAGGCGTACCAATCATATCGGCCCTTCAAGCCACAAAACTCATGAAAAAGAAAGGTACCACAACCTATCTTGTGTACCTAGTTGGAGAACCAGGAGCCGAGAAGACCATTTAGGACGTAAAAGTCGTGAACAAATATGAAGATGTTTTTCCAGAAGTACTACCAGGATTGCCACCAGATCGTCACGTAGACTTCACGATCGATTTAGAACCAGGAGAAGCTCCTAAGTCTAAAGCCCCTTACAGAATGGCACCGAAGGAACTGGAAGAGCTCAAAATCCAATTACAGGAATTACTAGACCTTGGTTTTATCAGGCCAAGCATCTCACCTTGGGGAGCACCCATGCTTTTTGTTAGGAAAAAGGATGGATCGATGAGAATGTGCATCGATTACAGAGAACTGAACAAGATCACTCTCAAGAACAAATATCCTTTGCCAAGGATCGAGGATCTGTTTGATCAGCTTAAGGGTGCAGGAGTTTTCTCCAAGATAGATTTGAGGTCAGGGTATCATCAGCTCAAGATCAAACCTGAGGATGTACCTAAGACCGCTTTTAGAACTCGATATGGCCACTACAAATTTCTAATGATGCCATTTGGTTTGACCAACGCTCCAGCCGTATTCATGGACCTTATGAACAGAGTCTTCCACCCCTACTTGGATAAATTTGTTCTAGTATTCATTGACGATATCCTTATTTATTCTAAGAATGAGACGGAGCACGAGGAACATTTACGGATAGTGTTGGAAACACTAAGAGCTGAGAAACTCTATGCCAAATTCAGTAAATGCAAATTTTGGCTGAAGGAAGTAATGTTCCTTGGACACATAGTATCGACATAAAGAATTAAGGTGGATCCAGCCAAAGTAGAAGCAGTGCAGAACTGGAAGGCACCAACAAGTCAGAATGAGATCAGAAGTTTCTTGGGATTAGCTGGTTATTACAGAAGATTTATCGAGGGATTTTCTACAATCGCTCGCCCGATGACGCAGCTACTCAGGAAGGATACCAAGTTTAAGTGGACGAATGAGTGCGAGAAGAGTTTTCAAACTCTTAAAGAGAAGTTAACTACAGCGCCAGTACTAGCACTTCCAGACGCAAACAAGGAATATGTGGTTTACACTGACGCATCGAAAAATGGATTAGGTTGTGTCTTGATGCAAGACGGGCGAGTGATAGCTTATGCTTCACGACAACTTCAACCCCACGAAGTTGAGTACCCAACCCACGATTTAGAACTTGCAGTCGTAGTACATGCGCTAAAGATTTGGAGACACCATCTCTATGGTGTAAGAGTTGAGATATTCACCGATCACAAAAGCCTGAAGTACTTTTTCGAGCAAAAAGAATTGAACATGAGACAAAGACAATGGCTCGAATTAGTCAAAGATTATGACTGTGGAATTAACTACCATCCAGGAAAGGCTAATGTGGTAGCAGACGCCCTAAGTCGCAAGGCTCCAACGAAGTTAGGATGTCTTTTCATAGAAGAAGAAACCTTAGTACGACAATTCGAGAAGATGGATATCAGAGTGCTTGACACGCCAACAACGATAACAAGTCAAATAGCAGCGTTAGAAGCTACACCAAATTTGAGAGAAAGAATCATTAGTGCTCAAAGAAAAGACGAGTCAATGGAGAAATTACGAGTAAGGATAAGGACGGATAAGCCAGAAGGATATTCTGAGGCTCCAGACAATGCAATACTTTATGAAAGCAGGATTTGTATTCCCGACAACGACAGCGAATTAAAGAACGAAATCTTGAGTGAGGCTCACGATACGCCTTACACAGCGCATCCAGGATGTATGAAAATGTACCAGGATTTGAGGAGAAACTTTTGGTGGAAAGGAATGAAACGGGACGTTGCCTCATTTGTAGAAAGATGCCTAGCGTGTCAACAAGTTAAAGCTTTACACCGACGACCGTATGGGTTGCTACCACCGTTGGATGTCCCAGATTGGAAATGGGAAGGCATAGCTATGGACTTTGTCACAGGCTTGCCTAAGTCGAGAAGAGGAAACACATCGATTTGGGTGATAATAGATAGACTTACGAAGTCAGCTCACTTCTTACCGATTAAGACTACGTATGGATCAGAGAGACTAGCTCAGTTGTATGTCAAAGAGATTGTACGTCTGCATGGAATACCGAAGGTCATAATATCAGACAGAGATGCTAAGTTTACCTCGAGATTTTGGATTACGATGCAAAAAGAGTTGGGAACAGAGCTTAATTTCAGTACAGCTTTTCACCCACAGACAGATGGACAGTCAGAGAGAACGATTTAGATTTTGGTCGATATGTGAAGAACAGTGGTTTTGGACCGAGGCACGAATTGGGAAGAAATTCTACACTTAGTCGAATTCGCCTACAACAACAGCTATCGGGCCACGATAGGAATGGTACCGTTTGAGGCTTTGTATGGGAGAAAGTGTAGATCACCACTTTATTGGGACGAAGTAGGTGAGAGAAAGAACCTAGGCCCAGATGCGATCAATGAGATGATTGAGATAGTTCGACAGATTCGAGGTAGAATAAAGGAGGCCCAGAGCCGACAGAAGTCGTATGCTGACGATCGTCGAACCAACCTTGAGTTTGAAATAGGAGATAAAGTTTTTCTTAAGATATCCCCGACCAAAGGAATCCTTAGGTTCGGAGTTAAAGGTAAGTTAAGACCCAGGTTTATAGGACCTTATGAAATCCTCGAGAGAATAGGATCAGTCGCGTATAGATTGGCCTTACCGCCAAGTCTAGGAAGCGTTCATAATGTTTTTCACGTTTCTCAGTTGAGAAAATACGTTAATGATCCTAAGCACATCATTAGTCAGCAAGACGTAGTTCTTGAATCTGACCTAAGCTATGAAGAAAAGCCGATATCGATCTTGGATAGAAAAGTTCAAGAATTAAGAACCAAATCGATACCAATAGTTAAAGTGCTATGGAACCATCACGGGCAAGAAGAAGCCACGTGGGAACTCGAGGAGAAGATGAAGGAGCGATATCCTCATCTTTTTGCAGAAGGTATGCAAATTTCGGGACGAAATTTTTCGTAAAGGGGGTAGGATGTAATGCCCCGTAAATTCCTTACGTTCTAAAAATATTTAAAGTTAATTAAATATTCAGGTTGAAGCGACGGTGAGCGGCGACGGTTGATGTTGAGTTAAAAGATAGGATGCTTAGTTAGAACCCTTCCGCTGCCAAACTTTGAATTCCTTTTGAGATGTACTTTGTAACAATATTCAGTAGTCTAAGTATGCAAATTTGAACTTAGTTTCTTTTTGTACTTCTGTCGAGTAATCCTTAGGGATTAACTCTTTCTTATTTATGTTAAAGTCTTGTTCATAGTTTATCGATGTTTATCATGTATGTTTAGTCAGTTAGCCCCCTTCTTCCCCGCTTCTTTAATCCAACACCAGTCGCACCCCAGCTTCTGCCGTCCCTCGAGATTTGGGGCTGTGACAACTCAAACATCAAGCTTCAATCATCCAAGTATGAAATGCCCCACAATCGAAATGTAACAACCATATCAATCAAATCATAACAAAATATCCCGATCAATCAAGCAAATCGAAGCATGAACTATAAACTTCAATTCCTACTTCCGCAATTCAATTGTGAAATAATATAAATCAAGGATAAACAAGCTAAACTATCAAGAGAACACACCACCCCCCTCCCCCCCGCACACGAGGAAAAATGAACAATGTCCCCATTGTCACACACAAGCAAAATTAACAGGGAAAGGATGATAGAAGGATACAAACCAGAGAGAATAGACGAGACAACAACAGCTACAAACCTCAAGCACCTTACACAAAACAGAAAAAAAAAAAAACAAACACAACCAAAGCAAATAGCCAATAATTAAAAAAAACAATAAAACACCACCACAGTTCAAAAAGGAAGAAAGAAATAATGTACTTAACAACAGTGAACTTCACTGTTGATCATGTGGTGGATGAGATGGTCCTCCTGGTAGAAAGTGTCAACTAGCAAACTGCCCTCTCGAAGGCATCCATACGTTGTGTCTGAGCTTCATTATATTGACGTTGCTTCTCCCAACGTAGGGCATTAAGAATCCACTGTTGAGCCTACTCGGTCCAATACTGACTGCTAGCAGCGTGAAACTGAGAAACCCCTTACCAATGTTGCTCAGCCAAACACCAACGCTGATCATTTGCCACCCAAAGCTGGTCATTCTCCACCCAACACTGCTTATTACGCTGCAAATACTCGGTTTGAGCATGCAACTGAACTCCATAATTAGCAACATTTTGTTGCAACTGGCCCAACTGAGCCCCCAAGTCAGTCCGGAAAGCATTGAAGTTGTTTTGAAAACCACATAAATCAAAAGAGACGGACCCAGATGGTTGAGAAGGGCCGACAGTTTAGGGTTCAGGTCTGTGGATGGCTTGGCTCCCGTTGCCCCCCAGTTCTATCTTCATTTTCATGGTCTGTGTCAGAGGGAGCAATAATACCAGCACGCTGCTCAGCACGATACCTTCTATCCACATCACATTCCTCAAAAGGTACACAAGAAGTCGCATCTTGCGCAAGAAAAGCATGCTTTAGCTCAAAGTAGTCCAAGTACTTAATGTCCACATCAATATATGGGAGAGGAGGACAATCTCCATGGAGAAGCTTAAATCTATGACCCAAAGCAGTGGCTAATTGAGGGAAAGCACTTGTAGCAGAGGACTTAATCTTGATGTTTTGCAAGACGGCATAGAAAAATTGCGCTAGGAAAACCGGAACTGTCCTGGCTGCACAATCCAGTAGAGAAAGCTCCATGGTGTGAACCTTACTAGAATCTTCCCGATTAATAACATTATACACAAGAAATTTGTGTAATATGCACAATGCTGAATTACGAAGGAATCCAAAACAAATTACCCCAGTTTTCCAATTATCCAAGCTAGTTAAATTACTCCATGCAGACCGTCGTAGCAAAATTGGCAGAGCATTTCTAAAGCCATCTGATGATGAGGGCATTGTTGAAGTAATTCTCTAAACCTTTCCCATGCATCATGAAAAGGCTCATCTCCAATTTGCATAAAGTTCATAATCTGAGTTCGCACTTCTTGTGTTTTGTGATTGGGATAGTACTTCAGCATAAATTTCTCACACATATCCTTCCAATTAGCCAATGAGTTGGATGGTAGAGAGAGATACCATGACTTTGCTTTATCCTTCAGTGTGTAAGGAAAACACTTCAACTTCAATTGATCTTTACTGAATCCTTGAAGAGGAAAAGATTGAACAACGGTGCAAAACTCCCTGATGTACTGCAGTGCATCCTCGTTTACCATTCCAAAGTAGGTAGGCAAAAAATTTAAGTGATTGTGCTTCAGTTCATAATTTCTAGCGTCTTCAGATAAGACAATGGTCGAGGCAGTAGTTCCAAAAGTTGGTCGAGCAAAATCTCCCATCTTCTGTGCCATCTTAATAACTATTACTTCTTCTTCTTGTTGATCACAAAAAATATTTCCCAACAGAGTTTCTTCTTCAGCTTCGTTAGGCCTTGGTTCGGTTACCTCCCTTGCTTTTTTCCAGAACTGCGCTCTTCCGATTAATGTTGTCAATATACGGTGCTAATGTTTGATTCTGACTTCTGCGACCTCGCATACACAACACTAGCACATGGATTACATGCACCGGAGGGAGAAAAATAACCAAAAGAAAAATAAAGAGAAAAATAAAATAATGCAACACAAATAATCACCTAAAGCTTTCCCCGGCAACGGCGCCAAATTGTTTCGACTAAATTTATCCAAAAGTCGCCCGCAATTAAATGAGATAAAAGTAGCATAAATTAATCAACCCAAGTCGTCTCTCAAGGGAAACTTAATAGGGAAATTATTTGTGTTGCAAAAAGAAAAGAAAAAGAAAGCAGTAAAAAGTTGGGTTTTGATTTGTTTATAAATAGGTGAAAAGATAAATCAAGCATAAACTAAACCTAGGCCAGAATGAAAATCTAATCTAATGAAAGCAATAAGAACAACGAAATAAAAAATCAAGCCAAAGAAATTAATTGCACGGAGAAATTGAAATAGCAAGAATAAATAAACTCATAAACTTAACTTGAATTGAAAGAAAGCTAAAATTGCAATTTAATCTGTGGTTGTTGATGTTCTTCAATCAGGAAAAAAACCACTAATCTATGAAAGTAATAAACTAAGAACAATCTAAAAGTGTTTTTGTGCTAAAAAACTGGAGAAAATCGCAAAAGATGGAAGAAGAAGCGGAAGGAAATAAACCTGTCTTATTTATAGTAGGTTTCATGCCTTCACGCCGTCATGGGCCAAGCGATCACTTAGAGGGTCAAGCGATCGCTTGGCCCTGTTCTCTGTCTGCCCAAAGTACCCCGTCAAGCGATCGCTTGACCCCTTTCTCTATTTGTCAAATTGCTTCGTCAAGCGATCGCCTAGAAGCTGAGCGATCGCTTGACTTAGCTCGCAGTCTTGACCAACTATGTTCTCACACGATCGCTTCTCATCCCAATTGATCTCTTTCTTCTCGTCCTCAACCTTGTGCGATCGCTTGAGGTGCCTAAGCGATCGCTTGTAGCATCTTCGCTGTTGCTCGTATCAAACTCTTCTTCTCAATTTCTTGATCAAAATACCTACACCTCAGCATCAAAACAACCAAATTCCACACAACACTTGATCCAAAAAATTAGTACAATTTCTACAACAAAATATAATCATTTTGCAATAAAACCATCGAAAGTGTACTACCTAGACTTGATAAATCACAAACAAATGAAGGTGAAACAATATTGTACCTTGGTATGTGAATATTGTAAATTATCTCGCTAGTGGATACTTGTGTCCTAACCTCCCAAGAAAAGAAGAGATTTTTCTCGACGTGCAGGAATTACTATTGGGATGATCCATATCTTTTTAGTTTGGGGAAGGATGAGGTGATCAGGAGATGTATTCCGGAAGATGAGCAGCGGGATGTGTTAGCTTGGTACCATGAGTTTCTGTAATACCCCGAACTTTTACAAGTCTTTGAGAGCATTTTAAATGCGTTAATATATATTAAATAACGTGCCTTGAGTGATAAATTTTTCAAGAAAATAAATTTTCTTAAAAATGACCAAAATGCCCAAAATGCCTTGAGTATGAGTATGGATTTCCGAGAATTCTGAGAACTTTTACTTTTGACGATTAGTGCCGATAAGCCGAGAAATCACTAATCACTAACGGACTCTGAATTTAACCTAATTAGTGTCTTTTGAATCTAGAATTAATTCTAAGACCTTTGAGATATATTAGAAATTTTTCCGAGATCACATGAGAGAGTTCTAAGAATTTAGTTCTTAACGGATAATTAGCCGAGTAATTTTAGGGTTTTCTTCGTTACTTGGAATTATGACCTAAAAATTAGATATTCGGATTCCTTGAATTATTTCATGAGATATGAGAGGATGTAGAGGTGTTTCCGATGTCGGGAATGAGCCGAGGAGAGTTTTTAGACATTTTCAGTGTTAACGGAATAACACGGATATATTTTACCGGAAAACTTTTTCTTCTGGAGAAAATTTTACCAGTTAAAGTGATATATTTTTATTTTTTCTCTCTCCCTCTCTTTCTACCGACATTGCCTCCCTCTCTCTCTCATTAATGAGATTGTTTCCTACTTAGTCAATTGATTTTATCTTTTCCATCATTACATTTATGTAATGTATTCACTTATTTTCATTTCACTCTAAGAGATAAGCATCACTCTCTCTCTCCCTTAATTATATTCTCTCCTAGATATCTATTTTCAATACCTAAAGGAATATCATCATAACCTATTTCTTAATTTCAATATATCTTATCTCTTAAGATAGAATCAAGCAAAATTCACTCATCTCTCTCTTTACCGTGAGAAAAAGAAGAAGAAGAAGCCTCTCTCTTCCTTCTCCTTCCCTTCACCGTATACACACACACATACTTAGAAAAAGAAAAAGTCCATGGAAGCTTAGAGTTTTAAGATCCAAGATCATCATCATCTTAAATTCTCTAACCTAATCCAAGAAGGTAATTAAATTCCTCAATCTTGGAGATTATTTGAAGATCAAAATCATCCCCCTCTTTATTCTTAAAATTTCGGCACTTAGCCTTAAAAAGAGATGATTAATTGTTGTCCATTTTCTTTGAGGTCTAGAGATGGATTCCTCCTTGAAAATCCAAGCAAATCCTTGAGCTTATCATTTCCTCTTCACCATCGGTCCAAGCCAAGAGAAGAAGGAGTTTGATTTATTTTAATTCAAAGTATGATTTTCATTCAAGATATATATTTGTAAATGTATAAAGCTAAGGAAAAGGAAGGAAGAATGCATGTTTAAATTATGCTTAGGCAAACTAGGATGAAATGGTGATGATGATCGATGATGATGAATGATGATTTAATGAGGAGAATAAACCCTAAGAAATTTATCTAGGAATTAAGAGAAAAGAAAAGAAAAATAATCCTATAAAATTTATTAGGACCGAAAATAAGATAGGAAAAAGAAGAAAAATAATTTCTATGAGTTTTTGATGATTTCTTGATTATATGTATTGTGATGATAGATTGAATGATTTGTATGCATGAGAAAATGAGATGAAATATTTGCCCTAATTTTTCTTGATGAAACCGAGAATAGGGTTAAAATTTAGGAGTATTTGATTTAGTTGTTGTATGATGATTTGAGTATGCTATGAGCATGTTATGAATATGAGGATATGATTGAGTTGATGATTTAAATTATTTTGCTAAATTCTTGAAGAAATCGAAGCATATATGTGTGTAGAAGAAAATATGATTTTTGATGATTTTGATGATTTTGATGAAGTAGATGATATGGATGTGTTGATGATAATATTTGAGTGTTAGATAATTAGTAAAAATTTAAGAGGTCAAGAAAATGAGTTTAAGGATTTAAGAGGTGAGTGTTAGATAATATTTGATGATAATATTTGAGTGTTAGATAATTAGTAAAAATTTTAGCTATAAAAGTGCATGGAAATCGATGGAAATGAGTTTAAGGATTTAGTGTGTGTTCTAGGTGTTCTTGTTGAAAATTTGAATATTTGAGTATGTGTTCTTGGTGTTCTTGGTGAAGAACATGAAGATTTGAAGATGAATAAAATTAATTAAAAAATAAATTAATTAATTATAATATTAATTAATTTTTCAAAAATTAATAAAATAATAAAATGAAATAAAAAATAAAAAGAAAATAAATAGTTTATTTTTGAGATAAGGATTGAGTAAAACAAAGAAAAAAAATATTTCTTTGTTAAGGATTAAGTATTAATAGAAGAAATTATGTGAGTTTAATTATAGAGATTAAAAAGAGAAATAATAATATTAATTGAGAAATAAAAGAGAAGTTAGAATCAAGAAGATGAAATTAAAAGATGAGTGTGAAAAATTAAAGATGAGTTAGTCGAGGATAAAATTCGTTCAATCGAATAAGAAATAAGAAAGAATAAACCTAAAGAGAAATAAATTCTCTTCTAAAGAGAAAAATATTTTTAGAGTCAAGCATAAGAGCTTAATGAAGAATTTAGTCGAGCTTGAGTTGTTTATTCGTTTTAATTTTGAGATTAATCGAAGAAGTTTTGGAATAAAAAGAATAGAAATAGAAATAAATAAGTTAATGAGATAATTTCATAATGAAATAAGAAATAGTAAAATACAAGATTGAGATTTAAGTTAATACTTGAATTATCAAATAATGCTATGAAGAAATAGCTTAAATAAAATAAAGTCTTGAGTTGAGATCTAATAAGTGTCAAGACTCAGAAAATAAATCTTAAGTGTTATAGAATCGAGTCTAATGAATCTCAAATGCTTGGATAATAAATGAAAATAAGAAGTGTTATGTCACAGCCCCAAATTCCGAGGGACGGCAAAGCCGGGGTGCGACTAGGGATTGGATTAAAAAAGCGGGGAAGAAAGGGGTAAATGAATACATAGACATTTTAACGACAGAAATACTTCTATGAATAAGACTTCATTGATAAAAGAGAGAGTTGATCTCGAAGGATCACTCGACAAGTTCTCAAAAGGAAATTAAGTTATTGTACATAAACTTAGACCACTAGTGATTTACAATATAACATAAGAACGTCTAGAGTTTGGCAGCGGAATAAACGCAGAATGTGACTCTGTTCTTCTTTCCTATCACTATCCTACTCAACCATCACCACTTCCATCGCTCAACCTGCACATTTAGAAACATATGCAGGGCTAAGTACATAAAGCACTTAGTGGGCACTTTGCAGAAAACATGCAATAAGTATTGATAAATCAGGCATCTCTTTTATAGCGCATCGGGGTGTTTCTTTCAAAAGCCCGTGCCTATTAAACATTTTCTTTTCATAAACATAGCTTTGCAAAACATTTTTTTCCTGATAGATGTTACGTTCAATCTTGACCAAATAATTATCACCGCGACAGGTCGTCCCTTAACAGGGTTCCATACTTCAACGACTACTTTATCACCGCGGCAGGTCATCCCCTCAACAGGGTTTCATACTTAAATGGCTACTGTGTACACTAACTTTGGAAAGCAAGTTGGCTAACTCAAAGTCCGATCGTTTAGTTAACCCCTTTTGGCTAACTCATAAGGTACAAGAGAACTCACATAAAATAAGTAGTTCATGCCATGATTATTGTCACGCCCCAACTCTCGAGGTGCGACTTACGAACAACAACAAACCTAAACAACTAACAACTAACTCAAATAAAGGGAACATGCTCGGGGAAAACAAAGATGGAATATAAGGCAATCGAATTTGGTTTTCAAAAGCATAATGAAATAATAACCGAGCATCTTAACTTCACCTACAACAGGAATTCAAACAAGTAATTCATGCTGATGGGGAAGGAATTCCAACAAAAAGAGAAAGCATATATATATATCAAGATAACAGATCATGTTCAACAACGATTCAAGTTACGAGCCCATCGCTCGGAATTACAAGGCAAAGAGTTACGAATTCAACAAGTATTCAAAGTCTTCGAGGATAACGCTCGGGATCAAAAACATGAATATTAAAGTACTAGCATCAACAGACATCAGTTCAAAAGATTTGCAGTGGAAATTAGCATCAATACCCAACACTTGCACGTATGAAGACGTACAAATACCAGTCCGAAATTCTACTAAACTTAACCAACAAAACCAAACCACACCACCAAGTATCCATGCCATCGCCATCCAGTCAACCTGCATGTTTAGAAACACACGCAGGGCTGAGTACTTCTTACTCAGTGAACACAAGCCAAAACATTTGAATAAAGGTGCTTCTTAAAGCTATATTAATTGAACTTGCCTTGCCAAACATCACAAGTATATAAGCAGTTTTAAAAACGGTTTTACTTGTGTATGTCAAAACATTTTCTTTAAAACAGAGTGCGCAGTCAAATAACATATAATATAATAGAATGTATCATCTATCACAAATAATCTCACTGTGCCAAGAAGTAGGCCTCCTTCTCAAACACTGTGATGGGCCCAACCGAAGCAAGGCTCACAGTCACCTCAACATATACCATACGTGGGTTCCTGCTTTTCACAGGATAATCACATCTTCATATAAATAGATGATAACACATACTAGCTCAAATAAAATGGCAAGTCAATCACATTTGAAAAATCATATCATAATATTCAATAGCATAGCTGATTTTCATCGGTAGTTTTGGTTCAGAAAAGCCCACCTGACTTCCGAAGAACTAGCTAGGTGGTCTAGAGCTATTTGTCCTCGCTTAATGATTCGTCCGGCTCGATCCTGCACAGTTCGATATCGATAGATAAGATATATGAAAGACGGACACAAAGGCGTTGGACTTTAACTGACGGACTTCTATTTGAGTCGTCTCTCTCTTCGCTCTAAGATCTCGCGTTCTCGTCTTTAATTTATTAACTCTATTCGAATTGGTTAACTTTACTACTCAACATCGTACACTTTTCTTGTTCTAATTAATAACTTCATTGTTACCATTCTATTACTTGAGCTTCCTTTCAAAGACTTTAGTTATTCTTAATTTAACAACCAATCATCTCGTATACAATAGTTCAATCATCTTTCACATAGTAATACTATCATGTATTTAAACACTTATTCAAACATATACTGATCTCATATAAATCAAGCATACTTCAAGACACATTAACATTTATTCAATTTGGACCTTAAAATCTAACTCGATTATGCATTTCCTTTTATGGAGGCTTAAACTATTAATTCTATTTTTCTTACTTATATAGACAATGCTTTACTTTACATCCGTTATCTTATAAGATATTTTATAACTTTTATTCAATTAACAAAATTTCTCTTTAATTATTATTAACTTGTATAAATTATGATTTTCTTATTCATTTTTAATTCGATCCTCATTTCTTATCTCGACTATTGTTCATCTAATTATTATCTCGGTCTATCTTTTTATTCGTTTTGTTAGAAATAATGTACTCAATTAATTATTTAATTAACCTTCTTTTCATTTAATTCTCGACATCTTACTTTATTCTCATTTTCTCAATCAACTTATACGAGTATCTATCTTAACTCGTCTAGCATCTTTTCTTTACTCAATTTAACTTCCTTTTTATTTCTTATCGATTAATTCTTCTTAAACTCGGTTTTTCTATTTTTGCTTATTTCTTTAATAATTTCTTCTTCATTTGTCTTTAACTTAAGCCATTTCTTATTAAATAATTTATTTATCTTTTGATACACATTTTTATGAATTAGCCCACTTTATTAGTTACATTATAAAAGATCTTTTTGTTGTAGTTTTTGTAAAATTTTAAGTCTTTAAATTTTAATACAAGATATTTAATTAATATATCTTTTCATACATCTTTCATCTTTTATTTAATTAAAAGCTTTTCAACTTTAAATCTTTTTGTCAAAACTTCTATCTTTATTCCATATTCAAATTAACATTAATACATACTTAAACATCCAATCTTTTTTTATTATTTCTACAATTAATTTCTTTCAAAACTTCAACATGCAAACTTATTTTCTTAATTTAAACACATGCATGATTAACCAACATCAAATACAATCCTTCCATTGATCAAAACAACACTCAATTCATCAACAAAATTAACAAAATAAATACTCCATTTTTGTTTAAAACACACAGCACACACATGCACAACCTTGTGCATTTTATTTCTCAATTTTTCATGTATAAAATCTCATTCTCAACATGATAAAAATAACAAATCAAGCATCATAATAATAATAACTCAAAGAATTCATATTTTCCTTATTTTTACTAATTTTTTCGGCACTTATTAAATTTTTAGGGTTTTAGTTTCTTTTTCTTCTCTTAATTCACCGATTAATATCTAATGCTCGATTCTCCTAACGAATTCTTCTCACTCGATTAGCACATGCATATCCTAAGTTTGCCTAAATATAATTTAAATAACATGCATGCATAGATCTTTCTTTTGGGACTTATAGACATACATATTTACAACTAATCAAATGAATTTCATACTTAATTAAATGGGAATCCTTCTCTTGGCTCTTGGAATTGAAATGGATGGAAATGGTAGCTTCAAAGCTTGAATCTTGAAAAGAAGAAAGAAATCTTCTTGAATCCTCAAAGAAAAAGAAATAACATGGAATTAATCATCCATAGGTTTTAAGAATCAAAATAAAGAAAAGTGTTGGATGATTCTTGAATTCAACTTCAAGAACTTGGAAGGTTCTTACCTTTCTTTGAAAATATGGATGAAATGGATGGAGATTGATAACTTCTACTTCATTTTCATGGATGGAGAGCTTGAATCCATGGTTGCATGTGAAGAAAAATCAAGGTATGAGGGAGAGAGGGAGATTGCCGAGAGAGAGAGAGCTTGGGAGAGTTTGAGAGATTGTTTTCTTTGTTGTTTGAGAGAGAGAGAGAGAGATCGAAATGGAGAGAGAGGTGGAGTGAATGAATTGTTGTCTTCCTTTCTTGTCTTAGATGAGTGAAATTGAAATCCAATATAGGGAATAAAGTGCACTTGTTGGAAGTTGGAGTAAGACATGACTTGATAGGTGATGTGATATTAACTTGCATGCATACTTTAGGTAATATCATGCATAAGACATAATCATGATGTTTTAGTCTTGGAAATTGAAGGATGATGGGAGAGGAGGTGTGAGGTGGCGTGAGAGGGAGAGAGGTGGATGACACGTGTCGTTACGGGTATTAATTATCCGGTCGTAAAGGTTTTCCGGATAAAACGATTCGTATTAATTCCGTTTTGTTTTCTTAACGGGTCTAACCTCTTCTCGTCTCACTTTTGACACTAACTCATCTCAGTCCTATTTCACGTCTCAAATTAAAAGATTAAAGGTTTTGATCATTTTAGTCCTTTAAATTTTAAAAGAATTTAATCGGCTTATTAATCCGTTTATTAATCCTTTTAAAGATTAACTCCTCACTTCCCTTCTTAATTCTCGGATAAGTTCTTACCCTATCTCAGTGATCTTAAGAGAAATTCTAGGTTTGAAGGTTCTAATTCAATTCTATTCTAGTCTCGTAGGCGTAAACATATTTCTCGGCGATTAACGTTATGTTATCTCAATCAAACAAACTTCTCGGGATTTTTCCGGAATTTAATCTCATACTCATTTTCATATAAACAATTCAACAAGCATATCACATCATCATCATTTCAGATAAATAGAACAGATAATTTCACACAAGATTCACAAGACAAACTAAACGTTTTATTCAAATCTCTTTGATTAGAAAAGAAAAATTTTTCTCCTAAATTCTCATCTTTGAACTTACTCGGTTAATTAGACGCTCTCTAAAGATATAAGAACTCGGGGTATCACAATTATCACTTTGAAAACACGATTATCAAAGCGATCAAGAAAAAGGTTTTCGAGCATTGCTCCTTTTAAGGGGGATACTTTCAAAAACACTTTATCTCCTTCTTCAAATTTCAACTTGGATCTTCGATTATCGGCATACGACTTTTGTCGACTCTGAGCTTCTTTAATCTTCTCACGGATTTGACGTACAGATTCTATCATTTCTTCAATCGCTTCTTGCCCTAACACTTTCCTTTCACCGACTTCATTCCAATACAACGGCGATCTACACTTCTTTCCGTAAAGAGCTTCATACGGGGCCATTCCTATCGTATTCTGATAGCTATTGTTGTATGCGAACTCAACAAGAGGTAAAACTTTTTCCCACTCGACTCCTTTATCTAACAAGACGGTTCTCACACATATCTTCGAGAATTTGGATCGTTCGCTCGGACTGACCATCGGTTTGAGAGTGGTAAGCAGTGCTTAACTGCAATTGGGTTCCCAACTCTTTGTGGAAACTTTCCCTAAAACGGGCGGTGAATTTCGAATCTCTATCAGAGGTAATCGTCTTCGGAACTCCGTGCAACTTCACAATTTCTTTGATGTAGATCTCGGCTAATTTGGCTGATCCATAGGTATGTGGAATAGGTATGAAATGAGTAGACTTTGTCAACCTATCCACGATTACCCATACTACTGTATTTCCTCTTCTTGATCTTGGCAATCCTGTCACAAAATCCATTGTGATTCCATCCCACTTCCACTCTGGGACGGGTAACGGCTGTAGAGGTCCATACGGTCTTTGATGTAAGGACTTCACTTGCTGGCAAGCTAGACATCTTTCAACGAACAATGCCACATCCGTCTTCATTCCGTTCCACCAAAACTGGTTCTTTAGGTCTTGGTACATCTTCGTGCTGCCGGGATGAGCTGTATATGGGGTTTCATGAGCTTCACTCATTATTTTGTTCTTCAACTTGTCATCGTTAGGCACACAAATTCTTCCTTGATACAACAACGCATTATCGCTTGATTCTGCAAAATCTTTAACTTCTCCACTTCTCACCTTCCTTCGTAGCTTTTCTAATTCTTCGTCTCTTCTTTGGCCTTCTACGATACGGTTTCTTAAGTCAGGCATCACTACTAAGGTACCAATTACTTGATCTACTGTCGCTGGCGGTACGATTACTTCAATCTTCATCTTCGCAAACTCTTCAATCAATTCGACTTCATCGGTTAAAAGAAATCCTAACTCGATCCTGTCCGATTTTTCCTTCCTTCTCTTTCTACTTAACGCGTCGACTACTACGTTCGCTTTACCGGGATGGTAAGATATCTTGCAATCGTAGTCTTTCACTAACTCAAGCTATCTCCTTTGTCTCATGTTTAACTCCTTCTGCTCGAAGAAGTATTTCAGGCTCTTGTAATCTGAGAATATTTCGCACTTCGCTCCATAAAGGTAATGTCGCCATATCTTCAAAGCATGAACGACGGCTGCTAATTCCAGGTCATGGGTTGGATACTTCTCTTCGTGAGGTTTGAGTTGCCTGGAAGCATATGCAATCACTTTCCCATTTTACATTAACACGCATCCTAGTCCTTGAGCAGATGCATCAGTATAAACAACATAATCTTTATCTGGCTCGGGTAGGGCTAGAACTGGGGCTGTCGTCAATCTCGTCTTGAGTTCTTGAAAACTTTTCTCACACTCTTCCGTCCATGTGAACTTCGTTTCTTTCTTTAACAGGCTCGTCATCGGCTTCGCGATCTTAGAAAATCCTTCAATAAATCTCCGGTAGTATCCTGCCAAACCAAGAAAACTACGGATTTCATGTACTGACGTCGGAGATTTCCAATCTTGCACAGCTTTCACCTTCTCCATATCTACTTGGATGCCTTCGGACGAAACTACATGTCCTAAGAAATTTACTGCCTTCAACCAAAATTTGCACTTACTGAATTTGGCATACAGCTTTTCCGTTCTAAGCGTTTCTAACACGATTCTTAGATGCTCTTCATGCTCAGCTTCACTTCTTGAATACACCAAAATGTCATCTATAAAGACAATCACGAATTTGTCCAAATATTCGTGAAAAACTCTATTCATCATATCCATGAACACTGCCGGGGCATTTGTTAATCCAAAAGGCATTACTATGAATTCGTAATGTCCATATCTCATTCTAAAAGCAGTCTTCGGAATATCTTCTTGTTTGATCTTCAGTTGGTGGTATCCAGACCTTAAGTCAATCTTGGAGAAAACACCGGCTCCTTTTAGCTGGTCAAACAAATCATCTATCCTTGGCAAAGGATATTTATTCTTCAACGTAATCTTGTTTAACTCTCGGTAGTCTATACACATCCTTAAACTACCGTCCTTCTTCTTCACGAACAAAATCGGAGCACCCCAAGGCGATACACTTGGTCGAATATAGCCTAAGTCCAACAATTCTTGCAGTTGGATCTTCAACTCTTGAAGTTCCTTTGGGGCCATTCTATACGGTGCCTTGGATATCGGGGCTGATCCGGGTTCTAAATCGATTGAAAACTCTAGCTGACGATCAGGGGGTAAGCCTGGTAACACTTCTGGAAACACATCCTTGAATTCTCTTACGACTGGAACATCGTCGATACTCAACTCGTGATTTTCGTCCTTATTCATATAGACTAGGTACGCTTGGGTTCCTTTCTTCTGCATCAATCTCTGCGCTTTCATGGCTGAAATTATCGGCACACTCTTCTTCACTCTTTTTTCCATTCCAAAATCTATGGTTAGCTCTTCTCCAGGGGATTTAAACGATATCTGCCTCAAATCGCATCGAATCATCGCAAAATTCTCGGTTAGCCAATCCATTCCTAGGATTATATCGATGTCACGCATCTGGATTACATTCAGGGATTTCGCAACTAACTTACGGTTTCCGACTTCAAATTCTAGATTCGAGCAAACATGCGAAACTAACGCAGACTTTCCTAAAGGGGTTGCGACACTAAGCATCTGATTCAATTCTTCTACTTCTAGTTCTAGGTTCTCTACGCAGATACTAGATATAAACGAATGCGAAGCTCCGGTATCGAACAAAACAATAACAGGTATGTTGTTAAGCTTTCCCATACCTGCCAGATTTCCTTTCTCCTTCTCCTGCGGTTTCTGTTCAATCGCGTACGTTCTTTGGAAAAGCGGCGGTTCTTGCTGAGGAGGTTGTTGCCTTGGCTGCGGTGGCTTACGTTGACGAGGAACAAACTTCTGCAGAGGAGCTGCCTCGATAGCTTTCATCTGCGACAGCTGGAACTGGTTTGGTCTTCCGCTTCTAAACCCTTGTTGCTTACTTGGGCACTGGTTGGAGAAATGACCAGGCTGACCACAAGTGTAGCAAACGTTGCTTCCACTCTTACAAATACCTTGATGCATCTTTCCGCATTTCGCACAGGGAGGGAATCCTAAAGGTCCGATGGGTAGGTTGCCTCGGTTCGTCTGCGGTGCCTTTCCCTTCTGTGGCTGCGGTTGGCTCTTTCCTTGCCACTGCTTCTTGGTTGGTTGGTTTCCACTATTCCACTTTCCTTTCCTCTTTCCGTATTGGCCGAACTGGGGTTGTTGAGCAGACGTGGTCGTGATTATCTGGCTTTGTGGTTGGGAATTCGCAGGGGGTTGCGATCCTTTTTCCGGTTGCATTGCCAACTCCATATCTAAAGCTCGGTTTAAAACTTCAGCGTACGTCAAACCACTTTGACTGGCGAGAACTACTCGAATATCTTGCCTAAGTCCTGCTCTAAAAAACTCGCACATCTTCTCATCGGTGTCGACCATATCGGGCTAACTCGCAAAATTCCCGGTCGTACTCGGCTACGGATCTTTTTCCTTGCTTCAGATTGGTAAACTCGTTGGATTTCTGCTTACGGTAACTTCTTGGCACAAACTTTTCGTACAACGCTTCTTTAAACTGATCCCATGACAACTCTTCATGTTCTTCGGGGGAGTACATCCTCTGCTTTGCTTCCCACCAATAATCGGCTGTTCCTTTAAGCTGATACGCCATGCATTCCAAACGCTCGCGATCGGAACAACGGAGGAAACGAAAAATTTGCTCTAAAGAACGAATCCAGTCTTCGGCATCAGCCGGACTGCCTTTACCGTCGAACGTCGGGGGATTTTGTCGAAGAAACAGCTCTTCGACTCGTCTTTCATTTTGAGGGGGCGGAGTAGGGTCACGCTGCCCTTCTAGATTGTCTTCGGGAATCCTGACGTTTCTACGTCTTGGCGGCATTCTAAAGATTAAAACAAGGGAAAAACTTTAACCACTCTAGATTTTTAGCTCACAGGGAACCTTTCTCGATTCTGAACACATTTGTCTTTTGGGAGGAACACGATTCTCGATCGGTACTTAGATAATTAATAACAATTTAAAGATTTCTCAAATAATTCATCACTTCAATTTCTCATATATACATGCATCTCATTCAGTTCCTAATAATAATCACATACTCATATCATCATATATTCATATCATCATCATAGGTTCTTGGAAACAATCAATCATAATCACAGAGCAAATATCATCACTTCATATTCAAATACTCAATTTGATTTAATAACTCAGAAATTTTCAACTTCAATTCAAAGAACTTAATGTTTCAACTTCCAAACGCTTAACAGCGGCCTTCTCTAGGACTTATAACACTTGGGGAAATTACTTTGAAAACATTTTCCTTTTTCCTAATCAAATTATGATAGTCTTCATCACAGGTTACAACACAACTAAAAGAAAAATAAAAGAGTTCAACTCTCAACACACTTGAAATAAAACGATTGAATTCAACAACTCTTTTGGAACACTCCTACACACAGGAGTCATCTTCACTTGGTCCGTTATCATCATACTGTTCCGCCTCGGGATCCACTCCGTAGTGCTCTATAGTCTCCTCATCTTCTTCAGGGTCTTCTTCCTCCTCCTCTTCTTCCTCTTCACGCATTTGACCTTCAAACCGCTCATCATCTTCCTCGACATTATCATCCTCTATGGCGAAACACTCGCGCTCGGCTTCTCTCAAGGCTTCTTCGCAATCTTCCAGGGTATAATTCATCGCAGCTAGCTCAGATTTGATCTATGGCTGGGTATTAGGATTCTCTTCTTGGTGACGGTGGGGAGCTGCATCGGTGGAGACGCCAATCTGGAAGTCATGTCATCTTCTAGCCTTGACGGAGAGATAGGTGTAAAAGACGTAGGAAAAACATTGTTAGGTAGAGTCTGAAGATATCCGGTTCCTACAGTCGCTGCATCAACGGTTTCACTTTCATTTGCTTTGTCATTGCTTGAGCGGGTTTGGCTAGAGGATTCTGCTCTAGGATGGCTTAAAAAGATTGCTTGCGGATGATTCAAATAAGCAGCTATTTGGTCCTCATTTGAAGAAGAATTTTCATTACATCCATTTGGCTGCAATGTTGATAAGTCAGAAAACAAGGGAATCAAGAAAATTAAGTTAAAAGCACACCACTTACAATTGGGTAATCTGTGAGAGGATTCTGAGGTTGAAGATTAGTTCGTGGCGGCGAATTGATGTGGAGAGAAACAGTTCCACTTGGAGGAATTGGTGAAGGATTACGAACAAAGTCATTCAATAAGCTTGGAGTATCATCTTCATAAGGTTCAGGCGGAGGAGCACCATAGGACATAAAACGAGCTGAAATCGCAGAGATAAAAGCATTTACGTCGCCGTATAGGGTTCGGTCGAAATAACGGTAGCCTAGAAATCGAGGGACAAGAGATGCTGCCCAGTCCTTCCATCCTTGTAGTAGCGCTTGAATCAGGTGCGTCATACTTTCTAACGGTCCTACGTCCATATATTGAACTTTTCCCCAAATCATATGGTATCGTGCTAAGAATTCTGCTAAAGATTCGTTATTTTCCATTCTCGCATGCATATACTCTTGCATCCAATCAAAGTTGTCCATCCTATACGAATTTTAAACGCATAAGCACACTTAACAAATTATCGAACATATTACGAATTCTACTACATACTCATTTCTGCGTTCCAAAGAGGGATTTTTGGGCACTTCCAAATCACATAACCAATCGCACACACGCCTTATTCTTTCCGATCTTTTCACACGCACTCGCAAAGGGGAAGACATTCTAAAGCAATCTAGTTATTAATTAATTCAGCAAATTCATCTCAAAACATCACAGCTCAATAAATAACTTTAAAGAAAATCTCAACATTTTAATAACTCAAACATCATTTTAGCTTGAAAAGAAAACTTTTAGAAAAAGACATACCTGGTTGCCGGATGAGATGGAGGATAACTCGGTGTGGTTTACCGACGTAAATAAGTCTAGGAATTAAATCTAGACTCAACTCATCAAAGAATAACAGACTTTAGAACAAATAAAAGCCTTGCTCTGATACGAACCTGTCACGCCCCAACTCTCGAGGTGCGACTTACGAACAACAACAAACCTAAACAACTAACAACTAACTCAAATAAAGGGAACATGCTCGGGGAAAACAAAGATGGAATATAAGGCAATCGAATTTGGTTTTCAAAAGCATAATGAAATAATAACCGAGCATCTTAACTTCACCTACAATAGGAATTCAAACAAGTAATTCATGCTGATGGGGAAGGAATTCCAACAAAAAGAGAAAGCATATATATATATATATATATATATATATCAAGATAACAGATCATGTTCAACAACGATTCAAGTTACGAGCCCATCGCTCGGAATTACAAGGTAAAGAGTTACGAATTCAACAAGTATTCAAAGTCTTCGAGCACAACGCTCGGGATCAAAAACATGAATATTAAAGTACTAGCATCAACAGACATTAGTTCAAAAGGATTGCAGCAGAAATTAGCATCAATACCCAACACTTGCACGTATGAAGACGTACAAATGCCAGTCCGAAATTCTACTAAACTTAACCAACAAAACCAAACCATACCACCAAGTATCCACGCCATCGCCATCCAGTCAACCTGCATGTTTAGAAACATACGCAGGGCTGAGTACTTCGTACTCAGTGAACACAAGCCAAAACATTTGAATAAAGGTGCTTCTTAAAGCTATATTAATTGAACTTGCCTTGCCAAACATCACAAGTATATAAGCAGTTTTAAAAACGGTTTTACTTGTGTATGTCAAAACATTTTCTTTAAAACAGACTGCGCAGTCAAATAACATATAATATAATAGCATGTATCATCTATCACAAATAATCTCACTGTTCCGAGAAGTAGGCCTCCTTCTCAAACACTGTGACCGGCCGAACCGAAGCAAGGCTCACAGTCACCTCAACATATACCACATGGGGGTTCCTGCTTTTCGCAGGATAATCACATCTTCATATAAATAGATGATAACACATACTAGCTCAAATAAAATGGCAAGTCAATCACATTTGAAAAATCATATCATAATATTCAATAGCATAGCTAATTTTCATCGGTTGTTTTGGTTCAAAAAAGCCCATCTGACTTCCGAAGAACTAGCTAGGTGGTCTAGAGCTATTTGTCCTCGCTTAATGATTCGTCCAGCTCGATCCTTCACAGTTCGATATCGATAGATAAGATATATGAAAGACGGACACAAAGGCGTTGGACTTTAACTGACGGACTTCTATTTGAGTCGTCTCTCTCTTCGCTCTAAGATCTCGCGTTCTCGTCTTTAATTTATTAACTCTATTCGAATTGGCTATCTTTACTACTCAACATCGTACACTTTTCTCGTTCTAATTAATAACTTCATTGTTACCATTCTATTACTTGAGCTTCCTTTCAAAGACTTTAGTTATTCTTAATTTAACAACCAATTATCTCGCATACAATAGTTCAATCATCTTTCACATATTAATACTATCATGCATTTAAACACTTATTCAAACATATACTGAACTCATATAAATCAAGCATACTTCAAGACACATTAACATTTATTCAATTTGGACCTTAAAATCTAACTCGATTATGCATTTCCTTTTATGGAGGCTTAAACTATTAATTCCATCTTTCTCGGCGATTAACGTTATGTTATCTCAATCAAACAAACTTCTCGGGATTTTTCCGGAATTTAATCTCATACTCATTTTCATATAAACAATTCAACAAGCATATCACATCATCATCATTTCAGATAAATAGAACAGATAATTTCACACAAGATTCACAAGACAAACTAAACGTTTTATTCAAATCTCTTTGATTAGAAAAGAAAAATTTTTCTCCTAAATTCTCATCTTTGAACTTACTCGGTTAATTAGACGCTCTCTAAAGATATAAGAACTCGGGGTATCACAATTATCACTTTGAAAACACGATTATCAAAGCGATAAAGAAAAAGGTTTTCGAGCATTGCTCATTTTATTTCATATATAAAAGCCCACCTGACTAATTACAGAACTATTTAACGAGCTCCTGTCTCTGGTCTTCTGTCCTATCCTCGGTGCTGACTTCCTCCTTTTGTCGTAAATAAACAGACTTTAAGCAACTTGAACGCAATCGATAAAAGAAACAGGAAATCGAAACGGTTTTTAGTCTTTTAGGCATTTGCACTTTACTACTTCCTTTTGATTAACTAATAAATGAGGCTTCGATCAATTCTCGTATACAAACTGACTCGGCTCATTACTCGACACTTAGGTCAGTAGGTAAAAGGGTGTCGATAACTTAGAACGACTTAGAAGTTCACAAGGAATGAAGTTGAAGAGGATTCAACTTAGGAAACTAGGCTTTGGATACTCACTGTCCAAGTCAGTAAGTCTGTACAGAACAGAGCATACGAAAATAGGGCATGAATCTTATACCAAAAGAAAGGTACGGGTGTCTAGTTTACTCTCCAATTTAAGGATCTCGATTTTGTTAAGCGAGCTAAAAGTTATGACAGTTTCCGTGGAACATTGCAAAATAGTCGCGCGAAACCCTAACGCTCGACAAATCTCGACGCACGATTCCCTAGGTTCATTTTATGTTATTTCACTTTTATTTTCACGAAATTTTCATCTTAAGTCGGTCTATATGCAGTATCCTTTAAACGGGTTCACCATCACGACTTTTGATTAACAAACGACGAGCATTTCCTCTTCATTTCCAACTAACCATTTACTATACCAAAACGATATTTAAATTCTATTTCGTTCAACAACTTCTCGTCTACAACTATAACTCATCATTTCATATCTCGGATGTAAAAGCCTTCAACTACAAACTTGTTCATTTAACAATAACGATCATTAATGTCACAGTGTAATGCCACGTAAATTCCTTACGTTCTAAAAATATTTAAAGTTAATTAAATAAATGGCTTTGCACGCCTAAGTTTACAATTTATGAATTCTAAGACTAACGGTCGAATCCGTTATTAAAAATAACTTACAAAAGTCTGATAGACGGCTACTGTATTTAAGGTTAACGCGTACGAAAAGTTTTTAGTTCGTAAATTAAGAACGGAAAACCGTCTAATTTTTACGTTTACAAAATTGCGATACGAACACGCCGGGAAAGTTTGTTTTTATGTTTTTCCGGACGAAACTCGGACTATGTCGTCCCGAGTTTTTGTCAAAATAAATTTTGTAAATTTATTTTCTAATTAAGTTCATACGTTAGAATTTAAGGTCAAATCGAATCACGACGATTTTTGTACCGAACAACGTTTTTCGTCGTTCGTTTTCCCGTAACGTCGGATCGCGCCGGAAACACCTGTACCCTCCTAACCCCATGCATGCAGCCGCCACCTCACATGCTTAGGTGTAACATGCATGTGTTGACTTAATTAACTAAGTGACACCTAAATCCACTTTACACAAATTCAATTTTTCATCATTTCAACTCTAAGACAAAACAATTTTTATCTCTCTCTCTCACACTCTCTCTCGGCAGCTTTCTCTCTCTCTCCCTCAACTTCATCTTCTTCATCCTTCCCATCCACCATTGAAGACCCTTCAAGAGCTTGAAGAAATCATACAAGTTCTTAATTCATCCAACAAAACACCATACATTCTTTGTTAATTCTCTAGGTAATGATCTCCTCTCCATTTCTATCCATTTAGTTTTCTTTTCTTCTCTTTTTCCATTTTGTTCGAAATTTTTAAGGTTATGGGATAGATGAATTGATCTTAGAATGATGAAATTAGATATGTTAGATATGATAATTATGGATTAAAATTGATCAAAAACAAGAACCTTAATTATTGTGTGAATGCAGAATTTTTTTTGGAAAATTGTAGGATTTTTGTTTTTCTACTTTTGATCATGAATTCATGCTTAGTAGGTGATTAATTAGTGATTGGGATGAAAAGGGATTGAAAGCCCTATGTTATTATGAAATTTAATTAGGGTTTGAAGTATAAATTAGGGGTTTTTGCATGTTAAATGATAATAGAATTGCAATTGATTAATTGGTGATATAAGAGTATGTTGTTAATATGAGAAGAAAATCATTCCCTTAAAGTATGTATGAAATCAGAAAATTTATAAGATAATTAGGAGTTTATACATGTTAGATATAAGTGATGATTTGTTAGTTGAATATTGTTGCAAATTATATTAGTTGATTATAGAAGTTAATTGGAAATTTTCTAAAAATGTTTAATGGAATGTAACAGACTAAAATCACCATATAAACTGAGTTATAATGATGTTAAGATGTGTTTGCATGCATGAAAACGGTTCACATTAGACGTAGATTAACGTCGTAAAATTTGAACGAAAACCGACGACTTTTGAAAATCACGTAAGAGACGAATATCTAGTTGTAACTAATAATCGGGAAGTCGGATGAAAATTCTAACTTGATATTATTGTTTATAATGAAATTTAAAACATCTTTCTAGTTGATGTCATAAGCATCCGAGTTCATATAATATGGGTTATAGTGATAATCGGGAACTAGAACACGTTTGGAATTTCTTTGTTGGTATAGTACTTGATAGTTGAAATCCGACGTTAGAACGTCGTGCTTTTGAGCAAGTTGAGAAGGAGTTTGTCACGTACGGACGTACGTGATGACTGCTTTGAAAGTTCAGTTTCTAAAATAGTTGAATAAGAGAATTTAAAACGAACCTAAAACGTTATACGGCGAACTTATCAATCAATTAGGGTTTCCACGGCAGTTTTGCGACCCTCGCCGGAAACTGTTATAACTTCCAGCTCGTTTATCGGATTTGTGATCCGTAAATTGAAGCAGAAACTAGACTTCCTAAGCTTTCTAGTCGTACAGGGCTCACCCCCTGTTTCCAAGTCCTCTGTTCTGGACAGCCTCCGGAGTTACTGGACTGTGCAGTAAATTTTCAGTTTCTTGTTTTCTAAGCTGTTTAATTCACAACTTAGTTTATTTCAATCGTTTAAGCCGTTTTATCTAACGAATACCTTCTATCTGACCCTAGAGTCAAGGACAAGACCTTTAATGATAAAAACCAGTCGAGATCTTATCTCTTATCCTTTCTTTAAAGAAGTAATAAACGAGAAATATTCATAAGTCATGAAATGAGCTATAAATAAATCGCCTAAGTTAATTCTTTCCAACTTAGTTTCTTATAATCCTTAAAGTCGTTTTAAGATATCGACAACCTTCTCTACTGACCCAAGAGTCGAGTATGAGATCTTTCAAGTTCTAAAATGAGATTGGTACGAGTCTCGTTTCCCGTTTAAGTAAAACGAATCTAATAAGCGTGCAAATGCCCAAAAGAATAAAATAACTAAAACTTTCTTCGATTCTCTTTCTTCGAGTATCTTTTACGACCCATTTTTAAGTATGTTTATTTTACAATGAAGGAGGAAGCCAACTGTAGAGAAAGAACGAAGATCCAATCTTGGAAGCTTTTGCGTATAAGTTCTGTATTTACAAGGTGGGCTTTTATTATATGAAAATAAAATGTGGGTTTTTCCACAAACCGAAAGTGAAGTTTACAGCTTTGATAATTGTGTTTTATCAACGTGATAATCTTGGCATAAAATGTGTAACTATTTTATGTGAGTTCTCTTGTACCTTTCTGAGTTAACCTTCGGGTTTTCCAGACTTTTAGAGTTAATCTAACTAGGTTAACTAACGATCGGCTCTGAGTTAGCTGCTAAGTGCTTTCCAGAGTTAGTGCACTTTGTAACCTGTGGTGTATGTGATATCCTGTTGAGGAGTACCAGCCACGGTGAATTAGTTTGGGTCAAGATTGAACATAACATACTCTAAAAATGCTTGCGCAAGCTGCTTTATACAAATTAGTCAGAAAATGTTTAGTAGGCACGGGCCTTTCAACAAAACCCCGATGCGCTACGGTTATAGAATGCCAGATTATTAATACTTATGATTATGATTTCGGCATCGTGCCCACTAAGTACGTTTGTACTTAGCCCTGCATTGTTTTCTAAATGTGCAGGTTGAAGCGACGGTGAGCGGCGACGGTTGATGTTGAGTTAAAAGATAGGGTGTTTAGTTAGAACCCTTCCGCTGCCAAACTTTGAATTTCTTTGATGTACTTTTGAACAATTTTCAGTAGTCTAAGTATGTAAATTTTGAACTTAGTTTCTTTTTATACTTTTGTCGAGTAATCTTTAGAGATTAACTCTTTCTTATTGATATTCAAGTCTTATTCATAGTTTGTCGATGTTTTTCATGTATGTTTAGTCAATTAGCCCCCCCTTCTTCCCCGCTTCTTTAATCCAACCCCAGTCGCACCCTGGCTTCTGCCATCCCTTGGGATTTGGGGCTGTGACACACAGCCCCAAATCCCGAGGGACGGCAGAAGCTGGGGTGCGACTGGGGTTGGATTAAAGAAGCGGGGAAGAAGGGGGCTAATGACTAAACATACATGAAAAACATCGATAAACCTTGAATAAGACTTGAATATAAATAAGAAAGAGTTAATCCCTAAAGATTACTCGACAAAAGTACAAAAAGAAGCTAAGTTCATAATTACAGACTTAGACTACTGAGTATTGTTCAAAAGTACATCTCAAAAAGAAATACAGAGTTTGGCAGCGGAAGGGTTCTAGCTATGCATTCTATACTTTAACTCAACATCAACCGTCGCCGCTCACCGTCGCTTCAACCTGCACATTTAGGAACAATGCAGGGCTAAGTACAAACGTACTTAGTGGGCACGATGCCGAAATCATAATTATAAATATAGATAAATATGGCATTTCATAAGTGTAGCACATCGGAGTTTTATTGAAAGAATCCGTGTCTACTAAACATTTTCTGACTTTTTCTCATAAATCACTCGCGCGAGCATTTTCTGACTAATGTTACGTTCAATCTTGACCAATTCTAATTCACCGTGGCTGGTACCCCTCAACAGGATATCACATACACCACAGGTTACAAAGTGCACTAACTCTGGAAAGCACTTAGCAGCTAACTCAGAGCCGATCGTTAGTTAATCTAAAAAGACTAACTCTAAATCTGGAAAACATGAATGTTGACTCAGATAGGTACAAGAGAACTCACATATTAGATCAACTCGAAAGCTTATGACGTCAACTAGAAAGTTGTTCTAAATTTAATTATAAACAATAATATCAAATTAGAATTTTCACCCGACTTCTCAATTATTAGTTACAACTAAATGTTCGTCTCTTACGCGATTTTTCAAAGTTGTCGGATTTCGTTCAAATTTTACGACGTTAAACTACGTCTAACGTGAATCATTTTCATGCATGCAAACATATCTTAACATCATTATAACTCAACTTATAAAGTGATCTTTATCTCTTATGTTTCATTAAACAATTTTAGAAAATTCTCAATTAAATTCTATAATCAACTAACATGATTTGCAACTATATTCCATTAACAATTCATCACTTAACATCAATACATGAAAACCCCTAATCACTTAATAAATTTCTGTTTTTATACATATGTTAAGGGGATGATTTTTTTCTCCAATTAACAACATTTATTCACTAATCAACCTATTATAACAACCCTTAATCAATTGCAATTCCATTATCAACTAACATACAAAAATCCCTAAATTCATAATTCAAACCCTAATTAATTTTTACAAAAACATAGGGCTTTCAAATCCTCTACATTCTAATTATTAATTAAACATCTACTAAGCATGAATCAACCATCAAAAGAAGAAAAATAAAAATCCTACAAACATGCATGAATTTTCGGTATTAACACAAGTTTTAGGGTTCTTGGTTTTGATCATTTTTAATCCATAATTATCATATCTAATACATCTAATTTCATTATTCTAAGATCAAAATATCTATTCCAAACCTCCAAAATTTCGATCAAGAAGGAAAAAGAAAAGAAAAGAAATCTAATTGGATAGAAATGGAGAGGAGATCATTACCTTGAGTTCTTGTGAAGGAATTAAATGGAAAGATGGATGAAAGATGATCTAGGAGGATTTTCTTGTTTGAAACCTTGAAGAACAACAATGGTGAAGAACAATTTGAGAAAGGAGAAGGAAAAGTGTGTGTGTGTAGCCGAGAGAGTGAGAGAGAAGAGAGGAAAATTGGTTTTGTCTAAGTGTTGATATGATGAATAGTTTGAAAGTGTATAAAGTGAAGACTTGGTGTCATTTATCTAGACATGGTCAACATGCAATGTTCCCCACTAACTAAGGGATGAGTCGGCTGCCATGCAAAATTTTGGGGGGTTACGGGTTTTTCCGGCGCGATCCGACGTTACGGAAAAACGAACGACGAAAAACGTTGTTCGGTACAAAATCGTCGCGATTTGATTTGACCTTAAATTCTAATGTATGAACTTAATTGGAAAATAAATTTATAAAAATTATTTTGACAAAAACTCGGGACGACAAGTCCGAGTTTTGTCCGGAAAAACATAAAAACGAACTTTCTCGACGTGTTCGTATCGCAAATTCGTGATTGTAAAATTTAGACGGTTTTCCGTTCTTAGTTTACGAACTAAGAACTTTTCGTACGTGCTAACCCTAAATACAGTAGTCGTCTAGCTGACTTCTGTAATTTATTTTTTTAATAACGGATTCGACCGTTAGTCTTAGAATTCAAAAATTGTAAACTTAGGCATGCAAAGCCATTTATTTAATTAACTTTAAAATTTTTTAGAACGTAAGGAATTTACGGGGCATTACAATTAATATCCAATTATTTTCCTTATTCGTCTTTTCTAACGATACTTAGGTTCATTCATTCGTCTCTTATGAAAAATCCAACGTTATTAGAATTCGTTCTAACTTTCCGATTATGATCATTTACTAACGAGATTAACTTATAATCACATCTTAAACCTATATCATTAACTAATATCGACTTATCGTCGATCGTTCGTTAAGATCTCCATTTTCGTTCAAATTTTACAACAACGATTATCACCTAACGAGCATCACTAATATGCAAATCATATTATCAAAACATTAACGAGCTTCAACTTATCAACACGTCTTCGTCTCTTACATTTTTCAATTTATTTTTAGAAAAATCCCAATTAAATATATAAACATCCTATATCTCATTTCCATAAACATAAACATGCATATCATAACATTTACTATACTAAATCATGCATTCTTCATCTCTTAGGTTTCGAATTTTATTTTTAAAAAAATCTAAATTAATTCATAGAGTCAATTAGCAACATGTAGAACACTAATCTATCGATCAAACATCAAAGAAATCGAACTACGATCAAACCCTCAAAAATTATAAAAATTTCAGTAATAACCTAAAGAAATGAGGAGTGATTTTCTTCATGATTCGATCCGTAGAACTTGATTCTAAATATACTAGAACATGTATCGAACAAGAATCAACATGCTTCTTAATCCCTTAAGTTTCGAAAAAATAGAAAAAGATGGAAATCAAGACTTGTTCGGTTCAAAACGTAGGAGATGTTCTTACCTTGCGTAATACGAACTCGGAAATGGAATTGATCAGTAGATGGAAGACTTAAGAGCTTGAGAAGAGCTTGGATGTTGAAGCTTTAATGGAGGAAGAAAGAAGAAAAATGAGAGAGAGAGTATGTGATGGAGGTGGCGGCAATATGAGGAGAAGAAAAGAGGATGACTCATGTTATTACTATGCATAAAGGTGGTAAATATCTAACAAAGGAGGGGTGAGTCGTTAGGGGTTGTTTGGCTGCGATTTATTAGACGGAAAATATCTCGTTTCCAGCTTTAAACGACGATTAAAAAGTCGAGAAAATACTTTCTTAGATAGTTACGAATTCGACGAAATATAATTCGTCCGTTAGATTGGAAATAAATCACGTACTCGGAAAACCTAATTCGTTTTTCAAAATCCGAGAAAAAGTCGGGATTAGACAGTCTAAAATTCGTCCGGAAAATCATAAAAACTAACTTTCTCCAGTGAACTCGTATCGAAGAAAAAGTGAATGTAAAGTTTGACGGATTTTAATTCTGAGTTTTCGGACGAAAATTTTACCGGATGCGAAAACCCTAATACAGTAGTCTTTCGTCCGACTTCTGGAAATTATTTCTGAAACGGATTTCACCGTAAATCGTAGAATTTAATTTTATGATCTTAGGCGTGCAAAGCTATAATTATTATTAACTTTCATTTTTAAAGACAATAGAATTTTTCTGGGGTATTACATGTTAGACGAATAAAAAGAGGTCATGAGATGAAATCAAATAAATGTTGTTTTAATATGAGAAGCAAGTTTAGTAAGTTTTAATTGTTTGAATACTCGTTCTTTGATGATTTTTCGAGTGTTAAATGATTGGTTGGTAATGTTTGAGAGATATTAATCGAGTTGCTTTTCAAATATCTTGAATTCGAGATAAGACGATAAAGTTATCGGGTGTTGAGTATTAAATTAAAAGTCGAGTTTTCATTGAGTAAAGAAAACGAGAATTTTATTATGAAAATAATGATAATGTTTTATTATTGAAGGATAATTATTAAGATAAGAGTATGTATACGAGTAAGTGTATGTAATTGAGAAAAGACAACGTATTTTAAAAATAGCGTTGTATATTTAAATCAGGAAATAGTAAATAAATATTTGAGTTTTAAATTCAAAATTTTTATTATTTGAATTCTTGTTGACGAGATCGTTTTTAATGTTCATTTTAAGATAATATCTTCCGAAAATAAAGTCGAGCAGTGTTAACATAACTGTTAATTGAATTTGAAATATAAATCATGTTTGAGATATTATGCCTGATTGAACTTATATGTTGAGTGAAATATTTATGTTTCGTTTATTGTGAAATGACTTGTTCGTTTATTATGAATGCTTGTTTGTGACGTGATTGATTTTAGATGACGATAATTGAATCAAGAATTTGAGTGAGAATTTAAGTAACATAGTCAAGATAGATGGTATTTTCTCACTAGCGAGAAATACTAAAGTAATATTATTTCTAGAAATGAGAATGAGAGACGAAGTTTGTCTAGTAACCGAGTAAAGTTAAATACCCGAGAGCGAGAAAGTCGAGAAAGGATATTGACTTAGAAAAGTTAAAATAAAAGACCCGAGTCAAGTAGAAGTCCTTCAGCCGAAACCAAAATCTACTTTACGTCTTACGCGTCGAGAGTTTTGTCCTTATTTGATGTTAACTGTGAAGGACCAAGCGGGACGTAAAAGTAGCAAGGACGCGAAAGAGTAAGCCGCCTAGCTAGAATCTTCAGAAGTCAGGTGGGCTTTCTGAACTAAAACTAAATGATGAATGCGTGTACTATTTACATATTACGTGCGCTTTTCCAATTGATTGACTTGCCTAAATGTTCTAAATGATTTGGTATGCAATCATCTACGTGTTAAAGATTATTAAAGGTCCTGCGGACGCACGGGATAAAGGTCCTGTAAGATACGGGACAATGCATGCATTAGTTAAGGTGACTGTGAGCCTTGCTTCAGTTGGGCCGGTCACGGTGTTCGAGGAGGAGACCTACTTCTCCACACCACAGAAAGATAAGTTGTAGATTGATTTATACCTAAGATATATGCTTAGTTTGTGTAGACGATTTACAAAAACAAAAATGTTTTTATGGCTGTCACAACTGGGAAAATTCTCTTAAAGCAGTTATTTATATATTTAACCCTTGTGATGCAGCAAGAGAGGCAAGTTTCAATGATATAGCTCTAAGAGCAAGTTTTTGAGAATGTTTTTGGCAATGTGTTCACTGAATACGAAGTACTCAGCCCTGCATGTATTTCTAAACGTGCAGGTTAGCTTTGGATGAAGATGGCGAGGGTGATTCTTGGTGGTGTGTTATCTGTTGAAGGTTTGAGTCAGCAATTACATGTCTTCATACATGTAGTTGTCAAGAGCAAATGATGTCTCCGTTGCATGATAATCTATTTGATAATCTTTCGAATATGTCTTTTTGATAACTCTGATATGGTTTTGAAATAATGATCTGTTTGATCAAAACAACTTCTTAATTCCCATTTAACTTTCATGTCTGCATAACTGTAATACGCCAGATTCTCCGTAAAGTCCTAAAAATTTAAAGTTATTAATAAAATTGGCTTTGCACGCCTAAGTTTACGATTCAGAATTCTAAAACCAACGATGAAATCCGTTTCCAAAAATAAATTATGGAAGACAGTTAGATGACTACTGTATTTAGGGTTATCGCGTACGAAAACTTTTTAGTTCTGGAACTCAGAACGGAAAACCATCTAATTTTTACATTCACGAAATCGCGATACGAACTCGCCCGAGAAAGTTCATTTTTATGATTTTCCGGACGAAACTCGAACTGTGACGTCCCGAGTTTTTGTCGGAATTAAGTTTTTAGATATTACTTTCCGATTAAGTTTAATACGTTAGAATTTTTGGTCAAATCGGAATTTGATGATTTTGTGCTGAGCTACGTTTTTCGTCTTTAGATTTCCGTAGCGTCGTATCGCGCCGGAAAAAACGTGTAATTCTCTTTTTCCTTCCTCTCTAGCCGACATCACACTCTCTCAAGCGTGATATTTCATTTCTTTATAGTATTAAACCTAATGACTCACTACTATAGATATTTATTTTACTTTACACCTATTAACCTTATGATATAACATAATTAGTCATCACCATCTTCTCCACCAAGCCATTGCTGCCCCCCCCCCCCCCATCAAGTTCATCACCTCCATTTTCTTCTCTCCATTTTTGGAAGCTTCAAGTTCTTGACAAGATTTTCACACAAGTCATCATCCAACCATCGAATTCTAATTCTTCCTTTAGTAAAGTTCAAGGTATTCGTCTCCTCTCTAATCCTATCCAATTGGATTCTATTTTCTTTTCATTTTCAAGTTGAATCGAAAATTATGAATGATGGAGATTAGATAGTGTAATTAGGTGTTTTAGACATGGATCTATGATTAAAATTGAAAGAAAATCAAGAACCCTATTTCTTAATCAATACCGAAAATTTAGGGGAATCATGTAGGATGTTTGAATTCTTCAATTGATGGTATAATATTGCTTAGGAGTGGTTTAATTAGTGATTAAAACAAAAAGAAATCGAAACCCCTATGATTATAAGTGAGAACCGAGTTTAGGCTTAGGGTTTGAGGATGGTTTTTCAAATTTGATGATGTAATAAGACTTGAATTGATCAATTGATGATATAGTAGTATGATTAAGGGATTAATGATGATGTTTGATGAAGAAAATCACCCCCTTTAATTTTATGTCATTACCGAAAAATATGAGGAAATTGGGGGTTTTCATGTAGTTGATTTAGTTGATGATTTGTTGATGAATTAATGTTACTAATGATATTAGATGATGTTGGGAATTAATTGAAATTATTCTAAAAATGTTAATGAAATCGTAAGAGACTAAGAACTCGATTTAAGTTGAGTTTAAGTAATGATATGAGGTGATAATGTATATAATAATGAATCTCGTTAGATGTTGATTGATGACGTAGAAAATGAACGAATTCCGATAACTTTTGAAATCTCGTAAGAGACGAACAATTGATCGTAATTAATAATCGAGAAGTCGAGTAAGGATTCTAACTTGATAATAGTGTTTATAATGGACTAAGGAACGACTTTGTAGTTGACGACATGAGCATTCGGATTATTATAATATGAGTTGTAGTTATAGTCGAGAACTAGAAACGAGAATTTGTAAACTTGATTTTGGTATAGTAAATGGTAGTTGAAACGACGAGGTTTGATCGTCGTAGTTCTAAGAGAGTTTTGAAAAGGAGTTCTTCACGTATGGGAGTACGTGTTGACTGCCTTGAGAGTCATGTTTCGTGAGAAATCAAGTACGAGAACTTAGAACAAACTTAGAAAGTTATACGTCGATTCTATCGAGCAATTAGGGTTAGCCACGACAGTTTTGCGACCCTTCCCGGAAACTGTAATATCTCTTAGCTCGTTTATCGGATATTAGATCTGTAAATTGGAGCATAAACTAGACTTTCTAAGCTTTCTAATGGTACAGGGCTAATCCCCTGTTTCCAATTCTCTGTTCTGGGCAGTCCCCAGAACTACTGCCTTGCGCAGTGAAATTTCAGAAGTTGTTTTCCTAAGTTGTTTTCTTCGCAACTTAGTTTCTTTCGATCGTTTAAGCCGTAATAAGTTAACGACTATCTTCTCTACTGACCTAAGAGTCGAGTATGAGACCTTTCGAGTTCTAAACTAGATTTGTTTAAGTCTCGCTCCCGTTTAATTAAAATGAAACTAGTAGCGTGCAAATGCCTAAAGAAATGAAACGACTAAAATCTAATTCGAATTTTCCATGTTCGATTATCTTTTACGACCGATTTTAAAGTGTTATTATTTTACGATGAAGGAGGAAGCAGCAGTAAGGAAAGGACGGAAGATCAGGAGAACGGAAGCTCGTACTTAGTTCTGTAAACGTTAAGGTGGGCTTTTATATATAAAATAAAACGAGCAATGCTCGAAAACCTTTCTTTATCGCTTTGATATCTGTGTTTTCAAAGTGATAATTATGGCATGAACTGTTTTATGTTTTATGTGAGTTCTCTTGTACCTATCTGAGTTAACATTCGTGTTTTCCAGATTTTATGAGTTAATCAAATAGGTTAACTAACGATCGGCTCTGAGTTAGCTATTAAGAGCTTTCCAGAGTTAGTGCACTTTGTAACCTGTGGTGTATGTGGTATTCTGTTGAGGGGTAACCAGCCACGGTGAATGAGAATTGGTTAAGATTTGAACGTAACATACCAAAAAATGCTCGGCCGAGTAAATTGAGAAAATGAGTCAGAAAATGTTTTAGTAGACACGGGCTAATTTTAAACAAAACCCCGATGTGCTACAAATTATGAAATGCCAGATTATCTCTACCTATGATTATGTTTTCAGCATCGTGCCCACTAAGTACCTTCGTACTTAGCCCTGCATGTGTTTATAAATGTGCAGGTTAAAGCGACGTGAGCGGCGGTGGTTGAAGTTGAGTCGAGTTGAGAAGTTAGGATTGCTTTAGCTATGACCTACTTTCCGCTGCAAAACTCTAGTCTCTTTTGTGGATATGTACATTTGGTTAATCACTGTAGTTTAAGACTGTAATCTTTAACTTAGATGCTTTCGAGTACCTTTTGTCGAGTAATCCTTCGTGATTAACTCTTGCTTTATAATAGTCAAGTCTTGTTCATTGAATGTATGATGTCTTTCATGTATGTTTAATTAGTCAGCCCCCTTCTTCCCCGCTTCTTTAATCCAATCCCAGTCGCACCCCGTCTTCTGCCGCTCCTCGGGATTTGGGGCTGTGACAGAGTGGTATCAAAGCAAGGCTTGTTTCTTGCTCTGGTTACGAGTCAATCTTCTAGTCTGAGTCATTCTTTTAGTGATACCACAAAGTGGTATCGGTGCAGTAGTTTGTTTCCTGCTCTGGTTATGAGTCATTCTTTCTTAGTATGAGTCATTCCTTCTAATAATATCACAGAGTGGCATTTATATACAAGTCTTCCTTCGAGTGATAATATAGAGTATTCATTCGTACTCTATATCGAGTCTTCTTTCGAGTCATAGGATAGAGTATTTGTATATACTCTAGATCAGGGTCTTCTTTTAAGTAGAAGATAAGAGTTAGGTTATGACACTAAGATTGAGAACGTAGATGTCAACTCAACCTCCCGCTACGTCGACTCAACGAGGAAAAGGAAAGAATTTTAATTATGTGATTTCTTTTAAATAAGAAGTTTTATGAATAAGTATTCAATGAAATTGAGAATGAGAATAAGCTGTGTGCCAAAAATAAGAATTTTATGGAAGTATAATTTTTATACTTTATGTGATTATGTGATAGTATGAGTACTATCTTATGTGAAATTGTTTGCGCGATAATTTCTTTCTTATGAAAAATTTTTTGGACACAAGAATATAGTCAGATTTTAGGGATTTTTTCTGGTTCAATGAGAACGTAGACTCGAAACCTAAGATCTTTCCGGTTGTTCAAGAACTTAGACGTTTTTAAGAAACGTTATTTTGAAATGATTTCGAAAGGAGATCCCCAACACGAGAAGAACTTCTACTGATGGATGTCACGCGCGTTAAGTGACATGAATGAAGATTTGGCAAAGTCGAACTTTGTTTTAAAAACCCAAACAAGAATTTCCTGCGGGGAAAATGAAAAAAATAAAACGATTCGGTAAATCGTGTTAGTAAACGGAGGAAACGATTAGACATTTGAGAAGCTTTCAGCTTCGAGTTAAGAAAGATATGAACGAGACGACGAAGACAGAATAAAGGGAATCAAAGCCAAATGAAATAAGTGAACGTTACTTACGTGTAAATAACTTAAATGACGTCATTCGTGTCACGTCATTCCGTTTTCTTTTCGTATCGTAGGGTTCGCCTTGATCGAACTCTACGAAGAAAATCGCATCAATTATTAGAAGTCGAGCACGAAGCTTGATTAAATTTTTCCATCGATCGCCCGATTCTAGCGACGACAACTGGAACTTAGTTTCCAGAAAAGTTATTCTTTAAGGTATATTCCATTTTCTTTTGGAATTATTTCCATATTTCGTCTTTGAGCAAAGACTACCAATAGTACGAGTATCAAGAGTCGTTAACGACAAATTCTTTTGTGGATGGATGTTACTTTTGAATAAGTAACATGAACAAAGTAGACGTACTTTGTTTTAATAAGTAAGAATCGTTAAGAAATGTTGTTAAGAAAGTACTAAAGAATTAAAGTAAGTAAGAATGTAGTAAGATAAAGAATGGAAATAAAATCTTGAATTTTTATATATATATATATATGTTGTATGAGTGCAATTTCTTGAATTGCTAGAAGTCTTGATAAGTGGTTGTCTTAAGTGGTGATGTTACAATTGAATAAGGAATGTTCATTTTGTAATTTAAGTATTTCGTTGAGATAAGTTATTTCCCTACCTGTTACTGATCCGTGTTTCCTTAAAACTTTTGTAGGATGGCTAGGACTCGTGTTACTGCTCGGAAGAGCCAGCCCTTGGCCGCGTGCGAGCGTACCATACTAGATATGATACAAGACGAGTATTATGAGTTGGAGGCAGATTACGGTGAGAAGGATGTGGGACAGATAGTGAGCGACTTTTCGTCAGTTTACTTTCCAGTACGGCACTTGATTCCGGAGAGTTAGGCAATATCAGACCTGATTGTACACCTACCGGACGAGTGGCGCGGTTGGGCACACCGTATGTCGTGGTACTTTCTAGGGATTTTCGGCGACGACACCGAGCCGACCAGCAACTACACGGGATTCGCCCTGTTTGTACACAGGCGATTCTTTGACAGCAGACACATGCTTCCAGTTCCCTTTGAGTCGCATCTCCCCTACAGTCACTTTCCAGCAGAGACCGAGCTAGAGCACCTCGACTTGGACCCAGAGTTTTCCACCTTGTTGGAGTTACCACCAGAGTTTGTGCCGAGTGAGGAGTCTGACGCGGAGTCAGAGCAGTTAGAGGTAGACGAGGAGCCCGCTGTTACACCAGAGTTACCGCCAGTGAGTACACAGATCGAGGAGTTGATCCCAGGACCGGGATTCGTAGAGATCGACACTGAGACAGCCGCGTTGTTAGGATTATCTTCACCATTCTTACCTGACGTTTGTGTTAGAGTCAGAGGACCTTTAGAGATAGGGCTGTTTTGGGTAGAGTCAGAGTACCGAGGGATCGACGCGGAGCTTGCTGCCATGTTAGAGTTACCATCCCCACTGACACCGCTTGAGGAGATCTGTGCGAAGTGGGGCGTAGTCAGAGGTCAGATGGAGGCAGGACCGTCAAGAGTCCGTTCTAGGGAGGAGTTCGAGTCGGGTTCAGGTTCCGGTTCCGTCCCTGAGCATCTTCTTCCCCTGAAGAAGCGTGCAGTAGAGACCAGTGAGGACTACCTGGTTTCCGACCTTGAGGAGACAGTTTCAGAGGCACCGTCACCCACTCTGCTTACACTTTCTGACGGCTCTACTCTGAGGGAGGACGAGGCACTCCAGCTCGTCTTTGGTTCAGAGTCTGAGGAGGAGGACCCGGATGAGAATCCTGAGGAGGACCCGGACGAGGATCCAGAAGAGGACCCGGAGGAGGACCCAGAGGAGGACTCTTAGGGTTTTTAGGCCGTAAAGGGACAGTTTCGACTCGATTATAGTTTGTCGAGTAGAGCGTCGTAGACGCATGTTAGTAGTAGTAGTAGTAGTTCTTTTGTTCTGTACATAGTCGGATCAGTAACTAGTTTTTGTAGTACTCTAACGGATACAAAATTTTATGAATCGTTTCCGTTCTAGTACTTTTAGTAGGTACGGAGTTGCAGCTTGTTAGTGCACCTGGTAAATAGTAGGCAGTCAGCCTAGTTTAGACTAGTAGTAGTCTAACCTTTTTGTGTATAAGTCCTTGTTGGAGGCAGAATTAATATTTTTTTTGATGTATATATATATACATGACCCATGAGAGGGTTTTGAATCGCAAGAAAAATTTTCTTTGAATCTTGAAATTAAATCAGAATGTCAATGAATTCGTATGACGAGAAAACTTAACTTTAACTTGAAAGTTAAAAATTTACGAAGTTAATATCGGAACTATGTTCGATATGTCGTCCCGTGAACTTGATTAAGTTGAGAATGAGCTAGTAAGTACTAAGAGCGATTAACAGAAAAGACTGATGAGAATTTTAAATTTCTTTAGATCAAAGAAAATGCCGCCAAGAAACATTAACAATAGGAGAGGTCGAGGACCTGGGAGGCCTCGAGGACGTGGGAGACGTCAACCAGGGAACGACAGAGAACAAGAGCACGAGCAAAATGCTACCCCATCACCATCCCCATCACCATCCCCATCACCACGCCCATCACCACCACCTCCACCACCACCCCGTAGGGATATTGAGGATTTATTCCTCAAGAGAAACCCCCCGATGTTTAATGGATTGGGCAGCCCTAGCGATGCTGAGCTATGAGTAAGATCTACTGAGAAGATATTCAAACTCCTCAGATGTACTGATGAGGAGAGAATGTTATGTGTCGCGTTCCAACTGACTGGATCGGCAGATTATTGGTGGAAAACAAGGCAGAAGGTGATACCCGCAGAGCAGCTGGCTTGTTTCACATGGGAAGAGTTCAAGGAAATACTGTATGATAAGTACGTACCCAAGATGTATAGAGCACAGAAGGAAGCCGAGTTCTATAATTTGAAGAAAGAAAAGCTGACCGTGACTGAGTATGACGCCAAGTTTTGCGAGCTGTCTAGGTATGCACCTGCTTTGGTTGATACCGAGGAGAAATTATCGAAGAAGTTCCAAGGGGGACTACGACATGAACTGGGAATCGCGTTAGCTAGTCATGGGGGACTAGGCTACACTGACATTTTAGGAAGAGCTTTGGAAATGGAGGCCGTCGTGCCTGACGAGAAGAAAGTTGTACCAACTTCATCAGCTCCAGCACAGAACCAGAACCGAGGCTTTTATAACAACAATAATAGCAACTATCAGGGAAAGAAGAAGTGGAATGGAGGAGGTGGTGGAGGCTACAATCAGAATTATAACAACTAGGGTAATCAGAAGAGGGGCTTTCAGCAAGGCTATCAGCAGACTGGCCAGAACAACAACCACAACAACAACAACAACAAAAGACCGTGGCAGGGGAACAACCAATCGGGGTTGTTTATTCAAGGAAATAAGCAGAACGCACCATGGAAGGGCAACGGTCAACATAACCAGCCGCAAGGGCAACAGCGAAACTTCAACCAGGGAGGAATTAACCCAGGGAGGGTTACCATTCCTGTCTGCCCTAAGTGCAACAGAGCCCATCCCGGAGTCTGTCAGATATGCACCCCAACTGTTTCAATTGTGGACAGAAGGGGCACATGAAGAAGGATTGCCCGAAACCGCTCCAAGCCATACCTCTCAGGGCCATACAAGCACAGCCTCAGCAGCCGCAAATGAACCAACAGCAGTTCCAGCAGCATGCACAACAGCAACAGAATGCGAGGGCATGCGCTATCAAACAGGGTGGCCAGCACAAAGGAAAAGGCAACCTAGCAGGTATGGGAAAACTACACAACATCCCTATTAAGATACTGTTTGATACTGGCGCATTGCATTCTTTCATTGCTGGCTCGTGTGCCGATAACTTAGACATCAGACCTGTAAGAGCTGCACATTCTATGAGAGTAGCTACACCTTCAGGAGAGATCACTACTTCCACGCATGTTTGCTCTAACCTAGAACTAGAAATCGGAACTCTTAAGGTTAAGGCGAACAACTTAAACGTTATGATAATGTGGGACGTAGATATAATCCTAGGAATGGATTGGTTGTTAGAGAATTATGCCACAATTCTCTGCAACGAGAGAAAAATCTCTTTTCAACTCCCGGGTAAAGAACCAACCGAATTCCACGGAATCTCAATGGGTAGAGGCGTACCAATTATATCAGCCTTTCAAGCCATGAAACTCATGAAGAAGAAAGGTACCACAACTTATCTTGTGTATCTAGTCGGAGAGCCAGGAGCCGAGAAGACCATCCAAGACATAAAAGTTGTGAATGAATACGAGGACATCTTTCCAGAAGTGTTACCAGGATTGCCACCAGATCATCATGTGGACTTCACGATCGACTTAGAACCAGGAGCAGCTCCTAAGTCTAAAGCCCCATATAGGATGGCTCCGAAAGAACTACAAGAGCTCAAAATCCAGTTACAAGAATTGCTAGACCTTGGTTTCATCAGGCCAAGCGTCTCACCTTGGGGAGAACCCGTGTTGTTTGTTAGGAAAAAGGACGGATCAATGAGAATGTGTATAGATTATCGAGAACTGAACAAGATCACACTCAAGAACAAATATCCTTTGCCTAGGATCGAGGATCTGTTCGATAAGCTTAAAGGTGTAGGAGTCTTCTCCAAAATAGATTTAAGGTCAGGGTACCATCAGCTGAAGATCAAACCTGAAGACGTACCGAAGACCGCCTTTAGAACCCGATATGGCCATTACGAATTCCTAGTAATGCCATTTGGTTTAACCAACGCTCCAGCTGTATTCATGGATCTTATGAATAGAGTTTTCCATCCTTACTTGGAGAAATTCATTTTAGTATTTATCGACGACATCCTCGTTTACTCTAAGAATGAAAAGGAGCACGAGGAACATCTACGAATAGTATTGGAAACACTAAGAACTGAGAAACTCTACGCCAAATTCAGTAAATGTGAATTTTGGCTGAAGGAAGTAATGTTCCTTGGACACATAGTATCGGCGGAGGGAATCAAAGTGGATCCAGCCAAGGTAGAGGCAGTGCAGAAATGGAAGTCACCAACGAGTCAGAATGAGATCAGAAGTTTCTTAGGTTTGGCAGGCTACTACAGAAGATTCATCGAAGGATTCTCCACGATTGCTAATCCGATGACACAGCTACTCAATAAGGAAACCAAATTTAAATGGACGGACGAGTGCGAGAAGAGTTTCCAAACGCTCAAGGAGAAATTAACCACAGCGCCAGTATTAGCTCTTCCAGACACGAGCAAGGAATATCTAGTTTACACCGACGCATCGAAAAATGGATTAGGTTGTGTCTTAATGCAAGATGGACGAGTGATAGCTTATGCTTCACGACAACTTCGACCTCACGAAGTTGAGTACCCAACCCACGACTTAGAACTCGCAGCCGTGGCACATGCGTTAAAGATTTGGAGATACCATCTCTATGGTGTAAGGGTTGAGATATTCACCGATCACAAGAGCCTGAAGTACTTTTTCGAGCAGAAAGAACTGAATATGAGACAAAGGAGATGGCTTGAACTAGTCAAGGATTACGACTGCGGAATTAACTATCATCCAGGAAAGGCTAATGTGGTAGCAGACGCATTGAGTCGCAAGGCTCCAACGAAGTTAGGATGCCTTTTTGTAGAGGAAGAAACTTTAGTACGAGAATTCGAGAAGATGGATATCAAAGTACTCGACACGCTAGCTACTATAACAAGTCAGATAGCAGCATTAGAAGCTACACCAGATTTAAGAGAAAGAATCATCAATGCTCAGAGGAAGGACGAGTCAATGGAAAAGTTGCGATTAAAGATAAGAACAGAGAAGCCAGATGGATATTCTGAAGCACCAGACAATGCGATACTTTATGAAGACAGGATTTGTATTCCTGATGACGACAGTGAATTGAAGAATGAGATCTTGAGTGAGGCTCATGATACACCTTATACAGCACACCCAGGAAGTACGAAAATGTATCAAGATTTGAGAAAGAACTTCTGGTGGAATGGAATGAAATGAGACGTTGCCTCGTTTGTAGAAAGATGTTTGGCATGTCAGCAAGTTAAGGCTTTACACAGACGACCGTATGGATTGCTGCAACCATTGGATGTCCCAGAATGGAAATGGGAAGGCATAGCTATGGACTTTGTCACAGGCTTGTCTAAGTCAAGAAGAGGAAACACAGCTATTTGGGTGATTATCGATAGGCTGTCAGCACATTTCTTGCCGATTAAGATTACATACGGATCAGAGAAACTAGCTCAGTTGTACGTTAGAGAGATTGTACGTCTGCATGGAGTACCGAAGGTCATAGTATCAGATAGAGACGCTAAATTTACCTCGAGATTTTGGATTACGATGCAGAAAGAATTAAGAACAGAGCTTAATTTCAGTACAGCGTTTCACCCACAGAAAGATGGACAGTCAGAGAGGACGATTCAGATTTTAGTCGATATGTTAAGAACAGTGGTTTTAGACCGAGGCGCGAATTGGGAAGAAATCCTACACTTAGTTGAATTCGCTTACAACAACAGCTATTAGGCCACGATAGGAATGGCTCCGTATGAGGCTTTGTATGGAAGGAAATGTAGATCACCACTTTATTGGGATGAAGTAGGTGAGAGAAAGAACTTAGGCCCGGATGCAGTGAATGAGATGATTGAGATCGTTCGACAGATACGTGATAGAATGAAAGAAGCTCAAAGCCGACAGAAGTCTTATGCCGATGATCGTCGAACCAATCTTGAGTATGAAATAGGAGATAAAGTTTTCCTTATGATATCACCGACTAGAGAAATCCTTAGATTCGGAGTTAAGAGTAAACTAAGACACAGGTTCATAGGACTTTATGAAATCCGCGAGAAGATAGGACCCGTCGCTTATAGATTGGCCTTACCGCCAAGTCTAGGAAGTGTTCACAACGTATTTCACGTTTCTCAATTGAGAAAATATGTCTATGATCCTAAGCACGTCATTAGTCAGCAAGACGTAGTTCTTGAATCTGACTTAAACTACGAAGAGAAGCCGATATCGATTTTGGATAGAAAAGTCTAAGAATTAAGAACCAAAATCAATACCAATCGTTAAAGTGCTATGGAACCACCACGGGCAAGAAGAAGCCACGTGGGAACTCGAGGAGAAGATGAAGGAGAGATATCCTCATCTTTTTGCAGAAGGTATGCAAATTTTGGGACGAAATTTTTCGCAAGGGGGGTAGGATGTAATACCCAAGATTCTCCGTACAGTCCTAAAAATTTAAAGTTATTAATAAAAATGGCTTTGCACGCCTAAGTTTACGATTCTGAATTCTAAAACCAACGGTGAAATCCTTTTCCGAAAATAAATTACGGAAGTTAGTTAGATGAATACTGTATTTAGGGTTATCTTGACGAAAACTTTTTAGTTCTGGAACTCAGAATGGAAAACCGTCTAATTTTTACATTCACGAAATCGCGATACGAACTCGCCCGAGAAAGTTCGTTTTTATGATTTTCCGGACGAAACTCGGACTGTGACGTCTCGAGTTTTTGTCGGAATTAAGTTTTTAAATATTACTTTCCGATTAAGTTTAATACGTTAGAATTTTTGGTCGAATCGAAATTTGACGATTTTGTGCCGAGCTACGTTTTTCGTCTTTCGATTTCCGTAGCGTCGTATCGCGCCAGAAAAAAATGCGTAATTCTCTTTTTCCTTCCTCTCTAGCCGACATCACACTCTCTCAAGCATGATATTTCATTTCTTTATAGTATTAAACCTAATGACTCACTACTATAGATATTTATTTTACTTTACACCTATTAACATTATGATATAACATAATTAGTCATCACCATCTTCTCCACCAAGCCATTGCCGCCCCCCCCCCCCCCCCCCCCATCAAGTTCATCACCTCCACTTTCTTCTCTCCATTGTTGGAAGCTTCAAGTTCTTGACAAGATTTTCACACAAGTCATCATCCAACCATCGAATTCTAATTCTTCCTTTAGTAAAGTTCAAGGTATTCCTCTCCTCTCTAATCCTATCCAACTGGATTCCATTTTCTTTTCTTTTTCAAGTTGGATCGAAAATTATGAATGATGGAGATTAGATGTTTTGATCTTTAATTAGTGTAATTAGGTGTTTTAGACATGGATCTATGATTAAAATTGAAAGAAAATCAAGAACCCTATGTCTTAATCAATACCAAAAATTTAGGGGAATCATGTAGGATGTTTGAATTCTTCAATTGATGGTATAATATTGCTTAGGAGTGGTTTAATTAGTGATTAAAACAAAAAGAAATCGAAACCCCTATGATTATAAGTGAGAACCGAGTTTAGGCTTAGGGTTTGAGGATGGTTTTTCAAATTTGATGATGTAATAAGACTTGAATTGATCAATTGATGATATAGTAGTATGATTAAGGGATTAATGATGATGTTTGATGAAGAAAATCACCCCCTTTAATTTTATGTCATTACCGAAAAATATGAGAAAATTGGGGGTTTTCATGTAGTTGATTTAGTTGATGATTTGTTGATGAATTAATGTTGCTAATGATATTAGATGATGTTGGGAATTAATTGAAATTATTCTAAAAATGTTAATGAAATCGTAAGAGACTAAGAACTCGATTTAAGTTGAGTTTAAGTAATGATATGAGGTGATAATGTATATAATAATGAATCTCGTTAGATGTTGATTGATGACGTAGAAAATGAACGAACTCCGATAACTTTTGAAATCTCGTAAGAGATGAACAAGTGATCGTAATTAATAATTGAGAAGTCGAGTAAGGATTCTAAATTGATAATAGTATTTATAATGGACTAAGGAACGACTTTGTAGTTGACGACATGAGCATTCGGATTATTATAATATGAGTTGTAGTTATAGTCAAGAACTAGAAACGAGAATTTGTTAACTTGATTTTGGTATAGTAAATGGTAGTTGAAACGACGAGGTTTGATCGTCGTAGTTCTAAGAGAGTTTTGAAAAGGAGTTCTTCACGTACGGGAGTACGTGTTGACTGCCTTGAGAGTCAAGCTTCGTGAGAAATCAAGTACGAGAACTTAGAACGAACTTAGAAAGTTATACGTCGATTCTATCGAGCAATTAGGGTTAGCCGCGACAGTTTTGCGACCCTTCCCGGAAACTGTAATATCTCTTAGCTCGTTTATCGGATTTTATATCCGTAAATTGGAGCGTAAACTAGAGTTTCTAAGCATTCTAATGGTACAGGGATCATCCCCTGTTTCCAATTCTCCTGTTCTGGGCAGTCCCCAGAACTACTGCCTTGCGCAGTGAAATTTCAGAAGTTGTTTTCCTAAGTTGTTTTCTTCGCAACTTAGTTTCTTTCGATCGTTTAAGCCGTAATAAGTTAACGACTATCTTCTCTACTGACCTAAGAGTCGAGTATGAGACCTTGCGATTTCTAAACTAGATTTGTTTAAGTCTCGCTCCCGTTTAATTAGAATGAAACTAGTAGCGTGCAAATGCCTAAGAAATGAAATGACTAAAATCTAATTCGAATTTTCCATGTTCGATTATCATTTACGACCGATTTTAAAGTGTTATTATTTTACGATGAAGGAGGAAGCAGCAGTAAGGAAAGAACGGAAGATCAGGAGAATGGTAGCTCGTACTTAGTTCTGTAAACGCTAAGGTGGGCTTTTATATATAAAATAAAAGGAGCAATGCTCGAAAACCTTTCTTTATCGCTTTGATATCTGTGTTTTCAAAGTGATAATTATGGCATGAACTGTTTTATGTTTTATGTGGGTTCTCTTGTACCTATCTGAGTTAACATTCGTGTTTTCCAGATTTTATGAGTTAATCAAATAGGTTAACTAACGATCGGCTCTGAGTTAGCTATTAAATGCTTTCCAGAGTTAGTGCACTTTGTAACCTGTGGTGTATGTGGTATCCTGTTGAGGGGTAACCAGCCATGGTGAATGAGAATTGGTCAAGATTTGAACGTAACATACCAGAAAATGCTCGGCCGAGTAAATTGAGAAAATGAGTCAGAAAATGTTTTAGTAGACACGGGCTAATTTTAAACAAAACCCCGATGTGCTACAAATTATGAAATGCCAGATTATCTCTACCTATGATTATGTTTTCAGCATCGTGCCCACTAAGTACCTTCGTACTTAGCCCTGCATGTGTTTATAAATGTGCAGGTTAAAGCGACTTGAGCGGCGGTGGTTGAAGTTGAGTCGAGTTGAGAAGTTAGGATTGCTTTAGCTATGACCTACTTTCCGCTGCAAAACTCTAGTCTCTTTTGTGGATATGTACATTTGGTTAATCACTGTAGTTTAAGACTGTAATCTTTAACTTAGATGCTTTCGAGTACCTTTTGTCGAGTAATCCTTCGTGATTAACTCTTCCTTTATAATAGTCAAGTCTTGTTCATTGAATGTATGATGTCTTTCATGTATGTTTAATTAGTCAGCCCCCTTCTTCCCCGCTTCTTTAATCCAATCCCAGTCACACCCCGGCTTCTGCTGTCCCTCGGGATTTGGGGCTGTGACAATAACTTGGAATCGAGATACTTCCTATTATTTTGTGAAACCGTTGTAAATTATTTATGCTCATTTCTTGATGAGTGTTGATTTGGAAGCATGTTCATATTCGTTAGCTTTCAAACCTTATTCCCCTATCCCTGAGCATAAATTCATTGTTAAGATAAGTTTTATTTGTTGGTTTCACATTCTTAAATCAATTGTGTTAGTGTTTGGTTACATCTCGGATTGGGTTGTGACAGTAATGGTATGTTTAGTTGATGGTTTCACCTTCACATTCCAATGGAGTCTGGTCATTCCTACACACTGGATTTCGGGGTGTGACAGTTTCATTGTGGAGGATATTTTGGAGGTCGAAAGACCGCTTTCATGGTACTCGAAGCTGGTTTTATTGGCCGTCTATTTTTAAAGATGCGCATAACTTCTGTCTTGCGTGTAATAAATGTCAAAGGGTAAGGAATATTAGCAAAAGTAATAAAATGCCATTGAACAATTATCTTGTTTGTTGGGAAATTTAAGTAAAGTTTTGATTGATTCCAAAACCAACTGACCCCAACCGAGTAGATGTTGTCAGATCCTAATGTTAGTAGTTAGGCTCGCTGTTTGAGCAATGTTAAGATTTTATCTTTACAGGACTCCAGCTAAAGAAGGCAACAAGGCTTCACTCGGATGTAGAACATCACTTGTAAGAAATACAACTGAGCGTTCAAGAAGGAAGATGTAAGAGAACATCAGATGGAAGAAAGTCATCAGAGCGTTCGAGCCAACCATTCAGGATTCAGAACATTAGAAAGACAACTGAGCGTTCAAGATTCAGAACATCAGAAAGACAACTGAGCGTTCAAGAAGACAACTGAGCGTTCAAGATTCAGAACATCAGTTGAAGGACTCGAACTAAGAAGATCAACAACTTAAAGTTCAAAGCAGCTGAGAGTTCAACTGTCTCTATTCAGACAAATTGTCAGATGAAGATAGCATTCAGATAGAACATCAGCTGAAGACATCTCTATCGACCATCCATTGTTGAAAAACTAATGTTGAGATTTGAAATTCAAATAAGGAAGTCACGTGAAGATTTGACTCTCTGTCATTACCTCATTTGGCCCAACACAAGGCTGTCTCAGATGGAAAGAAGAAGCACGCAGTTGCCAAATCCGGAAAGTCTGCAGAGATGAGAGACAAGCCATCGCTTTCACAAGAACAGAGATCAACGGCTCATCCAACGGCTAGTTGATTCTCTCCGCCTATAAATGAGGCCTTCATTCATTCACCAAGACACATGAGATAGACAAGTGCGAGAAGAGATTAAAGAGCGAGATAAAGAACAAAAAACTACACTCAAGCAAAAATGCTGTTATCCTCTAAGAACATCACTAGTTGAGAGTTCTAGAGTGTTAGATTCTGTCTTGGTGTTTTTGATCCAACCTTGAGAACATCACTAGTTGAGAGTTCATAGAGTGTTAGATCCTAGCTGACTTCTTGTTCGAGCTATTAGTTGGAAACCCACCTTTTCACACATCCTCTCAAAAGGATTGTTAGGACCCTACTCTTCCCGGAATTGAGTAGATAGGTTGATAAGTACCCGTAAACTTATCTGTAAGGTTGATAAGTACCCATAAACTTATCTTAACAGTTGCAAAGCCCGCGTAAGCTTTGTTGTTTTTGTCCAGAAGAACTTGGACTGAGTTGTGTGGACTCACAACTCCCCGTGGACGTAGGAGTTCTCTCCGAACCACGTAAATCTTTGTGTGTTGTGTTTATTTATTCAGTTATCTGATTGCATATTCAACTGACCGACTAACCAGCACTCAAACTGCACTTTTACATTCTCAACTGACTTAGTTATTGACCAACCTTGCATTTAAGCGTGAGTTGATTTTATACGAGTTAGCTTTAATCCACCATATTGACACGCACCCGTCGTATGGTACGATCAAAATACCTGTGTATGCCCCAGACGGACAGTACACGCTCCTATGCCCACTACCGGACTAGTTAGTCTTAGCGGCAAGCTAGGGTTGATCCCACGGAGAGTGATGAACCACCTTACTCTTCAGTATACAAATCGAGTTGTCACGATCTCAATCTGTGTATCTGCACAATAAAATAGATGGAAATCAAATATAAAAAGGGGTAAGATTTGGGGTAGGTCATGATCATTGTTGATATGTTAATTCGGTCATGGGCACACTAAGAATCCGTCCATGCTTCGTATAAACTCAAGGCGTGGCCGAAAGGCATTGGGGCATTTCAAGAGTTCAAACTCCACACTTGGGATGGTTGAATCCCTTGTTGTCGTCCTGGTCCGAAGGTCACGCTTCACCCCGGTCACAAGGCCGTGCTTCACTACTCCTTAGATAGTAGTCATACCCGATCTCTCCAAGTATGACCCTCACCAACCTTCTCTTCCAAACATCCCATGTCCCCACCTACAGAGTAGACACCACTCGCGGGATACTCATTTCCGGGACCACGTCCAACCGGTCATTGCAATGCCTACGATACGCGAGATGAGTCCTTTGGTCGATAACCATGGCTTGATGCCTCGTCACAGTTGATGGGTGATTGTTAGAGAAGCCCAAGACTGGAGAAGGACGCAGTATCCCCTTGTCCAATCCTCACCATCCAGATCTACAGCACCATGTCAGGTGCTGCTTAGCTACTCGGTCCTGGCACCTCAAACGCTGCCGTTTGTCATGCCCTGCCTTTGCTTTACATGGTACAGCTCCAACCGAACGGAGATCACCCGTTAGGTTAGAACTGCCCATGAGTTCTGCTCCAGTCCTTCCGGAACTACTGGACTCAACAGATGGCACAAGTGCCTGACGAATATTTCACATATCAATAGTCAATCATTTTCCATACCCAAATCTCACCAAGTAAACTACTCACACATAATTAAATATACAATGATAAGCGAAAGAAAACACATTAATAAAAGAAATACGAAATACTCGTATTAAAAGTACCTAAGGCAATAGCCTTGGATTTGTTCTTCACAGCAGAATGTAAAATGAAAACAGATAAAGATTGTTTTGAACAGAAAATATAAAAGTGTTTTCTTCGGAATAAGTACTGTAGACTGGTAAATTCTCCAACATTGTGCCAGCCGCTTTGGCTGGACTTTTATAGGTGTAGTAGCAGCGGGCAAAACCCTAGGCGGGTGGATTGAAATGGCATGATTGGCAGTTTCCATGTTGAGCGAGATTTGGAATATCTGCGATTGGTTTGATGGATGATTGGCGATCTCCGATTGATTTGTTTATTTAAGGTAAGGCGCTGACCTCCAAATCCTTCCTTTCATGGATGCTTGGCAGATATTGTCGAATCTTCTCCACGCGGCTTTCCTTTTTGAGCTTTGGCGACAGACTGGAAATCTTTGTAGTGGTCAAACTGGTTGCATGCTTCATGGTTGAATTCCTCGTAGGCAAAGCAGCTGCAAAATCTTCTTTGTTGTTGGGTGCATTGCATTAATACCACGAATGCGAATGATGAACAACAACTTAGCTTCAGGGTTCACATGGAATCCACCTTTCAACCTCGTCTCTTGCTTCCATTCATCTCCTACTCTGCATACTCCTTTGCGTAGTCCTTGCAACCGACTGGATTCACTCTAGTTCTGCTCATTCTGACCACCTTTCCTCTGTTTGACCTGGACTGAGCTTCCTTCCTTCGAACAACAATTTCCTTCCCCTGGACAGACTCTAATGACACAAAAAGACATGAAAAATAGGGCCAAACGGCCCAAAATTCGAAGACGCATCACATATTCCGCACAGCACCACTCTTCTGGCTGAGTACTCTTACTCAGTTGTGAATCCAGCTGAGTGTTTTTACTCGATTGAGATATTTTCGATAGTTGTTTTAAAATTTTCTATCTGGTGTATTCCCCCCTCCCCCTCCCCCATACACCAGAACTCATATCGGGACCATCATTGTTGTTGAGATCTTTGATGTTTAAGGCATTGATTTTAAGGGACCCTTCCCTAAATATACTGGATTTGAGTATATTTTGGTTGCTATTGATTATGTGTCTAAGTGTTGAAGCTATCCCCACGAGGACAAATGATGCTCATGTTGTTATCAAGTTTCTGCGGGAGAATATTCTTTGCAGGTTTGGATTCCCTCGAGCTATTATCAGTGACGGAGCAACATATTTTTGCAACAAGGTTTTTGAGAAGCTAATGATGAAAAATGGCATCGTGCACAAGGTGGCAACTCCATACCATCCTCAAACTTCTGGCCAAGTTGAAACCAATAATAGGCTGGTTAAAGGAATATTGAAGAAAACAGTGAAGCCGTCTAGAAAGGATTGGTCCTCTAAGTTGAATGATGCTTTGTGGGCCTATCGTACTACTTATAACAGTGATTTGGGGATAAGTCTGTATCGGCCTGTGTATGGAAAGGCGAGTCATTTACCAGTGGAGATTGAGCATAAGGCTTATTGGGCGATCAAGTCAATGAATTATGACTTGATTAGAGTTGGACAAGAAAGAGCTTTGCAACTTTCAGAAATTGATGAACTCCGAAATGAAGCTTATGAAAGTGCAAGGATTTATTAGGATAAGGTGAAGAGGTTTCATGATAAGCAAATTGTGAACAAGGATCTCAAATCGGGAATGAATGTGCGTTTTTTTATTCTCGTTTGAAATTGTTTTCGGGTAAACTAAGGTCAAGATGGAGTGGACCATTTGAAGTGGAAGAGGTGTATCCGTATGGAGCTGTTAAGTTGTTCAATCCGTTGAAAACGGAATCTTTACAGGTTAATGGGCATAGGGTGAAATTATATGTTGAACGAGTATCAAGATTGATTGGAGTAGAGCCTATACGGCTCGACAAGGCTATGTAATAAAAGATGAATGGGCAACCCATGGTGTTTGTTATTTTGGTTGTTGATATTTTATGTTTATTCTGCGGATATGTTACTGTTAGAGAGAGTTTTGGATTTCGGTTTTGAAATCCCGTTGGATTTGAGCGGTCGTGCAGTTATGTTTCGAGAAATTGTTTACAGCTAGTGTGGGAAATGAGTGAGCACTGGATAAATATAACAAAATTGGGAGCCGCTGGCACTGGAATTGAACGGTCACTGGGTTAAGTTTTGCTTAAGTTGTTTCCGCTGGCATTGAACTTTTGCGAGCGTTGGCGCTGGGGTCGAGCGAGTGCTGGATCTTAGCTGTTTCCGCACTCGCTGGGTCTCCGCAACCTCTAGCCAGCAGATATAATGGGGAAATCTGTCGAGCCCTAATTTCTACCTCCCCCTTCGTCCATTTTTGTTTTTCACCATTCTCAACTTTCACTATCCTCACCAATTTTCACTCACGAATTCACTCCCATTGTAATACCCCGATCTTTTATATGTCTTTAAGTTCATTTTAATTGAGTTTATGTGCCTAATTATGTGCCTTTATGTGATAAAAATTTCCTAGAAAAGAAATTTTCTCATGAAATTACTAAAATGCCCTTGAGTGCCTTAACATGATTTTTTTCATTTCGGTTATCCGAATCGATTGTGTGATGAATTGATTGAATATGAATATATGAGTTTGAGTTTCTGAAAATTTAGAGAAGTTTCGTTTTAGATGAATAGTAACTTTTCCCGAGTTTTCACTATTCATTGAACTTTTCTGAATTTCGTCTAATTAGATTCTTTTGAGTCTAAAAATTATTTTAGAAGCTTTGAGATATGTTTGAGAGTCATCAGGGTTCGTCTAAGATAAATTCAAGTTGAAGGTCCAGAAAACCCTAATATGAATAGTGAATTCCGAGTTTTTATTCGTTGCTCGAAATTTTAATTTAAAAACTAGATGTCTGGATTCCTTGATTTATTTGACCGAACTGAGATTGATGGGTAGTTATAGTCGTCATCATCTGGCTTTGAAATTGAGGATTCGCTGAAGGATGCGATCCTTTTTCTGGCTGTAGAACCAATTCCATATCTAGGGCTCGATTTAGGGCTTTCGCATAAGTCAGACCACTTTGACTGGCAAGAACTACTCGAATATCATGCCTTAATCTTTCTCGGAACAACTTGCACATTTTCTCATTGGTATCTACTTTATCAGGCGCAAAATGAGCTAACTTACGAAATTCACGGTCGTACTCGGCCACAGTCTTCTTTCCTTGCCTCAGATTTGCAAATTCATTTGCCTTCTGCTTACGATAACTCCTCGGCACATATTTCTCATACAAAGCTTCCTTGAATTGCTCCCATGTCAAGTTTTCACGCTCTTCAGGCGTATATATCCTTTGTCGAGCTTCCCACCAGTAGTCAGTTATTCCCTTCAGTTGATAAGTCATACATTCGAGACGTTCACGATCGTCGCATCGGAGGAATCTAAAAATTCGCTCAAGAGAACGAATCCAGTCCTCGGCTTCTGCCGGACTGCCTTTACCTTCGAAGGTTGAGAGATTCTGACGAAGAAAAAGTTCTTCTACTCGACGTTCATTTGGAGGGGGCGGAGTAGGGTCTCGCTATCCCTCCTCCTCATTTCTTTCGGCTGTTATATTCCTTCGTCTCGGCGGCATTCTAAAGAAATGCAAAAGAAAAATTTTAAGCAACTCTGAAAGAACGAATTAACTCACTTGGAACCTTTCTCGATTTTGAAAATGTTTCCTTTTTGGAGAGGAATATGATTCTCGATCGATACTTATCAACACATTGAAAGAAGTGTAATTTTAGCAATCACTGAAATCAACTCAATCATTTCAAGTTCATATGTCTCAATCAATCTATTTCTCAACTAAAAAATAATCAATCATCATTGACATGCATGCCATTATTCATATATTCTCAAGACAAGTATTTCTTAACATTTAATAACAATTATAATCTCAAACATTATTACATCATTATTCTCATATTTTCAAAATAAATCTTTCTCAATACTCCAAGCAATCATGCACTCAAATATTATTTCAATTAATATGCATATATCACATTATCTTTTTACTCAAACTTTATTATTCATAGAACATTGTCAAAGAACAATTTATTCAATTAGCTCAACTCTTATCTCATTACTCAATCTCGTCTCAATCATAAATTGGGAATCTCAAATACTCAGATTAATAAAAATATTTAGGAGACTCAAAGTTGATTTTAGCGGCCTAACGGCTTCTTTTTCATATCACCCGAACGATGGCCTCTTTAGAGGACTTATAACAAAATAAGGGATAAATATTCACAACTAAAAATTTCCCTACACGTTAACACGACGGTCTACATCTCGAATCGAACTAACATGAGCTAACACTTCGCGTCCGATTCTACTAGCTAACCAAACATCAAGTCATAAATATATACATCACTGCAGAAAAATAAAAAGAGTTCAATTCTTAGACAGAAAAGTAAATATTGTTCGAGATTTCCACAACTTCCTTGAACTGATCTTAAACATCGGGATGATCCTCACTCGGGTCATAATCATCACGCTGCTCCTCATCGGGGTCCTTTTCTGGATCCTCTTCAGCATCTTCCTTCTCCTTGGCGTCTCCATTGCTAATGGTGAACCGCTCACGCTCGGCTTCCCTTAACTCTTCCTCAAAGTGGTGGAGAGTATAGTTGACGGCTTCCCACGGATTGGTTATGTCTCCAGTGTCCTCGTTCTCAAATCGAGCATTGATGTTCTACAATTCTGACTCGTCTCACAGGGGAGTCTCGGGGTTGCTCTCTTCATGACGGAGGTAGGATGCCATATCGGCTGAAGCGTCAAACTCTGGCTCACGTTCCTGATCGGATCTTACTACTGGGGTTGGAGCAAACGTATACGGAGCAGAGAAGTAGTCGTTTGGCAAGGCCTGGAGGTATCCGCTGCCCACTGTAGCATCGGCTGCCGGATCCTCGGAAAACTCATCGTCGTCGCTGTCGCCGGCGTGGGTCGGCCTGGAGGGCTCGGCTAGGGACTGAATCGGAGAGGGCGTATGGTCGCGGCGCATGAATTCCTCAAGCTGATCATGCGAAGGCAGCAAGACTCTGACAGGGTTGTGAAAACTGTTCGACTGAGTAGCGGGCGAGCTAGACGAAGCAAGTGCATCAAAAGCACGTATAGGGAGCACACCTCCCGAGTACGGGTAGTCCTGATAGGCGGCTCGGGGCTCTGGCTCGGAACAGGGCGGTCAAGGGTCACGGGGAGGAACTGGGCCGTCCTGAAGCACAGGCAGGGGACTATGGACAAAACCATTCGGCACGGCGGGGAGGTCAATGGCGTAAGGTCCTAGAGGCGGAGCACCGTACTGTATATACTGCCCGGAGATAGTAGAGATGAACACATTGCCGTCGCCATAGAGGTAGCCATCGAGGTATCAGTGTCCGAGAAATCTGGGCACAAGCGATGCTGCCTAATCACGCCACTCCTGAGGTAGGGTATGAATCAGATGAATCATCCCGTCTAATGCACCCACATCCATGTACTAGACTTTCTCCCAAATCTTATGATAACGAGCTAGAAACTCAGCGATTGTCTCGTGATACATCTTTCTCACATGCAGGTACTCCTGCATCCACTCTCGGTCGTCCATCCTATACGAGTTTTAAACAAGTTAAGCACACTAAAGCAATTAAACAGGCATGCTAAAATTTCCAACCACCACATACTCGTTCTTGCTTTCCACAGACGTATTATTGCTCAGGGTACTTGGCAATTCCATTTCACGAAATCGTTTGCACAAACGTTCTATCCTTTCCGAGTTCCACACAAAACACACATTAAGGAGGACATTCTAAACCAATCTACTTATTTAAACTACTTATCAAGCTTTTATCTCTAGATGAGCGCAAATAATAAACTCAATAACTCAATTAACACTTTAACTTGAAAGCTTTAAAAAATAAAGCATACCCGGTTGCCGGATTAGATGGTGGATTGCTTGGTGTGTTACTGACTCAAATAAGTCTAGGAAATAAATCTAGACTCGACTCATCAAAGAAATTTAAGCTTCAGAGCAGACGACCTGCTCCGATACCACTATGTTACTAACACTACTAAAACATCCACTAACTTAACTCACATAAGGGTTCATGCTTGGGAATCAAGGGATTATTAACTGAAAATGATAACAAATAAGGCATGCTTCCAAAATAAAAGGAATCACCCAACGAGCATAGATAATTTACATATCAAGTCCAAAAAGATATAAGTTGTCAAGATTACATGAAACAAAAGTTAAGAAAAGCAGTAAATTGTTTTGAGCACATCGCTCATAAATTCAGACAAGTAACAGAGTATAATTCAAAAACATATCAAATGATTGTATTGCAGCGGAAACATCGACTCAAATCCCAACAACTACATGTATGAAGACATGTAATCGCCAGCCAACTTTCGACTAAAAAAGACAACACGGCACCAAGCTGTCCACGCCATCCACATCCCGCTAATCTGCACGTTTAGAAATACATGCAGGGTTGAGTACTTCATACTCAGTGAACACGTGCCAAAAACATTTGAAAAACTTGCTCTTAGAGCTATACAATTGAACTTGTCTTGCCATAGCAGCACAAGTACTAAAGAAGTTAAAAACATTTACTTGTGAATGCAAAAACATTTTATTTTCTAAGTGGACTGCGCAGTCAAAACATAATATATATTCAATACAGGTATGATGTCACAGCCCCAAATCCCGAGGGACGGCAAAGCCGGGGAGCGACTAGGGGTTGGATTAAAGAAGCGGGGAAGAAGGGGGATTGAATAGATAGACAGACAATTATAACAGTTTATTTCTATGAACTTGATACCATTATATTAAAGGAGAGTCGATCTCGAAGGATCGCTCGAAAGTTATTCTCAAAATATAACTAAGTTAAAGTACGGAACTTAGACTTCAAAATTATACATTAATAGAAATTGTTTGGCAGCGGAAATGTAAACTAGCATACTAGTCTTCTTCTTCAATTATAGCCTACTCAACCACCACCGCCTTCGTCTCTCAACCTGCACATTTAAAAACAAACATGCAGGGCTAAGTACACGAAGTACTTAGTGGGCACGTTGCCGAAAACATAGTATAATAGTATTGATTATCAGGCATCATAAACAGTAACGCTCCGGGGGTTTTGCAATAAAGACCCGAGCTTACTAAACATTTTATTTCTTTCACAAATCGCAATAGCTTGGCCAAGCACTTTATACATGTTACGTTCAATTTGCCCAACTTCTGTTTCAACGCAGGGGAAGAGTTAATTTCTTCCGCGAACGTTCAACTCACCGCGGCATGGCTACCCCTCAACAGGGTACCACACACTCCGGCTACCGTGTACACTTAACTCTGGAAAACCCCGTACGGTTAACTCAGAGTCCGATCGATTTAGTTAATCCCAGTTGACTAACTCAGAAAGGCACAAACGAACTAACATAAAACAAATCATTTAATGCCATGATAATCATTTCAAATCACAGTTATCAAAGCTGTAAACAAAAGGTTTTCGAGCATTGCTCATTTTGTTTTTATATAGAAAGCCCACCTTGAACGTTTACAGAACTAAACTCGAGCTTCCGTCTTCCGTCCTGTCTTCTAAACTCGACCTCCTCCTTAAACGCAAATAATAAGACTTCGATAAGTGGTCGAGTCGATTAAAGAAAAAGGATTATTGAAATCGGTTAAAGTCTTTTAGGTCTTTGCACGCTTAACTAGTTACTTTTGATTAATAAGGAACGAGACTTGAACTCATCTCGATTAGGATTAACTCGGATCCTTACTCGACACTTAGGTCAGTAAATAATAAGAGTCGAGAACTTATAACGACTTAAAAGTTCAAGAGAAATCAAGTTGAAGAGAGTTCAACTTAAGAAATTAGGTTTTAGAAACTTCCTGCACAAGGCAGTAGTTCTGGAGTTAATACAGAACTGCCCGAACTAACCCTAGGGCTCGATAAAACTTGACGTATAATTTTCTATGTTCGATAAATGCTACGACACTTTAAACTTACGAAATTGTACTCTTACGGCAGTCAACACATTAATCATTTATCGAGAATACTTTATCCTTTCTCGGTTTAATAATACGACAAATATTCCCTCGTTGTTTCACTAGTCGATTACTAAACCAATTTTATTTCATTTCCAACTTAATCAATTAACTTCTAACTTATAAATCAATTCGTGTCATTATCATTATCTAACTCTTATACACATTACTACTCATTAACTAGTTAAATTCAATTAAGAATTAACCTTTTACACTTAATATTAATCAATTAATTCATTAAATAAAATTCCAATTTTCATGAATAAAATATTATTTTTTTATTTAATTTAATTTAATATTATTATAATATTATAATATTATTTAATATTTTATTTTATTAATATGATTATTATTATTTTATTTTATTTTTAATTAATTTCGAATTTAATTAATTAATTAATTTAATAATTAATTAATTTATTTTATCTTTAATTTTAATCAAATTCAAATCTTCATGTTCTTGTTCAAGAACACCAAAAACACCTAGAACACACACTAAAATCCTATGAGCTAATTTCCATTGATTTTCATGTATAATTCATTTATTTCATCCATTCTTGATTCCATACCTTATAATTAATCACTAATTCCATTAATACCAAGTTATAACATAATCTAACAACATAATCTAAAATCATAAAATCAAACCCTATCACTACATAAATTTCGGTTCTAATAAATTAATTAGGGAATTTATTTTCACTCGATTCTAAACCGTAGAATCCATTTCTAATCCTTCCAACAACAAGAATATAAACTTAAATCATCAATCCTTTAACTTCCTACATTTTCGAAAATTACAAAAATAAAAAGAAAAGAATTTTAATCGGATGGAAAGAGAGCTAAGATCGTTACCTTGCTAGATATGATCTTAGGTTCGATATTGAACGGATGATTAAGAAGTTGTGTCGATTCTTGGATGAACTTGAGCACAAAATGAAGAACAAACACTAAGGAATAAAATGAAGAGGGGAAGCTGTCTTTGGGAGGAAATGAGGGTGAAATGGTGTTGTTGGTGGTGTATTTATACTACAAGGTTGAAGAATTAAGGTGGTGACTCATGGTGGTGAGTCATGGGGTCAAACTTGGAGACAAAGTAAGAAAAAGAAATATCCTAGGATGACTGGGGGGGGGGGAGGGTTGGGGGGTTGGGAGGGAGTTTTTAATTCAAAAAAATATCCCGTTTTACGGGTCTTAAACCGCGTTGTAAAAATCGAGAAATAAATTCCTAGACGGGTACATTTCCGGCGGAAACTAATTCGACTAATAGATCCAGAATAATTAATATACCTGAAAAGTATATTTCAAACTTAAAAATCTAAAAAGATTTTGGCACAACTCAGTCCGGAATTTAGTTTTCGTATGCGAAAACTTTAATACAGTAGTCGTTTAACCGACTTTTGGAATTTTTTTTTAGAAACGGATTTCACCGTTGATCTTAGAATTGAAATTCATTATTCTAGGCGTGCAAAGCCATATTTAATTTTTTTAAATTTTATTTTATGACGGAAGAGAAATCCGGGGTATTACATATGAATCATCTACCACATTATCTCTGTGTCGAAAAGTAGGCCTCCTTCTCAAACACTGTGACCGGCTAAACCTAAGTAAAGCTCACAGTCACCTCAAACAATTTAAATACCACACGTGGTTTCCTGTCTTTCACAAGGCATTCATATCTCAAGCAGATGATAAAGCATATTAAACTCACATAAAAATGGCAAGTCAATTGAATTTAAAATTTCACATAATAATACTCAATAAATAATAGCATTCATTGGAGTTTAGAAAAGTCCACTTGTCTTCCGAAGAACTAGCTAGACGACTTACTCTTTTGAATGTCCTTGCTACTTTTACGTCCCGCTCGATCCTTCACAATATAACATTGATTAAAGACAAGACTCTCAACGTGTAAGACGTAAAGTAGATTTTGGTCTCGGCTGAAGGACTTCTACTTGACTCGGGTCTTTTTATTTTTAACTTTTCTAAATCAATATCCTTTCTCGACTTTCTCGTTCTCGGTTATCGACTCTACTCGGTTACTAAACATTTCGTCTCACATTCTCGTTTCTAAAATCATCGTTATTGGGGTTGGATTAAAGAAGCGGGGAAGAAGGGGGCTAACTGACTTCACATACATGATAAAACATCGATGAACCATGAATAAGACTTTAAGATAAATAAGAAAGAGTTAATCCCTAGGGATTACTCGACAAAAGTACAAAAAGAAACTAAGTTCAAATTTACATACTTAGACTACTGAATATTGTTCAAAAGTACATCTCAACAGAAATTCAAAGTTTGGCAGCGGAAGGGTTCTAACTAAGCATCATATCCTTTAACTCAACATCAACCGTCGCCGCTCACCATCGCTTCAACCTGCACATTTAGAAAACAATGCAGGGCTAATTACAAACATACTTAGTGGGCACGATGCCGAAATCATAATCATAAATATAGATAAATATGGCATTTTATAAGCGTAGCACATCGGAGTTTTATTGAAAGAATCCGTGTCTACTAAACATTTTCTGACTTTTCTCATAAATCACTCGCGCGAGCATTTTCTGACTAATGTTACGTTCAATCTTGACCAATTCTAATTCACCGTGGCTGGTACCCCTCAACAGGATATCACATACACCACATGTTACAAAGTGCACTAACTCTGGAAAGCACTTAGCAGCTAACTCAGAGCCGATCGTTAGTTAATCTAAAATAGACTAACTCTAAATCTGGAAAATACGAATGTTAACTCAGATAGGTACAAGAGAACTCACATAAAAACATAAAACAGTTCATGCCATAATATCACTTTGAAAACACAGATATCAAAGCGATAAAGAAAGATTTTCCGAGCATTGCTCGTTTTATTTGTATATAAAAGCCCACCTTGATTTACAGAACTTAATACAAAAGCTTCCAACTTTGGATCTTCCGTTTTTTCTCTACAGTTGGCTTCCTCCTTCATCGTAAAATAAACATACTTAAAAACGGGTTGTAAAGATAATCGATTAAAGAGAATCGAAGCAAGTTTTAGTTGTTTCATTCTTTAGGCATTTGCACGCTTACTAGATTCGTTTTACTTAAACGGGAAACGAGACTCGTACCAATCTCATTTAGAACTCGGAAGATCTCATACTCGACTCTCGGGTCAGTAGAGAAGGTAGTCGATATCTTAATACAACTTTTAAAGATTATAAGAAACTAATTTGGAAAGAATCAACTTAGGCGATTTACGTTTTAGTTCATTGAACGACTTATGAAATTTCTCGTTTATTAATTCTTTAACAAAAGGATAAAAGATAAGATCTTGACTGGTTTTCATTACTCAAGTCCTGTACTTGACTCTAGGGTCAGTAGGGAGATGTTCGTTAGATAAAACGACTTAAACGATTGAAAGAAACTAAGTTGTGAACTAAACAACTTAGAAAACAAGAAACTGAATTTTCACTGCGCAGTCCAGTAACTCTGGAGGCTGTCCAGAACAGAGGATTTAGAAATAGGGGGTGAGCCCTATACCATTAGAAAGCTTAGGAAGTCTAGTTCGCACTCCAATTTACGGATCACAAATCCGATAAACGAGCTGGAAGTTATTACAGTTTCCGGCAAGGGTCGCAAAACTGCCGTGAAAACCCTAATTGCTTGGTAGGTTCGACGTATAACGTCTTAGGTTCGTTCTAAGCTATCGTATTCAATTTTTTTAGAAACTGGACTCTCAAGGCAGTCATCATGTACTTCCGTACGTGACAAACTTCTTCTCAACTCGCTCAAAAGCACGACGTTCTAACGTTGGATTTCAACTAACAATTACTAAACCAACAAAGAAAATTCAAACGCGTTCTAATTCTCGACTATAACTATAGCTCATATTATATCAACTCGAAAGCTTATGACATCAACTAAAAAGTTGTTCTAAATTTCATTATAAACACTAATATCAAATTACAAAACCCATCCGACTTCTCGATTATTAGTTACAACTAAATGTTCGTCTCTTACGCGATTTTTCAAAGTTGTCGGATTTCGTTCAAATTTTACGACGTTAAACTACGTCTAACGTGAATCATTTTCATGTATGCAAACATATCATAACATCATTATAACTCAACTTATAAAGTGATCTTTATCTCTTATGTTTCATTAAACATTTTTAGAAAATTCTCAATTAAATTCTATAATTATCTAACATGATTTACAACATAATTTAACCAACAAATCATCACTTATATCAAACATGTGGAAACTCCTAATTATCCTATAATTTTCGGTATACATGCATATATTGTGGGGGTGATTTTCTTCTCCAATTAACAACATTTATTCACTAATCAACCTATTATAACAACCATTAATCAATTGCAATTCCATTATCAATTAACATACAAAAATCCCTAAATTCAATTCAAAACCCTAATTGAAAATTCACAAACACATAGGGCTTTCAATTATTTTTCATTCTAATTACTAATTAAACATTTACTAAGCATGAATCCATCATCAAAAGAAGAAAAACAAAAATCCTACAAAATGCCCAAAAATTTCGGTATTCATGCAAGATTTAGGGTTCTTGTTTTTGTTTCACTTTAATCCCTAATTATCCAATCTAATACATCTAATTTCATTATTCTAAGATCAAAACATCTATTCTAATACCTTATTTTTCGAACACAAGAAGAAAATTAAGAGATGAGAAATCCATTTGGATAGAATTGTGGAGGAGAGAAATACCTTAAGAATTAAAGAAAGAAGTATGGAATTGAATGGATGGATGGTGATTTGTGTTCTTCTTCAAGTTCTTGGAGAAGTCTTCAATGGTGGATGGAAGGAATGAAGAAGATGAAGATGAATGGAGGAGTGGTGCTGCCGAGAGTGTGAGAGAGAGATAGATGAAATGGTTTTGTTCAATTGTGTGATATGATGAATATGTTGAAAATGTGGAAAGTGTAGGATTTGGTGTCACCTACACAAGTCAAACATGCATGTTTGCCACTAATTATGGTGATGTGTCGGCTGCCATGCAAAAATTTAGAGGGTTACGGGTTTTTCCGGCGCGATCCGACGATACGGGAAAACGAACGACGAAAAACGTTGCTCGGTACAAAATCGTCGCGATTCGATTTGACTTAAAAATTCTAACGTATGAACTTAATCGGAAAATAAATTTACAAAAAATATTTTGACAAAAACTCGGGACGACACAGTCCGAGTTTCGTCCGGAAAAACATAAAAACGAACTTTCTCGGGCGTGTTCGTATCGCAATTTCGTGATTGTAAAAATTAGACGGTCTTCCGTTCTAAGTTTACGAACTAAAAACTTTTCGTACGCTCTAACCCTAAATACAGTAGTCATCTAGCTAACTTCTGTAATTTATTTTTAATAACGGATTCGACCGTTAGCCTTAGAATTCAAAAATTGTAAACTTAGGCGTGCAAAGCCATTTATTTAATTAACTTAAAATTTTAAGAACGTAAGGAATTTACGGGGCATTACATAGCAATTCTCGTTATTCAAAAGGATACTATCTATCTCGACTATGCTACTCAAGTTCTCACTCGAATTCTCAATTTAACTATCGTCATATCAAATCAATCACGTCACATATAAGCATTCTCATCAAATGAACAAGTCATCAAATAACGAAGCGTAAGTATTTCATTCACATAGAAATTCATTCAAGCATAATAACTAAAATATGATTTATATTTCAAATATAATCAACAATTAACTCAACATGGCTCGACTATATTTTTGAAAAATGTTAACTTTAGTTTCATAGAATAATATCACTAACTTCATAATAAAATTCAAATAATATAATTTTTTTAATTTAAGACTCAAATAATTATTTAATTATTTCTCGACTCAAAATACGACGTTATTTCAAAACACGTTGTCTTTTCTCAACTACATACACATTCTTGTATGCGTACTCTTATCTTAATCATTTATTTTACATTAATAAAGTTTCTTTCTTATTCTCAATTAAACTCTTATTTTCTATATTTAATAGAAATTTAACTTCCTATAAAACTCGACTCTTAGTAATTTCGTTTTAAAAAATTCTCGTTTTCTTTACTCAACGTAAACTCGACTTTTAACTTAAAACTCAACGCTTGTTAACTTTATCGTCTTATCTCAAATTCAAAATATTTGAAAGCAACTTGGTTATTCTCATTCAAGCATTAGTAATAAACCATCCAATAATCGACATATTATCAAGAACGAACATTTGAACATTATTCATTTACTAAACTCGATTCTCATATTGAAGCATCATTATTCAACCTCAACACAAGACTTCATTTTTAATCTCATATTTTACTACTTCTTATTTTATTTAGAAAATATCTCTTGAATTAATTTCGAGTAAATGAACTCAAACTCGATTCTATAATTATTCTTTTCTTTAAAAGAGAATTTAATTCTCTTAGATTAATTATTTCTCACATATTCTTGTTTAATTGAACGGACTTATCCTCGACTATCTCGTCTTTTATTTCGTACTCATCTTTTAAATTTTATCTTCTCGATTCTAATTTCTGTTTTATTTCTCAACTAATATTATTATATTTCTGTTTTTAATTTCTATAATTACACTCATATAATTTCTCTTTTAATCAACTACTTCTTAACAAAGAAACATCTTTCTTTGCTTTTACTCAAATCTATATCTCATAACTAATTCATTAATTTTTCTTTTTATTTTTATCTTTATTTTGTTTTATCAATTTTTGAATTTTTAATTAATTTATTTTATAATTAATTTTATTAATCTTTAAATCTTCATGTTCTTCACCACGAACACCAAGAACACACACTCATAAACTCATAATTTCACCAAGAACACCTAGAACACACACTAACCTTCAAAACTTATTTCTTCGATTTTTTTAGCATTTTAATGCCTAGAATTTCATTTTCTACATCTCTTAAATTCTTCTCAAACATCTAATACTCCAAATTCAACACAAACATGCTCATATCATCCATAACATAAAATTCATCAAAAATCATCAAAATCATTTTTCTTCCATAAACTCATTTAGTTCGATTTTTTTCTCAAAAACAACATAACAATTTAAATCATCCATTCCATCATAATCTCATAATCACAATATACTCATAAACATCATGAAATCATCAAACAATAAATCAAAGTAATTATTCCTCCACAACTCATATTTTTCGGCTTCATCATAGAATTTAGGGTAAATTATTTCCTTCATTTTCTCATGCATAATTATCATTTCAATCATCATAATAAATACATATAAGCAAGAAATTATCAAGAAATCATGAAAATTATTTTTCTTTCTTTTTTTTCCTCACTTTCGGTCCTAATCTTTTTTTATGGGGTATTATTTTGTTTTCCCTCTTAATTCTTAGATTAATTCCTAGGGTTTGATTTTCTCATAATATCCTCACATCTTCATCATCAATTTTCACATCAAAAACCCTAGTTTGTCTAAACATAATTTAAATCATGCATATTTTCTTTCTGTAGGGCTTATAGATTACATATATACAAGAAATCAAATGAATAAACATACTTAAGAGAATTAAATCAAACTCCTCTTCTTGATTGAAGCTTGGCCGAAAATGAAGGGGGATTGAGCTCAAATCTTTCGCTTGGATTTTTCAATGGAGGATTTCATCTTTAACCTCAAGAAAAATGATAACAAAATTTAATCATCTCACTAGGGCTTGAATGCCAAAAAAAATGAAAATAAAGGAAGATGATTTTGCTTTGGATTGAAGAATTAGTTTACCTCTTGAATTAGGATTTGAGGAAATGAAGATAATGATGATCTTGGAGCTTGAAAGCTTGATCTTCAATGGAGATTTTCCTCTAAACTATGTGTGTGTGTGTGGCGGTGAAGTGAGGGAGAGAAGAGAGAATTATTTTTCTTCCTCTTCTTTGTTCATACGATAGAGAGAGAGAGTAGAGAGAGAGATATGAGAGAATATGGTGATGTCTATATCTTAACCAAGAATGAAATAAAATGACTAAGTAGAATTGTAATACCCCAGATATTTTCTCGCGACGAGAAATAAAAATTTTCTAAATTAATTAAGGCTTTGCACGCCTAAGTTAAGGAAATCCAATTCTAAGACTAACGGTGAAATCCGTTACTGAAAATAAATTCCAGAAGTCGGTTGAACGACTATTGTATTAGGGTATTCGCGTCCGATAGAATTTTCGTTCGAAAACTCAGATCGAAAAACCGTCAGACTTTACATTCACTTATTTTGCGATACGAGTAAGTTAGTATAAATCAGTTTTATTTATTTTTCCGGACGAAATTTGGACTGTGAAGTCCCGAGTTTTTATCGGATTTTGGAAAACGAATTATGCTTTCCGAGTAAGAGAATTATTTTTAATCTAGTGGTCGAATTAGATTTCGTCAAAAATATAACCGTCTAGGAAATTAATTTCTCGATTTATATACGCCGTATTAGATCCATAAACGAGATATTTTAGACTAAAAATATCTCCCCAAAACCGCCACCTACACCCCATGACTCATCCTTGTTAGATTTTTCTTACTTTATGTAATTCTATCTCATAACACCTCATCACATTTTCTTTCTTCTCCCTCACTCCAACCGCCATTCTCCACCTCCCTCTCTCTCATCTCTCTCTTCCACCATTGTTGAAGTTCTTCAAGCTTTCAAGCTCCACAAGTTATTCATCTTCCGATCGATCTTAATTCCGAGTTCATAATCGTTAAGGTAAGAGTTTCCTCTATAGTTTGAACCGAACAAAATTTCATTCCTTCAAGTCAAGTAAAATTTGAAAATATTAAGTAGATGTAGGTTGATGTTCTAAGTATAATACATGTTATTTCATGCCTAAGATTGAATTTCTATGGTTGGAATTTAATAAAAATCATCCTCCTTAATTCTTAGTAAATACCGAAATTTATATAAAATTGTAGGTGAAGATTTAGTTCGATTTTAGATGATTGATTTGTGGATTTGTGTTCTATGTATTGATAGATTGATGTGGGAATTAATTGAGAATTTTCTAAAAATAGAAACCAAATTGTGAGAGAGAAAGAAGTAGGGATTTGATGGAGTAATTGTTATGATTTGGATGATGTAATAAGATTTATGAGATGTAGTAAGTGTGTAGATGAACATATAATTAAATTAGATTTTTCTAAAAATAAAATAGAAATCGTAAGAGACGAAGAACCGATGATAAGTTAAGATTCGATAATAATTTGAGTATATGGTTTTCATATTGGTAAATCTTAGTAGTTGTTGAACGCAATTAGAAAGTTTGAGCGAATTCGAAGAATATTAAATTTCTAGTAAGAGACGAAGAATCGTCGATAAGTTTAGTATGGATAATGATATATGTTTATGATTTGAGTATTCGCTAATCTTAGTAGTTAATGAACATAATTGAAAAATTTACGAATTCTAAGAAAGTTGTGTTTTAAGTAAGAGGCAAAGAAACGAGTTTAATTGTCGATAGGAAAGTCGAATAAGGAAAATAATTTGATTTTAGTGTTTAATGTTAATAAATAAATAAGATTGTAGTTGATGATATTTCCATTCGAAAAATGAATATAGAAGTTAAAAGATTGAAATCGAAATTGAATTGGAATTTGGTTTAGTAATTGATTAGTTAAAAAAGACGAGAAAGTGCTTGTCGTATTATTAATCAAGAGACGTGAAGGTATTCACGATTAAGAAATATGTGTCTTAACTGTAATTTGATAATAATTTCGTGCACAAAAAGGTTATATAGCATTGATCGAACCTAGGGAATTGTGTATCGAGTTTTATCGAGCATTAAACAGTTTTGCGACCCTTTACGGAAACTGTCATAACTCTCTGCTCCCTTAACGAAATCAAGATCCGTAAATTGGACAGTATACTAGACATCCGTAGCTTTCTTTTGGTACCAAATTCATCCCCTATTTCGCAGAATTCTGTTCTGTATGAATTCCAGAACTACTGTCTTGTGCAGAGATGTTCAAAAACCTATTTTTTTTTAAGTTGAATTCTTTTTAACTTAGTTCTTTGAGAACTTCTAAGTCGTTATAAGTTATCGACTTCCATTATAAACTGACCTAAGTGTCGAGTAAGGAACTGAGTTAGTTCTAATCGAGATAAGTTCGAGATAATCAATAGAGTTTAGTTAAAGTGCAAAGGCCTAAAAGTCTTAAACCGAATTCGAATTTCTGTTTCTTTTATCGTTGCGACCGTTTTCTAAAGTTATTTTATTTGCGATAAAAGAAGGAAGTCGGAGTTGAAGACAGGACGGAAGACAGAAGGTTAAAGTTTGTTCTGTAAACAATTGAGGTGGGCTTTTCTATATATCAAATCAAATGAGCGATGCTCGAAAATGTTTACCTATCGCTTTATAACTGTGTTTTAAAGTGATTATCATGGCATGAAAATACTTTTTTTTGTGAGTTCTTTTGTGCCTTTCTGTGTTGGTTCAATCAGATTCTGAGTTAGCCCACAGAGTGCTATCCAGAGGATCGGGTTCTGAGTTAGCCCAGAGAGTGCTATCAAGAGTTACCAACTAATTGATCGGATTCTAAGTTAGCACACAGAGTGCTATTCAGAGTTAGTGTACACGGTAGCCGTTGTGCGTGGTACTCTGTTGAGGGGTAGCCAGCCACGGTGAGAAACGTGCGCGGGAGAAGTATACTCTCCCCCGGCTTTGAAATAGAAGTTGAGCAAGTTGAACGTAACAACAGTCAGAATATGCTTCGAAGCTATTTATGAAAAGAAAATATTTAGTAAGCACGGGCCTTTGAAAGAAAAACCCCGTTGTGTTACCTTGAGAATGCCTGATTAATCTATAAGCTTATGATATGTTTTCGGCACTGTGCCCACTAAGTATGTTTATACTTAGCCCTGCATATGTTTTATAAAATGTCCAGGTTGAGTGACGGGAGCGGCGGAGGTTGAGTAGAATTGTAAATAAGGAAGAAAAACAATGTGTCAAGTTCTACATTTTTCCGCTGCCAAACACTTTTTGTGTCAATGTATATCTTTTTGGGTCTAAGTCTCGTACTTTGAACTTAGTTTCTTTTGAGAACAACTCTGTCGAGCTATCCTTCGAGGTCAACTCTCTTTCTTTTTAATAAAGTCTGTTCATAGATATTAGTTGTTGTTTAGTTATTGTGTTTATTTATTTTATTCCCTCTTTTTCCCCGCTTCTTTAATCCAATCCCTAGTCGTACCCCGGCTTTGCCATTCCTCAGGATTTGGGGCTGTGACAGAGTGGTATCAGAGCAGTCGGTTCTGCTCTAGTCGTAAGTTATTTTTTTAGTGATACCACAGAGTGGTATCAGAGCAATCATTTCTGCTCTGCATCCAAAAATTCTTTCAAGTTAGTCCGACAGAGCATTTGTTTACGCTCTGCACCCGAGTCTTCATGCAAGAAAAGTTTAGTTCGATTCACTAAACGTAAGAAAGTAGTTAACCACTCAAATTCCCGCTACGTCGACTCAACCGAAGAAGATAAGAAAGAAAAGTTTCAGAAGTGTTGTTTCTTTTTACAGAAAGTTTATGAATAAGTATGCAAGCATGTTATGAACAATAGTGCCAAGTATGAATTGATTGAAGTATGAGATATACTTTTGTTGAGTACCAAGTATGAATTAATTGAAGTATGATAGTTATACTTTTGCTGAGTAAAAGTCTGAACTGATTAAAGTATGATTGTTATACCTTTGTGGTATTAGATGAAATTATGTGAGTTATAATTTCTTTTGATTGAGATACATGTCGGCATGAGAATCTAAGTTATTTTCGAAGGCTTTTCCCGATTCCTTGAGAACATAGATGTTTTAAGAAGCATTGGTTCCAAATTGTTTTAAAAGACGCGATCAAAAGAAAAGAAGTACATAATCGAGTATAGACTAATGTTACTTACGTATAAGTGACATGAACGAAGTCACCTTCATTCAGAGTCGACTTTGTTTTATTCATTAAGAACCATTCGAGTATTTGATTAACTTTAAATTAGTATTTTCTTCGAGAAGATTGAGTATTCCAAGCTAAGAGTTGTAAAATGTCGAAAGTTTCTTTTTAAGAATGTTTGTTTGCAATTTGAGAAATTGCTAGATGATTAAGATAAGTTAATTCCTTATTAAATGGGTGAGTGCTTAAAGCACGGAGTTGATGGGAATTCTTGATTTCCTTAGTTTCAAAATGCCGCTAAGAGTAGCGAATAACAGAAGAAGAGGACCTGGTAGGCCTAGAGGACCTGGAAGAGGTCATAGACAACATGAGAGGGAGGAGGATCAAGGACATCAAGAAACCCCTCCACCCCCACCACCACTACGTCGTGACATAGAGGATCTATTCCTCAAAAGAAATCCACCGGTTTTTAATGAATCAGGAAACCCGAGCGATGTTGAGCTTTGGGTAAGAGCTACAGAAAGAATTTTTAAACTTCTCAGATGTACTGATGAGGAGCGTCTGTCATGTGTTGCGTTCCAACTATCCGGACCACCTGATTACTGGTGGGAGGCTAGACAGAAGGTTATACCAGTAGAGCATCTGGCTCATTTTACTTGGGACGAGTTTAAGGAAGCATTTTATGATAACGTCCCTAAAACCTACCGAGCAAAGAAGGAAGCAAAATTCTACAATCTAAAACAAGGAAAGATGACAGTGACTGAATACGATGCAACCTTTTGTGAATTGTCAAGGTATGCACCCGAGCAGGTAGATACCGACGAGAAGATAGCAAAGAAGTTCCATGGAGGACTTAAACACGAACTAGGAGTGGCACTAGCCAGTCATGGAGGACTGAGCTACACAGACGTACTAGGACGAGCCCTAGATATGGAGGCGGTTGTGCCGAACGACCGAAAGATGATAGTGCCCGTACTAGCACCAAACCAGGCTTCAACTCAAAACCATTCCGACAACAATAATAACAATTGTGGAGGAAAAAGGAAATGGGAAGGAGGAAATAACAGTGGCTACTATCAATACAACAACAATCAGGGGAACCAGGGTGGAAAACAACGTAGTTTTCAACAGCCAAATCAGAATAACCAACAATCAGGGCAATAGCAAGGGAATAACCTATTAGGACAATGGAAGGAAAATAACCAACAAAGGACAGTGACAGGGACAACAGGCAAACAATAACCAAGGAAAAATCATTGTTCCTCCCTGCCCTAAGTGTAACAGAATGCACTACGGTAGTTGTCTAGAAAACATTGACAGATGTTATAACTGTGGTCAGAAGGGACACGTGAAAAGAAATTGCCCAAAACCATTGCAACCAGTAGGATCAAATCAGTATGGTCAGCCCCAACCCTTGAGAGCCATCCAAGCTCAGCCACATCTGCAACAACAACAATCACAGCAGCAACAAGAGCAGAATGCATGGGCATTTGTGAATGGGCCAGAAGCACAGGATAAGGGAAAGGGTCACTTGGCAGGTATGGGTAAACTTCTCCATCACCCAGTCATAAATTAGTTGATACCAGAGCTTCACATTCTTTTATTACTAGAGCTCGTATAGACACTATAGGAATAAAACCAAAGCGCGGTAATCATAAAATGAGAGTAACCACGCCCTCAGGAGAGAAATCAACACCACTTCTTTTGTTTGCTCAAACCTAGAATTTAATTTTGGATCTTCTAAGGTTGTAGTGAACTAATCTGAATGCGATAAATATAATCCTTGGAATGGATTGGATATACGAACGACTGCGCAACGATTTTCTGCCGCGAGAGAAAGATTTCCTTCAATTAGCCTGAGAAGAACCCTACAGATTTTCATGGAATACCAATGGGTGAATGGATGTTCTATGTATTGATAGATTGATGTGGGAATTAATTGAGAATTTTCTAAAAATAGAAACCAAATTGTAAAAGAGAAAGAAGTAGGGATTTGATGGAGTAATTGTTATGATTTGGATGATGTAATATGATTTATGAGATGTAGTAAGTGTGTAGATGAATATATAATTTAATTAGATTTTTCTAAAAATAAAATAGAAATTGTAAGAGACGAAGAACCGATGATAAGTTAAGATTCGATAATAATTTGAGTATATGGTTTTCATATTGGTAAATCTTAATAGTTTTTGAACGCAATTAGAAAGTTTGAGCGAATTCGGAGAATATTAAATTTCTACTAAGAGACGAAGAATCGTCGATAAGTTTAGTATGGATAATGATATAGCTTTATGATTTGAATATTCGCTAATCTTAGTAGTTAATGAAAATAATTGGAAAATTTGAACGAATTCTAAAAAAGTTGAGTTTTAAGTAAGAGGCGAAGAAACGAGTTTAATTGTCGATAGGAAAGTTGAATAAGGAAACTAATTTGATATTAGTGTTTAATGTTGATAAATAAACAAGATTGTAGTTGACGATATTTTCATTCGAGAAATGAATATAGAAGTTAGAAGATTGAAATCGAATTTGAATTGAAATTTGGTTTAGTAATTGATTAGTTGGAAAAGACGAGAAAGTGCTCGTCGTATTATTAATCAACAGACGTGAAGGTATTCACGATTAAGGAATATGTGTCTTAACTGTAATTTGATAATAATTTCATGCACAAAAAGGTTGTATAGCATTGATCGAACCTAGGGAATTGTGCGTCGAGTTTTATCGAGCTTAGGGTTAACTTGGATTGTTTTGCGACCCTTTATAGAAACTGCCATAACTCTCTGCTCGCTTAACGAAATCGAGATCCGTAAATTGGAAAGAAAACTAGACATCCGTAGCTTTCTTTTGGTATCAAATTCATCCCCTGTTTCGCAGAATTCTGTTCTGTATGAATTCCAAAACTACTGTCTTGTGCAGAGATGTTCAAAAACCTATTTTTTCTCAAGTTGAATTCTTTTTAACTTAGTTCTTTGAGAACTTCTAAGTCGTTATAAGTTGTCGACTACCGTTATTAACTGAACTAAGTGTCGAGTAAGGAACCGAGTTAGTTCTAATCGAGATAAGTTCGAGATAATCAAAAGACTTTAGTTAAAGTGCAAAGGCCTAAAAGTCTTAAACCGAATTCGAATTTCTGTTTCTTTTATCGTTGCGACCGTTTTCTAAAGTTATTTTATTTGCGATAAAAGAAGGAAGTCGGAGTTGAAGATAGGATGGAAGGTAGAAGGTTAAAGTTTATTCTGTAAACGATTGAGGTTGGCTTTTCAATATATCAAATCAAATGAGCGATGCTCGAAAATGTTTACTTATCGCTTTATAACTTGTTTTAAAGTGATTATCATGGCATGAAAATACTTTATTTTTGTGAGTTCTTTTGCGCCTTTCTGTGTTGGTTCGATCGGATTCTGAGTTAGCCCGCAGAGTGCTATCCAGAGGATCGGGTTCTGAGTTAGCCCACAGAGTGCTATCCAGAGTTACCAACTAATTGATCAGATTCTGAGTTAGCCCACAGAGTGCTATCCAGAGTTAGTGTACACGGTAGCCGTTGTGCGTGGTACTCTGTTGAGGGGTAGCCCGCCACAGTGAGGAACGTGCGCGGGAGAAGTATACTCTCCCCCGGCGTTGAAACAGTAGTTGAGCAAGTTGAACGTAACAACAGTCAGATTATGCTTCGAAGCTATTTATGAAAAGAAAATGTTTAGTAAGCACGGGCCTTCGAAAGAAAAACCCCTTTGTGTTACCTTGAGAATGCATGATTAATCTATAAGCTTATGATATGTTTTCGGCACTGTGCCCACTAAGTATGTTTATACTTAGCCCTGCATATGTTTTATAAAATGTGCAGGTTAAGTGACGGGAGCGGCGGAGGTTGAGTGGAATTGTAAATAAGGAAGAAGAACAATGTGTCAAGTTCTACATTTTTCCGCTGCCAAACTCTTTTTGTGTCAATGTATATCTTTTTGGGTCTAAGTCTCGTACTTTGAACTTAGTTTCTTTTGAGAACAACTCTGTCGAGCGATCCTTCGTGGTCGACTCTCTTTCTTTTTAATAAAGTCTGTTCATAGATATTAGTTGTTGTTTAGTTATTGTGTTTATTTATTTTATTCCCCCTTCTTCCCCGCTTCTTTAATTCAATTCCTATTCGCACCCCGGCTTTGTCATCCCTCGGAATTTGGGGCTGTGACAAGAATGTATGTAATTATGATTATTCCTTTGGTTTTGAAAATAGGTGTAATAGGTAGAGAATAATAATTATGGAGAGAATAAAATTAGGGAGAGAGAGAGGACTCATGTCGGTGGAGAGAGAGAGGAGAGAGATATTTATTTTATTTCTCACTGATATAATTTTCTCCGGATGAAAAAGTTTTCCAGTAGAATGTATCTGTATTATTCCGTTTATACCGAAAATGACATAAAACTCTCCTCGACTCGATTTCGACATCAAAAACTCCTCAACACTATCTCGTATCTCACCAAATAAATTAAGGAATCCGACTATCTAATTTTTAAGTTAGGATTCCAAGTAACGAAGAAAAACCTAAAATTATTCGGCTAATTATTCCAGTAAGAACTAAATTCTTGAAATTCTCTCATATGATCTCGGATGAGCTTCTAACATATCTCAGGGACTTAGAATTCATTCTAAGTTCAAAAGACACTAATTAGGTTAAATTCGGAGTTTGTCAGTGATTAGTTATTTCTCGGCTTATCAGCACTAATCGTCAAAAGTGAAAGTTCTCAGAATTCTCAAAATTCATACTCATACTCAAACTCATATAATAAAGCTCAATCAAAGACTTATAAAAGTTCAGGGTAATCACTCATGGTACGTTATTTAAGCATATATACGCATTTAAAACGCACTCAAAGACTTATAAAAGTTCAGGGTATTACAATCGTAGTGTACTGCGTACATCTCCTTGCTGGATCAAAGGGAGATGTTAGTCGCTTGTAGATGAAGTCGATGATGGCCATTTATGACAGTCACAATATGGACCGGATGAGTCATTTCAAGCACCAGCTTTATGCTGAGGCAATGAGGATTACCCACACCAGCAACACCATCTCATGTAAGCACAAATTGATGTACGGGATGAAGGTGTGCTCGATGATCCTCTACTTCGCAATCTAAACGTGGACTAGATGCACACAAATACCAAGCCAATCTTGAATAAGGACATGCTTTGCTTTGAGGAGAGCCGAATTAATACAATATTGGCTCTCAAGTTGAAAGGAGCCTTTCCTTCCAAAGGAGAAAAGAAGAGGGCACGAACCGAGCAACAGAAGGCTGCCACCATAGTTCGGGTCCAACACATAACTGAGTCACCTGCTAACTCGGATGCTGAAGCCACTCCATCTCCAAAGAAGTCCAAAACGGCCAGAGCTAAAAAGAAGAATCCATCTCCCTCAGTTCCCAGGGATGAGGATACCGAAGAAGAACATGGGCCTCTTGTGGAAGCCCTTGTAAAGAAGAAGTCTAGGAGATTGGGAAGGCACTGCGAGACTTTGCCAACGGAAGTGTCATTCAACCAGTATGGCACCCTGACTACATGCCAAACCATCTAAGATGCGGCAATCCAAAATCGATGGCCAAACGGATGATGCTCTCCTACATTCCATCTCCAACTGAAGAATTTCAGAGAGAACTGAGGATCTCAGTCCTGCGACAGCTTGGGACAAACTGACTCTTTCATCAGTGTTGTCTTCTAAGCCCATCACAGTCCTCAAAGCCCCTGAAAAGGACAAGACTCCTGAAGGGACAGTGGAGTCTACATCTCCCACTCCTTCACCTACTAGATCTCCTCCTACTGCAATTGAGATATCCTCTGCTGAAAAGAAAGAACCAGCAGCTACAAATGCAATGTCATCACTAAGAAGGATCACTGGAACATTTTTCTGAGATCTCCTCCTATTTTTCTGGTTAGGAAACTCACAGTGCCATGATTGAGTTTGACAGGACTGAGAAGGAGACTCACAATGTCATCACTGAGTATGGCTGGACTGAGAAAGAGATCGAGATTCAATATGAGTCTATGACTGAACAACCTAATGACTAGTCGGTCCAAAATGCTGAACAACTCTCATCATCCGCCACGAAGATCGACTGACATGTTGAAAAACTCTCTCCTCTCTTCGATATCATTGAAGATGACCCAACTCAGCTGACTCAGGAAGAGATCGAGCAAAAGGCGTTGCAAAGCACCTTCACCAGAGTTTATCTCATAGTTGTGAGTTCGAGCAAAAGGCGTTGCAAAAGGAGTTAGGCTGAGAGATTATTTCTTGCTTGAAGACTTCATGAACATGCAATCCATGAAAACGTTACAGACTTCTGAGGTACAACTGAAGGATAAGTTTCACTTCTCCACCAAGCTGGAACTAATTCAGAACATAGAGCAGCTGATCACGGACTTTGTCAAGTCCACTGCCAATAGAGATGAAGTTGTCTCTCCCCACAGCTAGGAAGAGCATGCTTAGAATGTGATAAACTGTAGATGGGTCCAATCGCCTCCCTTAGAGCCTGCCCCCATAGTTCATGCAAATACTCCGATCAAGGGCTAGTCTGAGGAGCCCAAGAATGTAGAGTTTGCCAATGAAGGACGCACATTGGTCGTGACTGAGGCTGCTAAATCCAATGATGATGCCGAGCCTAGTTGACGGCTGATAAGTCCATATTTTATGTCTTGTTAGTATCTATTTTAGGTAGTTTAGATCGAGTCTTTGTGTGTGTTTTGTTTAGTTTTAGTGTCTTGAAGGACATATCCTGGGCAGGAGGTGGTCAGTTGCCTTGCAGGTGGAATCTGGGCAATACAGGGATTGAAAGCTTCATTTCTGGAAGCAGGTCTGGAAGCGCGTTATTGGTCAAGATAGGCGGAGTGCTTTGGTCAGCTGGCGAGTTTCTCTCCTAGGTCTACAAGGATAAGGAAAAGATGATCTAACTTAAATATCTTTCCTTATCCGACTAGATTTAGGATCCGCAAGGGATCTCTTGGAGATTGATGTGACTTGCCATGTTGGGGTCGTGCTTATCAAGTATTACTTGCATACCAAGGTAGCACGTGGATTCCTTCCATGTAAAGGACCGGGGGCCCAAACCCTAAGTGCTCGCCTATAAATATTGAAGCCTAGCTGCTACGATACAACGTCAATTTTATGCTTTCATTCACTGTGAGGAGAAAAACAAGTCCTACGGGCAAAGTTAATTTGTGTTTTGTTCATACTATTTTCCATCAGCACTTTTGGTCGGGTTTGCTTTTACACACTTCGTAAGTTTTAGTATAGTTCTTATTATGAGTTCATCTATTTATTGTGTTTGTAGTTTTACTTTCATGTTTAGTTAATCTTTTATACTTGATCTAGGCAAGATAGTTAGGTGATTACTTAGGCTTGAGAGCTCTAATTCCAGTTAAATGATTGCATGCATGTGTTCCCGATATGTTGATGAACTTATTCCAACATGGTGTAATACAATTAAGAGATTAATAGGCCGTTAATCACTTAAGACATATTAGATCACTAATCAATTGGGAAGTAGGAGTGTTTTCCATAACTTATCTCCATTAAAGATCGATTAACGTTAGAGGAAGGTGTTTACCCTATTGGGCTAGACGTGATGATTCCTTGTTGGGCCTTCTAATAATTAATGCTTCTTGAGCAAGAAACTGATGATGACTCCGATAGAGGTATTGTCCAAGGTAGGGTGCTGGCGGTGCGTCGCCAACTAAGTAAGGATAGGTCAGGAAAGGGTTAGTTGAGAGCGTGACGAGTAAAAAGAGATCTCGACATTCAAGTCCTATAACCAACGATGCAAGCATGTAATAAATATATTTGCACCAATGACCAAGCTAGGGTTTTCACTTAAGAATGTCTTAGTCTAGATTAAGTCATTTTTATTATTGATCAAGTTACCTATCTTCTTTTTAGTGTTTATTTAAGTTCTCGAATTGGGCAAGAGAGTCTCAGTGACCAAGATAGCAACACCAAACTTTCTTTACAGGTGGAGGAGGTTTCAAGAGATAGTAACAATCAACTCCTTGTGGATCGACCCTGTACTTGCATGGTAACTATATAGCTATGAGGATAGGCTAAAAATTCATTTTGAGAGTGCGAACGACAGCCTTGTCAACGGCACTTGGATTTGTCGTCGGGAACCCGGACGTGTCAAAATACTATTTGTAATTCTTGATGTCCACCACTAAGTACAGTTAGGGTAAGTATTCAGAGTCGAACCCAAGAGAGGTAGGCTGCGATAACCTCGATGTAACTAGACAAGAGTAGGGTTTTGGTTTTGGGGACACTCTTAGCATAAACTATAAATCAGATATGAAGGGAAAATTTGAGTCGGTCAAGATTTGGCTCGATGTAAGTGTGTGTGCGTTTAGATCCCAAGCCCTCAAATAGTCACTGCATGGGCACGTCTCTTGGTTATAGGGTCTCGACACTCACGCCCCTTTACTGTCATCATGGCACCCACGTGAGCATCTCAACCCTAACACTTCCTTTCAGCATCGAGCCCTCCAAGTCACCTCGGGAGCCCACCTTACTGTCCACAAAATTAGCTCGCATGTGGAAGTCACCAATTGAGCCTTCTGTGTCAGCAACCTTTGGATCTAGAAGGCCCAAGATGGTTATAAGCATGGCTTGCGCCATACACCACACTCCAACGCCCACAATACGACCGGAGGTGAGGGGAACCCCTACACGTTTGCCTAGTATTGTAAGGGATGTTGCCTCCGCCGCTTTTACGTTGGCCATTGCAGGAGTTGTGGAGGTGCCACCGCTTTGGCATCAAGCCCAGCGTGTCAGGAACGTGTCCAGCAGCTCTCCGACGAGCTTTTGACCTCACCTTTCTCACACACAACACTCACATCTCACCGCATCTCAACCAACCTAAACACAAACAACTTAGCTAGACATAAAGATAAAGAAACAAGAAAAGAAAGAAATAAACGAAAGCATCATCATCATTAAAAACCAGACTAAATGTTTGCCTCATCGAGGTCTTAATAGAAAATGTAAAGAGTGATATTGTTTGTACTTAAATCTAAATGTGCAGAGAGAGCGAGAGTTGTGTGTGTTGTTGTTCTTGCTATTCTTTGATGATAGAGATGATAATCCCAGTGAAGGAAGGGATGACTTTTATATGGTGGCTCCCAAAGTTTGTAGTTGGAGTTTAGGTCTTTCAAATCCGCCCTTTAATCGATGTTTGGAGTCCGACATCCCTTTCGTTGGTCAACTCTTCACTTTTAGTCCCTTGTCCTTACTTTCATCCCATTGGTCGCTACTGCTGCTGCTGTTGGAGGCTACCGTTGAAGATGTTGTGGCCCTGTCAGAGTTTGTTCTTTCCATTTCCGGCAAAGTTTTGACTTTAGCACACGGAGTCCTCGCGGCTTTGTCGTATGTCGTCGTGATCACCATTAAATTCCTTGGAACCTCCAGTGCCCTGCTGCATTCCATCCTCTTTTATGCCCTTTATCCATTCCATTGTGCCCATTTGCAGGAATCCTGTGCCCCCATATACTAGTGTGTCCTCCCAGACATAAAAAGACCCAAAACTAATGAAGAACAGACTCGATCTAGACTTCTACAGACACTAAAAAGAGCATGAAAATAGGGCTCGTCATACTCACACACTTTAATTCATACTTGTCCTCAAGTATGTGGTCAGACTTACCTTATGAAAAGACACATAGGAAAAACAACAATAGACACGAAACAAGATCAACATGAAAAGGAAAAAAAAGACATAAAAATGTGTTCATTCATCAAGGCCAATAAATAGGTCAAAATTAGGTAAGCAACATGAGATTCACTCCCTCACAGCAGTTGTTGTGTAAGCATGGTTGACTGTTTACGCTCAAAACATTCTCAATCATGGCCATGCTATAGGTTTGTCTATTGGCTCATAACTTCTTCATTCATTAAGAACTAGAGTGCTTTCATATCATCAATAGGACTTAGCAGGTTGTAATGGGGCTTTAGGTAGGTTAGATCATTTAGGTATTGGCAAAGGTCATTGTAGGCTTCATGGAGGCCTCCAGGATCCTATTTCTGACTAGACTCTTTGCATTACGGGCCTTAGCACACCTTCTGCTTCTTTTTATTTCTTTCCTTTCTTCTTTTCATTTCTATCCCCCTTTTTTGTAAGTAACCACCCTCAAAAGAATTTTAGGATTTCTTTGCCTTAAGCACTAGGGTGATTTTTCTTCTTTTTCAGCTTACAACCCCTTTTTGTTTTTCTTCCAGTGATCTCTAAGCCTATTATAATGACCATGATATCTCCGGGCTTTTTATAAGAATAATTCAAATGAATTATTTGGCTCAAACTGGGCTAACAAAGGGACATTTGTTTTCTGGGATGGGATGTTTTGGCTAAGTAGGCTCATGGAAAGAAATGCCTATATCATTTAGTCATCAGCACTCATAGTCTTAAAAGCTTATAGAGCCAAGTAGAAAAATTCTAGCAGAATCCTGGATGAGAATACATATTCACACAAGAAAGGAATGCTGCATAGATCATGATATAGCATGCAGAGCCCAAAATCTCACAGGCTTATGTTACATACCAACTCATCGTCCTTATTCATCTAAGCCTATAGATTGAACACAAAAACAAACAAAGAAGAAAAACAAAAAAGAAACAAGTTCTTGCTGATCAAAGCAAACATAGCACAAACCAACGTACCCACACACTTTGCTACAAGCAAAGTCGTGGAGTCCAACAGACTCAAACATATATACAAACTCAACAAAAAGAAAAACGAACTTAAACTACTAAAAATTAAAAAGATGAGAGGACACAAACTAAGGAGTAGGCTGCTCCCCAGGGTACCTGGCTTCCTGCCTCTCATTGAACTCCTTGAGGGCACGGAGGATCTCCTTGAGTATGTAATTGTTGGGTCCAACGACAATCTCCACCTCCTGGATGTTGTTCAATATCTCATGGCCTATTACAGCAGTCATCGGGCCCTCCACAACAACTTCCTTAGTCTCGGGGTAGGTAAACTTGTACACCCCTCCTTCTCCAATTTTGATGTCTTGCATCCTCTGCAAGCATCCTAAATCCAACATCTCCTCCGGGACAACCTCCATATTTTTCTCATTTACCAATCGCATGCTCTTGGCCAATTCAGTGATGAATTGACTGAGCATTATCTCGCTCCTGGTGGTCTTGTTGATCTCCTACAGTTGTGTGATCACCAGAGACCCAAAGTTGACCCTCCGCTTGGTCTCCATGCACCACAACAAATATAACTCTCCTCTCCTACGGTTAGAGAGAACAGAACTAACACACCTAATTATTAAAAGCAAAGACAAACTAGAAGTCAAAATCATACCAGGTTGCCTCCTGAGAAGCGCCATTGGTTATAGTAATGGGCTTGACTATGCTTCTTTTCAGACAAAGGTGATAACTTGAGCAGTATTGTGGGCATCATCTACTCTTTTGAACTCCTCATAATATACTTTAAGCCGTTGTCCATTCACCTTGAAATGCTTCCCATTTTTTAGATATCTTATTTCCACTGCTCCATTTGGAAATTGAGCAATCACGTCAAAAGAGCCTACCTACTTCGAAGATAATGATTTCTCTTTTAACTTGTGAGAAGACCCATGAAATCCATTCCCCAAACGTCAAAGATCTTGACAGGCAATTTAGGGTTCATCAGCATTTCGTCCCTCTTAGTGATAATTCCCACTTTTTTACATTCCTTGCACTTCTTGTAGAAATCATGAGTATCTCTAAAAATTGTGGGCCAATAAATTCCACAATCTAACACTTTCCGAGTTGTTTTCCTCTGACTGTAGTGCCCTCCACATTCCTTGGCATGATAGTGTTTGAGGATATCTTGCACCTCACTCCTCAAAACACATCTTCTTAAAACTTAATCTGAGCACTGTCTCAACAGGTTTGGATCATCCCATATATAGTGTTTGCTTTTAGCACAAAGCTTGTTCTTAACATAGGATGTAGCATTATCCGGATAAGACCCCACTACCTTGTAGTTCACGATGTTTGCATACCATGGGTTAGGTTCTGGTTTATACCTTAAATGATCGGCCACCAAATTTTGTGCCCTTACTTTGTCTTTTATATCCACATTGAACTCTTGTAGCAAGAGAATCCATTCTATTAACCTTGGTTTAGCCTCCTTCTTAGTCATGAGATATCGAAGAGTGGCATGGTCTGTGTACACGATCACCTTTCCTCCCAGAAGATAAGACCTAAATTTCTCAAAAGCAAAAACTACAGCTACCATTTCTTTCTCCGTCGTAGTATAATTGCATTAAGTTGGATTCGAAGTCTTACAAGCGTAGTAGATGACGTGACTAATCTTTCCTCTCTTTTGTCCCAGCACAACCCCTACTGCATATCCACTTGCATCAAACATGATTTTGAATGGGATGCCCTAATTTGGGGCCTGGATGACAGGTGCGGATGTTAGACTACCTTTCAAAGAATTAAAAGCTTCCTTGCAATCATCACCAAATTCCCACGCCCCATCGTTTTGAAGAACTCGAGTCATGGGTAGAGCTATTTTCGCGAAGTCTTTCACAAACCTTCTGTAGATTCCCGCATGACCCAATAATCCTCGAAGTTGCCTCACATTGCTGGGATAAGAAAGTCTCACAATTACATCCAATTTGGCTTTTTCAACCTCGATGCCTCTCTCTGAGATCACGTGACCGAATACAATACCCTCTTACACCATGAAATGGCATTTCTCATAATTCAGCACTAGGTTCTTTTCCATGCATCTTTCCAACGTGAGCTCCACAAGCCTCAAATATGCTTCGAGTGAGCTTCCATAAATAGTGAAATCATCCATGAAGACCTCAATGTACTTCTCCCGCAAATCAGAGAAAATACTCATCATACACTATTAAAATGTTCCTGGAGCATTACAGAATCCGAAGGGCACTCTTTGTTGCGAAAAGGTCCCACAGGGGCATGTGAAGGTTGTTTATCCTGATCTTCTTGAGCTACAAAAATTAGCATATATCTTGAGTAGCCATCAAGGAAATAGAAATATTTGTTACTTGCTAAACGTTCAAGCATCTCATCCATGAAAGGGAGTGGGAAATGATCCTTATTGGTCACTAGATTGAGTTTTCTGTAATCAATGCACATGCACCATCCAGTTTGGAGTCTCTTGGTCACAAGTGTGCACCATTCATCCTACACGGCTTGTACACCAGACGTCTTGGGCACCATATGTACCTGACTCACCCATTCGCTGTCTGGAACAGGATATATAGTGCCCAAGTCTAGCAACTTCAAAACCTCTTTCATCACCACCTCTTTCATTGTTGGGTTGAGTTTCCTTTGTGGATCTTTGCATGGCTTTGCATTCTCCTCAAGATGAATGTGGTGCTAACATATGGTAGGGCTGATCCTTTTTATATTTGCTAGAGTCCACCCGATTGCCTCTTTATATTTTTCCAAAATCTCTCGAACTTTCTCTTCTTCTTCAATATTTAAGCGAGCATTACTGATCAGGAGAAGAGTTTCATCCTCCCTAAGGTAGATGTATTTTAAATTCTCCGAAAGGGGCTTGAGATCCAGCTTTGGTGCCCTCTGTAGAGATGGGATGAGCCATTCTTTCTCTCTTAATCTTGGTAGTTCAGACAATCGTCAAGGGTAGATTTGATCGACCTCTGCTAAGAGCTCTTGAACTAATTTTTGAATTTCTATTGACTCCCCTTCTCCTTCATATATGCTCTCTTGAATTACTATATCCATTTCAACACCAAGGGTAATGCGGAGGCCTTGAGTAGAGACTGTGTGCTCAATGTAATCAACATACTGCCCTATTTCTGTATCACTAGGGCTCTTCAGGCCCTTGAATACATCAAACTCCACCTTCTCGCCATCAAATTCAGAAGTCAACTTCCCTGAATGGTAGTCAAGGTTGGTCCTCGCTGTCCTCATAAAGGGTCATTCTAACAGTAATCCCCCGGATTTGATCTCATTGTTCTCCATATCCAAGACATAAAAATTAGCAGGGAAGATAAGATCCCCTAGTCTGATCAATACATCTTCTATAATGTCGTCCGGGCATACCATCGATCTGTCAGCCAATTGAATCACAACCCTCACGGCCTTCATTTCTCCTATATTCATCTAGTTGTACATCAACAACGGCATGACATTGATAGAAGCACCCAGATCCAACATCGCCCTATCTATCCTTGTGTTACCAATTACACAAGGGATAACGAACATCCCTGGATCTCCACATTTCTATGCCATTTTTCTTTGAATCATTGCGGACACATTCTCCCCCGCCATGATTCTCACATTATCTTGAATCCTCACTTTCTTCATGCATAAATCCTTCAGGAACTTGGCACAACGAGGCATGGTCTTAAGTGCAGTGAGGAGGGGTAGGTTTATTTCCACATTTTTGAATATGTTGAGCATTTCCATCAATTCCTCCTCCTTCTTTCCTTTAGCCAATCAATGTGGGAAATGGGTTGTATGATAGGTGTTGGAGGTCAAACATATGGCTTTTCGACCTCAACTTCCTTTTCCACTAGATTTTCTTCAACTGGTTTCTTTCCTTTTTTGCCTTTAGTTGTCGTGCCCTTGTCAGCTTCCATTGTGGGCTCTGTTCCTTGCATGAAGACCTTTTCACGAAGTGGCTTCCCACTTTGCAAAGCTATGGAATTGAGTTGAGCCTTTTGCAGTATCTCTATTTGAGGAAGGAGTTCATCGTGTCTCTTCTCCATCTTAGCCATGGCATTCAGCATTTGACCCACTTGATTTTGTAAGTTTTGGTGAGTATTCTTCGTTTTTTGCTTGAATTTAGCATTCTCCTCATGTTCCTTTGTGAAATTAGCCTCCATTGTGTTTACAACATTGGTCAAGGAAGGCCCTTTGTTCTAGTTTGGAGGCTGCTAACAATGTTGTTGATGCCCTTGCTGGTTCCCTTGGTGCCCAGGGTTGGGTCCCCATCTCAGATTCTCTTAGATTTTCCAAGTAGGATTGTAGTACTGATTGTTTGGCTCGAACCTCATTTGCTGACTGTTATTGTTTCCTATTTGCATTAGTGCATTGACATCCTCCACAAAGAGTGTGGGGCAAGCATCCGTCTTATGATGTGTGGCTTGGCAAAATCCGCAGGGCTTGACCACCTTATTCTGTTGTGAGCCCAAGTTATTGACCATCATATTCACAGCAGAGCATAGGTCATCGATCTTGGCCTCTACTGCCGTGGGCTCCGTGGTAGGTTGCTTGAATGTTTCCTAACCATTTGAAAGCTTCACTTGGGGATTTGTTTGCAATATTTCCCCCACAGGAGGCATTGATAAACGACTTTTCAGTGGCCCAAACCTCCTACGAATTTCGGCACCATATCATGAGTAGAAATATTGTGTTGTGGGCACTTTACTATCAGCTTCTTGTATCTTTGCCAATAGTCATAGAAGGACTCTCAGTGCCCATTTTGATGCTTGTGATGGCCTTTCTCATAGCCATAATACGTGCAGCTGGGAAGTATATTTCCATCAATTTTTGTTGAAGTTGTGCCTACGTCGTCACACTCCCTTTCTCCAAAGATTATAGCCAGGCTCTAGCATTGTCATGGAGTATGAAGGGGAAAGACACTAGCTGTCACACCCCGACTCTTGAGGTGCGACGAACAACAATAACAATACCAAACCATACACTAACTCAACTCACATAAGGGATTCATGCTCAGGAAAACAAGGGAATATTGACTGGAAGTGATAACAAATAAAGACATGCACGATAAAACATCCAACGAGCATAGATAAATTTTACATAAGAAAACCTAAAAAGGAATAAGTATGTCAAGTTCACATCATTTGGGAGTTAAGGAAAAATGGTAAATAGTTTCGAGCACATCACTCGTGAATTCAACAAAGCATCAGAGTGGTATTCAAAAACATATCAAGAAAAACATCATATTATATCGCAGCGGAGACATCGACTCAATTCTCAACAACTACATGTACGAAGACATGTAATTGCCAGCCAAATTTCGACTTGACCAAAAGAAACACACCACCAAGCTGTCCATGCCATCCTCATCCCTCTAACCTGCACGTTTAGAAATACACGCAGGGCTGAGTACTTCGTACTCAGTGAACACATGCCAAAACATTTGAAAACTTGCTCAATAGAGCTATACAACTTGAACTGACAAGTTTGATAAAGTTTCTTAAAATCCTTACTGGTGTATCCCCCCCCCACCCATACACCAGTTCACTCGTTATCGGGACCATTACCATCTAATGAATCAAAATACATTTAGAACAAATCAAGATCCCAATTTAATCACTTATAAAAAATATAGACATTTGTTGTGCTGTCGATTTGGTGTTTGAAACTATTTCATAAATTTGTGGTTTTCACTAAATTAAATCACATGTCCACTTTGTTAAAGCAATGTTAAATGCAAGATCAAAGTTAGAATCCACTATGAAATGTGTCTTGTTCCTCACAATGACTACGAATTACAAGATACACCTCAATTACGAGCTTAAGAAATCTAGTTGAGAAATAAGAATTGAATACTTTAGGACCAAACCTTAAAATTGTTTGAATTTCTCTCAAAAGTTCTCTATAGTGATTCAATTTTTTTTTTAATAACACTTAACAAATTGCGCACATTATTGTAATCGTATCGCCTATACCGGTAGATATTGTTGATGAAGTCAGTTTTCATCTTCTCATACCCATTTCCGTCCAAAGCTAATTTTCCTCAATTTTCAAGCGCATCTAGTAGGTTGGACGTGTTTTTCTCGTTTGCTAACTCGATTCTATCACGAATATCACGAAGGAACGAGAGCCTCATTTTAGAACTCTAGAACAAAGGATCATTCATCCTTTGTGAAGCCTTTTGACCTATCATATAAGAACACATGATGAAAATTAAGTCTTAACCAATTGCATTTTGATTTTGTTTTATTTTTGTAAGGGTTAATACTGTGCTACCATATACTTCGTCGTTTTAAATGATATATCCCAATGTAAAACAGCGAAAAATAGACATTTGAGGTGTCTTTAGGGTGTACCTCATTTTTGGATTATGGCCTAAAAGTCCGAAGACGAGATCCATAGCTTATGGAATATGGTCTATCAAGAACAAGTCTTTCCACGCGTTGACTATATTTACATCACGTTCAATACTTTCGCCAAAGGTATGTCTACCGCCGGTTAAGCAAAAAACACTACTAGAAAAAAGGTTATAGACAACGGAAATTTTGCATTGTCTATCATAAAAATCCCCATCATCTATAGCCTTCTAGTCTATTAGGGGCGGTTATAGACGACGGGGATTCCCAGCCGTCTATGAGTATTTTAGACGACGAGTATTCCCAGTCGTCTATGAGTATTATAGAAAACGGGTAATTAGGTAATAGATGACGGGTAATGCCCATTGTCTATAACTTAAAGACAATGCATTTTACCAGTCGTCTATAATATATTCCCCGTTGTCTATTTTCTACAAAATATTAAACTAAAAAACAAAAATAGTAACCTACCATAGTAGGCTACAATTTTTTGATTTATAGGAAATCCTTTAGGATAATTTGCAGCCAAGAACTAAATAATAGATTCAAACAAAAAGAAGAGCAATACATAAAACGATGATGTTTAATTTTATAAATTGTAATTGTATTGAGCTAATACATGATACTAGCTCTTATTCTTTAACATCCTGAAAAACTAAATATAAAAGTTCTTTGATCCGGATTCAAACTCGCATCCACGCAATTATATCACAAATCTAGAGTTAAAAGTTCACCTTCACCTTCATCTGCAGCTCTTTACTTGGGAGAGATGAAGTTGCTCCATGTCATGCCCAAGCAAACAACAAGCAAATCTACAGCTACAGATCAAATATATATAAAAAAAATCAAGATTTTCACGAAAAATAACAAAGAAAGTTGTTAATTCTTTTCACCATATGTTTACTGTTGTTTCCTTATTCTCAACTGTAAGCAGTAAAATCTTTAATCTTGTTTGTGATAGCTTATGAATTCATTCAGGAACCCCTCATCAAAATCGAAAAATAATTGAAAAATAGAAAAACAGAAAAACATGAAACTTCTGCATTTTGCAAGAAACTAGAATGTAATAACAGAAGTTCAAGAATCACCAACTCCATAAAAAGGAAATAGCTTTATGTGATCCATAAATTTAGCAATTAGACTTACTACATCAAGTAAATAAATAAATATATTTTTCTACCGACCATACATGGACATGATTGACATAATCTGCATAAATCGAATGTAAATCCTTCCGTTAATGAAATACCAAAATATTTTTTTTGAATAATAGCTCATTCCTCTTCATTTCTTGAAGTGAATGATTACAAAAGTTAGAGATGAAAATTTGCAAACCATGAAATGTTGAAGTAACTTCAGGAGATATAGATGAATTTTGCTTAGATGAATTAACTGTTGGAAAATTGGTTTTGATAAATCAATTTGTGTATATATTTATTTTATTAACTAAAATAAATATTAAATGTCATTCGTAATCTCAAAACCGATTTTCAGTGAGTGAGAAATGGATGGTTTGAATTGGTTGTTCGTGTAGAGAAATGTCATTCGTAATCTCTAAAATGAATGAGCTCGGCTCGGGCTATAAGCTTTGGTCGTTGGATTGAGAATTGGGCATTAAGTCTTTGAATTAATTCTTTTACAAAGGATTAAATTGGACTAATTTGTATAAATTGAATTTGATCCAATTAACTTTATCGGCCCATTTGTTAAATGCACAAAGTGAAGCAAACATCACATGTATTGGCATTAAAGCCATGAAATCGTGAAGTTCTTGATGTTGAGAATCATGTGTGTGCATGTGATGGAAATTAAATTTGATTTCTAATCAAATAGTATAACAACCATGTAATTTAATTGGCTATTGATTCTTTGATACAAAACAACCAAATTTGTTTGTTAATGCACTTGAATGTGTTTAATCCCCATGTGGTGAGTTTGGTCTATAGATAGTGGCACTAGAAGCATAGCAAAACACGATAATCGTTCAACGTTATTCTTTATCTCAATTAGCATTCTAGTTCATAGTAGAGCTCCGTTTTCTTCCTCCTCCAGTTCGTCGGAGCTCTACAGTTTGTATTGTAGCTACTGTAGAGATGTGAAGTCGTTTACCTTTGGGGATGAGCTGCGAATCCGTGAGCACTGTCAGGGCGTTTCTTATTTTTCGGGCAGAAGGCATCTTCGGGCGACTTCTACAACAATCTGGTTTTGTTCCTAGTTTGTTGTTTCAATTATTTCCTTATATTATTGGTATTGTTAATTGTTAGTTCAGATTTATTTCTATTTCCTTGTAATTTTCACGAGCTAGTACATCGGTTCAAACAATCGCAAGACGAGAAACGTGTATGTTACTTGCTCGTGTGTTCGTGGAGCAGAAATCTAGACTTATAATTTTATATTAAGTGTATCGAAACTTAATCCCTTTTTTTGGATATGTCGACCAATCTTTCCACCGGCTCCAACACCACTGGCTCCAACAGTTCTGACCAGCAAGGTTTAAACAACGGTAACAACAACTCCATGATGGCACCTCTTCAACCGCCAAGGATGATGCCCATCGCCGAGACGCCTCCAACCTTCTCGAGCTCCAACATCAAATGCTGGGCTCACAAAATGATGTTTTACATCACCACCATGGGGCTTGCGAGCTTCTTGAGTGAAGATAAGCCTCATGTGCTTAGTGAGGACGAGGCGGATGTTCAAGTTTGTATTCGTTACGATACTTGGATTCATTCCGACAACTTATGTCAGAATATGGTGTTGAACGGACTAGATGATAGTGTGTTTTCTGTCTTCTCGGTCAAGGGGACTTCTAGGGAACTTTGTGAGGCTCTTGATCAGAAGTACCATGTTGACGAGGCCAACACGAAGAAGTTTGTAGTATCCAAGTTCATGGACTACAAAATGGTGGATTCTCCACCTGTGATGCAACAAGTGCAAGAATTCTAGCGATTGGTGCATGATATCCATACCGAGGGGATGCCCTTGCTGGATGCATTCACCGTTGCGGTCATGATCAACAAGTTGCCACCAAGATGGAAAGAGTTCAAGGGCTACCTTAAGCACAACCGTAAGGAGATGACTCTTGAATCATTGGTTGCTAGGCTTCAAGTTGAAGCTCAAGTCAAAGATCAAGAGTTAAAAGCCAAGGCTCCAATGGAAGCTAAGGCGAATCTGACCAAGGGCGGAGTTGGACCTTCTAGGAAGTGCCTACGTCCAAACTCGAACAAAGGAAAGGGAAAGGAGATAGCTGCTCTACCAAAGTTTAGTGGAACCTGCTACAACTGTGACAATCCCGACCACTATGAAAAGAACTACCGTAAGCCGAAGAAGAATAAGATGAAGAAAACCGTCAAAAATATCGAGAAGGACTTCGATGAGTGGGAAAAAGATGATCTAGTTGCCTAAATTTGATTTTGTGGTAATAGTTTCTCGGTAGGGGTTATGCCCCCGAAAGACTTTTCAAGTTTTTGTAGAAGGGTTTATAATCCTCGTTAAATAAGTGCTAATAAAATGACTTGTCCATGTGCAAGATTCAATATGACTAAATTGGGTTTACATCTTGTTAAACTTGTCCATTTTTATGGTGGTAACTTGTTTGTGGGGGTATTTATCAAATACAGTTTTATTTAGCGAATCTTTGCACATTTTGTCAACTAAGTTGTACAAATTGTTGGACATGATGTTGTATACCTCAAAGTGTGGGGGTTAACATCTTCGTCAAGACATTTGATCTCTTTGTGAGGTTATTGCTATTGAGTGTGTAAAGTCAATAGATAACTTAGCGGATCCGCTAATCAAAAGGTTAAATAGAGATCAATTGGTCTAATTTGCTAGAGGAATGTGATTTAAAATCCATGACTTAAGGATAATTATAGTGGTAACCCTACCATGATGACTAGAGGATCCCAAGAACTTGGTTCAATGGAACAACTAAGCTATTAAAATTCGTGTACAACACTCGGAAGATTCTATCTTCACATATTCCCTGAAAAGCATTGAGTGTTTAACATGCACGTGGTAAGGTTAAGTCTTTGACTTTTCTTGGATACCTTAGGGAGGTCAAATATAGCAGGATACTCGTAAGAAGAATCACCTATGTTAATGTGAAGTGGGGCCACTTCAAACGATGCACTTATGAATCCAAAGGGTGTTCTAAGGCCGTAATGGACACAAAATGTAAGAACGGATGAGGATTGTGATAAATTTGTATCAATGTTATTGTCTCAGTATACACCAAGGAAGACTAGTTCAAGGCATTATAACCACTAGGCCACTGGTATACTCGATGATGTTGATTATAGAATGGTTCAATGCCACAAGCCACCTAACCAAATGCAATAGCATACTGAGCTAAGTGTCTGCATACGTTTGCATATTTCTCACTCATGTGGGGGATTATTGGAAAATTGGTTTTGATAAATCAATTTGTGTATATATTTATTTTAGTAAGTAAAATAAATATTAAATGTCATTCATAATCTAAAATTCGATTTTCGATGAGTGAGAAATGGATGGTTTGAATTGGTCGTTCGTATAGAGAAAATGTGTGTTAAGAGTTGAATTTGTTGTAGGCAAATTCTCTAAAATGAATGAGCTCAGCTCGGACCATAAGCTTTGGTCGTTGGATTGAGAATTGGACATTAAGTCTTTTGAATTAATTCTGTTACAAAGGATTAATTTGAACTAATGTCTATAAATTGGATTTGATCCGATTAACTTTATCGACCCATTTGTGAAATGCACATAGTGAAGCAAACATCACATGTATTGGCATTAAAGCCATGAAACCGTTAAGTTCTTGAAGTTGAGAATCATGCGTGTGCATGTGATTGAAATTAAATTTGATTTCTAATCAAATAGTGTAACAACCAAGTAATTTAATCGGCTATTGATTCTCTGACACGAAACAACAACATTTTCTTGTTGATGCACTTGAATGTGTTTTATTCCCATGTGGTGAGATTGGCCTATAAATAATGGCAGTAGAAGCATAGCAAAACACGGAAATCATTCAACATTATTCTTTATCTCAATTAGCATTCTAATTCATAGTAAAGCTCAGTTCTCCTCGTCGTCCAGTTCATCAAAGCTCTACAGTTTGTAGTGCTGCTACTGTAGAGACATGAAGTCGTGTACCTTTGGGGACGAGCCACCAATCCGTGAGCACTACCGGGGCGTTTCTCGTCTTGCGGGCAGAAGGCATCTTCGGGTGACTTCTACAACAATCTGGTTTGGTTTCTAGTTTGTTGTTTCAATTTTTTCCTTGTATTATTGATATTGTTACTTGTTAGTTCAGATTTATTTCTATTTACTTGTAATTTTCTAGAGGTAGTACACTAGTTCAAATATTATTAACCAGTGATGCCACTGTAGCTGTTGTTGCAGCCATTCTTGCAAGGTAAAGAAATTAAGTTCACATAAACAAGAATATCATAATTTAAGAATTTAAAAACAACTCATATCTCTTTTGCCTAATTCTCCGGACCCTGTAACGGCAGAACAACTCCAATTATTCTTGTTTACAGGCTTTAATCTAAGGACATCTCACGATACTCTTGAAAGCAAAATGATATTGGAACAATCAGAAGAATAACTTAAACAGACAATCTATATGAATTAGCTCATAAAGTTACCAGTCCAAAAACAACTATCAATGCATTATAAATGCATAATGCATCTTTAACAAAAAGAGAGTCTACCAATTGGTATATGTCCTATAATCACAATAAATGTATATAATACTATACTATTTATTAAATTTATCGACACACACGTGACACATATATAGATCAGGATATCTCTTGTAGACAAAATAAAAGTTAAATATAGTTGAAAATGCAAGAGCAAACCTGAAACGCACCAGTTGTATGGTACGATCAAAATACTTGTGTATGCTCCAGATTGACAATACACGCTCCTATGCCCACAACTGGACTGGTTAGTCTTAGCGGTAAGCTAGGGTCGATCCCACGGAGAGTGAGGAACTACTTTACTCTTCCGGTTCACAAGTTTGGTTGTCATGATCCAATCCTGTTATCTGCACAAATAAACTTAAAGGCAATCAAACATAAAAAGGATAAGATTTGGGATTAGGTCATGATTATTGTTGATACGTGTATTTGGTCAAAGGCATACTGAAGATCCGTCCATGCTTCGTATAAACTCAAGGCGTGGCCCAAAGACATTGGGGTGTTTCAAGAATTTATACTCCACACTTGGGATGGTTAAATCCCTTGTAGTCACTTGGTCCGAAGGTCATGCTCTTCACCCCGGTCACAAGGCCGTGCTTTATTCCTCCTTAGGTAGTAGTCATACCTGATCCTTCCAAGTATGACCCTCACCAACCTTCTCTTCCAAGCTTCTCGGCTCCACACCTATAGAGTAGACATAACTCGAGGGATATCCATTTCTGGTAACACGTCCAACCGGGCATCAATATGTCTATGATGTGTGAGGTGAGTCCCTTGGTCAATAACCATGGTTTTATGCCTCGTCACAGTTGATGGATAGCCATTAGAGAATCTCAAGACCGAGGAAGGACGCAGTATCCCCTTACCCGTTCCTCGCCATCCAGATGTAAATCTCCATTTAATGATGCTGCTTAGCTACTCGATCATAGGCATACTGAACATTGTTGTCTGTCATGCCCTAGCTTTTGCTTGGCGTGGTACAGCCCTTACCGAACGGAGATCACCCGCTAGGTCAGAACTGCCCATGAATTTTGCTCAGATCTCTTCAGAACCACTGGATCCAACCGATGGCACAAATGCCTCACGAATATTTCATATATAACCAATTAACCATTTCCCCCACCCAAATCTCACTAGGGGGACTACTCACACATATTGAATTGCATAATCACCAAAGTAAATAAACACATCAATAACATAAAATACGAAATACTTGAATTAAGAGAATACCTAAGGCAAACCGCCTTGAATTTGTTCACGCAGGAATCGAAATGAAAAGCGAGTAAATAGTTTTGTGCGAAACATAAATGAATTGAAAGTAAATTGTATTTTGGGTTGAATACTATCGAATGCTAGGGGTAACCAACGTTGTGTCAGCCACACTTGCTGGACATTTTTGGTTGAGGATGTGGCAGTCAATCTTCTCTTCTGGTAGATCACATTCGCATGATTGATTGCTTTCCATATGATCTTGATGGATGCTCTATTGATCAGATTGTTGATTGGCCCATCAGTCGGTGATTGATTGGAGTGATTGATTAGCTTCTAGATCCTTCTGTTGTTGGGGCTCGACACGATCTCTGCAAATCTCCTTCACGCGTCTTTCCATATTTAGCTTCGGCGGTTGACTGATGTTGACGGTTGTAGTCATACTGGCTGCATGCTTTGGTTGGCCTCACACCAGGGTACTTTTCTTCTCCTGAGGAATCGGTTTCATGCAGTGGGCTAGAATTGGTCTAGTAGTGCCCATTCTGACCACCTTTTCTTTATTTGCCCTGGACTGAGCTTCCTTCCTTCAAATGGCCACTTTCTTCCCTAATCAAACATTACAGACACAAAAAGATAGGAAAATAGGGTGAAATAGCCCAAAAGTCGAAGACGCATCACACCTACACACTTAAACCATACTTGCCCTCAAGTATGCAAGTGGATTCATAGGAAGACACCTAGAATAGAGATGAACGAAAAGGAACAAAAACTTCAAGACACGAGACTGCGTAGTTAACTGGATCAGATTATATATGCATGCATCAACCATGAAATCCAACCACATCAACCATGAAATCCAACCACATACAGCATTCTCTCACGGTTCCAAGTGTATGGTTGAGTGTTTACTCTCATACTTTGCCACTATTGGTTCTCCTATAGGCTTGGGTATTGATTCATAACAGAATCTTAGTGCAAATAAAATTCATCAAAGGGACTTTTTAGGTTCATAATGGGCATACGGAATGGGTGTTAGAATTTCTGGATAAGTAGTTTAAAACTTTTTGTTCCAGCCATACTGACCTCTCTTTTTGGTATTGTACCCCCTTGTTCAGGGCTTATTTTCTTTCTTTGATTTAGCTTACTCCCCTTTCTTTAACATTTTATATTCTCAGCTATTCCTTTCTAAATCATGCTTTTACACTTAGAGTAATAAGCTGCCCTTATCTTTTGTACAATGTGGAAGTCACATCTTTTATTCAATTCACACTCAAGGCTTATAAAATAGTTAAGTTTAGATCAAAGTGTTTAGCGAGGGTTATTTTAACTAAAGGAATAAATTCTGAGGCTTTAGATCAAAGGAAACTGCCATAATCATGTGAATCTCTACCAGCCAGCCAGAATCTACAACCAAGATCTAGGATTACCAAGCAGCATAGTCACACCAAGAATAAATGCAAATCAGGCTCAAAACTCACAGGCAAGAGTATTTAGTATGCTCAATACTGTTTCACATGTAATTCTGCTCATCATGCCATCAATCACCCAAACCAAACAGCATGCATATTTCACCAAAACCATTTAACTTGCGCAACACAGACTGTAACTATACACTAGACTCATTAAACAACATTAACATAAAACATAAAAATCAAAATATAAAAATAAAACCTAATCTACAAGTAGGGAGAGAAAACTTAGTCATTTTAGTCGGAGGCATCCTCCTCCTCTCCATCAGCTTTAGCCATCAGCGTTTCAAAACTAGTTCTCATATCAGTCTTGGTCACCACCATCTCCTCTCTCAGCATTGCCACTTCATCATGCAACTCCCTCAACTCTGCCAGTATGGATGCTACCTTACCATCGGTAAGGCTTGGAACCGCCTGCTCTCCTGCCCTACGCGGTTCAGCCCTATCTGAGGCTCCTTCCGGGTAGACCAATAAATAATTACCATGCTCATCCACCTCAACAATCCTCCATCTCATGAAGCACCCTTGGTCGAAGAACCTGGTGTCTGACACTAAAGTGTCAGCAGGTTTCTCCAAATTGAAATCGGTGAGGTTCTTTGCAAGAATTGTCACCAAGGGACAGAAAGATAGGTATTTGTTGCTGTGGGTAACTCATTATTGGAATTACAGCACCACTGTGAACCCAAAGTTCACCTTTTTCTTCTACACCATAGACCACAGCAGGAACACTTCCTGCTGTGTGACCACGTTTGATCCTTCTAAGCGGCCATAAATGTTGTAGGCTAGCCACCTATGGCATATCTGCAAGGCTGGGTGGCGAATTTCATTAGACTTGCTGATGTTCTTCATGTACTTGTCCATGGTGAAGATGATCGACCAGTAGTGGTCAATCCGAGATTTCCATTCCGTCGAGGCCACTGTCTCTGCTTCCTTGCACTCTTCCTCATAAACATCCCGTGGCTCGAGCACTCCCAGTTGGATGTTCAACTCATTGATAAAGAGAGGGAACATCCTACCCTGCAGTTGAAAGCGCAGGGTACTAGGTGTCTCGATGGTATAGTTGCCACGGGGTTTGAACTCAACCGTTCCTATAAACTCTTCTGACATTTTCTTGTAAGCCAAATAGTTACATTCCAAAATTTTCCCCCAACCTATTCCTTCGAAATACCCCACCACCTTCTCCTTGATTCTAAACCCCTCCAATGATTCTGTGATCAAGAAGTACAATGGAGTGATTTCTCTATTCTAGAGGATGGCATACCATTGACTGTCTCTTGGTATGGTCGTACCAGATGAAGCAGGTCGCACCAAACCTTTGCGCTTGGCTGTAGACTTCTTGGTGGTGATACTAGGTGCAGATTTCGTTGGGGCTGGTATTCCTCCATAGTCAGAATTGTCCATAGCTTCTAATTCCTCCCTTCCTTCTTCTTCAGCTTTCTTTTCTTCCTCCTTCTCCACTTCTACTGCCTTCCATTTCTCTTTTTGCACATCATAAGCTTTTCTCACCGTGTTTATAGTGCTCGCCTTACTCCCCTCCTTGCTTGGTTTGGTTTTTGGTGGCAGAGGGGGTTTTGAAACATCCAACTTTCTCTTAACCCCCGCCTTTTTCTCTTTACTTTGTGGGGTTGGGTCTCCTTTAGACTTCACAGGGGAATTTCCTTCTTCCCCTTCTACCTCCATTGCTTGTTCCTCTTCCTTTTCATTTTCTCGTTCCTTCTTCTCGTCGTTAGAGACGGTACGACCATCCTCTCTTGACTAAGAGTGGGAACGAGAAGGGTTGCGAGGTAGAATTTTTTCCTTTGCTGAAGGCTGCTACATGGTGGTAACCTTCTTTCCTCTGGTGGTAGTGGGTTTCTTCTTCAGTGTGCTTGCTGTTGAAGTGCTCTTCGCAGCTAGTTGTTTTTTTTCTTTCTTTTTAGGTGGTTATTCCTCAGCTTCTTCCACCCAGTCGGAACCCTTGATTTCTTTAGTATCCCCTTCACCAGTGGTTTGGTTTTCCGGTGAAGGTGATTTCTCCTGTTCCTTCTCCTCCATAGTCAGAGGAGGTGTAGTTTCCTCCACGATTTGTGTGGGAGTCTCTTCCGACGTAGAGCTGCACATCTTCCTCTTTCCTCCTGCTGGTAAAGGTTTTACAGCAACAGTGCTTTTCTACCCAGTAGTGGCAGTCTAAGTGCTGCCGGAGGCGGCGCAGCTCTTGGAACACTTTTTCTCTACAGGTTTCTTAGTTCTGGCCATGGCGACTTAGAAGGTTGGGTAATCTAGAGTTTTGAATTTTTCGAGTGCTTTGTGTGGATTGGGCGAAAATTGATGACTTTTATGGAGGAGTGAATGGTAGTTAGAAATCTGAGTGGGGAGAGTGGAGATCGTGTGTAGCAATTATGGAGGTGGTAGTTTGAAGAGAGAGAGAGGAGTTAAACTAACTTGGGGATGGAGATGACGGTAATGGAATATTAGGGTTGATTAAGGGAAGAAATCATTACCAAATTAAAAATTCAAATTTTCCTGTGGAAATCGAAGAATCGCAGTCACTTCCCTATCAGACGCGCTTCCACGTCACTCCTCGGTCAGACCTTTTCCAACCGCAAACAACCATGGTCCTCAACCTGCACACTTTGCCTCAACCTGCACAATTTCAGCCCCGACTTCTTATTATTTCTTCCAACCCAAAATCAAGAATTAAAGAAGAGATTCCTAATTACCAAAAATAAAATAACGGTTGTGATCATACTGATGACGACTCCTGGGTTGCCCCCAGTCAGCGCTCTTGTTTATTGTCTTGAGCTCGACTTTCCCAAATCCTTTCTCACTGGTAAATAGGGTCAAGGAGAGAGCATCTCTCCTTTTTCTGATGTAGATCGGAATAATCAAAGTAAGGCTTCAATCGATGTCCATTTACCAAGAATGTATTACTACCATTCAAGTCATATACTTCAATGCTTCCATTTCGAAATATCTCCTAGACTATATACGGACCTCCCTATTTAGATCGGAGTTTCCCACTTATTAGTTTAAAGAGGGAGTTGAAAAGTAGCACATTCTGGCCAACCTAAAACTTCTTCTTGCGGATTTTTTCATCATGAATCCTCCTTGTCCATTCCTTATATAGAACAGTATTGTCGTATGCCTATAACCGAAGCTCTTCCAGCTCACTTAGCTGCAATTTCCTTTCCTCTCCGGCCATGGCTATACTGAGATTAATGTTCTTGATGGCCCAGTACGCTTTGTGTTCTATTTCCACTGGTAAATCACATCTTTTCCCAAATACAAGCCTGAAGGGAGACATCCCAATTGGAGTTTTATAAGCAATTCGGTATGCCCATAACGCGTTCCCTAACTGATTACTCCAGTCTTTATGATTTGGATGGACCGCCTTCCCATCATGCTCTTTATTTCCCTGTTTGAAATTTCAGCCTGTCCATTTACTTGGAGATTCTATGTCGTTGTCACTTTATGTTTCACCCCCATTCTTTTTGTGCGTGCCCTAATGGTGGCATTACAGAAATGAGACCCTTGATCGCTGATGAGGATATTTGGAACTCCAAATAGGTTGAATACTTGCTCCTTCAAGAATTCAACTCTTATATGAGCATCATTGTTCATTGTAGCATTCGCTTCAACCCATTTGGATACGTAATCGACTCCTACCAAGATGTACTCCTAATTATTAGATTTTGGGAATGGTCCCATAATGTCTATCCCCCATACATCGAAATTTTCCACAGGCATAAGAGGCATTTGAGGCATCTCATCTCTGGCAGTAATGCCCCCAACCATCTGACACTTCGGGCAGCTTTATCGTCTTGCATCAGCAAACACTGAAGGCCAATAAAAACTATTATCCAGAATTCTTTGGGCTGTTCTTTTACCATCAAAGTGCCCACTACACGAAGTACCATGACACATTTCCAATATCTGAGTGTCTTCGTCTTCAGGAACACACCTCCGTATGACTTGATCTGCTCCAATTTTCCACAAATGTGGTGCTTCCCAGAAGTAGGAGCGGGCTTGTGTTACTATTTCTGCTTTTCAAATTTAGTTTTCCCTGATGAAACCTCTTTTGTGATCAGATAATTGGCAATGTCTACGTACCAAGGTTTCTTGTCGATGGAGGCATACAGAGATTTCACTTCGGTACTGGCATATACTGCATACAACTTTTCATCGGGATAGGTGTCTGCTATAGGCTCTCCATAATCCTTACACATTTGCTACCGGCTCAAATGATCTGCTACCAGGTTGGCAGCTCCCTTTTTATCCTTTATTTCGATGTCGAACTCTTGTAACAACAATATCCACCTGATAAGGCGTGGCTTAGACTCTTTTTTCGCCATCAAATACTTCAAGGCTGCATGATCATTGTATATAATTGCCTTGGTGCCCAAAAGGTAGGATCTGAATTTCTCTATGGTGAATACCACTGCTAGTAGTTCTTTTTCAGTAGTGGTGTAACTGCACGGAGCGGGGTTGAGGGTCTTTGATGCATAATAGATAACGTAGCTCTCCTTCCCTTTCTTCTATCCCTGTATAGCTCCAACCGCATGATTACTGGCGTCGCACATAATTTTGAAAGCTGATTCCCAATTTGGGGGCTACATAATAGGGGCTGACACATGTCTACTTCTCAGATCAAGAAATGCTTCTTTGCAATCATCATCAAAATCAAATTGGACATCTTGTTGCAGCAGTCTGGTCATAGGGGCAATTTTTGCAAAATCGTTAATAAAACGACGGTAGAACCCTGCATGACTGAGGAACGCCCGTATGTACTTGACCGTAGTTGGGTATGGCAGTTTAGCAATGGAACCGATCTTTGCCTAATCCACTTCGATCCCTCTTTCAGAAATAACGTGCCCTAGCACTATTCCTTCTTTCACCATAAAGTGGCACTTCTCATAATTAAGCACCAAACTCTTTTCCACGCATCTTTTCAACACAAGCTCAAGATGATTGAGGCATATATCGAACGAGTCACCATATATATTGAAGTCATCCATAAAGACTTCAATACAGTTTTCCAGTAAGCCTTAGAAAATACTCATCATACAACTTTGAAAAACAAATGTTCCATATACGCATGTGAAAGTGGTTTTCTCTAGATCCTGAATACCCATCCAAAAAGCAGTAATAGGAATTACGAGCAAGGCGCTCTAGTATCTGGTCGATAAAGGGTAGAGGGAAATGATCCTTATGTGTGACCATGTTCAGCTTCTTGTAATCTATGCAGACTCTTCATCCAGTTTGCAATATCGTTGGAACCAGCTCTCCCTTATCATTCTCCAAAACTTGTATCCCAGATTTTTTGGTACGACGTGTATGGGGCTGACCCACTGGCTATCAGAAATTGGGAAAATAATTCCTAATTCCAAAAGTTTCAAAATCTCCTTAGCGCCACTTTTTTCATTACAGGGATCATCTTTCTTTGTGAATCTCGCACTGGTCTTGCTCCTTCCTCAAGGTATATATGATGCATGCACTCGGTTGGACTAATTCCTTTACTTTCTACCAAAGTCCAACCGATGGCTTCTTTATTCTCAAAGTAAGACCCTGACCAATCTTTCTTCTTGCACTATGGTCAGATCTGAACTGATAATCACTGGAAGAGTCTCCTCCGATCCTAAATAAGCATACTGCAGATGTTTGGGCAATTTCTTCAGTTCCAGTACAGAGGCTTTGATAATTGATGGAAGTAACTTTTCGTGTTGCCCATATTGAGAAAACAGCTCCGGTTTGCCCTCTTTAGATCCTCCAACCGAATATACTTCAAAAATGATTTCCTTAATACTTTGGTCCACTTCAGATTCTGCTTGCAAAGTGCTTTCCTTGAGCGAATATAACTCTATGATAGCCTCTTTCATATCCCAATCTCTCATGTGAGCGGCAACATGATCTTTCAGACTAGATTGGATTACTCTATCCATCAAATCCCCAGAACTGAACTCAAGGCTTTGTTCTTGCACCAATGGTTCGATCACATCAATCATCTCAACTGACTTCACTTCTTGTTTCCTCTTCATAGCTTCATAGATGTTAAATTTCTCCACCACCCCATGGAATTCACATGATAGAATTCATGTTTTCATATCAATCTTTTTTCCCGCAATCATCATGAAAGGTCTGCCCAACAATATAGAATTTTCCTTGGCTTCTTACCCCGTGTCCAATACATAGAAGTCAGCGAGAAAAATCAAGTCTCCCACTTTAATCAACACATCTTCTATTACTCCTTCGGGGTATGCATTAGACCGATCTACTAAATGTTTGACCACTCGAGTATCCCTTAGCTCTCCCAAATCTAGACGATTGAAAACAACTAGGGGCATCATATTTATTGAAGCCCCTAGATCCATCATGGCCTTGTCCATATTCTTTTCTCCTATGTTACATGGAATTGTAAACATTCCAGGATCCTTACGCTTTAGGGGTAATTTCTATTGGATTACAGTGGATACAAATCCTTTTTTCTTCTACTTTCACCTTTCTTGAACATAAATTCTTCAGGAACTTAGCATATTTCGGAATTGTATTGATTGCGTCCAATAGTGGTACGCCCAATTCCACTTTTTGAAACATCTTCATCATCTCACTAGCTTCTTTTTCTTTGGCTTTCTATCTTAGTCTACCCGGGAAAGGGGGTTCGGTCTGCTCCTCACCAGTCTGTTCTCTTGTAAGCCCAGTACTGGTCCTTTCATCTCTTTTCCTGTTAGCTTCTGCCTCGGCCAAATTTTTTTCAGCTTGCTCATCTTCCACGGCTGTTAATATTACTTGTGCTTGTTCCTTATGGTTTATTCCCTGTGGAGAGTGCTTCCCCGTATTTTCCTCTACTTTGGCGAGTGTTTTCGCCAAATGACCAATCTGCACATTAGTTTGATTCATACTAGCTCGAACCTCATTCTTGAATTTTTTACTTTCTTTAGCTATATTTTCGATGGCTTCTTCCCACGGTGCACGTCTCTGATGCGGAAGTTGATACAACTATTGTTGTTGGGATTGGTAGTTCTGCTGTGGCAGTCCAACTTGATATTGCAGTTGCTGCTGGTGATGGGTATACTGCTGTGTCACGCCCCGACTCTCGAGGTGCGACTTACGAACAACAACAAACCTAAACAACTAACAACTAACTCAAATAAAGGGGACATGCTCGGGGAAAGCAAAGATGGAATATAAGACAATCGAATTTGGTTTTTCAAAAGCATAATGAATTAATAACCGAGCATCTTAACTTCACTTTAAACAGGAATTCAAACAAGTAAATCATGTTGATGGGAAAGGAATTCCAACAAAAAGAGAATTCATACGAATATATACATCAAGATAAGGGATCATGTTCAACAACAAATCAAGTTACGAGCCCATCGCTCGGGATTACAAGTTAAAGGGGTTACGAATTCAACAAGCATTCAAAGTCTTCAAGCACAACGCTCGGAATCAAAAACATGAATATTAAAGTATTAACATCAACAGACATTAGTTCAAAAGGATTGCAGCGGAATTTAGCATCAATACCCAACACTTACACGTATGAAGACGTACAAATGCCAGTCCGAAATTCTACTAAACTTAACCAATAAAAACAAACCACACCACCAAGTATCCACGTCATCGCCATCCAGTCAACCTGCATGTTTAGAAACACACGCAAGGCTGAGTACTTCGTACTCAGTGAACACAAGCCAAAACATTTGAATAAAGATGCTTCTTAAAGCTATATTAATTGAACTTGCCTTGCCAAACATCACAAGTATATAAGCAGTTTTAAAAACGGTTTTACTTGTGCATGTCAAAACATTTTCTTTAAAACAGACTGCGCAGTCAAATAACATAATATATCAACATGTATCATCTATCACAAATAACTTCACTGTGCCGAGAAGTAGGCCTCCTTCTCAAACACTGTGACCGGCCTAACCGAAGCAAGGCTCACAGTCACCTCAACATATACCACACGTGGGTTCCTGCTTTCACAGGATAATCACATCTTCATATAAATAGATGATAACACATACTAACTTCAATAAAATGGCAAGTCAATCATATTTGAAAATCATATCATAATATTCAATAGCATAGCTAATTTTCATCGATAGTTTTGGTTCAAAAAAGCCCACCTGACTTCCGAAGAACTAGCTAGGTGGTCTAGGGCTATTTGTCCTCGCTTAACGATCCGTCCGACTCGATCCTTCATAGTTCGACATCGATAGGTAAGATAAGATATATGAAAGACGGACACAGAGGCGTTGGACTTAACTGACGGACTTCTATTTGAGTCGTCTCTCTCTTTGCTCTAACTTTTCTAAAAGATCTCGCGTTCTCATCTTTAAATTATTAACTCTATTCGAATTGGTTAACTTTACTACTTAACATCGTACACTTTTCTCGTTCTAATTAATAACTTCATTGTTATCATTCTATTACTTGAGCTTTCTTTCAAAGACTTTAGTTCATTCTCAATTTAACAATCAATCATCTTGCATACAAGTTCAATCATCTTTCACATTATAATACTATCATGCATTTAAACATTTATTCAAACATATAATGAAGTCATATAAATCAAACATACTTCAAGACACATTAACATTCATTCAATTTGGATCTTAAAATCTAACTCGATTATGCATTTCTTTTTATGAAGGCTCAAACTATTCATTCTATTTTTCTTACTTATATAGACAATGCTTTGTTTTACATCCGTTATCTTATAAGGTATTTTATAACTTTTATTCAATTAACAAAATTTCTCCTTAATTATTATTAACTCGTATAAAATTAGGATTTTCTTACTCTTCTTTAATTCGATCCTCATTTCTTATCTCGACTATTGTTCATCTAATTATTATCTCGGTTTTACTTTTTTATTCGTTTGGTTAGAATCAATGTACTTAATTATTTATTTAATTAATCTTCTTTTCCATTTAATTCTCGACATCTTATTTCATTCTCATTTTCTCGATTAACTTATACGAGTATCTATCTTAACTCGTCTAGCATCTTTTCTTTACTCAATTTAACTTCCTTTTTATTTCTTATCGATTAATTCTTCTTAAACTCGGTTTTCTCTATTTTTGCTTATTACTTTAATAATTTCTTCTTTATTTATCTTTAACTTAAGCCATTTCTTACTAAATAATTTCTTTATCTTTTGATACACATTTTTATGAACTAGCTCACTTTTTAATTACATTAGAAAAGATCTTTTTGTTGTAGTTTTAGAAAAATTTCAAGTCTTTAAATTTTAATGCAAGACATTTAATTAATATATTTTTTTATATATCTTTCATTTTTTTTTTTCAATTAAAAGCTTTTCAATGTTAAATCTTTTTGTCAAAACTTCTATCTTCATTCCATATTCAAATTAACATTAATACATACTTAAACATCCAATCTTTTTTATTATTTCTACAATTAATTTCTTTCAAAACTTCAACATGCAAACTTATTTTCTTAATTTACACACATATATAATCATATTAACATAACATACAATCCTTCCATTGATTAAAACAACACTCAATTCATCAACAAAATTAACAAAATAAAACCTCTATTTTTCCTTAAAAGTCACGGCACACACATACACATTTTGTGCATTTTATTTCTCAATTTCTCATGCAAATAATCTCATTACTAACATGATAAAAATAACAAATCAAGCATCATAATAACAATAACTCAAAGATTCACATTTTTCCTATTTTTCTTATAATTTTCGGTATTCATCTTAGTTTTAGGGTTTTAATTTCTTTTTCTTCTCTTATTTCACCGATTAATATCTAATGCTCGATTCTCCTAACGAATTCTTCTAACTCGATTAGCACATGCATATCCTAAGTTTGCCTAAACATAAATTAAATAACATGCATGCATAGATCTTTCCTTTAGGACTTATAGACATACATATTTACAACTTAGTCAAATGAATTTCATACTTAATTAAATGGGAATCTTTCTCTTGGCTCTTGGAATTGAAATTGATGGAAATGGTAGCTTCAAAGCTTGAACTTGAAAGGAAGAAGGATGTCTTCTTGAATCCTCAAAGAAAAAGAAATAATATGGGATTAATCATCCATAGGTTTTAAGAATCAAAATAAAGAAAAGTGTTGGATAATTCTTGAATTCAACTTCAAGAACTTGGAAGATTCTTACCTTTCTTTGAAAATATGGATGAAATGGATGGAGATTGATAACTTCTACTTCATTTTCATGGATGGAGAGCTTGAATCCATGGTTGCATGTGAAGAAAAATCAAGGTATGAGGGAGAGAGAGATATTGCCGAGAGAGAGAGAGCTTGGGAGAGTTTGAGAGATTGTTTTCTTTCTTGCTAGAGAGAGAGAGATCGAAATGGGGAGAGAGAGAGAGATGGAGTGTGATGAATGAATTGTTGTCTTCCTTTCTTGTCTTAGATGAATAGAATTGAAATCCAACAAAGGGAAAAGGTGTACTTGTTGGAAGTTGTAGAAGACAAGACTTGATAGGTGATGTGATCTTAACTTGTATGCATACTTTAGATAATCCATGCATAAGACATGATCATGATGTTTTAGTCCTTGAAATTGAGGGATGATGGGAGAGGAGGTGTGAGGTGGCAAGAGAGGGAGAGAGGTGGATGACATGTGTCGACGTCGTGTCATTACGGGTATTAATTATCCGGTCGTAAAGGTTTTCCGGTTAAAACGATTCGTATTAATTCCGTTTTGTTCTCTTAACGGGTCTAACCTCTTCTCGTCTCACTTTTGACACTAACTCATCTCAATCCTATTTCACGTCTCAATTTTAAGGATTAAAGGTTGCGATCATTTTAGTCCTTTAAATCTTAAAAGAATTTAATCGGCTTATTAATTCGTTTATTAATCCTTCTCAAGACTAATGCCTCATTTCTCTTCTCAATTCTCGGATAAGTTCTTACCCTATCTCAGTGATCTTAAAAGGAATTCTAGGTTCGAAGGTTTTAATTAAATTTTATTCTAGTCTCGTCGGCGTAAACATATTTCTCGGCGATTAACGTTATGTTATCTCAATTAAACAAACGTCTCGGGATTTTTCCGGAATTTAATCTCATACTCATTTTCATATAAAAAATTCAACAAACATATCACATCATCATTATCTCAGATAAATAGAACAGATAAATTCACACAAGATTCACAAGGCAATTTAAACATTTTATTCAAAACTCTTCGATTAGAAAAGAAAAATTTTACTCCTAAATTCTCATTTTTGAACTTACTCGGTTAATTAGACGCTCTCTAAAGGTATAAGAACTCGGGGTATCACATGCTGTGAAGACCCTGGTAGACCCACACTATTCTGTCGAGTCTGCCCGTCCTGTTTCCACCTAAAATTTGGATGGTCCCTCCATCCTCGATTGTACGTGTTCGAGAAGGGATCATGCTTTCAATGGAATTCTTCATTTCCTTTCATAGCATTTACATCCATCACATCTTAAACAAAATTCAGGCAATTCTCAGATTGGTACCCAGTAGCATCGCATAGGCCACATTGGCGAACTTTCTTTTGTATGGTCAAACCACTCAGTAGTGCCTTCATTTCCTTCATTTCCTTACTTAACGTGGTAAGATTAACCTTTTCCTCATCCTTGGAGTGCAATTCCCTATTTCTTTCATGCCCCTCCTCTCGTGGTCCCTCAGCCATAGTCCCCAATAATTTGAAGATTTCCTGGGGTGTTTTGGCCATCTGTGAGCCATTGATGCGGCTAACACCTACCCACGATCATGTCTCTGCATTTCTTTCATGAAGCTCTCCACTTGATCCTTTGGAGTAATTTGGTGGTGGGGGCACTTGCTCAAAAGCCACTTAAATCTAGTCCAATACTCATAGAAGGATTCCAACCCATCTTGTTTGATATTCCTGATTTCCCATCGCATTCTCTCAACTCTGGTTGCTGGAAAGAATTCCTCTAGAAAGCATTATTGCATCTTAGCCCATGAAGTAACACTTCCTTCTGGCAAGTTGTACAGTCATCTCCTTGCACGATCCCCCAATGCGAACGGGAAAAGCACTAGTTTTACATATTCTTGCTGATTCTCATTTGATTGGTGCATCATTGTCATTTCAAAATCCTAGAGATGGGTATGGGGGTCGTCCCCAGCGTATCCATTGAACTTCAGTAAGACCTGTATCAGTGTTGGTTTGAGGTCATACCGCTTAGGATGGAAAGGGTTCTCTGGTAGAGTGATCCCGTTCGGCCTGAGATTTAGGTTTGTTGGGTATGCCAATTGATTGACGTTCTGCGCTTGTTGTGGTTCTACCGTAGCGTTGTGTCTTGCTATTCTTGCTATAGCGCGTAATCGTCGTTCAGTTCAGTCGATGTTTGGATCAAAAATAAATGCTTTTGCTACTCGACGAGTTCCACGCATACTGCAGTAGCAGAAGATGGAATGAGAAGAGTAAAATTGTTGCGCGTCACTCCCCGACAACGGTGCCAATTTTGACACGCACCCATTGTATAGTACGATCAAAATACTTGTGTATGACCCACATGGACAGTACAAGCTCCTATGCGCACAACTGGACTGGTTAGTCTTAGCGGTAAGCTAGGGTCGATCCCACAGAGAGTAAGGAACTACTTTATTCTTCAGATGCACAAGTTTGGTTGTCACGATCCAATCTTGTTATCTGCACAAATAAACTTAAAGGCAATCAAATATAAAAGGGGTAAGATTTGGGATTAGGTCATGATTATTGTTGATACGTGTATTCAGTCATAGGCATACTGAAGATCCGTCCATGCTTCATATAAACTCAAGGCGTGGCCCAAAGACATTGGGACATTTCAAGAGTTTATACTCCACACTTGGTATCGTTAAATCCCTTGTAGTCACTTGGTCTGAAGGTCACGCTTCACCCCGGTCACAAGGCCGTGCTTTACTCCTTCTTAGATAGTAGTCATACCAGATCCCTCCAAGTATGACCCTCACCAACCTTCTCTTCCAAGCTTTCCGACTTCGCACCTACAAAGTAGACATAACTCGCAGGATATCCATCTCCGATAACACGTCCAACCGGTCATCGATATATCTACAATACATAAGGTGAGTCCCTTGGTCAATAACCATGGCTTAATGCCTCGTCACAGTTAATGGATAACACTTAGAGAAGCCTAAAACGGAGGAAGAACGTAGTATCCCCTTGCCCGTTCCTCGCCATCCAGATCTACAACTCCAATTAATGATGTTGCTCAGCTACTCGGTCATAGGCCTACTGAACATTGTTGTCTGTCATGCCCTGGCCTTTGCTTGGCATGGTACAGCCCTTACTAAATGGAGATCACCCGCTAGGTCAAAACTACACATGAATTCTGCTCAGATCTTTTTGGAACCACTGGATCTAACCGAAGGTACAAATGCCTCACGAATATTTCACATATCAACAATTAACCATTTTCCCTACCTAAATCTCACCAGGGGGACTACTCACACATATTGAATTGCATAATCACGAAAGTAAATAAACACATCAATAACATAAAATACGAAATACTTGAATTAAGAGAATACCTAAGGTAAAACGCCTTGGATTTGTTCACTCAATCGAAATGAAAAGCGAGTAAATTATTTTATGCAAAAATGTAAATGAACTGAAAGTAAATTGTATTTTGGGCTGAATACTATCGAATGCGAGGGGTAACCTACATTTTGCCAGCCACACTTGCTGAATTTTTATAGTTGAGGTTGTGGCAGTCAATCTTCTCTTACGGCAGACCATATCGGCATGATTGATTGCTTTCCATATTCAGCCCGATCTTGATGGATGCTTGATTAATAAGATTGTTGATTTGCAATTAGTTGGTGATTCATTGGAGTGATTTGATTGGCTTCTAGATCCTTCCACTGCTAGGGCTCGACACGATTGATGCGTCTTCAACTTTTGGGCCATTTGGCCCTATTTTTCCTGTCTTGTTGTGTCTTTAGTGTTTGTATAGGGAAAGAAAGCTGTATTCGTGAGGAAGAAGCTTCGTCAGAGGCAAACCGAGGAAAGATGGTCGGAATGAGCAAAATTAGAGTATTTTCAAGAAGTTACAAGAATACGACCACATCAAGGAGTATGCAGCATAGGAGAAGGAGTCCATTCAATTGAAGCGTGAGACGAGGTTGAAAGAAGGATTCCATGTGAACCCTGAAGCTAAGTTGTTGTTCATCATTCGCATTCGTGGTATTAACGCAATGCACCCAACAACAAAAAAGATATTGCAGCTATCGTGCCTACGAAGAACAAAACCTTGGTGCAGGACTAACCAGAGCATGCAACAGTATGACCATCACAGAAGTTACCAATCAGCCGCCAAAGCCAAAGAAGGAAAGACGCGTGAGAGAGATATGTAAGGTATCATGCCAAAATACCTGTGTGAAGAAGAATCCAGATTTCAGTCAATTACCCTCAGTCAATCAATCGGAGATCGCCAATCATCAATCCGTTCAATCACGGATAATCAAGATCGCGCTCAACATGAAAAGTATCAATCATGCCAATTCAGTTCATCAGCGGGGGTTTTGACTGCCATCAGCTCAACTATAAAAGATCAGCAACCTTGGCGAGCACAATGTTGGATACCCCTACCATTCTATAGTTTCAGTCCAAAAAACACTTTACTTTCAGCTCTTTTATAGTTTACGCAAAAAATAATTACTTGCTTTCTTTTACTATTGGAAAATTTATTAGTATGAGTTTTGATGAATTCCAAAACCAACTGACCCCAACCGAGTAGATGTTGCCAGTTCCTATTGTTAGCTATTAGGCTCGCTGTTTGAGCAATGTTAAGATTTTATCTTTACAGATCTCCAGCTGAAGACGGCAACAGAGCAACACTCGGATACAACCCCGGATAGAAGATCGGATGAGGAACAACAGTTACAAGACTGCCTGATGAGAGAGCTATGCTTTTTGACAGTTGAGAGTTCAAGCTAACTGTTCAGTTGGAACATCAGCTATAGAATGCCATCCGATAAAGAGAATGTTTCAAGAAGGGGGAAGTTATAAAGAAGTCTCAACATGAAGTTCAAGATCAACTGAAAGTTCAACAGTTCAGTCAGAACATCAGCTGAAAAAAAAATCACTCAGATGAAGTTCAAAGTCAGCTGAGAGTTCGACGAGAACATCAGCTGAAGACCACTCAGATGAAGATCAAGATTTTCAACCGACTAACCGAGGTTGACTGTCAGAAAGGTTTGAATTTGAATTTCAAAAGGAAGTCACATGAGGGTTTGACCGTTCAGTCATTACCCCATTTGGCCCAACACAAGGCTGTCTCAGATGGAAAGCAGAAGAGCTCAGATGCCATATCGGGAAAGTCTGCAGAGATGAGAGACAAGCCATCGCTTTCATCGAACAGAGATCAACAGCTCCTCCAACGGCTAGTTGATTCTCTCCGCCTATAAATAGAGGCATTCATTCATTCGACGAGATACAAGACACTGATAAGAGAAGACACACGCGCGAGAAGAAATCTGAGAGTAAAAAGAAAAGAACAATATTCGTCACGAGCTGAACTGAATCTCTTAGAACATCACTTGTTGAGAGTTCTAGAGTTAGTTAGTTAGTTTTTGTGTCTTTAGATCGAACCTTGAAAACATCACTTAGTGAGAGTTCGTAGAGAGTTAGATCATAGCTAGCTTCACGCTAGAGCTTTTAGTTGGAAACCCATTTTCTTTCACCAGAAAAGGTTTAGGATTCTACTCTTCCTGTAATTGAGTAGTCAGGTTGTTAAGTACCCGTAAACTTAACTGTAAAGGTTGATAAGTACCCGCAAACTTATCCCTAACGGTTGCTCAGCCCGCGTAAGCTGAGTGGTTTGTAGGAGGGTTATCCCTAACACTTGGACAGAGTTGTGTGGACTCACAACTCCCCGTGGACGTAGGAGGGTTATCTCCGAACCACGTTAAATCTCTGTATGCTCGTGTTTATCTTTATTAAGTTATTTCTTGCATTCTTAACTGTCTGACTAACCAGCATACAAACCTCATTTGCACATCTTCAACTGTATTGGTTTTTGACCAACCGAGCTGTTTTGGTTCTTGACCAACTGAGCTTAAAAGTGTGAGTTGTTTTAACGAGTTTAATTTCCACCACATTCCGCACAGCCTCACTCTTCCAGCTGAGGTTGCTTACTCATCTGTGAGATTCCAACTGAGTCTTTTTACTCGGTTAAAGTAATTTTTAAGGGTTAAGTTTTAAAATCCTAACTGGTGTATTCCCCCACCCCCATACACCAGTAACTCGTTTCGGGACCATCAAGTGGTATCAGAGCAGTGGTTCAAAAGATTGCTGACTCTGTTTCACAAGGTGTGAATTCGAGAAATTTTCTTCAGTGGTCAACTGAACAGATCTTTTCACGCTAGTGCATATTTGCTTGCATATTTGTTCTGTTTGTTGTGTGCAGATGGACGTCAAGGACAAGATCGTTGTCATGTTATCAGTAGTCAATTATACATCATGGAGAACACGGATGAAGAAGATCCTACTTTCGAAGCATCATAGGATGCAACAAGTTCTCTCTTCTGGACCGATCGTCATCAAAGAAAGAATAGATCGCACTCCCACAAATCCCAACAATGGAGATACAGTGGTGGAGTATGTGGAGTAACAGCCAGAAGAGTACACTCCAGAGGTGGCCAAGGTGCGCCAGTTGGATATCTGGGCTCAAAGCACAATAATGTCTACAGTTGGACAAGATTATCTGCCTTGGATAAAGGAGTGTGAGACTGCAAAAGAGATGTGAGAAATCCTGGCATCGCTGAGTCAAGGACGCGACGAGACGAAGGAAAACAAGTTCTCACATGCATGTCAAGATTTCGACAACTTCAGTCTGCGACCTGATGAGACCATCGATCAGCTAGAGATACGGTTTATGGACATCATCAGAAGAATCCAGTCTATCTGAAGAGGAAAATACACACTAAGAGAAAACAATCTCAAAGTGTTGCAAGCTCTACCGGCTGAGTGGGATACTTTCACCAATATCCATGAGAGCCAAGCTGACCTTGGTGAAATGGGAACTGAAAGATTGTTCTCAATCTTAAAAGGAAATGAGTATAAGGTCAACAGGAGAAGATCGCAGTCCTCAGGTCAGACAAGTAGAATTGAGGATGTTGGCTCAGCCTCAAAGTCAGTTGCTCTCCGAGCTGACTACTCGAAATCGAGATCGTCAAGGCCAACCAGATCGGCTGACACGACTGCAAAGGAGCCAAGCAGAGAGAAACTGCAACAGAACATTGCAGCTCTGTTAAAGAAGCTAGCCGACATGGACACTCGGTTCGGCAAATACAAATGATTCTACAAATCAAACCGAACTCGAGACAGTTCGAAGCCTGTTTCCAACGGTTGCTTTGAATGCGGAAAGGAAGGTCACTTCAAGGCTGACTGCCCAGATCTATCAAAGAAAGAGAGAGATGCGTTAAGGGCCAAACAAGCTGGAAAGAACAAGGCCATGGTTGCAGAAGAAGCAGCTGACGATATGGATATCTTCACTAACACCGAAGATGAAGATGAGCTGACTTCTACCAACAACGTCATCAATCAGGATCAATGCCTCATGGCACTTGGAACCGACCAAGATGATATTGAGGTACAATCTAATCCTGCTCAGTTAAATTCTTCCAATACTTCTAACATGCAGGAATCTCTGGACGAAGAGTTGGAACCCTCCTGGAGTGATTTTCAAGAACTCAGTGAGGAACTGCACCAATCGGTTGAGTTTAAGAGTCTTCAAGCTCAGTTCGCCAAACTTGAAGATTCCTTAACCGAAAAGGACTATCTGATCAAGAGCCAAACCGAGGAGATTGAGAATCTAAAGATTCAACTGAACAAGGCTAAGGCTCCAACTGATGAGGAGTTGACAAAGCAGATCAAGGAACAACAAGATCAATTGAAAAATCAAGAGGCTCAGATCGAACAGCTGATAAAGAAGTCAGATGGACAAACCGAGCAGATAACTGTCCTCCTCAAGGAGTTGCAAACTGAGAAGGAAAATCTAATCAAGCTGTATCAGTCATCCCAGATCATAGAGAATCTTATCAGTTACAGCAGACAAATGGATGACGTGTCAGGACTCGGTTATGATGTGATTAAAGACAGTGGAATTCCACCTGCAACCTTTATCAAAGCCGCAGAAGTCACAGCTGTCGAGCCAAACAGAGCTGAGTCTCCAGAAGATAATCCAACCTCCACCTCTCAGCAAGTTCAACCGACCAATAGAAGTACAACTGAGAAGGGAAAAGGAGTATCAGATGTAGGACAGAATGTTCCATCGGTTGGGATATCAACCGAGGGGGAATGTTCCAAAAATCAGAAGAGAAATCAGAGGCGTCGAAGGCATAATCGCAACCGAACTCAGAATCAGAACCGACCTCTGCATCAACCTCAAAGTCAACATCAGAAGGAATGGAACCGACCTTAGAACAAACAAGGGTTCAATCATCTGAATCAGTAGCGGTTCCAACATCAGCTCAACCAAAGGTTCCAACCGAGTCAACCAATGAGGAACAGGTCGAACAACTGGAGATATTCATGCCATAATATGAATCATCAACAGGGCATGAACAGCTACAGACAACTCACAGGGAGTTGGAATTAGAATCAGCCACAAAGATTTCAACAGGGCGTCCGATCATTCAGACAAATCAAACAGGATAAAAATCGCCATCAAAACAGGGGGAAAGCCTCACCTCCTAAAGCTCAACATGGGAGAAATCCAACTCCTCCCAAGAAACAGAGCATCACTACTAACAACAAGCCTAAGGATAACCGAGGTGTTGTTATAGTTGATAAAAATGGGCAGATCATTTGGAACGACAAGGCTATTCGAGTCTACAGGGAAAAGCGACGCACAGTTTCAGGGGGAACTGATTCTAACCCTCCAGGACCCAACTGAAATTGGGAACCTAAGCGAGTTTCTCTTTGCAGGTACATGAGAAACAGCTGAGGAAGAAGAAGACGTCTGCTACAATGTGGGTGATGGATAGTGGATGCTCGAAACACATGACAAATCTGAAGGATTTGCTTGGAAGTTTCGTGGAGAAAGAAGGACCCTCAGTTACTTTTGGTGATAACTCAAAAGGTTACACCAGAGGTTACGGTACCCTTGAAACCAATCATGTTTCAATTTCTAATGTCTCTTATGTTGATGGATTGAAGCATAACTTGCTCTCCATCAGCCAATTCTGTGATAATGGTTTCTCTGTCAAGTTTGATGCACAGGGTTGCAGGGTTAAAGATGTCGGATCAAAGCAGGTGATATTGTTGGGAAATCGATCACCAATAGGGAATGTCTACTACGCTGACTGGAACAGCAGCCTCCCTGACACCTGCCTGTTATCAAAGAGCAGTTCGGATGTGAGCTGGTTGTGGCACAAAAGGCTCAACCATCTGAACTTCAAGACGATGAACCGACTCGCCAGACAAGAACATGCAAGAGGCATACCAAATCGAGTGTTTTCAACAACACACATCTGCAGTGCATGCCAGCTGGGAAAGCTCGCTAGATCCTCATTCCGGTTGAAGTCAACTCCTTCAACTGACCGAGTGTTACAGCTGATCCATATGGATCTCTTCGGGCCAATTACACCAAAAAGCATGAATGGGAACGAGTATACCCTGGTTGTAACTGATGACTACTCAAGATATACGTGGACCATCTTCATGCGCCACAAGAGTGAAACCCGAGATGAGCTACCCAAGCTGATGGATCAGATATCCAACCAACAAGAGATGAAGATCATGTCTATCCGATCAGATCGTGGAACAGAGTTTCTAAATAAAACCATCATCGAGTATTGCGAGAAGAATGGAATTACCCATCAGACATCAGCCGCGCGAACTCCGCAACAGAATGGAGTAGCTGAGCGAAGGAACAGAATGCTGAATGATGCAGCCACATCCATGTTAGCGAGCTCAGCTCTGCCAAAGAAATTTTGGGCTGAAGCGATCAACACTGCATGCTACACTCAGAACTGGTCTCTTCTAACCAAGCGGTTGGGAAAGACACCCTACGAGCTCTGGAGATGCAGAAAGCCAGATATTTGTTATTTTCGCGTTTTTGGTTCTAAGTGTTATATCCACAACAATGGGAAGACTCAGTTGAAAACTTTTGATGCCAAAGCTTCGAAGGGCATATTTCTTGGATATGCTGCTCGGATCAAGGTATATAGAGTTTTCAACAACAGCTCGCGTGTTGTGGAAATAACACCTCATGTTAGTTTTGATGAATCTACCTTTGAGTGCAGGGAACAGGTTAAAGGACAACAAGCAGATCCAGCTGTTCCACCCGTTCTCACTAGATCGCAAGCTGTAAGGGAAAAGAACCGAGCTGAACCACTGGTTTGGGCAACTGAGGATGAGGATCCATACTCCTCTGAAGATGAATGCGAAGACCCCAGCTCATCCCAAGGGGAAACTTCAGCTGATGCTCCTCCAACTGCTTCAGCATCCGAAGCCCAACCGAGTCCGGTTCAAACTAATGTCAATGTTGAGGATCCAGACTCAACAGCTGATCAATCACCAGCTCTGAAGACTCCAACTCAGATTTCAGAACAGTCACAGTTGGAAGAAGAAGGACGACGCAACCGAAGATGGTATGAAGTTCATTCCACTGACGACATCATCGGAGATCCAACCGAGGGTGTGCGTACAAGGAGCCGAGTTGCAAATCCTGAATCAACAGAGGAAGATTCCAACACTTATGCCCAATATGCTGAGGAGTTGGCAGTTCTAGAGGAGTTCGAGCAAGCTGGAGATGTTGCCATGATTTCTTGCTTTGTAGCTGATGTGCCAGAACCGAAGAATGTTGGGGAAGCTCTCAACTGTGTCTACTGGACAACAGCCATGCAAGAAGAACTGAATGAGTTTCTACGCAACTGTGTATGGGAGTTGGTAGAAAGACCAAATGGTGTCAAGGTGATTGGATTGAAGTGGATTTTCAAAAACAAGAGAGACGCCATTGGATTCATAGTGAGGAATAAGGCAAGGTTGGTAGCTCAAGGATACTGCCAACAAGAAGGAATCGACTTTGAAGAATCTTTCGCGCCTGTTGCAAGGCTGGAAGCCATCCGAATCTTTCTAGCTTATGCCGCACATCACAAGTTCAAAGTGTATCAGATGGATGTAAAGTGTGCATTCCTCAACGGAGATATCAAGGAAGATGTATATGTTGAACAGCCTCCTGGTTTAGAGACTGGAGATGGAAGAGTGTACACGTTGAAGAAAGCTATCTATGGTCTAAAGCAATCGCCAAGGGCCTGGTATGACACTCTTTGTGGTTTTCTACTGAACTCGGGATTCAAACGAGGATCAGTTGACGAAACCCTGTTCACCATCAAAGTTGGAGAAGATATACTTGTTGTGCAAATCTACGTGGATGACATCATATTCGGTTCCAAGTCAGAGGAGCTGTGCAAAAAATTCTCAGATCTCATGAAGGAGAAGTTCGAGATGTCGATGATGGGCGAGATGAATTATTTCCTTGGGTTACAAGTAAAGCAGTCACCTGAAGGGATTTTCATCAATCAATCTAAGTATACAAAGGAGCTCATCACCAAGTTCGGATTGCAAACAAGTAAAACCACAAGGATCCCGATGAATACTAACTGGAAGATTGAACCCGGAGTTGAGGGAAAGCTCGTAGATGCCAGCCAGTATAGAGGGATCATCGGTTGGTTGCTATACCTAACTGCCAGCCGACCAGACATATCATACGCAGTTGGAGTATGTGCTCTATTCCAAGTTCAACCAAGAGAAGCACACATGTTGGCAGCCAAGAACATCATCAAGTATCTGAATGGAACTGTTAATGTTGGATTGTGGTATCCAACTGACGACAATATCCAACTGACTGGATACTCAGATGCGGACCTAGCAGGAGATCGGTTGGACAGGAAGTCTACCTCTGGACACTGTCAATTCATGGGAAGCAAGCTGGTTTCATGGTTCTCCAAGAAACAAGCATGTGTTGCTACATCTACAACCGAGTCAGAGTATATGGCTGCCGGAAGCTGTTGCATGCAAGTGTTGTGGATGAAGCAACAGCTGAGAGACTATGAAGTCAAAACTGGACAGGTTCCAATTCATTGTGATAGCTCGAGTGCCATAGCTATCTCTCTGAATCCTGTTCACCACTCACGGACAAAGCATATTGACATTCGTCATCATTTCATCCGAGGAGATCCCAACTGAAATTCAGAGAGCTGATATCTTCACCAAACCTCTACCTGAAGCTCGGTTCAAGATGTTATGTGATCTTCTTGGACTATTGGATCCATCAGATGAAGAGTTATCCGAGCTGAAAAGGATCCATCCGAGCTGAAGAGTCATCCGAGCTGAAGAGTCAGATATCCATTTGAGGGGGAAGCTCAGACGAAGGGGGAATTTCAGATGCGGATTGCCAATTGAAGACATCAAACGTCAGCTGAACAAACGAACTCGAGTCAGCTGATGGTATGCGGCAACTGAGGAACTCAACTGATGAACACAGCTGATTCAGACATCAGCTGGCAGGTATCATTTATGACTGAAGGTGTTATGATATTAAATGAGAATGTTTGAAATAAATTCAAACATTCCTGAACATGTCAGCTAAACTAAACAAGCCATCATATCACATTTAATGTAAAGTCTGGCTGAACTCCTATAGCCTTACTTTATAGTGCGACTGGGCTGACACCTTAAACTATTCACCTTCTCACTCGCGCGCATGGAGCGTCAGTCAAAATTACCCAACAGTCGCATAATCTCAGCCGTTGATGGATTCGCGCCATTTAACCCCAGCCGTTGATCTCATCCGAGTCAAATATCTTTATAAGAAGGCAAATCAGGAAGTGATCCTTATCTTCTCTTTTCGTGCATATCTTTACTAACTATTCATCATCTTCTCCGAATTTGTCTCACCATTTTCAGTAACATAGTTCTTTCTTCTTTGCATATATATATTCTACTCTAAAATGGCACCCAAGATAAAAGCTTCAAAGAAGATGGTATCTGTCGAACCTGCTACATTCCAGGAATCCTTCGACATGATGATGTCGAAGATTCACTTCGAATAGATTCTTTCCAGAGCAGCTCTGACCTTGCCGGAACTCGCTCCCGTCGCCACCATTCTTTCCGACCACAGTCTGCTCGACTGGGCAACCCTCTCTCCTTCCAAGCTGCTCAGAAAGCAGGTCGCCCTCTTCTACAGGAATCTGCAAAGCGATGCAGAACTCGGGCTTGTCACGACCATCCCGTGCAAGCAACGAAACAGCACTTCCCGTTCGATGGAAGACACCGCAGTTGAAATCAAAGTAACCAAAGAACTGGAGAAGATCATCCCCAGAAACAGGGAGGCCATAGACGTAATGGGAAATTTCACAGACAAGGATGCAGATGCATTTCTGCACAATCCTCCTTGTCCCCGAACCTCTGAAGGGGAGTATGCAGAGGACCAAACTGAAGCCGGAGCACCGACTTCTTTTTGACATAATTTCAAAATGCGCCTTCGCATACGGAGGAGCTTTCGGTGATATTAGCAGACTGAAGCTCAAGCAGCAGAAGGCCCTGGAGGAACAGCACAAGATTGACTGGCTGGGCTACCTTGAAAGCCAGCTGTGGATGGAGAAGCTGAAGATCTTCGAGACGGTTGCTGAGTCCGGAGAGCAGCTGTTGAGTGTCAAGGGGACACTCAACTTCGGCACAAAAATTTCTGCCCTGATCCTCCAAGCCACCAAGGGACAGAAGCTGGCCTGGGAAGGGAGTGAGGACCCTCCGTTCAGCAAGCTGATGTTGTTCCCTACAACCAAAAAGGCTAGGGATGTTGTGGAAGCAGTCTACACTCCCAAGGGAGCCTCCAAGCCAGCTGTGGAGTCGGCCCCAGTAGCTCACCGCCCTTCAAGAACCAAGCCTGCCAAACGCCAGCTAGAGGAGGTGGCTGAAGAAGACGAAGAAGAAGAAGAAGAAGAAGAAGAGGTGGAACCCCTCCAGAAAAGGCCCAGAATTAGAATCATCCAGCCAGCAGCTCAACCGGCTGCAACGGGCCCCGTGGTGGTGGTACCAGCTGAGAAAACAGCTGAGGAGAAGGAATCAACCGAGTCGAGCCAGTCGATTGATGCAGCTGGGTTTATGCTTCAACCACGCCAACAGAATGCACTGGTTGAAGAAAAGGAGATCAATGTGGAGGATTTCAGCTGGTCCTCAGATAACTCTTCTTCATCTGAGGAATCCCACGACAGTCCAATGACTGGAGCTGATGCCAACCAGGAAATCCCACCTGCGTCTGAAGAAACAATTGAGCCTGCCCAATCACCACCCAAAGAGGATCCAGTTCTCTCAACTGGTCCTCAGTCAGATATCCTCTCGCTCGATGCCGACGTTGAGACCGTTCCTTTGGCCAACGTCGATGACACCCTCGAACCCATTGCCTTCGATATAGACCCCCCACATATTGATGAAGAAGCCAACCGCCAGGCGATCTTGGCTGAGTACGAAGGCAGGCTAGACTACTGCTTTCGCAAGCTGATAGGCATGTTCCCCGAGGCCAGCTCGATGCCCATCTTCGCCATGTTTGGGACGGAACTGCTCTATCAGTTCAGCGTGATTTTCAGCTATTGGTACGTTAAGGAGAAAACCCTCAGGATCCACGGTTGGGACAGGTTGAAGGTTGAAGAATCCAACCTGAGGGTGTACTTCGACTACCAGAACCTGGAGGTAGCCTACAACCAGAAGGTGGCTGTGCTCCGTCGTCATCTGGATAAGAGCCAACAAGAAGGGATAGACACAAGGGAGCTGTGCGACAATCCTGGAGTTGTTCAATTTCTTGACCATATGTTGGCCAAAAATGCCAACCACATGGAGGATGTCGACGCACTTGAAGAGGCGGCTAAGAGGGAAGAAGACAACCTGAAACAATACCTGGCCAGCCGAACAGCCCTGGTTGTCATGGACCCAACAGCTCAGACACAACAGCAACAACTGCCTGTACCCTCTGATCAGCCAGCACACTCAACCGATGATATCTGTGAGCTGATCACTGAAAGGGTCAACCAGCTGAGGCAAGAGCTGTTGTCCAAACTTGAGCACAACAAGGAAGAAGAAGCTGTCAAGAGGAACCAAATGATGGAAGAAAATGCGAGCTTGAAGAATCAGCTGGAACAACTCTCCTCCTCCCTTCAACAAAAGCTGGAAGGCCTCTCCACTTCTACCAGCTCGGAGGTCAAGGATCTGAAGAAGGCGGTTCAGGGACTCAGCTCGGACTTCAACGTCTTCAAGTCCGTTGCTGAATCTGATCTGGCAAAGTCCCAGCAGACACAAGACCAGGAGTGGATGTCTCAGTTCGCAAATTTTCGAGCTGAGTTCGTCACCCTTCACAAAGATGTCTCTGCGACCTTTGCAGCCTTGAAGAAAGCCGAGCAGGAACGCCAGGACCTGGAGCTGGCCAAGAAGGTGGAAGAGAAGGATGCTGTGGACGAACTCTTCTCCCGAGTTCAACAAGCTGAGGCCAAGCTGACCTCCCTGGATGGCACTGTTGCCACCCTTTTGGATGATTCCAAAAAGGGAGAAGACAAGGAGCCAGCAGCTGTTGCTGGATAGGGGAAAGATGTTCTTCAGCAGGGGGAAGAAGGAGTTCAGCAGGGGGAAGAAGGAGTGCCAGCTGAAGCTGAAGGATCGCAGCTGAAGGAGTCCGAGCAGGAACTAGAAATCTCCCACGACCTCGTAGTCGATCTTACAGCTGAGCTCGATGCCGATCTTGACGAGATCTCTGTTGAAGATTGCATCGAAGCTGCAAAAGCTATGGGGGAGTCCAAGGAGAAGTACTTGAATCCCTCTTGGATCAAGAAGTTCGCTGCGGATCAAGCCAAGAAGGTGGCCAAGTTCGAGAGGGAACTGGCCAAAGTTGAGAAGAATGATGACAGAAATAAAGCCAGCCGGAGCGTGCGAAGAATAAACAAGCACCAGATGAAGGCTGAGGCTAGGAAGAAGACGCAGCAGCTGCAGAAGAATGCACAGCTGCATTTTTGCGTATTCAACTGTTTTGGTTTTTGACCAACCCTGCACTAAAAAGCCTGAGTTGCTTTAACGAGTTTTAATTTCCACCACATTCCGCACAGCCACACCCTTCTAGCTGAGGTTGCTTACTCAGCTGTGAGATTCTAACTGAGTCTGTTATACTCGGTTGAAGTATTTTTAAGGGTTAAGTTTTAAAATCCTAACTGGTGTATGGTATTCCCCCCATACACACCCAAGGGAGCCTCGAAGCCAGCTGTGGAGACGGCCCCAGCAGCTCGCCGCCCTTCAAGGACCAAGCCTGCCAAACGCCAGTTGGAGGAAGTGGCTGAAGAAGAGGAAGAAGAAGAAGAAGAAGAGGTGGAACCCCTCCAGAAAAGGCCCAGAATCAGAATCATCCAGCCAGCAGCTCAACCGGCTGCAACGGGCCCCGTGGTGCAGACACCAACTGAGAAATCAACCGAATCTAGCCAGTCGGTTGATGCAGCTGCGTTCGTGATTCAACCCCGCCAACAAGAAGAGATGGCTGAAGGGGTGGAGATCAACGTGGAGGAATCCAGCTCCTCCTCAGATGACTCTTCTTCATCTGAGGAGTCCCACAACAGTCCAACAACTGGAGCTGATGCCAGCCAGGAAATCCACCTGCGTCTGAGGAAACAATTGAGCCAATCCAGTCTCTCCCCAAAGAGGATTCAGTTCTCTCAACTGATCCTCAGTTAGAAATTCCAAGCCTCTCGCTCGATGCCAACGTTGAGACCGTTCCTTTGGCCAACGTTGATGACACCCTCGAACCTATTGCCTTCGAAACAGACCCACCCCAAATAGATGAAGAAGCCAACCGCCAGGCGATCTTGGCTGAGTATGAAGGTAGGTTGGATCACTGCTTTCGCAATCTGATAGGCATGTTCCCCGAGGCAAGCTCGATGCCCATCTTTGCCATGTTCGGGACGGAACTGCTCTATCAGTTTAGCGTGATATTCAGCTATTGGTACGTCAAGGAGAAAACCCTCAGGATCCACGGTTGGGACAGGTTGAAGGTTGAAGAATCCAACCTGAGGGTGTACTTCGACTACCAGAACCTGGAGGTGGCCTACAACCAGAAGGTGGCCTTGCTCCGTCGTCGTCTGGATCTGAGTCTTCAAGAAGGGACAGACACCAGAGAGCTGTGCAACAATCCTGGAGCTGTACAATTTCTTGACAGCATGTTAGCCAAGAATGCCGACCATTTGGAGGATGTCGATGAGGCTGACTTGGCTGCCAAGAGAGAAGAAGCAAAGCTCAAGGATTACCTGGCCAGCCGAACAGCCCTGGTTGTCGTGGACCCAACAGCTCAGGCACAACAGCAACAACTGCCTGTACCCTCTGATCAGACAACACACTCAACCGATGATATCTGTGAGCTGATCACTGAGAGGGTCAACCAGCTGAGGCAAGAGCTGTTGTCCAAACTTGAGCACAACAAGGAAGAGAAAGCTGACAAGATGCATCAGCTGATGGAGAAAAACGCTTCCTTGAAGAATCAGCTGGAACAACTCTCCTCCTCCCTGCAGCAAAAGCTTGAAGGCCTCTCCACTTCTACCAGCTCGGAGGTCAAGGATCTGAAGAAGGCGGTTCAAGGACTCAGCTCGGACTTCAACGTCTTCAAGTCTGTTGCTGAATCTGATCTGGCACAGTCCCAGCAGACACAAGACCAGGAGTGGATGTCTCAGTTCGCGAATTTTCGAGCTGAGTTCGTCACCCTTTACAAAGATGTCTCTGCGACCTTTGAAGCCTTCAAGAAAGCCGAGCAGGAACGCCAGGACCTGGAGCTAGCAAAGAAGGTGGAAGAGAAGGATGCTGTGGACGAACTCTTCTCCCGAGTTCAAGAAGCTAAGGCCAAGCTGACCTCCCTGGATGGATCTGTTGCCACCCTTTTGGATGATGCCAAAAAGGGGGAAGGAAAGGAGCCAGCAGCTGTTGCTGGACAGGGGAAAGGTGTTCTCCTTCAGCAGGGGGAAGAAGGAGTGCCAGCTGAAATTCAAAGGGAAGAAGCTGGAGAAGGATCGCAGCTGAAGGAGTCGGAAGAGCAGGAACTTGAAATCTCCTACGACCTCGTAAGCCGAGCTTACAGCCGAGCTCGATGCCGATCTTGACGGGCTCTCAGTCGAAGATTGCATCGAAGCTGCCAAAGCTATGGGGGAGTCCAAGGAGAAGTACTTGAATCCCTCTTGGATTAAAAAGTTCGCTTATGATCAAGCTAAGAAGGTGGCTATGTTCGAGAAGGAACTGGCCAAAATTGAGAAGAATGTAGACAGAAATAAAGCCAGCCGGAGCGTGCGAAGAATAAACAAACATCAGATGAAGGCTGAGGCTAGGAAGAAGACCCAGCAGCTGCAAAGGAATGCCCCGCTCCCGTCACGGTTCCCACACATTGACAAGTGGATGAACGCTGAGTGGAACGATGACTGGGAGCAGTTCAAGCACGAGTTTATAAATGACTTTTATTACAGGAAGGTCTACTCAACTGAAGACCCAAGGCAAGCCTTCAAGGAAGCCTTGTGGGAGCTCAGATCTGGAGATCCTGGAATGTTTAGTCAGTTTAAAAGGGCCATGCTGAAAGCTCAGCTCGATCCCAACACCATTCCAGTTCCGCAAAAGCTAAGATATCGCCCTCAGATGATCAAAGGCACAAGTACTCCGAACAGAAATGCGATCATGGCTGAGGCGAGACAAGTCTGCAACGAATATGGTGTCAACACTGGGATTGAGTCAGCTGCAAAGAAAGAGATATTTGACCGTATCTTCAGCAAGTACGGTCAACAGTATTTTTGAGATGATGAAGTTTTTGAGCTGATATAGTTTTTGAGATGTAGTAGTTTTTGATCAACTGATGTGGTTTGTACTTTTTCCTGTAATCATTAGTTGTAAAGAAAACTTCAAAGTATATATACGATTCAACTTGACGCACAATATCTCATTGTCCAAGCCTTGAATCGCAGTATTTTAAATACCATGTTATATCTGAGCTAACCCTTTGATGTTTTATCTTATAGACTGTCTAGAATTTCAGCTGAGATTTTAGATAAGTTAGTGAGTTTTAGATCAAGTGGTTTAAAGTTGTAAATGGTTTTGGCATCATCAAAAAGGGGGAAATTATTGGGAAATTTATTAGTATGAGTTTTGATGAATTCCAAAACCAACTGACCCCAACCGATTAGATATTGCCAGTTCCTATTGTTAGCTGTTAGGCTCGCTGTTTGAGCAATGTTAAGATTTTATCTTTATAGATCTCCAGCTGAAGAAGGCAACAGAGCAACACTCGGATACAACCCCGGATAGAAGATCGGATGAGGAACAACAGATACAAGACTGCCTGATGAGAGAGCTATGCTTTTTGACAGTTGAGAGTTCAAGCTAACTGTTCAGTTGGAACATCAGCTATAGAATGCCATCCGATAAAGAGAATGTTTCAAGAAGGGGGAAGTTATAAAGAAGTCTCAACATGAAGTTCAAGATCAGCTGAGAGTTCAACAGTTCAGTCAGAACATCAGCTGAAAACCACTCAGATGAAGTTCAAAGTCAGCTGAGAGTTCGACGAGAACATCAGCTGAAGACCACTCAGATGAGGTTGTTGTCAGAAAGGTTTGAATTTGAATTTCAAAAGGAAGTCACATGAGGGTTTGACCGTTCAGTCATTACTCCATTTGGTCCAACACAAGGCTGTCTCAGATGAAAAGCAGAAGAGCTCAGATGCCATATCGGGAAAGTCTACAGAGATGAGAGACAAGCCATCGCTTTCATCGAACAGAGATCAACAGCTCCTCCAACGGCTAGTTGATTCTCTCCGCCTATAAATAGAGGCATTCATTCATTCGACGAGATACAAGACACTGATAAGAGAAGACACACACGCGAGAAGAAAGCTGAGAGCAAAAAGAAAAGAACAATATTCGTCACGAGTTGAACTGAATCTCTTAGAACATCACTTGTTGAGAGTTCTAGAGTTAGTTAGTTAGTTTTTGTGTCTTTAGATCGAACCTTGAGAACATCACTTAGTGAGAGTTCGTAGAGAGTTAGATCATAGCTCGCTTCACGCTAGAGATTAAATAATCCACAAATATCAAGAAATTACTATTCACGTCACACGTCTCGTTTTTCTTGATTTCTCGAGTTAAACGAACTCAGAAAATTATGAGATTAATTCTCGGGTTCTAATATCACAAATCATTCACAAACAAACCTCCAGATCAAGAATCGAACATTCACAAATAGGTAAACGATCGACTTCGATAAATAAATGGAAAAAGAAAATTTTTTCAAATATAATAATATATTCTAGAAAATCATATTTATTCATTTAATCATAAATGTTCACTCGATATTTATTCACATCTCAATACGGTCTCATGTTGACTTAATACTGCTCGACTTTTAAATTCTGAAAAATTTAAGTCTTCAGTTTTTGACTTATTAAAACTCGATTTTTCTTTCTAAACTTCAATTCTCGATAACTTTCACATTTTAACTCCAATTTAAGAAATTAAAAAAGCTAACTTCGTTATCTTTACTCAAATTTTATCATATAATCATCCATTATGTCAAACAACATCAAGAACTCAACGTTCATACCTTATTTCTCTTTTAACTCGATTTTCTTATAAAGATATTTATATTTGTTCATTTTTCGATTTTCAAAACTCTAATTTGCTCCATTTAATTATCTAAGCTCATTAAAATCATAGTCTCACTTAACTCTATTTCAATTTTAGATAATCGACTTATTAGTGTACAAAAACTTTATTTTGGCATAACTTTTTTCATACGAACTCCGAATTTAGAAATTCAAAAGGCTAACATACTTGTTTTAATCCAAATTTTTTCTTGGAATCATCATTTACATCATATCTCATCAAAATCACTTTCGTTTTTCTCAGTAAATTTACTGCACTTAAACAAACATTCTCATACTCGATCTTTTTCATTATTTTTAAATTCTATCGTACTTAGAATAATTCTAATTGGTCAAATTCATCATCAATTTCTTCATACAAGCTTAAAAAACACAAATATCACAACTCTTCTTACTACACATGTAAATCGGCACTCTCCATAAATTTAGCAAACAAGTCATACTTTTCATTTCATTCAAGTTTTCATGCTTCTATGTACTCAAATCCATCAAATTCATCATCAATACATGCATCAAGAATACACAACAAAATTTCCTAATTTCATACTCATATTCTTCGATTTTTAAGGGAGAAAAAGGAAGAAAAATTCTTCTCATTTAATTGATCACACACAAACTCTTAGATTAATTTATTCTTCAAGAACATAGCTTGGAATTTCCTAATTCTTGTACTCTATCTCCTTCGATTTTCTCATACTCCTCAAGCATATGGATTCTCTTTCTTAATTTGATCATTCATACATGCTTGAAATAATTTATAAAACTCAATTCCTCAATCAAAATCATGATCAAAATCAAGGTATGAAAACCCCTAAATCTATTAAAAATTTTCGGTCATCATGGAAATAAAATGATCAAAGTTTTCTCTCTTAATTTCATGCATAGAAACTTACAATAATATTAAGGAATCATACTTAAAAATAAAATGATCAAAACTCCTCCTCCAACATCCATCTTGGTCGAACTAGAAGTGAGAAAAAAAGAAATCTCTTAGCTTATAATGATCACTAAGATGAAAGGATCATGAATCCTTACTTGAATCCAAAAGATTGATGATTTTGGCTTGATTCTCATGAAATTTTCGATCTCCATACAGCTGCCAACAATGGAGGTTTTGTGTGTGTTTGTGTGTGTGTTCTTCGTGAGAGAGAGATGGGAGAGAAAGAGAGTGTAGAGAGAGAGGGATCATGAAAGATTGAGAGAGTGAGGGAGAGTGAGATGAGAGTCAAAGTGGGGGAAAATTATAGTGAGGAGGGATGGATGTCGGCTAGTGAGAGTGAGGGAATTTTAATTTTTATCAGATAAAAATCCCCAGAAGAAAATATTTTCCGGTACAAAACATCTCTCTTTAATTGATTAACCCTCAAACAACTCAAAACTCACCACAACACTTTCTCGACATCCAATTTCACTCTCACTCGTGTCGTTCTTCCCCAAATAAATCAAGAATACTAGAAACCCAATTTTCGAATCAAAATTCCGAATAACGAAGAAAATGTAAAAAGTTACTATTCATATTCGTTCTCTTAAGAAATAAAATTCAAACTCGACGTAAATGAACTCAGAAAATTCTCAAACATACATCAATGGACTTAAAATAAATTCTAGACTCAAATGACACTTATTTCACGAAATTCGGAAATAGTTGAAGAATAGTGAATTATTGTCGGCAGTTACTATTCACTGAAAAATTTACTTTCTCAGAATTTTCCGAAATTCGCACTCATACTTCATTCTTCACATTTTCATTTCGATTCACTGAAATGAGAAAATTACGTTTTTGCCCTGCAGGGGCATTTTGGTAATTTTATAAGAAAAATTATTTCTCAAAAAAATTTATTACATAACTTCGCACCTAATCACATATAAACACATTTAATAAGCACTTAGGCAAATTTAAGCATAATTAGGACGATTAGTCAAGACTCAGAAAATTGGGGCATTACAGAAACCGATGGAATAAGGTACGAAAATGAGGAACTTTGTTGTGATATTCTTGATTGATGATTTGATGATGTTAGTGATGAATTCGAATATGGAATTGCATGCTAAATCGAAGAAATCAAAGAGTGAAACTTGTTTGCCAATTTTTTTTAGAAATACCGATTTATATACATATGTGTAAGGTTGATGATTTTGAGATGATCTTGAGGATTATGATGATAAAATGATGATATTAGTGATGATATATGCGTGAGAAAATGAAGAGCTTGAATTATTTGTTATTTTTCCTAAGAGTGTCGATTTATATGCTTGTTAGGAAGAGTTTGTGATTTTGTGATGATTTTGATGATTATTGTTAGAGTTAGGAGTTACTTGAAGATATGAGCATGTCTAAATGAGAAATAGAATAGAAGGAATTTTTATAATTTTTTCCTTGAAAAATTCAAACTATAAGAAGTGAAGAACTTGATGATTTTGATGTTGTATGTTAGTATTTCATAAATTGAGAAAAGATAAGTGAAATTAGATTTATTTGAGGCACGATGGAACTTGAAATCGTTGAAATGAAATGATTATGAAAAAGCCCCAATTTTGACGATAAAATGGACTTAAAAAGCAGTTTTTAGTAATTAAGCTCGTTTGAGCCAATTGATTGAGAAATCGATCAATTAGAATTTTTATAAGGACAATAGAGTCTCAAATTATTGAATTCGGACAAGTATTTCACTAAAGACCAAAAAGTCGATCAAAATGGAATTTATAAGTGAGAAATGAAAAACGAGCAATTTTAATAAGTAAAAAATGGAATTGAGAAAAATTAATCGAGTAATTAGTCAATTGGAATTATTTAGAGTCAAACTGTCAAGTTTGATAATTTTCCGAGTACATGCACGTTTTACGAGAAATAGTGACATAGACCTGAAACTGAGAGTTTTTGTTGAAGGTATCGGATTCTGAATTTGCTTCCATATTCAAAATCCTTGAATTATTTTAAGAATAACGAAATTAATTTTTTTAAAATCGGAAGACTTAAAATTTCTAAGTTTAAAAGTCGAGCAATAATATGTCAATAAAAGTCTGTATTGAGATCAAAATGATATTTTGAGTTGATGTGAGTGTTTATGTGAATTTAATTGATTCTTTGGAAATTTTCTGAAATATTCTGAGATAAATGGAAGATTTTTCTTTTTTTGTCTATTTATAAAAGTCAGTCGTTTACCTATGTGTTAATATCTGATTTCTGATGTGAAAGTCTGAATGTGAATGATTTGTGACTTTAGTAACCGAGAATTAATCTCGTAATTTTCTAAGCTCGTTTAAATTATTTTGGCATGTGTTTACTATGTACGAAGTACTCAGCCTTGCATGTATTTCTAAACGTGCAGGTTAGCTTGGATGAAGATGGCGGAGGATGCTCGGCTCTGTGTTAAAATAAGCCGAGTCTTTTGTTTAAGCTTGCAATTGCATGTCTTCATACATGTAATTGTTGGACCTGAGTTTGAAATTTCACTGCAAAACAAACTTGTTTATTTGTTTTAAAACTATTACTCTGATATTGGTGTCGATACAATGAGCCTTTGCTCAAAACTATTACCTGTTTTTCTTATATTCTACTTGACTTGGATTCGAGATACATGATTTACCTCCGACACTTGAATTATTTATTAATGGTCGTTTATATTGAGTTAAGATTGGAAAGCATGTTGTTATTTGTTATCGCTTTCAATCTATATTCCCTTGTTCCAGAGCATGTTCCTTGGTTGAGTCGAGTATGTTTTCATGGTTTCACCTTCACTGTCGAATGGATTCTAATCATTCCTACACATTCGAACATTGGTCCGTGACAAAGTGGTAATCTGCTCTGAAGCTTTAACATTCTTGTAAGTTGGGTCTAGATTTAATTTCCTAGACTTGTTTGAGCCAGTAACACACCGAGTATTTTCCATCTCATCCGGCTTCCACGTACGAGTATTTTCAAAAGCTTTAAGTTTAAAGTTTTAATTCAAGTTATTCAGTTATTATATATGCTTGTCTAGAGATAAAAGCTTGGTAAGTAGCTTGAATAACTAGATTACTTTAGACTGCCTTACCTAATTCTGTGTTTTGGGTGGAAATCGAAAAGGATGGAACGTTTATGCAAACATTTTCGTGAAATGGAATTGCCAAGTACCCTGAACAATAAAATCTCTTTGGGAAACAAAAACAAGTATGTGAAGTTGGAAAATTTTGAACGTGTAGATTAACAAATTAAGTGAGAATAACTCATTTAAAATTATATAGAATTGACTATGAGAGCAACTGAGCGATGATGCAGGAGTACAGTGATAATCGCCGAATTCTTAGCGCGTTATCACAAGATTTGGGAGACAGTGAAGTACCTCAACGTCAGCGCTCTTGACAGGATGGTACATCTGATCCATGCCCTCCCTCGAGAGTGGCGTGACTGGGCAGCCTCCCTCGTTCCGAGATTCATTGGACGACAATATTTGGGTGTCTATCTCTCAAGCGATTGCAATGCTTTTATCGCTACTATTTCCGGACAGTTTATAAAGTATGGTGCACCGCCTCCCCTACCTTTTGACCATGTTCTTCCAGCTGAGCCGAATGGAATTGTTCTTGAACCTCAACCTATGCCTCAGTCTCCACTTTGAGACGGACCAGCCCCTATCCGAGTCCCCTCTCCGTCTCGCCGTGAGCCGAGAGCCGGTTTTCAGTTCATCCCGTACTCGGAAGATGCTCCCTATCAATTCATTTGATCCTTTTGCCTCGTCTAGCTCTATTACGACTCAAATGGTTCGTACGACCCCTTCTAGGTTTTGCCGCCTTCGCACGACCAACTTGAAGGTTTCATGCACCGAGACCGCACATCCTCTCCAGTGCAGCCTGTATCCGAGCCTTCTAGGCCAACACGTACTGGTGACACTAATGACGACGACCGCTTTGAGGATTCTGCAGTCAATGCTACTGTGAGCAATGGTTACCTTTAGGCATTTCCGAGCGACCATTTCTTCTGTACCCATCTTTCTAGACCCCGGTAGTGAGTCCCACCCAGGCGCTGGAGCGAGAGATCAATGGCATAGTTGGTGCGTACCTTCATCACGTGAGTAACCCTAAGAGTTCCCCGTAGGACGAGTCAGAGTTGGAGGACATCAACGTCCGTTTCGAGGACAAGCAAACCAGAGATATGATGAACCCGTTGGAAGTCCTCGGGCAAACCTACGTCGACTTCTTGGAGGCATTAGCAGCATCATAGGGTCAGGGTAGTGAGGAGGACGAGGAAGAGGATCCGAAAGAGGATCCCGAGGAGGAGCAGTAAGGTGACGACGACCCAAGCGATGATGGTTCTCACGCTTAGGTTCAGTTCTAGAAAGTTGTGGAAAATCCTGAACGATATTTATTTTTTGTCGAGAGTTGAACTCTTTTATTTTCTGAAGTGATGTAAATTATATGACTCGATGCATAGATCTCTAGTAGAGCGTAACGTGAAGTAGTAGCTCGTGTTTAGTGCGTTTTGAGGTATAGAACGTCTTGTTGACGTGTAGGGAAATTTTTCAGTTGTGAATATTTATCCCTTATTTTGGTATAAGTCCTTGACTTGACCGCCATTTGAGTCACGTGCAAAATACATTTATAATTTTTCTATGCCCACAGCTAAGAACAGTTAGCGGTAAGTATAGGGTCGATCCCACGGGGAGTTAGTGTAGCTTTCTCTTGGTCAGAGTGTCACTAATGGTTTGGGCTCTACACAGACACATCTTGGCCAAACAGGAAAAATAAAAGTTAAACTAAATGATAAACAAAATAAAAGATAAAGACAAACTTCCATTTGGATGTTGAGTTAATCTACATAAACAAGACGTTTTCATCGATGCAAGGATATATGGTGCGTATGCATGTCAGTGGTTATAGGCTAAAGCTATGCAAGGTCCCTATTGTCACGCCGCCACGTACACTACATAGTTCACCTAGCTCCATCCTTATGTTTAGATCTTGACAGGGACAGCCTAGCCAATCCTCTTACTTGCCCAAAAGTCTCGGGCATAACACCTTATTGAGTGCATGTTGGTCAAGCAGCATTTGGTTCTAGATAGGCCCACTCCGGCACAATAAGATAACGAGGATCTCTCTCCGATATTCACCAGCATTGACACATCTTTGCAGGTCTAGGCCAAGGCTAACAACTCATTCTTGCCACTCACAAGGAACGTAAGGCAAGCACGAGAACTTCTTGATAACCCTCCTACGATGTAGGAATCCGTATGTGCCCAGGGCTTGTTGGCCTTCCGAGTTACCCGTAGCCACCGAACTTCTTTGAAATCGTTGCCTAATGCCTCGGAAACACACATATATACAACTTTCCCCTTTTGCCCGAATCAACATCTAAATTTAATGCTTATGCAGCATCATCTTACCCAAGCACAAATTTGTATAACTACCTAGGCATAAAGTAAAGAACAAGAAAAGAAAGAACGAAATAGAAAAAGTACTTGAATTAAAAAAAATCCGAACGACACCAACATCGTCGGAAACAAAGTACAAAGATCGTTTGCCCCTGAAGGGGCAAACTCACAAAAACTATAAAGTAAACCCTAGGCTAAGTATTACAAGAGAAAAAGATTCAAAAGATAATGAAAGATAAAAGTTACATCTGTTTTGCTATCTAGGAGTATTTATAGAAGTGAAATTCGTGGGTCTTCTAGCGATGTTGGTTGGTAGCTAGGGTTGGGTGAGCTATCTGTTGTCTTCTAGCAGCTTCTGTTGACCAAGAGACTTTCCTTATTTAGCAGATTTGATTTGGACGAATCTTCATAGATATGAAAGGAAATAATTCCATCCTTATCGGCTACTTATATTAGGTTGATCTCTTACTTGCTCCCCACTCTTCCTCTTTGGTTGATCTCTTTCTTGTTCCGCACTCTTCTCTCGTAAATGCTTGACTTCATATGCCTCCGTGCCCAAGACGTGCACTTCTTCTTCTCTGCTCTACCTTGCGCCTTGCTTTCTTCACTTCTCTCCTTGCCCAATGGCCAGATCTCGTGCGGTACTTGATTTGGTTAGGTTGTGAAGCGGAACAACTTTAGTGTTGAATGTGCGCTTCTTTGCCCAAGTTGCAAGCTCCATCTCCTTGCCGAAAGTGCATTGTACTATGCCCAGACCTCTCTCGCTGAATATGGTCATATATTGCCCTTTTCTCCTCTATTTCATCACTGATTGCCCTGTTCATCCCTGCCTTCACAGTGTGTCCTCCCAGACACTAAAGACACACAAAAAGACACAAAACGACTTGATCTAGACCTATAACAAGACTCGAAAATAGCATAAAATTTTGGCTCGTCAGTCCTCATAAGAGGCCATCATTCCAATGATATGAAAAGAAGCCGATAGGCTATTAAAATCAACTTTGAGTCTCTAAATTGTTTTCAGTATTCTGAGAAGTTATCTATCCTTAAGTTGCGAGTGAGTAAGAAGAAAAAGAGAGTCGAGATATTGAATGAGCTGATTTTCTGAGTATTGTGAGCCTGAATTTTTGAGTAAGTGTAATTGTTTTATGTGACAATGCTTGAGTAGATAATGTGATAAACTATTGAGCATGATGTTGTGAGATATTATTGAAAAGCATGAAAGTAAGTGATTGATTATTTTGTCTTGAGAATTTCTATACTTACAAGATTGATGAATGAATGATTTGCTTGAATTTTTCCTTATATGTCGATAAGTATAGATTGAGAATCGTATTCCTCTCAAGTGGTAAGTTTTTGAAAGTCGAGAAATTTTGAATGAGATTAACCCGTTTTTGCATAATAATTTCGGAATTTTCTAATTCCTAGCATTTCTTTTAGAATGCTGCCAAGAAGAAGAAACGAGAGAGCTGAGCAAAATGACAAAGAAGAGTGACGGGACCAGACCCCACCTCTTCCAAATGAAAGACGAATCGAAGAGCTTTTTCTTTGACAAAAACTGCCGACTTACGATGGTAAAGGTAGTCCAGCGAAAGCCGAGGACTGGATTAGTTCCCTCGACTACTAGTGATCGCGAACGTCTCTAGTGCATGACGTATCAGCTTAAATGATCCACCGAGTACTGGTGGGAAGCCCGTCAAAGGACGTATTCTCTCAAAGAACAAGAGAATCTGACGTGGGAGCAGTTTAAGGAAGCTTTATTTGAGAAATACGTACCCCGAAGTTATCGAGAGTAGAAAGCGAATGAAGTCGCGAATTTGAGACAAGGAAAGAAGACTGTAGCTAAGTATGATTTTGAGTTTTGCAAGTTAGCTCGTTTTGCACCCAATAAAGTACATACGGACGAGAAGAGATGCGAGCTGTTTCGAGCACACTAAGGCAAGACATTCGCATAGTTCTTGCAAGTCAGAGCGGTCTGGCTTATGCTGAAGCCCTAAACCGAGCCCTCAACATGGAGTTGGCTATGCAGCCTGAGAGAGGATCGCATTCTTCAGCAACCCCTCAATTTCAAGGTCAGGCGACGTTAGCTGTTACCCTGCAACCCTCTCAACACAGCCTGAGAGCAAAAAGAGAAGGAAAGTGGACTGGTGGAAGCCACCTAAACAAGAAGCTGTGACAAAGAAGAGGACAACATCAACAGCATCAGCAAGCTCAGAAGGTGAAACCCCAGCATGGCAATCAGAGTAGCGCTTCTTTTTGACCCTTAGGACTCCCTCCGTGTTCGAAATGTTGTCGAATGCACCAAGGTATCTGCAAAGCAGGACACAATGTCTGTTATACTTGTGGTCAACCTGGTCATTTCTCGAACCAGTTGACACGCACCCCTCGTGTGGTACGATCAAAATACCTGTGTATGCTCAAGATGGACAGTACACGTTCCTATGCCCACTACCGGACTGGCTAGTCTTAGCGGCAAGCTAGGGTCTATCCCATGGAGAGTGATGAACCACCTTACTCTTCAGTATACAAATCGAGTTGTCACGGTCTCAATCTGTGTATCTGCACAATAAAATAGACGGAAATCAAATATAAAAAGGGGGTAAGATTTGGGGTAGGTCATGATCATTGTTGATATGTTAATTCGGTCATGGGCACACTAAAGATCCGTCCATTCTTCGTATGAATTCAAGGCGTGGCCCAAAGACATTGGGGCGTTTCAAGAATTCATACTCCACATTTGGGATGGTTAAATCCCTTGTTGTCGTCCTGGTCCAAAGGTCACGCTTCACCCCGGTCACAAGGCCGTGCTTCACTCCTCCTTAGATAGTAGTCATACCCGATCTCTCCAAGTATGACCCTCACCAACCTTCTCTTCCAAACTTCCCATGTCCGTACCTAAAGAGTAGACATAACTCGCGGGATACTCATTTCTGGGACCACGTCCAACCGGTCATTGAAATGCCTACGATACGCGAGATGAGTCCTTTGGTCGATAACCATGGCTTGATGCCTCGTCACAGTTGATGGGTGATTGTTAGAGTAGCCCAAGACTGAAGAAGGACGCAGTATCCCCTTGTCCAGTCCTCACCATCTAGATCTACAGCACCATGTCAGGTGCTGCTTAGCTACTCGGTCCTGGGCACATCGAACGCTACCGTTGTCATGCCCTGCCTTTGCTTGACATGGTACAGCTCCAACCGAACGGAGATCACCCGTTAGGTCAAGACTGCCCATAAGTTCTGCTCAAGTCCTTCCGGAACTACTGGACTAAACTGATGGCACAAGTGCCTCACGAATATTTCACACATCAACAATCAATCATTCTCCATACCCAAATCTCACCGAGTAAACTACTCATACATAATTAAATATATAATAATAAGCGAAAGAGAACACATGAATAGAAGAAATACGAAATACTCGGATTAAACGTACCTAAGGCAACAGCCTTGGATTTGTTCTTCACAGCGTAATGTAAATAAAAGCAGATAAAGATTGTTTTGAACAGAAATATAAAACTGAGAATAAAAGTGTTTTCTTCGGACTAAGAACTGTAGACTGATCGATTGACCAACATTGTGCCAGCCGCTTTGGCTGGACTTTTATAGCTGTAGTGGCAGCGAGCAAACCCTAGGCGGGTGGATTGAAATGGCATGATTGGCAGTTTCCATGTTGAGCGAGATTCTGAATATCTGCGATTGACTCGATTGATGATTGGTGATCTCCGATTGATTGGTTTATTTAAGGTAAGGCGCTGACCTCCAAATCCTTCCTTCCATAGATGCTCTGCAGATATTAGGCGAATCCTCTCCACGCGGCTTTCCTTCTTGAGCTTTGGCGACTGACTGGCAATCTTTGTGGTGGTCAAACTGGTTGCATGCTTCATGGTTGGATTCTTCGTAGGCAAGGCAGCTGCAAGATCTTATTTGTTGTTGGGTGCATTGCGTTAATACCATGAATGCGAATGATGAACAACAACTTAGCTTCAGGGTTCACATGGAATCCTCCTTTCAACCTCGTCTCTTGCTTCAATTCATCTCCCGCTCTGCATACTCCTTCGCGTAGTCCTTGCAACCGACTGGATTCGCTCCAGTTTTGCTCATTCTGACCACCTTTCCTCTGTTTGACTTGGACTGATCTTCCTTCCTTCAAACAACAGTTTCCTTCCCCTGGACAGACTCTAATGACACAAAAAGACATGAAAAATAGGGCCAAAAGGCCCAAAAGTCGAAGACGCATCACACCTACACACTTAACCATACTTGCCCTCAAGTATGTTGGTGGATTCACAAAGACACCAAGAAAGAAAATGAATGAAAAAGAAATAAGACTACAAGACACGAAAGTGCGCAATCAAATGAATCAGTTCGTGCATGCATGTATCCACCTGTTACATTCCACAACCCATTGAGCAATGACACCACATGATCGTATTAGCAATATTCCTCACACACACTCAAGTGTTTGGCTAGTGTTTACTCTCATTTCATGCTGCATTAGCTTTCCTATTAGCTTGTTCGAAGATTTATGGCTATTAGTTAATCTAGTGCAAACTATCAAAAGGTCTTTATTTGGCTGTAATGGGGCATACGGAGCAGGGTGAGGATTTCTGGATAGTGGGTTAAGACTTGATTCCAGCCACATGGACTGCTCTTTTAATATAAGTGCTCCCACTAATCCTCATACTGCTTTTTTTTTCTTTGGGGTATTCTTTTCTTAGGCATGCATTGATCTTTGATCGCACTTAGAATTTTCATTCTTTTCATTGCTGCCCCTCTTCTTAAACGAGAAGTTAAAAGAAATATTATTATAGAAGAAATAATAATAAAAATAATAGAATAATGGATTTAATGGAATATTTCCATTAAAAATGAATATATTTGAGTAATGTGAATTTTGATTGACGTTTATGATCTTAAGTATGTTATGAATGTTTGATGGATGTGATGAAGTATTAATCGAGTAACAAAATTGATAGAAATTGAGAAAACGAGAAAATAAATATATTATGTGAGAAAATGAAGAAATTAAGTTTAAAATATTTTGATATTGAGTTATTGATGTTATATGATGTGATAAGTGATTTGATGATATTATTTGAGTAAAATTAAGCAAGTTTGCTTTTTAAATCACTTAAAAAGGAGTTAAGACGCAGAAGTTATCGAGCAATGAAGTTTTGAAATGAAAACCGAGTTTTTATTAAATAAAAATGAAAATTAAGTCTAAAATAAAGAAAAAGATTAAATAATAATTATTTAGTTGAGTATTGTATACGTATACGAATACGTATTTTGAGGAAAATAATGACGTATTCGTTAGATCTAAACGAACACTTTATGCATATAAAGTTATTTGCGTTACTGAAAAACTTAGCACAGACAGTATAACAGAAATGATAAACTGTGCTAAAATAAAAGACACATAATATGGTAACCCAGCTCGGTTTTGCAACCTATGTCTGGGGGCCTTTGCCCGAGAGAGAACCAATTCACTATTAGAAGAAATTACTACAGAGGATCTTACACATACAGGTCACCACCTTATGCTACCCTTTCGGTCACCCTCTTCCTAACTTCACGTGAATTCGTGATTGACGATCTACAATCGCTCAACCTAAGCTCGAACCGCCAGTTCGACCCTTAACTCTCTTTAAGACTTAATTTATCAAAGATAAACTCTCACAATAATTCGTGCTCTCACTATACAATACTCTCAAGAAAGTATAAGCACTCAAACAATAAAACAACGACCAACCCTCACAATTGTTGATGTCGAATATATATAGGTGCCAAACCCTAGATCTCTTCGCCATCAAGTATATCTCTTTAGATATTCTTTCCTTGTGATGATAAGGCTTAGGGAACACGTCTCTTATCTGCTTGATATGTATCTTGTCCGCATCTATCATAAACTTGGAAAAGATCCCGCAAAATCTGCGCCGATAAGGTAAGTCTCTGCCAGACTGTTCCAGGTTGCCTTAGCACAGACTGAAGCACACATAACAGAGTTTGTTCTACGCAGCGGCTTCGATACTTCAGCTGTACTTTTGGCTACATAAACTTTGCCAACATATTTGAGCAGTATCACCTCTTGAGCAGCAACACCTCAAAATCCAACAATCTCCCCCTTTCGCATTTATGTAGACAAAACCAATCATCAAGAAAATAATCAACCATAAGCATCTTCATACCTCCAAATCCTCCAAGACCGAACTTGTATGAAGTATGCCAAAGCTCCCCCTCCAACTAGCAATTGGAGAAATCTGTGTTGAACTCCCCCTTAAGCAAAGCATGGAGTAAACTGATCACCAAGTAAATCTTCAATAATCGAGCGAATGATCTTCAACACAGCACCAAAGAAAACCATTAAAATAATAAGTCATGAACTGAGAGCTTAAATATATGTTCATCAAAAACATCAAGGAGTAGATGGATTAACTCCTTGGCTCCAAAAACTAAGTCTGTGCAAAGCTGTCACAGACACTAAAACACCAAAATAGAAAACCAGAAAACCAAAATAAATACAACAAACTTCTAATTTTCTTCTACTCCCTCTTTTTGTCTGGCAGAAATGACAAAGTAAGGGGGTCTTCCAACCAATCTTCAGAAAGACTAGGAGCCTTTCTAATGTAACCAGAAACGTACATCATATAAAATCAGAACAAAGAAATGAGTAAACGTCAACACCTACCTAGACTGTACTCTTCTTCCTTTTCCGGTGGTCAGAATCGTCTCCTGCTAGGATGTTCTCGCTAAGCTCTGCAAGAAAACTAGGGCCGGGCATGTTTCCCACTGAACCACCTCCAAAGCTTAAGTTAGTATTTTGGGTTTTTTCTCTGAGCCAAATGAATGTAACAGGAAAACAGTCTAAAAGTCGTGTGTTTGTGTGTGTTAGGTTTTGTAATATATATACTCGTGTATTTTCTTGAGAGTGAAGTTGTACTACTGCCATCTCTTTTACCTTGATCTTTACAGGCGTTGTTATCCCATTGGCTAAAGCGCGACGTACCTTCTGACAGTACCGGGCGAGCATTAATTAAAGTATCTTTGTTCGTCAGGTATATAACTAGGAAAGAGTCCTGAATAATGAACCTCAAGGCAGATCTCTGATAAGAGATCTTGCCAGGAGACCTCCTGCCAGGTCTCTGAAAAGAGATCTCCACGGGAGACCTCACCTCCGTCATTACGTCAGTTCTCCAATTAAGTATCCGTTACGACTATATAGCATGTTCAGGTCTTCTGCAGACCTGGATATTTTTTGTCCCTATTATCTACTCCCCCCTACTCTGAATTTCGGAAGGTCTTCCTTTGAGAAATGCAGAGTAGTTTAACTTATATGACTATCAACCGTGAGATTTCTTTCAGCAGTCCAACTTTCCTTCATAGAGGCCTGCCTATTTTAAAATTTTTAAACCAGGTCTTGGCTTGCTATTATTTTATTGGAAAAAAGGGGGGGAAAACTCTGCAACTTCCCCTACTTTACTTCAACCGTCCCCCTCTCTCTTTTATATTGGGGTTTTCACCTCTGTCTTCTTTTACTTTCGTACTTTCTCCAATTTTTACTACAATTCTCTCATGGCTCAAACTCCTTCCCTTTCCGAAGGTGGCACCATCTCCGATCAACATGAATCTCGAATATCCGATATTTAGTCGCAACTTTTCTCATATGAAGATTCCCAGTCGGACACATCTGCTCACACCCAGGTTAAAAGGAAAAAACCTTCTGCTCGCCACTCTCGACGAATAGCCATCAAGAACCCCTCAAGTCCGGCACCTTCTTTCAACCCTGAAGAAGTCATCAATTTAACTGAGGGTTCCTTCCCGTCCGGCCAGGAGATCAGAGAGACGGATCCATCATTCCCTTCTGCTGGGACTTCTCCCTCTTTGAAGATTTCTGCTCCTTCCGTTATGGCTCCGAACGCTATAGCAGGTGAATCCTCTCTAACTCCTTTAGAATTAGCATTAGTCAAGTCACTGTTGAACTGTGATAAGTTGTTTGATATTAGTATGCCGGAACTATATGATCGCCCTCATCTACTGGACTATCCCTCCGTAGCCTTTTGGTACAACCAAATAGAGGCAGGTTTAAGGTTTTCTCTCCCCTACTTTGTGATTCAAGTTTGTGACCTGCATAATCTATGGCCCAACCAATTTCATCCCTCTTTTATCAAAATCCTATTGACCTTCTTTATCTTGCTCCACGGAAATGGGGACGTCTCAACCCCTTCCCTATTTCAAACTGTGTATGATGTTAAACCCAGTGGCGCCTTTTACTATGCTAGCGCTAGGCCCAAAGGTCCTGCCCAATACTTGTTTGTACCCCGTACGGCGGGAAAAGACTGGAGGGATAAGTATTTTATTATCACTCCCAAACAGGGTAATTGGCCTTTCACTTATCCCCCATGGAAAACACTTTGCTTGAAGCAACCCCGCCCTGCCGTTAAGGATATCTCTCTCATTGATCTCAAGGTGCTATCAAAGTTGACTCAAAGGGCACGGTTTGTCCCATTTCTATTCAATTCCTTGCTATCCGACTCTAGCATGCTTTCCTTCTTCGGGCTAGCACCTCGAGGGGACCATTCTTTTTCCATCGAGGGTGGGTTTCAACTGTTTTTTTATCTTTTTCCTTTTTTGTTTCTCAGGCTCTCCTAACATGTATTTTATTTTTTGCATTCTGCTTTGTGTAGAAACGAGTTGGATTCAAGATGCAAAGCTTCCTAATGATAAAGACTTCGACTTTGCCATTCTACTGGAGGAGCAAGCTCGCTTAGAATCCCAAATTTATGATACCTTGCACCCTACCAATCAAATTCCCTCATCTACTGCAGTACCCGCACAATCTTAGTCAGCTCCCCTTGTTGCTTCGGGGGCCATCATCAAGCCTACAGTCACTAAATCACTCAGTTTGGGTGCTCCTTCTCAGGTTCTTGGCAGGGACAAGACTACTTCTGGTGGGATTTCTTCCTTGTCTCAAAAGGAATAAACAAAGGCAGGCCCCTATACCAGACTCAAAAGGCCCCTTTTTCCTCGACCTCCCATTGGCGCCACTAAGAAGTCTAAGCATACTCCTCCTTTCAGCGACTCTCCTCCTAAGGGTGCTGATTCATCATGTTATGCCTTCAAAGGCCAAACCTCCCGCTCACTTCGCCAGTTACCTCCTTCTGAGTGCCTTTCCCTACTGCAGGCCATCCCTCTCTCAGAGGAGGAGTCTACAGCTAGCCCTCCCTCTTTGCTTCAAGAGGAGAGCGCTCATGGCTTGGTGTAGGTATTGCCATCATTATGCTCTCGTTTTCAGAAAGCATTTATCCCAAGTATTGTTACATCTTTACTTTAAATATCTAATGTCCTTTTTGCTTTCCCTTGATGTTGTTGAAGCTGATCAGTACTTATGGCCGACTATTGCAATTTCAAGATACTGCTCAAGAGAAGGAGATAGGTAAACTGAGAGAGGCGCTAGTAGCTAGCCAAGTACAGCTGCAGGAGTTAGCCAAGGTGAATGAGGACATGCAGCACCAAAACCAAGATATCCTGGATACCAGCAGCAGACTTTCCCTAGCCAATGACGATTTAAAGAGGAAAAATCATGAGCTACTCATGTCCCAAGTGAAGATGTCCGCTTTATCCGAAGAGAATGCATCCCTCAGCAATGTTAATGCTGAGCTCAGTTATCACTTATCTCAAGTTAGCAAAGAACTTGAAGGGACCAAGGACCTTCTTCACGCTGCCAACCTTTCCTATCAATCAGGTTATACCGAAAGGGTTCACTGTTGCCGCAATTACATCCTTCGAACTTCTCTAGGCCAGAAGGCACTGCAAATTTTCCACCAAGGCCTCTTGGAATCTTTCCAAGCTTCGCCTGAGTACCTACTATCTATCCGCCAAGACATTGCCTCTCTAGCGAAGAGGTGCGGCATGACTGTGCTAGCCAAGGCTGGCAGCTTGGGTTTCAAGGAGCTCATAGAGGTAGATCCGATAGTGAAATGTCTTCCTCCACCAGCCTTATTCAAGGGTAATCCCTCTGCTCCTCTAGGAACGGCTTGGTGGCTTCCCGTCATGCAGAAGGCTTTCGAGGCTCTCACTGCACCTTGCGACTTGCAAGCAGCCTTCTCTGATCCACCTGAGCCCATTTATAATTTCTTCCCGAAGGATTTCTTTTAGACTACTGAGACACCAGGTATCTCATACCCTACTCCGCTCTCATGCACTTATCTTCATATTTGCTATTATAACTTTCCCCCTCTTGCATTAATCCATTTCTCATCTATTTTCTCCAGATGTGCTCTTAGCTAGTGGGACCTTACAAATCCTTGGTGGTGGACTAGGAAGGCTGGAGAATGTTCCTTGGGACGAGTCTGCTGATACTGCAAGGGCTGATCCTGATGATGACGCTACCAACTTCCTAACTTAGCTGCTATGTAGTTTATGTTTTGAACAATATCTTTATCTATTTTCGTACTGGACAACTTTCTCTGTATTTTAGTACTGAACAATTTCCTTTCTTTTGCTTGTTTTGCTGATGCTGCATTTTCTACTTAGCAGCTTAATCGACTGCGACTATTTTGTTATCATGTTCTCGCTTGTCTACGCATTTCTTCTCTTTTTTTTTTTTTTTTAGATTTATGCATTTTCATGAGGCATTGCGGGACCCCCTTAGGGGTGTAAGGTACACCCCTACTCCCCCCTACTCTAGATGGTTTTATCCCATTGTTAAACCATTTAGAGTAAATACTTTGCCTTATTTTACTAGATGTCATGTTTACTGCCCTGTTTAGGCTTCATAATGTTGTTTATCATTATACAACGAAATGCAAATAAAGACAAAAATAAAGAAATAACTTCTCAGCCTTTATTTATTCAAAACAAGCTCTCTTTGTGCCATTACAGGAATACCTGTCAAGCTGAGCAAGTATTCTACCAAAGAAGGTGGGCATGAGATCTGGCACGTAGACCTCCTCCCACTAAGACAAAATTTTCCATAACATGTTTCTAAACATAGTATTTCTTCAGATTACTTATGTTCCACGGTCTTGGTTCCACGTACCCCTCATGGCTCGTGAGCTCATATGCTCCACCGGGAAGTACTTTGGTTACCACAAAAGGTCCTTCCCAATTTGGCTCAAACTTTCTCACTGGATGCAGTGCATCAGCCCTCTTAAGCACAAGGTCTCCCTCTTGAAACTTCATGATCTTTACTTTCGAATCATATGCTGCCTTTATGTGGGCCTTGTAAGCCAAGGGTCGCTGATGCACCTCTTCTCGCACCTCATCAATCAGGTCTAAGCTGTCAGCTCTCAGGTCTCTGTGTAGGTTCTCATTGTATGCCAAAATTCTATGCGTTGGAATCTTTACCTCCATTGGCATGACAACATCAGTGCCATATACCAAACAGAAAGGAGACTGCCCTGTAGCTGTTTTCTGTCCAGTTCTATACGCCCACAATACTGAGTTCAACTCTTCCACCAACTGAGAACTCTCCTTTTCCAGTCTCGCTTTGATACCATTTACTACGGTCCGATTAGTGACTTCCACCTACCCACAGGACTCCGGGTGAGCAACAGCAGCAAACCTCTGCTCTATGCCTCTAGCTTTACACCAAACTTGCGTTCTCTTTCCAAAGAATTATGTTCCGTTGTCAGATACCAGCACCCTGGGCAGGCCATATATGCAGCAAATATTCTTCCATATGAACTTTATGATGCTTTCTTCTATTATTGAAGATAAAGGCTCTATCTCTACCTACTTACTAAAATAATCCACCGCTACTATGATATGGTACTTCTTTCCTGTTGCCATGGAAAGCTTACCGACTAGATCTATGCCCCATTTGTCAAATGGACATTCTGCATATTGAGCTCCCAGCTCTTCAGCGGGCCTATGGATCAACGGCCCATGCTTTTGACAACTGGGACACCTTCTTACAAAAACCTCAGCATTCTTTTTCAAAGAGGGCCAATAGTACCCAGCTCTCAGCACTCGCCGGATCAGGTCTCGGAATCCTGTATGACATCCTGTTATTTCTTGATACACTTCCTTAATTATCTGCAGACCCTCTGCCTCTGTTACACATCTCAGTAATGGCTGCGAGTAAGCCCTCCTGAACAGATGTCCTCCCATCAGACAATACTTAGCATAGATTTTCTTCTTTCCAGCTCTCTTTCTCTTTAGCAATTCTCCCGTTTTTAGGAAATGCAAAATGGATGCTCTCTAATAGGGACAAAAAATTTCCAGGTCTCCAGAAGACCTGAACACGCTATATAGTCGTAACGGATACTCAATTGGAGAACTAACGTAATGACGGAGGTGAGGTCTCTCGTGGAGATCTCTTTTCAGAGACCTGCCAGGAGGTCTCCTGGGAAGATCTCTTGTCAGAGATCTGCCTTGAGGTCCCTTATTCAGGACTCTTTACTGGTTATATACCTGACGAATGAAGATACTTTAATTAATGCTCGCCCGGTACTGTCAGAAGGTACGTTTGCGCTTTAGCCAATGGGATAACAATGCCTGTAAAGATCAAGGTAAAAGAGATGGCAACAGTACAACTTCACTCTGAAGAAAATACACGAGTATATATATTATAAAACCCAACACACATAAACACACGACTTTTAGACTGTTTTCCTGTTATATTCGTCTGGCTCAGAGAAAAAAATCCAGAATACTAACTTAAGCTTTGGAGGTGGTTCGCCAGGAAAAATCCCCGGCCCTCTTTTTCTTGCAGAGCTTAGCGAGAACATCCCAGCAGGAGACGATTCTGACCACCGGAAAAGGAAGAAGAGTACGGTCTAGGTAGGTGTTGACGTTTACTAATTTCTTTGTTCTGATTTTATATGATGTACGTTTCTGGTTACATTACTCTCCAATCGCTTTTCTCTTCTATTTCATGGATGCTCTTTTCTATTCGACTGCTTGCCATTCTGAGCAACATTACTTTCTCCGGCACTAGACCGTTCAATGAGCTATCCAGTTTGGCGAGGTGGTCTGCCTGGGTGTTGAGGTCCCTGGATATCTGTTCTATCCTCAAGTGCTGGAAGTTCTTACTCAGGTCTCTAACCTGCTCCACATACCTGATCATTCTTTCCTCCTTGATCTTGTAATTTCCTAAGACCTGCTGGATTACCAACTGGGAGTCAGAATGAATAACGACCCTTTGAGCTCCCAATTCAGCTACCATTTCCAGTCCTCTAATGAACGCCTCGTACTCAACTTCATTGTTAGAGACTCTGAACTCGAATTTCAACACAAAACTCAACTCACTCTGGTCTGGCGTTATTATGACGACTCCAGCACCGCACCCTTCATTCGTCATTAATCCATCAACGAAGACTTTCCACTCAGGCCATTGCATAGGCTGTGTAGTTTCCTGGATGAAGTCCGCCAGGGCTTGCGCTTTGATAGTTGTGTGTGGCTCAAATTCTACATCATATTCTCCCAGCTCTACGCTCCATTTTACCATTCTTTCTGAGAGATCTGGTTTGCTCAGCACTTGTTTAAAGGGGAAACTAGTTTTCACCACCACCTTATGAGCTGAAAAATACATCCTTAACCTTCTTGCTGCTGTCATCACAGCCAAAGTAGCTCTTTCCACCTCAGAGTATCTATATTCAACTCCCTGTAAAGCCTTACTAATGTAATAGATGGGCTTCTGTAGAGAGCCCTCCTCCCTTATGAGGACTGCACTCAGTGAATGATCTCCTACAGAGATGTATAGGTACAGGGTCTCTCCTGAAATCGGTTTAGTTAACACCGGTAAGCTCGCCAGATGAGTTTTCAAATCCTCAAATGCCTTCTGGCAACTCTCATCCCATTCAAACTTGCTTGCTTTCTTCAGTACTTAAAAAATGGGAAACGTTTTTCCACCGAAACTTATATGAATCGACTAAGCGCAGTAATTCTTCCGTTTAGTCGTTGTACCTCTCATATATTGGTAGGAGCTGCCATCCCTAACACTGCTCGAACCTTATCTTGGTTCACTTTGATTCCTCTTGGTGTCACCATATACCCCAGGAATTTTCCTGACTTAATTCATAACGTGCACTTTGCTGGGTTCAACCACAAATTATATTTCCTTACTACAGTCAGGACCTCCTCCAGGTCTCCGGCATGGTGTTTTGCCTTCATGCTCTTCACGAGGATATCATCTACGTACACCTCCAAGATCTTCCCTATCTGATCTTCGAATATTGCTTCCATCATTCTTTGATAAGTAGCCCCCGCGTTCTTTAGGCCAAAAGGCATCCTTTATGTACGCAAACGTGCCACATATGGTCACAAAGGCTGTTTTGACCACATCTTCAGGAGCTAACTGTATCGGGTGGTATCCCTGGTATGCATCTAGCCTGAAGTTGAATCAACCAACTGATCGATACAAGGCAATAGGTAATGATCTTTCGGGCATGCTTTGTTCAGATCCCTGAAATCTATGCACATTCGCCAGCTGCCATTACTCTTGGCTACCATTACTGCATTTGATTGCCACTTGGAATATTGGATTCTAACAATATGGCCTGCGTCCAACAACCGCATAATCTCTTCTCTGACCACCTTTTCCTTTTCAGGCCCAAAAGATCTCTTCTTTTGCCTTACTGGTTTTGCTTTGGGGTCTACATTCAAATGATGTAGCACTATAGACGGGTCTACCCCTACCATATCTTCTGGGTTGAATGTAAAATCCGCATTTTTCCGCAGACATTGAATTATCGTTTCTTTTTGTTCCTCAATCATCTGTTTCCCCATCTTCGTAGTGAAACCTGCTTTTCCTGGAAACAGTTCCACCATCATCAAATCCTCTTCCACTGGCTGCATTCTTGGTTCTAGGTCTTCCCCTATACCTTTCATCTTTACCTCCTTATCTTGCGGTGGGCGTTCTGCCATTGAAACTCCTTTCACCTTTTGCTTAGCATGTTTAATGGATTTTACATATGATTCTTTCGATATTTCTTGGTCCCCTGAGACCTTACCTACCAACCCCTCCTTGTGAGCTGGAAATTTCATTTTCATGTTGTAGGTGGAGACCACCACTTGGAAATCATTTAGCGCAGGCCTCCCCAATATTATGTTATACGCTGAAGGTGTATCCACTACCAAAAATTTCACCATCCGAGTGTTCGAGGTCTCGCCACTTCCGAGTGTTACCTGAAGGGTCACTTCCCCTTTAGGCTGTATTTCATCTCCAGTGAAACCATATAACGCTGTGTTCACCGGCATTAAATCAGCATTAATCTTCATCTTTTGGAAACAATCCCAGAAAAGCACATTCACCGCACTCCCAGTATCCACAAAGATCCGCACTACTCTCCAGTTAGCCACCTTAGCACTGATCACTAGTGCATCATTATGGGGCGTCGCGCTTACAAGGTCCTTAGGACCAAAGCTTACACACACCTTTGGATTTGTTTCTTCTCCCGGGAACGAATCTACCACATCAATCTCCATACTCATTGTCTCCGCTAACTCCTGGACCTCCTTGCTCACCTGAGCTTTAGCAGCTCTCACACGAGCTTTACGAGCTCGACCTGAGTCTTTGTTAATATTTCCTCCCATAATCATGCTGATGTTTCCTCTTTTTGGGGGAGGATCCTCTCGCCGTGGGGGGGTTCTTTTCCTTTGATCAGGTTTCTTTTGTTCTGGCTCTTTTCTCTTGTAGCCTTTCTCTCTTTCTTTTTTGACAAATTGAAGCAAGGTGTCATTCTTTTTTAGCAAACATTCGATAGCATCTTTCAGGTGCATGCATGAGTTCGTGTCATGATCGTAATCATTATGGTACTTGCAATACAACTCAGATCTCAGGTTACGTGGAGCTTCCTTATAAGTGCTTGGGAACTTGAAGTGAGGAGACCTAGCAGCGGCCTCCATAACCTCCACCAAAAATGCATTGAGGGGCGTATACTGGTCAAACCTCTCCGGAGCTCTCTTAGGCTTCTGCCCTTCTTTATCCTTCTCAGCTCTCGTTGCTGAGGATGACCTTTTTTTGGAGGCCTCCTTCTTAGGCTTAGGGGACTCCTCCTTGGCTCTCCTAGCCTCTTGGGCTTCCTCCAAGTTTACATACTTGTCAGCTCTCTACAATAACTCCTCAACGTATAACGGAGGTCTCTTGTTCAATGAGTCAAAGAATAGCCCTGGGGCTAAACCCTGTATTAGTGCCTGCACCTTCACATCATCAGAGGCCAAAGGCACTTGCAACGCTTCAGCATTGAAACGTCCCACATACTGACGCAAACTTTCTAAAGACTTTTGCCTTAGAGCCATAAGCGAAGAAGATGTCTTAACATGTCTTCTTGCGCTAGCAAATTGATGCAAGAATATAGACTTGAACTCATCAAACGAGCCTATACAATTGTGTGGTAAATGAGAAAACCACTGTTGGGCTATCTTTGACAAGGTCGTGAGGAAAACTCTGCAAGATGCGGAAAGATGCATCCAGGCATCTGCAAAGCTGGGAGCAATGTCTGCTTTACTTGTGAACAACATGGTCATTTCTCTAACCGCTGCACGAGTAAACAGCAAGGATTGATCGGTGGAAGGCCGAATCAATATCAGTCCTCTCAGATGAGAGCAGTGGAAGTAGCTCCGCAGCAGAAATACCCTCAGAACCAGTGTAAAGCGCAACCGCAAAAGACGCAACCTCCTCCGCAGGAACAGCAGCACTACCAACGAGTCTTTGCAATTGAGCAAAAGCCAGGTGCTAAAGAGCAAGGAAATCTCGCAGGTATGGGAAAGCTGAAAAGCGTCCCTATTATCTTTTTGTTTGATATCGGTGCTTCGCATTCGTTTATATCTAGCTCTTGCGTAGAAACTTTAGAATTGAACGTAGAAGAATCTAACCAGGTGCTTAGAGTATCAACCCCTTTAGGAAGATCATCGTTAGTTTCGCGAGTGTGTTCAAACCTAGAATTCGAATTCGGAAACCATAAATTATCTGCAAAGTCCCTAAATCTAATTTAGATATAGAATGTAGGTATAATCTTAGGAATGGATTGGTTAACCGAGAATTTCGCGACGATTCGATGCGATCAGAGACAAATTTTGTTTCAACCCTCAGGAAAAGAGCCGACCGTAGTTTTCAGTGTAGAGCGAAGAGTAAAGAAGAATGTACCGATTATTTTAGCTATGAAAGCAATGAAGTTGATGTGAAGAAAAGATACCAAGGCGTATCTTGTTTATTTGAATAAAGATGATGGGCAAGAGCCGAATATCGAAGATGTACCAGGATTTGAAGCAACAATTCTGGTGGGAAGGAATGAAGAAAGATGTTGCCGTGTTTGTGGAAAGATGTTTAGCTTGCTAGCAATGAAATCCTTACATCAAAGACCTTTTGGATCTTTGCAACTGTTACGAGTTCCTGAATGGAAATGGGATGATGTCACTATGAATTTTGTGATGGGTTTACCGTGGACGAAAAAAAAATACAACTATATGGGTAATGGTGGATAGATTAACGAAGTCAGCCCATTTTATACCTATTCCACACACCTATGGATCTAATAAGTTGGCACAGATCTATGTCAAGGAAATTGTGATGATTACATGGTGTACCAAAAATGATTACTTCTGATTGAGATTCGAAGTTTACCGCTCGTTTTTGGAAAATTTTCCAAAAAGAGTTGGGAACGCAACTTCAGTTTAGTACCGCTTATCATCCTCAAACCGATGGTTAATCGAAAAGAATGATTCAAATTCTTGAGGATATGTTGATAGCCGTGTTGTTAGATAAAGGAGACAATTGGGAGAAAATTTTACCTCTTGTCAAATTTGCCTACAACAATAGTTATCAGAATACGATAGGGATGGCCCCTTACGAAGCTCTTTATAGAAGAAAGTGTAGATCTCTGTTCTACTAGGTTGAAGTAGGCGAGATGAAAGTTAGGGCGAGAAGCAATTGAATAGATGATAGAATCTGTCCGTCAGATTTGTGAAAAGATTAAGGGAGCTCAGAGTCGGCAGAAGTCGTATGCCGATAATCGTAGAACTGAGTTAGAGTTTGAAGTAGGAAGCAAAGTTTTTCTGAAAGTATCCCGTCAAGAGGGATACATCGCTTCGGTGTCCGAGGAAAGCTAAAGCCGCATTTTATAGGACCGTTCGAAATCCTAGAAAGGATTGGAGCCGTCTCGTATAGATTAACTTTGCCTCCCAGTTTTAGGAACTCACATAACGTGTTTCATGTATCGCAATTGCGTTAGTATATTTTTGATCCGAAACACGTGATCCGGCAAGAAAACGTAGCATTAAAGCAAGACTTAAGTTACGAGGAGAAACCCGAGCGAATTCTGGATTGTAAGATTCAACAGCTTAGAACGAAATCGATTCCCCTATTTAAGATTAAATGGCAACATCATGATTTTGAAGAAGCTACATGAGAACTTGAGGAAAAGATGAGAGCAAAGTATCCCGAGCTATTCTCTAAAGGTTAGCAAATTTCGGGACGAAATTTTTTTTAAAGGGGTGAGGATGTAATACCCAAATTTTTCTAAGTTCTTAAGTGCGTATTAATTAAACTAATGCCTATATGATGAGTTTTGAGCACTAAAAATTTTCGCGAAAATAAATTTTTCTGTGAAATGACGAAGATGCCCTTATGTGCTCTAATGTGATTTTTCTCATTTCGATTATTCGAATTGAGTATGTGATGAATTGTTTGAGCTTATTTATATGAGTTTGAGCTTGAGTATGAATTTCGGAATTTGCTGAAGACTTTGAATTTTAGATGAATAGTAACGTAAACCGAGAAATTGCTATTTATCGACCAACTCCGGATTTAGTCTAGTTAGTTTCATTGGAATCTAGAATTTATTTTAAGACCTTTGAGATAAGTCAGAGAATTTTTCTAGATCATTTGAGTGAGGTTTAAAAATAAATTGCTTGACGACTCGTTTAGTCGAGCAGTTTTTATGAACTTATTCATTAGAAGGAATCTTGGCATAAAAAAATTAGATCATTGGATTCCTTAAATTATTTTGAAAGATATAAGATGAATTAGAGAGAATTTAGGCGTCGAGAAAGAGACGAGAAGGGTTATTAAAAGTTTGAGGGAATAAAATAAAACGACAAGGATATTTTCTACCGGAAAATTTTATTTCCGGGTATAGATAGCAGTTAAAAATTTCATTCCTATCTAAAATAGTAGCTAAATATCCTTTAACACTCTTACTAGAGATAGTGTATCCTACTCTCCCTCTCATTCATCCACATAGTATTTCCTTTCTCTCTCAAATCTTTCCCTCTCGATTCTCTCTTCTCTCTCTAATCTTTCTAAATCTCCTTAGATTCTCCACATGTTAAATGCATCCAACTTGCATCTCTATCTCACACTACATCATTCTCTCTATCACATCTCTCTCCATCCTCACAAGCAACAAGCAATCAAACTCTCTCTCTCTCTCGAAACCTCTCTTTGCCGAGAAGCATAGCAGCAGTAAAGCTGCAAATTTCAGCTTCAATCTTCATGTTTATCACCTCCGTGACTTTATAAACTTCACCATAATACTCTATAGATCATCCCCTACATCTCCATCATCTTCCAAAGCCTTAAAATCGAAGAAAACAGCTGCACAGGCCATGTCTTTCATCGACGAACAGCAGCAGCTCAACTTCGAAATTTTCCATGCTTAAACCTAGCTTCTTGATGAAATCTTGCTTCATGCTTGAGGATCCTTTGATGTATATCACCTCCTTCATATCTAAGATCATCTAGGAAGTAAGTTCAATCTTTTTCATTCATTTCAAAGCTTGAAATAAGCTTAGATCTCCAACCCTATTCCATCGATTTTTCTTGAAAGAAAATGAGGGTTTGTTCCTTATTTTTGAAAGTATGATCTTGATATCTTGCATACCTTTTCATGGAAGGAAAGGAGCTACAATCCATCATCTTTCATCCTCCAAGCAAGCCAAAATCCAAGCCAAAGAAGAGCTGAAGTTATTTATTTAAGTATGATTTCATTTCATTCATAAGTTGTATATATGTTTATGTAAACCAAGAAAATAAAGAAAAGATGCATGGTTTACTTTATACATAGGAAAACCTTAGGGTTATGATGGTGAGATGATGATCAAAATGAGGTTTAAAACATGATTTAGGGAATAAAAAGATGAAAGAACATATAGGTAAAAATTCCTAAATCGATTAAAATGAAAAAAATAGGGAAAATAAGTTCTTGAAGAGTTTTGATGCTTATTTGATGCTTATTTGATGATATATGCTTATTATGATTTTTCATGAGATTTATGTGCATATATGTGTTAATGATAATTTTTGGTGAATTTATTGAATTTTTATGGATTTATTCGAATAAAAATAGAGAAAATATGAATAAATTATGATGTAATACCCCAGAAATTTTCTTCCGACGAAAAAATAAAAATTTTCAAATTAATTAAGGCTTTGCACGCCTAAGTTAAGGATTTTCAATTCTAAGACTAACGGTGAAATCCGTTTCTGAAAATAAATTCCAGAAGTCGGTTGAACGACTACTGTATTAGGGTTTTCACGTCTGATAAAATTTTCGCCCGAAAACTCAAATCGAGAAACCGTCTGATTTTACATTCACTCTTTTTGCGAGACGAGTAAGTTAGTAAAAATCCGTTTTTATTATTTTTCCGGACAAAATTTGGACTGTGTTGTCCCGACTTTTTATCGGATTTTGAAAAACGAATTAGTTTTTCGGAGTATGTGATTTATTTCTAATCTAACGGTCGAATTAGATTTCGTCAAAAACGTAACCGTCTAAGAATTTATTTCTCGATTTTTTATAACGTCGTTCTAGACCCGAAAACGCGATATTTCGATAAAATGTCCTACACTAAACCGCCATCTATGTGTGTATGACTCACCCTTTGTTAGATTTTTTACCACTTTATGAAATAGTAACTAACACCTCATCATAACTTAGTCATCACCTTCTCCATTTTCTCTCCATTATCGCCCCCCCCCCCCCCCTTCTCATGCCTTCTCTCTCACTTTTCTTCCATTGTTAGTCATCTTCAAGCTTTCAAAGCTCCACAAGTTCGTCATCTACCGATCAATCTTAGTTCCGAGTCCATAAACGTCAAGGTAAGAACTTCCTCTACGGATTCAACCGAACAAAAACACCTTCCTCTCAACTTTATTTTTTCGAAAAAAATAGAGATGAAGTAGGATGATGTCCTATGTTTAATACATGATATAGTATGCTTAGAATTAGGTTTTATGGATTGAAATCATGAAGAAATCACCCCCCTTGAATCTATGTCATTACCGAAATTTTTCTAGAGATTAGGGGTTTGATGTAGTTCGATTTTCTTGAGGATTTATTGATGGATTCTAGTTCGATATGATGTTAGATGATCACATGAATTAATTGGTAATTTTCTAAAAATAAAGATAGAAATGTAAGAGATGAAGAAGTGATGATTTGAATAAGTATATGTTATGGTTTGCATGTTTTGATAATAGAAATGGTGTGTAGTATGTTGGAGGATGATGATATAATTTATTTAGATTTTTCTAAAAATAAAATGAAAAACGTAAGAGACGAAAATTCGTCGATAAGTTGAAGCTCGTTAATGTTTTTAGAATATGGTTTACATATTAGTAATGCTAGATAGATGATGATCGTAGTTGTAAAGTTTGAGCGAAATCGGAGAACGTCGGATTTTCGCTAAGAGACTAAGAATCGTCGATAAGTCGAGATTAGATAATGATTTAGGTTTGTGATTCGAACCTATGTTAATCTTGTTAGTTAATGTTCGTAACCGTAAAATTTGAACGAATTCTAAGAAGATTGGAATTTTGATAAGAGACGAAGAAACGAGATTAAACGTCGATAGAAAAGTCGAATAAGGAAAACCAATTTGATATTAATGATTGTTGTCATTTGATAAACGAGTTTGTAGTTGACAATATTTCCATCCGAGATACGAGATGTTATAAGTTATAGTTTATGAACTAGAAGTCGTTGAATGAAATTGATTTGAATTGGAATTTGGTATAGTAAATGATTAGTTGAAAAAGACGAGGAAATGCTCGTCGTGTTTATAATCGAGAAATGTGAAGGAGTTCATGATGAATGATTATTCGTGTTTACTGCCTTGAAACAGAAATTTCATAAGTATATAAGTGGGTTAACATAAACCGAACCTAGAAAGTCGTGCGTCGAGTTAACGAGCACTAGGGTTCCACGCGGACTGTTTTGCGATGCGTTACGGAAACTGTCATAACTTTTAGCTCGCTTAACGAAATCAAGATCCGTAAATTAGAGAGTAAACTAGACACCCGTGGCTTTCTTTTGTTATTAATTTCATCCCCTGTTTTAAAGTTCTCTGTTCTGTCCGAACTCCAGAACCACTGACTTGTGCAGAAAGTTTCTAAAACTTAAATTCTTAAGTTGAATCCTTTTCAACTTCATTCCTTGTGAACTTTTAAGTCCTTATAAGTTATCGATATCCTTTATCTACTGACCTAAGTGTCGAGTAATGAGCCGAGTCAGTTTCTAAACGAAAATTTATCGAGTCTCGTTTATTCGTTAATCAAAAGAAAGTAGTAAAGTGCAAAGGCCTAAAAGACATAACCGATTCCGAATTTTTGTTTTCTTTTTAACATCTCGACCAAATACTAAAGTGTGATTATTTTCATTCAAAGAAGGAAGACGTCGAGATTAGAAGACAGGACGGAAGACAGAAGGTTAAAGTTTGTTCTGTAAACGATTGAGGTGGGCTTTTCTATCAAAATAAAATAAGCGTTGTTCGAAAGTGTTTACTTACTACTTTAATAAGTGTGTATTAAAGTAACTATCAGTGCATAATGAATTGTTTTATGTGAATTCTCTTGTGCCTCTCTGTGTTAGCCCACAGAGTGCTATCCAGAGTATTGGATTCCGAGTTAGCCCACAGAGTGCTATCCAGAGATTCCAACTAAACGATCAGATTCTGAGATAGCCCACAGAGTGCTATCCAGACGATCGGATTCTAAGTTAACCTATAATGTGTTATTCAGAATTAAGTGTACGGCAGTATAAGTCCTACGAGTGTTTATGAAAAGATGCCTGATTAATCTATACTAAGTATGATATGTTTTCGGCAATGTGCCCACTAAGTGCTTTATGTACTTAGCCCTGCATGTTTGTTTTTAAATGTACAGGTTGAGTGACGAAGGCGGAGGAGGTTGAGTAAAGGTCGTATTTAAGGAAGTAAAGTTTAGTTGAGCCTCGATTTCACATTTGATATGTGATGTCATTCTACGTTTTTCCACTGCAAAATAACTCTCTTATTGATGTTAATCTTTTCGGTTTAAGTTGTTCATACTTTAATCCTAGTCTTTTCTAGTTACAACCTTGTCGAGCGATCTTTCGAGATTGACCCTCTTTTGTCTAATAAGAATCAGTTCATAGTATTTTTATCTCGGTTATAGATTTTAAATTATTCATTTATTCAGTAGTTCCCCTTTCTTCTCCGCCTCTTTAATCCAAGCCCTAGTCGCACCCCGGCTTGGCCGTCCCTCGGGATTTGGGGTTGTGACAGAGTGGTATCAGAGCAATCGTTTCTGCTTTGTACCTGAGTCTTCTTTTGAGAAAGTAAAGTTTAGTTTGTATCACTAAACTTAAGAGTATAGTAAACAACTCAACCTCCCGCTATGTCGACTCAAACAAAGAAGAAAAAGTAAGGAAAGAATTTCAGAAGTATGATTTTTTTAAGAAGAAATTTTTGATTAAGTATGCAAGAATTTGTGAATAAAGTATGCAAGTATGATTTGAATAAGTGCCAAGTATGAATGTGATTAAAGTATAAAAGTTATACTTTATGATATTACGTGAACTATGTGAAAGCATGAATGCTATACTATGTGAAAGTATGTGAGATTATGTGAGTTATAATTTCTTTATTCAAAATGTTTTGTTGGCATGAGAATTTAGACGAATTCTAAGGTCTTCCGATTCTTTGAGAACATAGACGTTCTAAGAAACGTTGGTTCCAAAATTTCCAAGAAACAATCGGATTGGAAAGGACAGAATAAAGGAAATCAAAGCGAATAAGAGACGAATGTTAGTTTTGTATAAGTAACATGAACAAAGTAGAGTCGTTACTTTGTTTTAATGATTAAGAACCGATTAAAAGTTTTCTTCAAGAAAAAAAAAAACTAAGAAGTCTAAGTTAAGATGATTAAGGTAAGATGAGATGGTTAAGCTAAGCTAAGAACCGTTAAGTGTTTGGTTGCAATTTGAGAAATTGCTAGATGATTAAGATAAGTTAATTCATTATTGAATGGGTGAGTGTTTAAAGCATGGAGTTGATGAGAATTCTTGATTTCTTTAGTTTCAAAATGCCGCCAAGAGTAGCGAATAACAGAAGAGGAGGACTCGGCAGGCCTAGAGGACCGGGAAGAGGTCATAGACAACATGAGAGGGAGAAAGATCAAGGACGTGTTGAAACCCCTCCACCTCCACCACCACTACGTCGTGACATAGAGGATGTGTTCCTCAAAAGAAATCCACCTGTCTTTAACGGATCAGGAAACCTGAGCGATGCTGAGCTTTGGGTAAGAGCTACAGAAAGAATTTTTAAACTTCTCAGATGTACTGATGAGGAGCGTCTTTCGTGTGTTGCATTTCAAATCACCGGACCAGCTGATTTCTGGTGGGAAACTAGGCAGAAGGTTATTCTGACAGAGCATCTGGCTCAGTTTACTTGGGATGAGTTTAAGGAAGCATTTTACAACAAGTACATCCCTAAACCTATAGAGCAAAGAACGAAGCAGAGTTCTACAGTCTGAAACAAAGGAAGATGACAGTGACTGAATACGATACAACCTTTTGTGAATTGTCAAGGTATGCACCCGAGCAGGTAGATACCGACGAGAAGATAGCAAAAAAGTTCCGTGGGGGACTTAGACACGAACTAGGAATAGCATTAGCCAGCCATTGAGAACTGAGCTATACAGACATACTAGGATGAGCCTTAGACATGGAGGCAGTCGTACCGGATGAACAAAAGATTGTAGCACCCGTACCAGCACCAACCCAGGCTCCAACTCAAGACCATTCCAACAACAATAACAGCGGCTTTAAAGGAAAAAGGAAATGGGAAGGAGAAAATCAGGGTGGAAATCAGCGTGGCTTCCAACAGCCGAATCAGAATAATCAATCAGGACAATGGAGGAAAAATAACCAACAAGGACAGTGACAGGGACAACAGGCAAACAATAACCAAGGAAGAATCACTGTTCATACCTGCCCTAAGTGTAACAAAATGCACTTTGGTAATTGTTTGGCAAACATTGACGGTTGTTATAACTGTGGTCAGAAGGGATACATGAGAAGAAATTGTCCAAAACCATTGCAAGTAGTAGGATCAAATCAGTATTGTCAGCCCCAACCCTTGAGAGCTAATCAAGCTCAGCCACTTCTGCAACATCAACAGTCACAACAACAACAAGAGCAGAATGCATGGAAATTTGTGAATGGGCCAGAAGCACAGGACAAGGGCAAGGGTCAGTAGGCAAGTAATTGGCGTAACTCAGACTGGTAGTAGTCTAATTTTGTATAAGTCCTCGTTGGAGGCAACATAGTACTCGTTCGACGTATGTGTATATATGACCCGTGAGTGGGCTTTGACTTCGTGAAAATTTCTTCTAATCGTGTTAGTTAAACAAGAATATTAAACTAACTTTTTTAATAAGGAACTTGTTTAACTTTGGAAGTTAAAAGGTTTATAGAACTAGTATCGGAGTTATTACCTGTTTCAGTTTTGTGAACTTTTTAAGTGGAAAAAAAGGTTTAGTAAGTAAGTGAACGCTAAAGGTAAAGTGTTAATGAAAATATTTGATATGGATATAATCCATGGGATGGAAGGATTATGATTGTGGTATCAATTACCATTCAGGAAAAGCAAACGACGTAGCAAACGCACTGAGTCGCAAGACTCCAACTAAAGTAAGGTGTCTCTTAATCGAAGAAGAAACACTTGTACAGAAATTAAGATGATGGATTTGGAAGTGTTAGATACACCTGGGACAATAACTAAACCGAATAACAGCACTAGTAGCTACACCAGACTTATTAGAGAGAACTTTAAGTGAATCCGAGATAACGACTCAAGTATTAGAAGAAATGTTAAGGACGATAATGTTAGATCAAAGTCTAATAGTTATCAGGCTACGATAAGTATTATGCCTTACGAGGCCTTGTATAGAAAGAAGAACAGATAACCGCTTTAATATGATGAGGTAAGTGAAAGAGAAAAAAATCTAGAACTAGATTCGCTCGGTGAAGTGATAGATCAATTCTTTCGTCAGATTCGAACCAAAGAGAAGGAAGTCTAGAAGTGACAAAAGTCTTAAGTGATATATGTTGATCAGACTTAAATTTAGAAAATGAGGACAAGTTTTCCTCATGATTTTCCTTCTAAGGATGATAATTATTTTTCGTATCAAGTATAAGCTTAGACAAAGATTTATATGATTAGTAGATTGTGGAAAAGATAGGTTCCAATGTTATATAGATTGGCCGTGTGGCCAAGTCTATGAAATGTTTATTATGTTTGCGTATCTCGTATGAGAAAGTACGTGTTCAATTCTAAGACGCGTGATTCATCAGCAAGACGATGTTCTTGATTAAGTTATAAATTATGAAGAAAGACCGCAATCGATCATGGATCAAAAAGTGCGAGAGTTAAGAAGTAAGTCGTGATGGTCCCGATACGAGTTCTGGTGTATGGGGGGGGGGAATATACCAGATTAAACTTTTTAAAATAACCCCCTAAAAATAACTCAGCTGAGTAGAGCAGCCCAGTTGGATTCACAACCGAGTAAGAAACACTCAGTTGGAAGTGATGTGCTGTGCGGAATGTGGTGGAAATAAACTCGTAAAAATTAACTCACGCTTTTATGCACGGTTGGTCAAGAACCCAGACAGTTGAGAAATAATGCAGTTTGTGTGCTGGTTAGTTTGTCAGTTGATTATGCAGGAAATAACTGAAAAATAAACTCAAGCACACACAGATTTACGTGGTACGGAGAAACCTCCTACATCCACGGGGAGTTGTGAGTCCACACAACTCTGTCCAAGTTCTTCTGGACAAACCACACAGCTTACGCGGGCTGTGCAACCGTTAAGGATAAGTTTGCGGGTACTTATCAACCTTACAGTTTAGTTTTCGGGTACTAAACAACTTATCTACTCAATTCCGGGAAGAGTAGGGTCCTAACACTCCTTTTGAGAGGAAGTGTGAAAAAAATGGGTTCCAACTAAAAGCTCGAACACTCTACGAACTCTCACTAAGTGATGTTCTCAAGGTTCGATCTAAAGACACAGAAACTAACTCTAGAACTCTCAACAAGTGATGTTCTAAGGAATTGAATGCAATTCAGCTCGTGAAGAATTTTGCTCTTTCTTTCGGTCTCTGGTTTCTTCTCGCGTGTGTGTCTTGTATCCTTCTCTGTGAATAAAGGCCTCTATTTATAGGCGGAGAGAGTCAACTAGCCGTTCGAAGAGCTGTTGATCTCTGTTCTTTGACAGCGATGGCTTGTCTCTCATCTCTACAGACTTTCCGGATTTGGCAACTGCATGCTTCTGCTTTCCATCTGAGACAGCCTTGTGTTGGGCCAAATGAGGTAATGACAGAGAGTCAAACCTTCACGTGACTTCCTTATTTGAAATTCAAATCTTAACATCAGACTTCGAACAAGGAGTGGTCGGTTAAGATTTTCGATCTTCAACTAACATGTTCTTCAGCTGATGTTCGCGGAGTGCTTGACAGTTGAACTCTCAGCTGACTTCAACTTCATGCTGTTGATCTTCTTGGTTTGAGGTCCTACAACTGATGTTCTGAAACTGAACACTCAGTTGTCTTCCTTGTATCTGATCAGTTGGGTTGAACGCTCGGATGACTTTCTTTCATCTAATGTTCTCTTCCCTCTTTCTACTTCTCATCTGATGAGCGCTCAGTTGTTTTCCTTACAACTGATGTTCTATCGCTTGAGTGTAACTTCCCCTTTTATCAATGCTTCATCTAATGAACGCTCAGTTGTCTTCCTCACAACTGATGTTCTATCCTAGTGAAGCCTTGTTGCCGTCTTCAGCTGGAGTCCTGTAAAGATAAAATCTTAACAATGCTCAAACAGCGAGCCTAACTACTAACATTAGGATCTGGCAACATCTATCGGTTGGGGTCAGTTGGTTTTGGAATCAATCAAAACTTTAATAATTTTCCCAACAATTTCCCCCTTTTGATGATGCCAAAACCCCTTATAAGAACTCTAAAACCCTTACAGATCACAACTGATCTAAATCTAACTGACTTATCTAAAATCTCAGCTGAAATTCTAGACTGTCTATAAGATTGAAACATCAAAGGGTTAGCACAGTTATAACATGGTATTGAAATAACTTTTCGATTCAAAGCTTGGACAATGAGAGATTGTTCATCAAGGTGAATCTTATAACTGGATAGTTTTCATTACAACTGAAGATTACAGAGATAAGCACAAAACCCAAAAATTACAACAGTTGTTCAAAAACTATCTGAGCTAAAATTGTAGCCCATACTTGCTAAAAATCCTAACAAAAATTTCCCTCTTAGCTGCTGATTCCTTGGAGATGTCAACTCCGTGCTCCTTGCAAACTTGCCTCGCTTCAGCTGCAATGTTTGTCCGGTTGGGGGTGTGGGAGTCTGGGAGGAAGGGAGGCTTGTATGTGACCTTCTGAGGGATGGGGACAGTGTTCAGATCCAGTTTAGCATATATCATTGCACGTCTGAACTGACTGAACATGCCCGGATTCCCAGTGTACAGTTCGGTTAACGCTTCTTTGAAAGCTTTCCTGGGGTCGTCAGTTGCGTAAACCTTCCTGTAGTAGAAGTCATTTATGAACTCCTGCTTGAACAACTCCCATTCCTCATTCCACTCGGTCGGCATCCACTTGTCAACATGCCTAAACCGGCTCTGGACCTTAGACTTCCCAGGCAACCTTTGTTGCTTCAACCGAGCTTCAGCCTTTGATTGATGTTTGTTGATGCGGCGTCGGCTGCGGGAGGCAACGTTGCGGTCCAAGTTCTGGGACATTTTCTTCAACTCCTCTTCAAACTGGTTCACCCTCCTCGCCTGGCTAGCGGCGAACTTCTTTATCCAGCTCGGGTTCATCTAGTCTTTCTCCTCAACACCCATAGCCTTGGCAGCAGCAATGCACTCTTCGGTTGTGATACCGTCGAGTTCAGAATCTAGCTCGGCTGCGATCTCGGCTATGGAGTTGTAAAACACTCCAAACTTCTCTGCCAGATCCAAGTCTTTTGACATATCAGCTCCACCGACATCGGTTGACTTGGGAGCGGCCTTCTTTGTCTTCTTCCTCAGCTGAGATTTTGCTGCAGCTGGCATCTCTTCCTCGGCTTGGGTCTCTTCTTCTTCCTGTACCACAACATCCGCCTCCTTCTCTTCCCCCTTTTTGGCATCAGCAACAAGGCTTGCAACTGAGCCATCCAGAGAGGTGAGTTGATTCTTGGCTAGTTGAAGGCGGTTGAAGAGTTCATCGACCGCACACTCGAGCTCCACCTTCTTCGCCAATGCAGAGACTTGGCACTCTTGTTCGGCTTTCTTCAAGGAAGAGAGGTTCTCGATGACCTCAGTTTGAAAAGCCACGAACTCAGCCCATCGCGACTCGAAGCGAGACTCCCATTCAGCATCTTGGGTTTGCTGGGACTTGGCGAGATTGGAGTCGGCCAAGGATTTGAAGACGTTGAGCTCAGACTTCAATCCCAACAGAGTGGACTTCAGCTCCGACATTTCTTGACTGGTGGAGGAGGAGAATTCTTCCAGCTTGGTCTTCATCGCAACATTCTCCTCCACCAGTTGCTGGTTCTTCACTTCTTGTGCTGCCAACACCTTCAACTAATCTTCTTTATGTTGTTGGAGGTTGGCAAGCAGCTCGGTTCTCAATTGGTTCACCCTCTCAGCTACCAGCTCACATATTTCTTCAGATGTGGGAGCATACTGATCAGATGGAGGGGCTTGTGCAATCAGAGCTAGAGGCTCAGCTGTGACCATGGCTTGTCAGTTGGCCAGGTACAGCTTCAGCTCTTCTTCTTCTTTCTTCGCTGCGGCGGCAGCTGCATCCATATCCCCGAGGAAGTCAGCTGACTTGATCAGCATGCTGTCAAGAAAGTCAATGCAATCCTGACCAGCTGCCTCCCTGGTGTCTGTCCCTTCAGCTCTGCTCTAGTCCAGCCGACGAGTGAGCAGCGCAATCCTATTGTTGTAAGCCACCTCCAGGTTGGAGTAGTTGAAGTAGGCTCGGATGCGGGACTCATCTGACTTCAGCCTGTCCCAGCTCTGCACCTTGATCGTATCTTCTTTCACGTACCAATGGCTGAAGATCAGGTGGAACTGGTACAACAGCTCGGTTCCCAGAGTGGCGAAGACTAACATGTTGCAAGCTTCTGGGAACATGCCTATCAACTTCTGGAAGCAGTAGGCCACCATGCCCTCGTGCTCCAGCGCAACTGCCTAAAGATCATCTTCTTCATTTATTGGGGATGGGGAAAGATCATATGGCAAAGGTTCAAAAGGTTCATCGATGTTGGCCAAAGAGTCGGTCGCAACATCGGCATCGAGCTGGGAGCTCAAAATATTGGATTCGGATGGGAGGGGGGTTTTAATTGTTTCCTCAACATCGGCCGAAGGAGCGGTCACAATGTTGGCATCGAGCAGGGTACTCGGAACATTTGGTTGTGAAAGGGTTGAAAGAGCAAGAGGCTCTGGGGGCGGTACGACATCAGCTCCTGCCGCGGGGGAGGTGGGAACGTCTTCAACGTCCTAAGATGAGGAAGAGGCGTCAGACGTCAGATCCGTCTCCATTCCCTCAGCCTCGTCAGCTCCGGTGGCGCGAGGTACGATCTCGAACTTGGCGGCCTCAGCTAAGCGGCTGGATTCGGATGGCTCCTCAGCAGGTTCCGACTCAATCGGTGCCTCCTCCTCAGCTGGAGCTTGCTCCTCAGGTGGCTCCTCATCTGGTACCTCAACTGGCTCATCAGCTGGCACATCAGCTGGCACATCAGCTGGCTTCTTAACCGACTTCTTGAACCGTACCCTCAGCTTTTTCTGGGCAGGCTCCTCAACTGTTTCCTTCTCCGACTCAGCTCGTCGGCGTGCAGCTTTGGACTTGGCGGGGTGAGCGACAGCTGGTTCCCCCTCAGCTGTAGACTCAGCAGACTTCCCAGTCTCCTTCTTCTCCTTCGGAGTGTACACACTCTTGAGCACCTCCTGTGCCTTTTTAGCTGTTGGGAACAGCAGCAACTTCTTGACCGGCGTCTCCTCACAGTCATTCCAGACCATGTTGCGATCCTTGGTCGCGAGCAAGATCAGGGCTGAGATCTTGCAGCCGAAGTTGAGCGTCCGTTTCACACTCAACAGCTTCTCTCCAGACTCGGTTGTTGTCTCGGAGATCTTTGACTTCTCCATCATCAACTGGTTCAAGAAGTATTGAAACCAGTTGATCTGGTGTTGGTGCTCCAAAGCCACCAATTGCTTCAATTTGGGTCGGCTGATGTCGCCGAATGCACCACTGTAACAGAACACCACCTTAGAAACAACATCGAACAGCAGGCGATGTTTTGGCTTCAGCTTCGTCCTCTGCATATTGCTCCTTAACTTCTCCGCCTCGATCAGAGCATTCTGCAGAAACTCATCGATGTGCTTGTCGGTTATGCTTTCGAGGAGTTCTGTGGCTGTGTGGTTGACGGGGATGATGTATCGGAGGGCATCGGAAACGTCGATTGGGAAGGTGACACGGCGAATGGTCCTTGCCGGAACGTCTCGTTGCCGACAGGAGACTTCTGTTGAAACTCTTTCTGCACTGTCGAGGGAGACATTCAGGTTGACGTAGAATTCGCCGACTTGGCGCCTGAGCAGGTGGGAAGGGCATAGCTTAGCCCATTCCAGAAGGCCATTCTCTCTGAGAGTATTGGCAAGGGGAGCCAACACCGGCGACTCCAATTCCTCGTCGGAGAGGATCTGTTCGAAGTGGATCTTCGACACCAGCATGTCGAAAGATTCTTCATATGAGGTAGGGACAAGGGAAGATCCAGATGAAGCCATTTTCTTGCTTTTAGGTGCCATTTACGATCACTGCAAAAGGAATATATAGGAAGAAGTAAGGGAAATATTTTGCAGAAAATAGTTAGACAAAATCTGGGACGATGATGAACAATTATAGAAGATAGACACGAATGAGGAAAGTAGGAGATTTCTTCCTGATTTTTCGCCTTATATATTGTTTTTGACTCGGTAGAGATTGACGTCTAGGGTTAAATGGCGCGAATCCATCAACGGCTGAGATCACGCGACTGTTGACTATCTTTGACTTGACGTCATGCACAGAGTTCCAACCCGCGAGTGAGAAGGTGTACAGTTTATCTTGTCAGCCCAGTCGCACTATAAAGTAGGCTATAGATGTTGAGCCGTACTTTACATTTAATGCGACATGATGGCTATTTTAATGTAACTGACTAGCTTAGGAATGTTTGAATTTATTTCAAACATTCTCATTTAAGAACATAACACCTTCAGCCTTAAATGTTACCTGCCAGCTGATGTCGGAATCAGCTGTGTTCCCATGTTGCGGCATACCATCAGCTGACTCGAGTTCGTCTGTTCAGCTGACGTCTGATCCAATGTTGCAGCATACCATCAGCTGACTCGAGTTTGTCTGTTCAGCTGACGTCTGATGTCTTCAGTTGGCGATCCACATCTGAGATTCCCCCTTCATCTTAGCTTCCCCCTCAGATGGATATCTATCTCTTCACCTCAGCTGGTTCCTCATCTGATGGATCCAACAATCCAAGTAGATCACATAACATCTTGAACCGCGCTTTGGCTAGAGGTTTGGTGAAGATATCAGCTCTCTGAATCTCGGTTGGAATTTTCTCCATGGAAACGTCCTTCTTCTCAATATGGTCTCGGATGAAATGATGTCGGATGTCGATGTGCTTTGTCCGAGAATGATGAACAAGATTCAAAGAGTTAGCAATGGCACTTGAGCTATCGCAATGAATGGGAACCTGTCCAGTTGCAACTTCATAGTCTCTCAGCTGTTGTTTGAGCCACAACACTTGCATGCAGCAGCTTCCGGCAGCCATATATACTCTGACTCAGTTGTAGAAGTGGCAACACATGCTTGTTTCTTGGAGAACCACGAAACTAGCTTGCTTCCCATGAACTGACAATGTCCAGATGTGGACTTCCTGTCCAACCGATCTCCGGCTAGATCTACATCTGAGTATCCAGTCAATTGGATGTTGTCGTCGGTTGGATACAACAACCCAACATTTACAGTTCCCTTCAAATACTTGATGATGTTCTTTGCTGCCAACATGTGAGCCTCCCTCGGTTGAACTTGAAACCGGGCACACACTCCAACCGCGTAAGATATGTCTGGCCGACTGGCGGTTAGATAGAGCAAAGAACCGATGATCCCTCTATACTTACTGGCATCCACAAGCTTTCCTACGGTTCCAGGTTCAGTTTTCCAGTTAGTATTCATTGGGATCCTTGTTATCTTACTTGTCTGCAATCCGAACTTGGTGATGAGCTCCTTAGTATACTTGGACTGATTGATGAATATCCTTTCTGGTGACTGCTTCACTTGAAGTCCAAGAAAGTAGTTCATCTCGCCCATCATCGACATCTCGAACTTCTCCTTCATGAGATTTGAAAAATTTTCACACAGTTCCTCCGAATTAGAACTGAATATGATGTCATCGACGTAGATTTGCACAATAAGTATATCTTCTCGAACTTTGATGGTGAACAGGGTTTTGTCAACTGACCCTCGTTTGAATCCCGAGTTCAGAAGAAAACCACAAAGAGTGTCATACCAAGCCCTGGGTGCTTGTTTCAAACCATAGATTACTTTCTTCAACTTGTACACTCTTCCATCTCCAGTTTCAAAACCGGGAGGCTATTCAACATATACATCTTCCTTGATATCTCCGTTGAGGAAGCCACACTTCACATCCATCTGATAGACCTTGAACTTGTGAAATGCAGCATAGGCTAGAAAGATTCGGATGGCTTCTAGCCTTGCAACCGGCACGAAGGAGTCCTCAAAATCTATTCCTTCTTGTTGGCAATATCCTTGAGCTACCAACCTTGCCTTATTCCTCACGATGAATCCAATGGCGTCTCTCTTGTTCTTGAAAATTCATTTTAATCCAATGACTTTGACACCATTTGGTCTTTCTACCAACTCCCATACACAGTTGCGTAGAAATTCATTCAGTTCTTCTTGCATGGCTGTTGTCCAGTGAACACAGTTGAGAGCTTTCCCAACATTCTTCAGTTCTGGCACATAAGCTACAAAGCAAGATATCATGGCAACATCTCCAGCTTGCTCGAATTCCTCAAGAACTGCCAACTCCTCAGCATATTGGGCATAAGTGTTGGAGTCTTCCTCAGTTGAATCTGGAATCGCAACTCTGCTCCTTGTACGCACACCTTCGGTTGGATCTCCGATGATGTTGTCAGTGGAATGGTCTTCATACCATCTTCTGTTGCGTCTTCCTTCTTCTTCCAACTGTGGCTGTTCCGTGATCTGGGCTGGAGTCTTCAAAACTCGTGATTGATCAGCTGTTGAGTATGGATCCTCAACATTGATAACATTTTGAACCGGGCTTGGTTGAGCTTCGGATGCTGATGCAGTTGGAGAGGCATCAGCTGGAGTTCCCCCTTGAGATGAGCTGGGGTCCTCGCATTCATCTTCAGAGGAGTATGGATCATCATCCTCAGTTGCCCAAACCAATGGTTCAGCTAGATTCTTTTCCCTTAGCGTTTGCGATCTGGTGAGAGCAGGTGGAACTTGTGGATCAGCCTGTTGTCCTTTAGCCTGTTCCCTGCACTCAAAAGTAGATTCATCAAAACTAACATGAGGTGTTATCTCCACAACACGAGAGCTGTTGTTGAAAACTCTATAAGCCTTAATTCAAGCAGCATATCCAAGGAATATGCCTTTCGAAGCCTTGGCATCAAAAGTTTTCAACTGAGTCTTCCCATTGTTGTGAATATAACACTTAGAACCAAAAACGCGAAAATATGAAATATCTGGCTTCCTGCGTCTCCATAGCTCGTATGGTGTCTTTCCCAACCGCTTGGTTAGAAGAGACCAGTTCTGGGTGTAGCATGCTGTGTTGATGGCCTCATCCCAAAATCTCTTTGGCAGAGCTGAGCTTGTCAGCATGGATGTAGCTGCATCTTTCAGTGTTCAGTTTCTTTGCTCAGCTACTCCATTCTATTGCGGAGTACGCGCAGTTGATGTCTGATGCATAATTCCATGCTTCTCGCAGTACTCGATGATGGTTTCATTTAGAAACTCGGTTCCACGATCTGATCAGATGGGGATGATTTTCATTTCTTGTTGGTTCGATATCCGATCCATTAGCTTGGGTAGCTCATCTTGGGTCTCACTCTTGTGTCGCATGAAAATGGTCCACGTATATCTGGAATAATCATCAGTTACCACAAGGGTATATTCGTTGCCATTCATGCTCTTTGGTGTAACTGGCCCGAAGAGATCCATGTGGATCAGCTGTAGCACTCGGTCGGTTGAGGGAGTTATCTTCAATCGGAATGAGGATCTAGCGAGCTTTCCCAACTGGCATGCACTACAGATATGTGTTGTTGAAAACACTCGGTTTGGTATGCCTCTTGCATGTTCTTGTCTGGCAAGTCGGTTCATAGTCTTGAAGTTCAGATGGTTGAGCCTTTTGTGCCACAGCCAGCTCACATCTGAACTGCTCTTTGATAACAAACAGGTGTCAGGAAGACTACTGTTCCAGTCAGCATAGTAGACATTTCCGGTTGGCGATCGATTTCCCAACAATATGACCTGCTTTGATCCGATATTTTTAACCCTACAACCTTGTGCATCAAACTTGACAGAGAAACCATTATCACAGAATTGGCTGATGGAGAGCAAGTTATGCTTCAATCCATCAACATATGAAACATTAGAAATCGAAACGTGATTGGTTTCAAGGGTACCGTAACCTCTGGTGTAACCTTTTGAGTTGTCACCAAAAGTAACTGATGGACCTTCTTTCTCCACGAAACTTCTTAGCAAATCCTTCAGATTTGTCATGTGTTTCGAGTATCCACTATCCATCACCCACATTGTTGTTGACGCTTTATTCTTCCTCAGCTGTTTCTCCTGTTCCTGTACAGAGAAAGTCGCTTAGATCCCCAATTTCAGTTGGGTCCTGGAGGGTTATAACCAGTTCCCCCTGGAACTGTGTGACGCTTTTCCCTGTATACTCGGATGGATTAATCATTCCAGATCACTTTTCCTTCATCATCCACTATAACAACACCTCGGTTAACCTTAGGCTTGTTATTAGTAGTGATGTTCTGTTTCTTGGGAGGAGTTGGATTTCTCCCATTTTGAGCTCTCGGAGGAGAAGCTTTCCCCCTATTTTGATAGCGGTTCTTATCCTGTTGAATTTGTATGTGAGGTCGGACGCCTTGTTGGAATCTTTGTGGCTGATTCTGATTCCAACTTCCTGAGTGTTGTCTATAGCTATTCATGCCCTGTTGGTGGTTCATATTGTGTCATGAATATCTCCAGTTGTTCGACCTGTTCCTTATTGATTAACTCGGTTGGAACCTTTGGTTGAACTGATGATGGAACCGCTGTTGATTCAGATGATTGAACCCTTGTCGGTTCTGCGGTCGGTTCCATTCTTTCTGATGTTGACTATGAGGTTGATGCAGAGGTCGGTTCTGATTCTGAGTTCGGTTGCGATTATGTCTTCGACGCCTCTGATTCCTCTTCTGACTTTTAGAACATTCCCCCTCGGTTGATGTCCCAACCGATGGAACATTTTGTCCTTCATCTACTGCTCCTTTTCCCTTCTCAGTTGTGGTTCCCTTGGTTGGTTGAGCTTGCTGAGAAGTGGAGGCTAGATTGGCTTTTGGAGACTCAGCTATGGTAGGTTCGACAACCTTGGCTTCCACAGCTTTGGTGAAGGTTGCTGGAGGGATTCCAGTATCCTTGATCATATCATAACCGAGTCCTGACACGTCATCCATCTGTCTACTGTAACTGATAAGATTCTCGATGATCTTGGATGACTGATACAGCTTGATTAGATTGTCCTTCTCACTTTACAACTCCTTGAGGAAGACAATTATCTGCTCGGTTTGTCTATCTGACTTCTTTATCAGCTAATCGATCTGAGTCTCTTGATTTTTCAAATGATCTTGCTGCTCCTTGATCTGCTTTGTCAACTCCTCATCAGTTGGAGCAATAGTTCGGTTGACTGCATTTAGTTGACTCTTGAGATTCTCAATCTCCTCTGTTTGACTCTTGATCAGATCGTCCTTCACGGTTAAGGATTCTTCAAGTTTTGAGAACTGTTCTTGAAGACTCTTAAACGCAACCGATTGCTGATGAAGTTCCTCACTGAGTTCTTGAAAGTCACTCCAGGAGGGTTCCAACTCTTCATCCAGTGATTCCTACATGTTAGAAATATTGGAAGAATTTAACTTAGCAGGATTAGAGTGTACCTCAGTATCATCTTGGTCGGTTCCAAGTGCCATGAGGCATTGGTCTTGATTGATAGCGTTGTTGGTGGAAGACAGATCATCCTCAACTTCAGTGTCAGTGAAGATGTCCATGTCGTCAGCTGCTTCTTCTGCAACCATGGCCTTGTTCTTTCCAGCTTGCTTGGCCCTCAACGCTTCTCTCTCTTTCTTCGAGAGGTCTGGACAATCTGCTTTGAAATGTCCTTCCTTGCCGCATTTAAAGCAACCGTTGGTCACAGGCTTTGAACTGTCTCGAGTTCGGTTTGATTTGTAGAATCGTTTGTATTTCCCGAACCGAGTGTCCATGTCAGCCAGCTTCTTTGACAGGGCGGCTATATTCTGCTGCAGTTCCTCTCTGCTTGGCTCCTTTGCAGCTGTGTCCGTAGATCTTGTTGGTCTCGATGTTCTCGATTTGGAGTAGTCAGCTCGAAGTGCAACTAACTTTGAGGCCGAACCAATATTCTCAAGTCGACTCGTCTGAACCGAGGACTGAGATTTTCATCGGTTCACCTTGTACTCATTTCCCTTTAGTATTAAGAACAGTCTTTCAGTTCCCATCTCACCAAGGTCAGCTCGACTCTCGTGGATATTACTGAAGGTATCCCACTCAGCCGGTAGAGCTTGTAACACTATGAGATTGATTTCTCTCAAGGTGTATTTTTCTCTTCGGATGGACTGGATTCTTCTGATGATGTCCATAAACAGAAGCTCTAGCTGATCAATTGTTTCATCAGGTCTTAGACAAAAGTTGTCGAAGTCTTGGCATGCATGTGAGAACTTGTTCTCCTTCGTCTCGTCGCTTCCTTCACTCAGCGATGCCAAGATATCCCACATCTCTTTGGCAGTCTCACACTCTTCTATCCAAGGGAGGTAATCTTGTCCAACAGTTGACATGATCGTGCTCTGAGCCCAGATGTCTAACTGGCTCACCTTGGCTTCCTCTGGAGTGTAGTCTTCCGGCTGCTTCTCCACAAACTCCACAACTGTATCCCCATCGTTAGGATTTGTAGGAGTGCGAGTGATTCTCTCTTTGATGATGATCGGTCCGGATGAGAGTACTTATTGCATCCTATGATGCTTCGACAGTAAGATCTTCTTCATCCGTGTCCTCCAGGATGTATAATTTACTACCGAGAACATGACCACGATCTTGTCCTTGACGTCCATCTGCACACAACAACAGAACAAATATGCAAGCAAATATGCACTAGCGTTAAAAATAGATCTGTTCAGTTGACCACTGAAGAAAGCACCTCGAATTCACACCTTGTGAAACAGAGTCAGTAGTCTTTTGAACCATTGCTCTGATACCACTTGATGGTCCCGATACGAGTTCTGGTGTATGGGAGGGGGGGGGGAATACACCAGATTAAACATTTTAAAATAACCCCCTAAAAATAACTCAGCTGAGTAGAGCAGCCCAGTTGGATTCACAACCGAGTAAGAAACACTCGGTTTGAAGTGATGTGCTGTGCGGAATGTGGTGGAAATAAACTCGTAAAAATTAACTCACGCTTTTATGCACGGTTGGTCAAGAACCAAGACAGTTGAGAAATAATGCAGTTTGTATGCTGGTTAGTTTGTCAGTTGATTATGCAGGAAATAACTGAAAAATAAACTCAAACACACAGAGATTTACGTGGTTCGGAGAAACCTCCTACGTCCACGGGGAGTTGTGAGTCCACACAACTCTGTCCAAGTTCTTCTGGACAAACCACACAGCTTACACGGGCTGTGCAACCGTTAAGGATAAGTTTGCGGGTACTTATCAACCTTACAGTTTAGTTTTTGGGTACTAAACAACCTATCTACTCAATTCCGGGAAGAGTAGGGTCCTAACACTCCTTTTGAGAGGAAGTGTGAAAAAAATGGGTTCCAACTAAAAGCTCGAACATGAAGTGAGCTATGATCTAACACTCTACGAACTCTCACTAAGTGATGTTCTCAAGGCTCAATCTAAAGACACAGAAACTAACTCTAGAACTCTCAACAAGTGATGTTCTAAGGAATTGAATGCAGTTCAGCTCGTGAAGAAGTTTGCTCTTTCTTTCGCTCTTTGGTTTCTTCTCGCGTGTGTGTCTTGTATCCTTCTCTGTGAATGAAGGCCTCTATTTATAGGCGGAGAGAATCAACTAGCCGTTGGAAGAGCTGTTGATCTCTGTTCTTTGACAGCGATGGCTTGTCTCTCATCTCTACAGACTTTCCGGATTTGGCAACTGCATGCTTCTACTTTCAATCTGAGACAGCCTTGTGTTGGGCCAAATGAGGTAATGACAGAGAGTCAAACCTTCACGTGACTTCCTTATTTGAAATTCAAATCTTAACATCAGACTTCCAACAAGGAGTGGTCGATTAAGATTTTCGATCTTCAACTAACTTGATCTTCAGCTGATGTTCTATCTGAGTGCTTGACAGTTGAACTCTCAGCTGACTTCAACTTAATGCTGTTGATCTTCTTGGTTTGAGGTCCTACAACTGATGTTCTGAAACTGAACACTCAGTTGTCTTCCTTGTATCTGATCAGTTGGTTGAACGCTCGGATGACTTTCATCTGATGTTCTCTTCCCTCTTTCTACTTCTCATCTGATGAGCGCTCAGTTGTTTTCCTTACAACTGATGTTCTATCGCTTGTGTGTAACTTCCCCCTTTATCAATGCTTCATCTAATGAACGCTCAGTTGTCTTCCTCACAACTGATGTTCTATCCGAGTGAAGCCTTGTTGCCGTCTTCAGCTGGAGTCCTGTAAAGATAAAATCTTAACAATGCTCAACCAGCGAGCCTAACTACTAACATTAGGATCTGGCAACATCTAATCGGTTGGGGTCAGTTGGTTTTGGAATCAATCAAAACTTTAATAATTTTCCCAACAATTTCCCCCTTTTTGATGATGCCAAAACCCCTTATAAGAACTCTAAAACCCTTACAGATCACAACTGATCTAAATCTAACTGACTTATCTAAAATCTCAGCTGAAATTCAAGACTGTCTATAAGATTGAAACATCAAAGGGTTAGCACAGTTATAACATGGTATTGAAATAACTTTTCGATTCAGAGATTGGACAATGAGAGATTGTTCATCAAGGTGAATCTTATAACTGGATAGTTTTCATTACAACTGAAGATTACAGAGATTAGCAAGAGGAAGCTACGTGGGAACTTTTTCGAAGGAGGTAAGCAAATTTCGGGACGAAATTTTTCGTTAGAGGGGTAGAATGTAATACCCCAGATATTTTCTTCCGACCAGAAATAAAAATTTTCAAATTAATTAAGGCTTTGCACGCCTAAGTTAAGGATTTTCAATTCTAAGACTAACGGTGAAATCCGTTTCTGAAAATAAATTCCAGAAGTCGATTGAACGACTACTGTATTTGGGTTTTCGCGTCTGATAAAATTTTTGCCCGAAAACTCAAATCGAGAAACCGTCGGATTTTACATTCACTCTTGTTGCAAGACGAGTAAGTTGGTAAAAATCTATTTTTATTATTTTTACGGACAAAATTTGGACAGTGTTGTCCCAACTTTTAATCGGATTTTGAAAAATGAATTAGGTTTTCCGAGTATGTGATATATTTCTAATCTAACGGTCGAATTAGATTTCGTCGAAAACGTAACCGTCTAAGAATTTATCTCTCGATGTTTTATAACGTCGTTCTAGACCCGAAAACGCGATATTTCGACAAAATATCCTACACTAAACCGCCACCTATGTGTGTATGACTCACCCTTTGTTAGATTTTTTACCACTTTATGAAATAGTAACTAACACCTCATCATAACTTAGTCATCACCTTCTCCATTTTCTCTCCATTACCGCCCTTCTCTCCCCCCCCCTCCCCCCCGCCCTTCTCATGCCTTCTCTCTCACTTTTCTTCCATTGTTAGTCATCTTCAAGCTTTTAAAGCTCCACAAGTTCGTCATCTACCGATCAATCTTAGTTCCGAGTCCATAAATGTCAAGGTAATAACTTCCTCTACGGATTGAACCGAACAAAAACTCCTTCCCCTCAACTTCATTTTTTCGAAAAAATAGAGATGAAGTAGGATGATGTCCTATGTTTAATACATGATATAGTATGCTTAGAATTAGGTTTTATGAATTGAAATCATGAAGAAATCACCCCCCTTGAATCTATGTCATTACCGAAATTTTTCTAGAGATTGGGGGTTTGATGTAGTTCGATTTTCTTGAGGATTGTTTGATGGATTCTTGTTCGATAAGATGTTAGATAATCACTTGAATTAACTGGAAATTTTCTAAAAATAAAGATAGAAATGTAAGAGATGAAGAAGTGATGATTTGAATAAGTATATGTTATGGTTTGCATGTTTTGATAATAGAAATGGTGTGTAGTATGTTGGAGGATGATGATATAATTTATTTAGATTTTTCTAAAAATAAAATGAAAAACGTAAGAGACGGAAACTCGTCGATAAGTTGAAGCTCGTTAATGTTTTTAGAATATGGTTTACATATTAGAAGATAGATGATGATCGTAGTTGTAAAGTTTGAGCGAAATCGGAGAACGTCGGATTTTCGTTAAGAGACGAAGAATCATCGATAAGTCGAGATTAGATAATGATTTAGGTTTGTGATTCGAACCTATGTTAATCTTGTTAGTTAATGTTGTTAGCCATAAAATTTGAACGAATTCTAAGAATATTGGAATTTTGATAAGAGACGAAGAAACGAGATTAAACATCGATAGAAAAGTCGAATAAGGAAAACCAATTTGATATTAATAATTGTTGTCATTTGATAAACGAGTTTGTAGTTGACGATATTTCCATCCGAGATACGAGATTTTATAAGTTATAGTTTATGAACTAGAAGTCGTTGAATGAAATTGATTTGAATTGGAATTTGGTATAGTAAATGATTAGTTGAAAACGACGAGGAAATGCTCGTCCTGTTTATAATCGAGAAATGTGAAGGAGTTCATGATGAATGATTATTCGTGTTTATTGCCTTGAAACAGAAATTTCGTAAGTATATAAGTGGGTTAACATAAACCGAACCTAGAAAGTCGTGCGTCGAGTTAACGAGCACTAGGGTTCCACGCGGACTGTTTTGCGATGCGTTATGGAAACTGTCTTAACTTTTAGCTCGCTTAACGAAATCGAGATCCGTAATTTGGAGAGTAAACTAGACACCCGTGGCTTTGTTTTGGTATAAATTGCATCGCCTGTTTTAAAGTGCTCTGTTCTGTGCGAACTCCAGAACCACTGACTTGTGCAGAAAGTTTCCAAAACTTAAATTCTTAAGTTGAATCCTTTTCAACTTCATTCCTTGTGAACTTTTAAGTCGTTATAAGTTATCGACATCCTTTATCAACTGAACTAATTGTCGAGTAATGAGCCGAGTCAGTTTCTAAACGAGAATTTATCGAGTCTCGTGTATTCGTTAATCAAAAGAAAGTAGTAAAGTGCAAAGGCCTAAAAGAGTTAACCGATTCCGAATTTTTGTTTTCTTTTTAACATCTCGACCAAATACTAAAGTGTGATTATTTATGTTCAAAGAAGGAAGACGTCAAGATTAGAAGACAAGACGGAAGACAGAAGGTTAAAGTTTGTTCTGTAAACGATTGAGGTGGGCTTTTCTATCAAAATAAAATAAGCGTTGTTCGAAAGTGTTTACTTACTGCTTTAATAAGTGTGTATTAAAGTAACTATCAGTGCATAATGAATTGTTTTATGTGAATTCTCTTGTGCCTCTCTGAGTTAGCCCACAGAGTGCTATCCAGAGTATTGGATTCTGAGTTAGCCCACAGAGTGCTATCCAGAGATTCCAACAAAACGATCAGATTCTGAGATAGCCCACAGAGTGCTATCCAGAGGGACAGATTCTGAGTTATTCCACAGAATGCTATCCAGACGATCAGATTCCAAGTTAACCTACAGTGTGTTATCCAGAATTAAGTGTACAGCAGTATAAGTGTTACGATATGTTTTCGGCAATGTGCCCACTAAGTGCTTTATGTACTTAGCCCTGCATGTTTGTTTTTAAATGTGCAGGTTGAGTGACGAAGGTGGAGGAGGTTGAGTAAAGGTCGTATTTAATGAAGTAAAGTTTAGTTGAGCCTCGATTTCACATTTGATATGTGATGTCATTCTACGTTTTTCCACTGCAAAATAACTCTCTTATTGATGTTAATCTTTTCGGTTTAAGTTGTTCATACTTTAAACCTAGTCTTCTCTGATCACAACCTTGTCGAGCGATCTTTCGAGATTGACCTTCTTTCGTCTAATAAGAATCAGTTCATAGTATTTTTATCTCGGTAATAGATGTTAAATTATTCAATTATTCAGTAGTTCCCCTTTCTTCTCTGCCTCTTTAATCCAACCCCTAGTGGCACCCCGGCTTGGCCGTCCCTCGGGAATTGGGGTTGTGACAGAGTGGTATCAGAGCAATCATTTCTGCTTTGTACCTGAGTCTTCTTTTGAGAAAGTAAAGTTTAGTTTGTATCACTAAACTTAAGGCTATAGTAAACAACTCAACCTCCCGCTATGTCGACTTAACCAAAGAAGAATAAGTAAGGAAAGAATTTCAGAAGTATGATTTCTTTTAAGAAGAAATTTTTGATTAAGTATGCAAGAATTTGTGAATAAAGTATGCAAGTATGATGTGAATAAGTGCCAAGTATGAATGTGATTAAAGTATAAAAGTTATACTTTATGATATTATGTGAACTATGTGAAAGCATGAATGCTATACTATATGAAAGTATGTGAGATTATGTGAGTTATAATTTCTTTATTCAAAATGTTTTGTTGGCATGAGAATTTAGATGAATTCTAAGGCCTTCGCGATTCTTTGAGAACATAGACGTTCTAAAAAACGTTGGTTCCGAAATTTCCAAGAAACGATCGGATCGGAAAGGACAGAATAATAGGAATCAAAGCGAATAAGAGACGGATGTTACTTTCGTATAAGTAACATGAACAAAGTAGAGTCGTTACTTTGTTTTAATGATTAAGAACTGATAAAAAGTTTTCTTCAAGAAAAAAAAAACTAAGAAGTCTAAGTTAAGATGATTAAGGTAAGATGAGATGGTTAAGGTAAGCTAAGAACCGTTAAGAGTTTGGTTGCAATTTGAGAAATTGCTAGATGATTAAAATAAGTTAATTCCTTATTGAATGGGTGAGTGCTTAAAGCATGGAGTTGATGAGAATTCTTGATTTCTTTAGTTTCAAAATGCCGCCAAGAGTAGCGAATAACAGAAGAGGAGGACTCGGCAGGCCTAGAGGACCGGGAAGAGGTCATAGACAACATGAGAGGGAGAAAGATCAAGGACGTGTTGAAACCCCTCCACCTCCACCACCACTACGTCGTGACATAGAGGATGTGTTCCTCAAAAGAAATCCACCTGTCTTTAACGGATCAGGAAACCCGAGCGATGTTGATCTTTGGGTAAGAGCTACAGAAAGAATTTTTAAACTTCTCAGATGTACTAATGAGGAGCGTCTTTCGTGTGTTGCGTTTCAACTCACCGGACCAGCTGATTTCTGGTGGGAAGCTAGGCAGAAGGTTATTCCCACAGAGCATCTGGCTCAGTTTACTTGGGATGAGTTTAAGGAGGCATTTTACGACAAGTACATCCCTAAAACCTATAGAGCAAAGAAGGAAGCAGAGTTCTACAGTCTGAAACAAGGGAAGATGACAGTGACTGAATACGATGCAACCTTTTGTGATTTGTCAAGGTATGCACCCGAGCAGGTAGATGCCGACGAGAAGATAGCAAAGAAGTTCTGTGGGGGACTTAGACACGAACTAGGAATAACATTAGCCAGCCATGGAGGACTGAGCTATACAGACATACTAGGACGAGCCTTAGACATGGAGGCAGTCGTGCCGAATGAACAAAAGATTGTAGCACCCGTACCAGCATCAACCCAAGCTCCAACTCAAGACCATTCCAACAACAATAATAGCGGCTTTAAAGGAAAAAGGAAATGGGAAGGAGGAAATCAGGGTGGAAATCAGCATGGCTTCCAACAGCCGAATCAGAATAATCAATCAGGACAATGGAGGGAAAATAACCAACAGGGACAGTGGCAGGGACAACAGGCAGACAATAACCAAGGAATAATCACTGTTCCTACCCGCCCTAAGTGTAACAGAATGCAATTTGGTAATTGTTTGGCAAACATTGACGATTGTTATAACTGTGGTCAGAAGGCACACGTGAGAAGAAATTTTCCAAAACCATTGCAAGGAGTAGGATCGATACAGTATGGTCAGCCCCAACCCTTGAGAGCTAATCAAGCTCAGCCACATCCGCAACAACAACAGTCACAACAACAACAAGAGCAGAATGCATGGACATTTGTGAATGGGCCAGAAACACAGGACAAGGGCAAGGGTCAGTAGGCAAGTAATTGGCGTAACTCAGACTGGTAGTAGTCTAATTTTGTATAAGTCCTCGTTGGAGGCAAAACAGTACTAGTTCGATGTATGTGTATATATGACCCCGTGAGTGGGCTTTGACTTCGTGAAAATTTATTCTAATCGTGTAAGTTAAACAAGAATATTCAACTAACTTGTTTAACTTGGGAAGTTAAAATGTTTATAGAACTAGTATCAGAGTTATTACCTGTTTCAGTTTTGTGAACTTTTTAAGTGGGAAAAAAAGGTTTAGTAAGTAAGTGAACGCTTAAGGTAAAGTGTTAATGAAAATATTTGATGTGGATATAATCCATGGGATGGAAAGATTATGATTGTGGTATCAATTATCATTCAGGAAAAGCAAACAACGTAGCAAACGCGCTGAGTCGCAAGACTCCAACTAAAGTAAGGTGTCTCTTAATCGAAGAAGAAACACTTGTACAAAAATTGAGATGATGGATTTGGAAGTGTTAGATACACCTGAGACAATAACTAAACCGAATAGCAGCACTAGTAGCTACACCAGACTTATGAGAGAGAATTTGAAGTGAATCCGAGAGAATGATTCAAGTATTAGAAGAAATGTTAAGGACGATAGTGTTAAATCAAAGTCTAATAGTTATCAGGCTACGATAAGTATTATGCCTTGCGAGGCCTTGTATAGAAAGAAGAACAGATAACCACTTTAATATGATGAGGTAAGTGAAAGAGAAAAAAATCTAGAACTAGATTCGCTCGGTGAAGTGATAGATCAATTCTTTCGTCAGATTCGAACCAAAGAGAAGGAAGTCTAGAAGTGACTAAAGTCTTAAGCGATATATGTTGATCAGACTTAAATTTAGAAAATGAGGACAAGTTTTCCTCATGATTTTCCTTCTAAGGATGATAATTATTTTTCGTATCAAGTATAAGCTTAGACAAAGATTTATATGATTAGTATATTGTGGAAAAGATAGGTTCCAATGTTATATAGATTGGCCATGTCACCAAGTCTATGAAATGTTTATTATGTTTGCGTATCTCGTATGAAAAAGTACGTGTTCAATTCTAAGACGCGTGATTCATCAGCAAGACGATGTTCTTGATTAAGTTATAAATTATGAAGAAAGACTGCAATCGATCATGGATCAAAAAGTGCGAGAGTTAAGAAGTAAGTCGATACGATTAGTAAAGTGTTCTGGAAGCACCACGGGCAAGAGGAAGCTACGTGGGAACTTTTGCAAAGGAGGTAAGCAAATTTCGGGACGAAATTTTTCGTTAGAGGGGTAGAATGTAATACCCCAAATATTTTCTTCCGACGAGAAATAAAACTTTTCAAATTAATTAAGGCTTTGCATGCCTAAGTTAAGGACAATTCTAAGACTAACGGTAAAATCCGTTTCTGAGAATAAATTTCAAAAGTCGGTTGAATGACTACTGTATTAGGGTTTTCGCGTTCGATAAAATTTTCGCCCGAAAACTCAAATCGAGAAATCGTCTGATTTTACATTTACTCTTTTTGCGAGACGAGTAAGTTAGTAAAAATCCGTTTTTATTATTTTTCCGGACAAAATTTGGATTGTGTTGTCCCGACTTTTCATCGGATTTTGAAAAACGAATTAGGTTTTCCGAGTATGTGATTTATTTCTAATCTAACGGTCGAATTAGATTTCGACGAAAATGTAACCGTCTAAGAATTTATTTCTCGATTTTTTATAACGTCGTTCTAGACCCGAAAACGCGATATTTCGACAAAATATCCTACACTAAACCGCCACCAATGTGTGTATGACTCACCCTTTGTTAGATTTTTTACCACTTTATTAAATAGTAACTAACACCTCATCATAACTTAGTCATCACCTTCTCCATTTTCTCTCCATTACCCCCGCCCCCTTCTCATGCCTTCTCTCTCACTTTTCTTCCATTGTTAGTCATCTTCAAGCTTTCAAAGCTCCACAAGTTCGTCATCTACCAATCAATCTTTGTTCCGAGTCCATAAACATCAAGGTAAGAACTTCCTCTACGGATTGAACCGAACAAAAACACCTTCCCCTCAACTTCAATTTTTTGAAAAAAATAGAGATGAAGTAGGATGATGTCCTATGTTTAATACATGATATAGTATGCTTAGAATTAGGTTTTATGGATTGAAATCATGAAGAAATCACCCCCCTTGAATCTATGTCATTACCGAAATTTTTCTAGAGATTAGGGGTTTGATGTAGTTCGATTTTCTTGAGGATTGATTTATGGATTCTTGTTCGATATGATGTTAGATGATCACATGAATTAATTGGTATTTTTCTAAAAATAAAGATAGAAATGTAAGAGATGAAGAAGTGATGATTTGAATAAGTATATGTTATGGTTTGCATGTTTTGATAATAGAAATGCTGTGTAGTATGTTGGAGGATGATGATATAATTTATTTAGATTTTTCTAAAAATAAAATGAAAAACGTAAGAGACGGAAACTCTTCGATAAGTTGAAGCTCGTTAATGTTTTTAGAATATGGTTTACATATTAGAAGATAGATGATGATCGTAGTTGTAAAGTTTGAGCGAAATCGGAGAACGTCGGATTTTCGTTAAGAGACGAAGAATCATCGATAAGTCGAGATTAGATAATGATTTAGGTTTGTGATTTGAACCTATGTTAATCTTGTTAGTTAATGTTGTTAGCCATAAAATTTGAACGAATTCTAAGAATATTGGAATTTTGATAAGAGACGAAGAAACGAGATTAAACATCGATAGAAAAGTCGAATAAGGAAAACCAATTTGATATTAATAATTGTTGTCATTTGATAAACGAGTTTGTAGTTGACGATATTTCCATCCGAGATACGAGATTTTATAAGTTATAGTTTATGAACTAGAAGTCGTTGAATGAAATTGATTTGAATTGGAATTTGGTATAGTAAATGATTAGTTGAAAAAGACGAGGAAATGCTCGTCGTGTTTATAATCGAGAAATGTGAAGGAGTTCATGATGAAGGATTATTTGTGTTTACTGCCTTGAAACAGAAATTTCGTAAGTATATAAGTGGGTTAACATAAACCGAACCTAGAAAGTCGTGCGTCGAGTTAACGAGCACTAGGGTTCCACGCGGACTGTTTTGCGATGCGTTACGGAAACTGTCTTAACTTTTAGCTCGCTTAACGAAATCGAGATCCGTAAATTGAAGAGTAAACTAGACACCCGTGGCTTTCTTTTGGTATAAATTGTATCCCCTGTTTTAAAGTTCTCTGTTCTGTGCAAACTCCAGAACCACTGACTTGTACAGAAAGTTTCCAAAACTTAAATTCTTAAGTTGAATCCTTTTCAACTTCATTCCTTGTGAACTTTTAAGTCGTTATAAGTTATCGAAATCCTTTATCTACTGACCTAAGTGTCGATCCGAGTCAGTTTCTAAACGAGAATTTATCGAGTCTCGTTTATTCGTTAATCAAAAGAAAGTAAAGTGCAAAGGCCTAAAAGACTTAACCGATTCCGAATTTCTGTTTTCTTTTTAACATCTCGACCAAATACTAAAATGTGATTATTTGCGTTCAGAGAAGGAGGACGTCGAGATTAGAAGACAGGACGGAAGACAGAAGGTTAAAGTTTGTTCTGTAAACGATTGAGGTGGGCTTTTCTATCAAAATAAAATAAGCGTTGTTCGAAAGTGTTTACTTACTGCTTTAATAAGTGTATATTAAAGTAACTATCAGTGCATAATGAGTTGTTTTATGTGAATTTGTCACAGCCCCAAATCCCGAGGGACGGCAGAAGCCGGGGTGCGACTGAGGTTGGATTAAAGAAACGAAGAAGAAGGGGGATGAAAGAATAAATATACATACATGACATCTTATCTTCAATGAACAAGACTTTATAAACGAAAGGAAAGAGTTAATCTCGAAAGATTACTCGAGCAAGATACATCAAAAGCTTCTAAGTTATAAACAAGACTCAGGCTACAGTGATTTATATATATATACAACAAAAGTCTTAGAGTTTAGCAGCGGAAAAGTGAGATATGAATACAACTCTTTCCTATCTCTATTCAACCCTAACTCAACCGTCCACCGCTGCCGTCGCTTCAACCTGCACATTTATAAAACATATGCAGGGCTAAGTACAAAAGTACTTAGTGGGCACGTTGCCGAAAACATAATCATAAGTATAGATAAACAGGCATCTCATTTTATAGCGCAACGGGGTTTTCATTTAAAAGAGCCCGTGCCTATTAAACATTTGCATTTCATTCATAAAGTAGCTTCGAAGCATTTTTCATAGATGTTACGTTCAAATCTTGACCAGTCATAATTAACCATGGCTGGCTACCCCTCAATAGGATACCACATACACCACAAGCTACAAGTGCACTAACTTTGGAAAGCCCCTTTTGACTAACTCAAAGCCGATCGTTAGTTAACCCCGTTTGATTAACTCATAAGGTACAAGAGAACTCACATAAAACACAAAACAGTTCATGCCATGATTATCACTTTGAAAACACGATTATCAAAGCGATAAAGAAAAGGTTTTCGAGCATTGCTCGTTTTATTTGATATATAGGAAAGCCCACCTTATAGATTACAGAACAAGACACGTGCTTCCGTCTTCTGATCTGCGTCCTAACCTTGATGTCGACTTCCTCCTTTATCGTAAAAAGAAATCATACTTTAAAGCTCGGTCACAAATGATAAACGAATACGAAAAGAATCGGATTAAGTTTTTGTTCTTTAGACGTTTTAGGCATTTGCACGCTAACTAAACTCTTTTAGTTAAAAAAAAAAGAAACGAGATACGAACGCATCTCGTTTGATGCTCACTCGGTTCTGTACTCGACACTTTAGGTCGGAAGAAAGAAGGTAGTCGATAAATAGAAACGACTAAAAAGATCGAAAGAGTTCAAGTTGAGAAGAGTTCAACTTAAGAAACTACATTTTAAACATGCACTGCACGAGGTCAGTAAGTCTGTCCAGAACAGGGGATCGCGAAACAGGAGTCAAATCTTATACCGCAAGAAAGGTACGGGTGTCTAGTTTACTCTCCAATTTACGGATCTTGATTCCGATTAACGAGCTAGGAGATATCGCAGTTTCCGTGGAACGTCGCAAAAACTGCCGAGTTAACCCTAAGGCTTGATAAAATCGACGCACGCTTTTCTAGGTTCGATTAAAGCTTAAACACTTTTATTTTCGCACAAAAACTGACCCAAGGCAGTCACCTCGTATTATTATACGTGATAAACCCCTTTCCATTTCTCGATTATAAACACGACGTCAAAACTCGTCGTTCAAACTATGAACTTGTTCACTTAACAATAAGATTCATTAATATCCAATTATTTTCTTGGTTCGACTTTTCCATCGATACTATATCCAACATGGCTAATAAGCAACGGGATATCATCGACTTACCTCGTGTCTTTCAAAAATCCCGTTGTCATAAAACCGTAACTATATCCTTCTATTTCCATTCTGGAATACCTAATGGTTGTAACAACTCGTATAGTTGTTAGTGAAAAGCTTTCACTTTCTTATAAGCTAAACATCTTTCTACCAAACTAGGCAACATCTCATTTCACTATATTCCACTAGAAATCCTTTCTTAAATCTTAAATTCGTCGTCATCGGAAATACTAAGTCTAATCTTTAATTTCTATCATAATACTCATTGTTTCGGAATCACTGTCTGGTCTATCCGCTCTTATCCTTAGTCGAAACTCCTCAATCAACTTTTCCTTTATCTAGGTACTTATAATCTTTCTCGCAATTTGGTATAATTACTAATGTCGCTATTTGCTCTGCGATCGATGCTGATGCATCATGCATCTCTATATCCATCTTCTCGAATCCTCGTATAAGCGTTTCTTCTCCGACGTAGAGATATCTAAACTTAATTGAAGTCTTACGACTCAGCGTATCTATTCTTACCCTTAGCTTTACCTAGATGGTAATTATTTTCACAATCATAATATCTTACTAGTTCGAGCCATCTCCTTTGTCTTATGTTAATTCCTTTGCTCGAATACACGCTCCAAATTCTTATGTTCTGTGAAGATCTCATCCCTTGCACCATATAGATGGTGTGTCCAAATTTTCAATGCAAGCTCTACGGCTACAAGTTCTAAGTCGTAGGTTGAATACTCAATTTCCTAAGGTTAATGTGTCGTGAAGCGTAAGCTATTACTTTTTCATTTTGCATTTATACCATCCTATCTCGTTCTTTGTAGCGTTAGCATCCATCTCGTATTCCCTGTCGTCTCTGGGAGGGCTGAACCTGGGGTAATGATCAACTTTTCCTAGAACGTCTGCGTTCCTATTCCACAATTGTTTACATTTATTCTTTTCTTCTATGTAGTTGCGTCATGAGTCTTAGTAATCATAGAAAATTCTTGAGTGTCCATTAGCACTTCTTTTCAATGGTAACTGTCCAAACCTAAGAAACTCATTATTTCCTTTGGACTAGTAACCGATTTTTCATTCGAGTACTGCCTCTACCTTGGCATGAATCTATCTTAACATCTTCTGTCGACACTATATATTCATGAACATTTCTTCTTCATTCGAACTTGCTCTTCTGAACTTGGCATCTAGTTTCTCGACTCTAGGCATTTCTAGCACTATTTGCAAGTATTCTTCGTGTTCATCCTCATTCTTGGGGTAACTGAAATTGTCGTCGATAAATACTAAAATGAATTTTTTTCTAAGTCTAGGTGGAAAAATTCTATTTATGTGGTTCATGAATACTACGGAGCACTAGCCAACTAACGGCATAACTAAGCATTCGTAATGGTTTTATCTGGTTTGAAAGAAAATTTTGGGTATATCACCAGTTTATCCTCTAACTAGTGATGCTTAGACCTTAAGTCTATCCTTACAATTGTACTTGTTTCCTTTTAAGCTTATCAGGGTCTTCTATTCTCGTTAAAGGATACTTATTCTTAAGGGTTATCTTTATTTAACTTTTGACAGTCTATATACATCCTCGCAGAATCATCCTTCTTCGATGGTGAACATCTAAAATGTTTTTCATGATAAAAAATTGTTCGTCTAAAGAAATCATCATCTAACAACTCTTGCAGTTGGATCTTAAACTCCTCTAACCCCTTCGAACCATTCTACATAAGGCCTCTGATTTGGGAGCTGCTCGCAGTTCTAAGTCGATCGTAAAACCTACGCGACAATCTGGTGATAAATCAGATAATAATTCTGAAAAGCCATTTTCATATTCGTTCACAATGTTCACGTTTGAATGATCTTCTTGGCTTCTGGATCTTTAACTAGGTATATGAGATAAGTTGTCATATCTTTCTTCTTTATCAACATCTTGGCTTATAGGGCAGACATTATCGGTATTCTCCTGCCCGTTGAAATTTTACATAATTCTTTAGGTTATTTACTCGAGGTTTTGAAAGAGATTTTTCTCTCGTTGTCGAGAATCGTGGTAATTCTCAAACAACTAGTCCATTTCTGAAATTATATATATATATATATATATAGTACATTTTATTTCTTCCCAATCGATTGCTATGTTCTAACAGAAAGACCCTAAATTAAATTCTATGCCCAAAGAAACTAAGGATTGACAGACTGCGAGCTCTATCTAGATTCTATGCTCAACATAACTAAGGGAATAATTCTCTGAGGTCATCAACACTCCCTAAAGCGTAGTTGTTCTTATTTTAAGATTAGAGCGTTCTAGTCTTAGTCCTATAGTGTCAGAGGGTACTAGCCAAATGAATATAATGCTCTAGTATGGTGAATAGGTACTAGAAAACTGGTATAAAGTTCTAGTACGGGTCAACAATTTTGACAGGGTAATTTTATACGGTTCGTCCAATACCTGTCAAATCTCCCTTTCCTTCATTATGCCTCTCCTGCCTAATCATGTACGCTCCTGCATTTTGTTGTGATTGCATCAGCTGTGACTGTGACTGGACTCGAGCGGTAATTGATGGTTGAAGCTGGCCGTACAGATTTGGTTTTGCCGTCCGAAGCAGCGTCGGACAACTCCTCCTTATATGCCCCGTCTGCCCACAATTAAAACATTTATCTGTGTTTGCTAGACACACACCCTCATGCTTCTTACCACAACTAAAAAAAGTAGAAGATTCTCGTTTATGTTCTACTGCTTGCCACGGCTCAGGACAATCCCTCTTAACATGCCCCTTACGTCCACAGTTGAAGCAAACACTAGTTTTTGCTAAACAAACACCGGGGTGTTCCTTATTACACTTAGGGTAATATGGATTAGTGATTTTTCCTTGGTTACCGTTCCTTGGCTGCCCTTGCAGCTGTCCTAGTAGATGGTTTCTCTTGCCTTGACCGGATTGTTCATTTCTCTGTGGATTATTCTTTTGCCCTACTTTCTTTCCATAGTTACTTCTTTTTCCTGGCTGGTGGAAACCCTGCCGAGCCCTATTCTGTTTCCCTTGCTTGTTGTGGCACTGGTAACAATCACTACTACTTCCTTCCCATTTCCTTTTACCCTTATGATTAACCTTATTGTTGGGAAGATTTTGGGTTGGGGTCTGATTTGGTGCTGGTGTAGACATTACCATCTTTTCCTTATTAGGCACTACTGCCTCTATTTCTCGGACTCGTTCTAGTAGTTCTGCATAACTCAGTCCCTCCTGTCTGGCTACTGCCCTTCCCAGTTCATACTTGAGTTCTCCCTGAAGTTTCCTTGCTATTTCTTCTTTAGTTTTCACTTGGTTGTATACATACTTATCATAATATGCCACCCTAAAATCATTCCAAGTGGTTAGAGCCGCTTGCTCTACCGACATAATTCTCTGTCTAGTCTTCCACCAATATTTAGCTGGTCCTGATAGCTGATACCTAGCACATGCTAGACGCTCTTCATCACTAAGTCTAATCGGCTTAAAGATTCTCTCTATAGTACGTATCCATTGCTCGGCCTCACTCGGATAACCAGATCCATCGAAATATGGTGGTTTACTTCCGAAGAATAAATCCTCAATGCTATGATGTTGTGGAGATAGGGGAAGTGAAAAGGTTGTTGGGTGTTTTTTCCTTTTCTCTCTTATACGTTGTTCTTGACCTCTATCAGACTCTCTAGGACTATCAGGTCCTCTTTGATCGTTAACAGCTCTCAGCGACATTTTTGGAACTATAAGATACAAAAATTTTCTCATTAGCACTTGCTTTTAAGCCTTCATTTTCTCACTAACCCTTTTCTTTTCCCACTTAATACTTTCACGTAAATGAGAATAACAAATTAACTTCGACTCTATTCCTTTCAACTTTTAACCTCCAAGGTTAAATTAAACACTCGTTACACGAGTTCATTTGGCATTCTGATTTAGTTATACGATTCATAAGAAACTTTTTGTGACTCAAACCCTCTCATGGGTCGTGTATATTACATATATACATCAAAAAGGATGTGTTAGTTTTGCCTTTAACAAGGACTTATACAAAACTAGACTACAACGAGTCTAAGCTAGGCTAACTGCCTACGCGTACAGGATGCATTAACATCTTGCATTACCGTACTACTGGAAGTACTAGAACGGAAACGATTCATAATTTTCGTATCCGATGGAGTACTACAAAACTATCTAGTTACTGATCCGACTATGTACAACAAAAGGCTACCATACTACTATGCGTCTCTGACGTCTTGCTCAACAAACTGCGGTCAAGTCACCACTGCCCACTATGGCCTAATCCTCCTCGGGGTCCTCGTCCGGATCCTCTTCGGTGTCCTCTTCCGGATCCTCATCCGGGTCCTCATCCTCTGACTCTGAACCAAAAGTAAACTGGAGTGCCTCGTCGACCCTCAAAGTAGTGCCATCTGCAAGTGTAAGTGATGGTGGTGCAGGCATATCTGAAACTGTCATCTCTGAATCTAAAACCAAGCAGCCCGAGCAGGTCACTGATGCCCGATTCTTTGGAGGCAGCAGGTGGTCAGGAAGTGAACCGGACTCGTACTCCTCTCTGGAATGGACCCTGGACGGTCCTGCCTCAAACTCAGCCCGAACTTTAGCCAACTCCGCGCAAATCTCATCAAGGGGTCTGTATGAGGATGATAACTGTAACAGGGCGGTAAACCCTGCGTCTGTGTCTAAATACTCTGGTCCTGACTGAAATGGTCCCTGAACTCTCATGGAAGGCTCATGCTGAAAAGGAGCGGGTAACCCTAGGCCATCTGATGTCTCTGCAACTAACTCCCCTGTGTCCACACTAGGTACCACCACTGAAGGGATCTCCAACTGTGCAATCATCTCTGAACCTATCTCATCATGCTCTGACTCCGAATCTGCCGGAAAGTGAGTGTAGGGAGGATGCGCCTGAATAGGATATGCTGCTATGTGTCTGCTCTCGAAAAAACGCCTATGTACCTCCAAAGCGAATCCATTGTAATCACCTGTCGGCTCTATATCGTCGTCAAACATCCCAAGGTAGTACCACGCCGTATCGTGTGCCCAACCACGCCATTCCTCTGGTAGACGTCTAACCAAGTCAAGTATAGCCTGACTCTCTGGAATAGTATGCCGGACTGGATAATAAACTGATGAAAAGTAACTAATCCTCTGTCCTATGTCGTATCTCGGGTTTGCCTCAAAATCTCTATACCTATCCAATAACTGATTTGCCCAAGTACGCTGTGGCTGGGACTAACTCTCCGAAGCCATGTCACTACTGGAAGTCATCCTACAAGGTTTTTAAGAAACACGGATCAGTAACGGTAAGATGATATCTTATATTACGGAAAATCTTAAATTACAAAATGAATATTCCTTATTCAATTGTAATATCACCACACTTAATCTAACAAACTTATCTTAAACATCTAGCAATTTCACAGAAAATTACTCTCGTACTCACAATATATAGAAATAAAATTTCAAGATTTTATTCCCATTTCTTATCCTAATTTCTTACTTTAATTCATTATTATTTTCTTTCATTAATCCTTATCTCTTTCTCAAGGAAAAATTTCTTATCGATTCTCATTTATTAAAACAAGGCACGTCAACTTTGTTCACGGTACTTATGCAAAAGTAACATTCATTTACAACAAACTTCATCGCTTACTACTCATAATACTCATACGTGTCGTATTCTTCGTTCAAGGACGAAGTATAAAAATATAAATTCCCAAAAGAGAAATGGAATATATCCTAAGAATAACTTTTTTGAACAAGTTCTAGTCGTCAACGCTAAAATCGAGCGGTCGTTAGAAATTTAATCAAGCTTCGCGCTTGACTCCTAATAGTAAAACAATTCTCTTCGCAAAGTTCGAACAAGGCGAACACTACAAAAATGAAACGAAAAGAAAAGGAACGACGTCGTTACATGTTACTTATACGTAAGTAACATTCGTCTCTTTAAACCACTTATACCATACTAAAAAGGTTTTGCTAGCGGGGCATAAGACCCATATTACTGAGTTTCTCATTATGTGGGTTGATCAAGTCCACATAACAGTCTCTCAATCACATGGAACTTCTGTCTCGCTCTATCGTTCACTTCATACAGAATTTACTTTCCTAAATCGAGTAGCAATTTCTCGAATTGCACACACAACTACTTCTTAAAAAGAAATTTTTGGAAACTTTCCAATTTAGCTGGCAATACTCAATCTTCTCGAGGAAGATACAAATTTTAAGCTAATCGAATACTTGAACGGCTCCTAATAAGTAAAACAAAGTCATCTCCAAGAGACTTTGTTCATGCCCTTACAACTAAGGTAACATTCGGCTCTTCCGTTTATTTCAATTTATCCTCCTTGTTTCAACCTTTTCTCGAATAGTTTGGAGTAACGTTTTTTTCACACGTCTATTTGCTTCTTCCATTCCTTTCGTACATATTTACTTTATTTTATCAATATTTATTTCATTTCCCTCGAAGGAAATTCTTATCGGGTTTTAAAACAAAGATCGACTTTGCCGAGTCTTTATTCATGTCACTATACGCACGTGACATTTATCAATAGAAGTCCTTCTCGTGTTGTGGATCTCCTTTCGAAATCATTTGAAATAACGTTTCTTAAAAACGGCTAAGTTATCGAAGAATCGGAAAGATCTTAGATTTTTCGTCTACATACTCAATAACCCGGGAAAATCCCTAGATTCCTTCTAGGTTCTCATGCCATGGTAAAATAATAGAAATTATCGCACAAAATAATTTCACGTAAGATAGTACTCGTACTATCACATAGCCACATAAAAAATGAAGTATAAATTAAATTATACTTTCATAAGATTCTTATTTCTGGCACACAACTCATTTTCATTCTCATTGAATACTCGTTCATGAAATTTCTTGTTAAAAGAAATCACATTATTAAAATTATTTCCTTTCTTTCCTCGTTGAGTCGACGTAGCGGGAGGTTGAGTTGTCGTCTATATTCTGATTCTTAATGCCATAACTTAACTCTTATCTTTACTTAAGAGAAAACTCTGATCTAAAGTATAAACAAACATTCTATCTTATGACTCGAAAGAAAACTCGACATAGAGTACGAACGAATACTCTATACTACTACTCGAAGGAAGACTCGTATCCAGAGCAGAAACAATTGGTCTGATACCACTCTGTCACAGCCCTAAATCCCGAAGGACGGAAGAAGCCGGGGCGCGACTGGGGTTGGATTAAAGAAGCAGGGAAGAAGGGGACTAACTGAACATACATACATAAGAGACAACATACAAACTATGAACAAAGCTTTATTTACATAAAGGAAGAGTTAAACTCGAAGGATTACATGACTGAAAGTACACGGTAGATAAACTAAGTTATAAGACAGATCTTAGTCTATAGTGATTACATATATGTTCATCAAAATACTAGAGTTTTGCAGCGGATATGTGATTTATACTAACTAAAGTCTTCCTAAGACAACTTTATTCAACCTTCGCCACTTCCATCGCTTCAACCTGCACATTTAGAAAACATATGCAGGGCTAAGTACAAAAGTACTTAGTGGGCACGTAGCCGAAAACATATTCATAAGTATAAATCAATTAGGCATCTCATAATCGTAGCACATCGGGGGTTTTATTGAAAAGGACCCGTGTCTACTAAACATTTTTCTAATTCATTTATATAAATTAGCTTGTACAAGCATTTTTCTGGTATGTTACGTTCAAATCTTGACCAATTCTCATTCACTGTGGCTGGTACCCCTCAACAAGGTATCACATACACCACAAGTTACAAAGTGCACTAACTTTGGAAAGCACTTAGCAGCTAACTCAGAGCCGATCGTTAACTAATAAATCTGGAAAACATTAAGGTTAACTCGGATAGGTACAAGAGAACTCACATAAAATATTGAAACAGTTTATGCCATGATTATCACTTGAAAACACAGATATCAAAGCGATAAAGAAAGGTTTTAGAGCATTGCAAATTTTTTTTTGTATATAAAAGCCCACCTCGTAATACAGAACTAAGAAGTACTAGCTTTCAATCTTCGGATCTTCCGTCCTTTCTTTACTGCTGGCTTCCTCCTTCATCGTAAAATAATAAAAATACTTAAAATCGGGTCGTAAAAGATAATCGAAATAGGTTTTAGTCGTTTCTTTTCCTTAGGCAATTGCACGCTTACTAGTTTCATTTTAATTAAACGGGAACGAGACTCGAACAAATCCCGTTTAGAACTCGAAAGGTCTCATACTCGACTCTTAGGTCAGTAGAGAGGGTAGTCGATAGCTCAATACGACCTAAAAGATCAAAAGGAACTAAGTTGGAAAAGAAATCAACTTAGGAAAAATTACGTTTTAGTTCATTACGACTTATGCAATTTCTCGCTTAACTAAACTTCTTTACTTGAACGGGTCAGAGATGAGATCTCGTCTCGTTTAACACTCACAGCTCCTTTCTTGACACTGGGGTCAGTAGGAAGATAGTCGTCAAGTTATTACGGCTTAAATAATCGAAAGAAACTAAGTTGCGAACGAAACAACTTAGAAGAATGAAATCTGAAAATTCACTGCGCAAGGCAGTAACTCTGGGGACTGCCCAGAACAGGAGATCTGGAAACAGGGGATGAGCCCTGTACCGTTGGAAAGCTTGGGATGTCTAGTTTACGTTCCAATTTACGGGTTGCAAATCCGATAAACGAGCTAAAAGTTATTACAGTTTCCGGCAAGGGTCGCAAAACTGCCGCGCTAACCCTAGTTGATCGATAGAATCGACGTATAACTTCTTAGGTTCATTCTAAGCTCTCGTATTCGATTTCTTAAGAAACTGGACCCTCAAGGCAGTCATCACGTACTCCCGTACGTGGTGAACTTCTTCTCAAACTCGTCCAATAGCACGACGTTCTAAACGTCTACTTTCAACTAACAAGTACTAAACCAACAAGTTATCAAATTTCTCGTTCTAGTTCTCGACTATCACTATAACTCATATTATATTAGCTCGAAAGCTCATGACGTCAACTACAAAATTATTTCCAAGTCCATCATAAACAATAATATCAAGTTAAAATTTCGGTATTGGCATAGAGTTAGGATTCATAATTTTTCTTCCATTTTGATCCTAGAATTCACATCCAATCACAACTAATTTCACTAATCGAAGATCAAAACACCTAGTTCATCAATCCTAAATTTTCGATCCAAGAAGAAAAATGAAAAGAAGGGGAATCCAATTGGATAGAAACATGGAGGAGATGAATACCTTGAGATTTAACAAAGGAAGTAATAGGTTTTGATGGTTGGATGATGACTTGTGTGATTTCTTCTTCAAGAACTTGGAGCTTTCTTCAACAATGGAGGAAAAGATGAAGATGGGAGAGAGAGAGGAGGGAGCTGCCGTGAGATATGAGGGAGGGAAGGAGTGATGACTTAGAAATGTTATAATGTTATAATACTTTAGGTTAAATAGGTGTAAAGGTGAATAGTATTAGTAGTAGTAGGTGAAAAGTAAAAACTATATAAAAAAAGAAATATCTTACTAAAGTGAGAGAGAGAGGTCGGCTATGAGAGGGAAGGGAGGGAAAACACGCGCTTTTCCGACGCGATACGACGTTACGGAAATCGAACGACGAAAAACGTAGCTCGGCACAAAAACGTCACGATCCGATTCGTCCAAAAATTCTAACGTACTAAACTTAATCGGAGAATAATATTTATAAAAATTTAATCTGACAAAAACTCGGGACGACACAGTCCGAGTTTCGTCCGGAAAATCATAAAAACGAACTTTCTCGAGCGAGTTCGTATCGCGATTTCGTGAATGTAAAAATCAGACGGTTTTCCGTTCTGAGTTCACGAACTAAAAACTTTTCGTACGCACTAACCCTAAATACAGTAGTCGTCTAGCTGACTTCTGTAATTTATTTTCGGAAACGGATTCGACCGTTAGTCTTAGAATTCAAAATCGTAAACTTAGGCGTGTAAAGCCATTATTATTATTAACTTTAAAATTTTGAGATCGTAAGGAATTTCCTGGGCATTACATAGAAATTGAGAAAACGAGAAAATAAATATATTATGTGAGAAAATGAGGAAAATAAGTTTAAAATATTTTGATGTAGAGTTATTGATGTTATATGATGTGATAAGTGATTTGATGATGTTATTTGAGTAAAATTAAGCAAGTTTGCTTTTTAAATCACTTAAAAAGGAGTTAAGACATAGAAGTTATCGAGCAATGAAGTTTTGAAATGAAAACCGAGTTTTTATTAAATAAAAACGAAAATTGAGTTTAAAATAAAGAAAAAGATTAAATAATAATTATTTAGTTGAGTATTGTATATGTATATGAATACGTATTTTGAGGAAAATAATGACGTACTTTTGAGTCAAGAAATACGACGTAGAAGTTTGAATATTTAATTCAAAATAATTATTATTATATGAGTTTAATGAAATAATTTTCATTAAAATTTGAAGTTAAGAGAAGTTAAAGTCGAATAATAATCAGTTATTGTTTGACTAAGCTAAGATATGAATTGTTTATGATAACTCATTAATATAGTTTAATGTGATTAAGCGATTGAGTATGATTAATCTTTCTAGTAAGATAATCACTTCATTAACCATTTATTTGATATAAGTATTGAATGTTGACATTGATGCTTGAGTATGATGACGATGTTTGAGTAATGACGTGAATACTTGTTTATGAAATGAATGTTCGATTGTTAAAATAAGTGTTAACTGTGTATAAATGATGTGTGATGATATTACTTGAGATTTGATGTTGTGATTAGCCGAGATTATATATTTTGAGTCCATGAGAAGTTAAGACGATTTGATTAATAACTTATCGTTTGACGTGAAGATTAAAGTGTTATTTTAGAAACGAGAAACTTAGTTTGAAAAGTTATTAGAAACCAAGTAAAGACGATGATTCGAGAACATGAAATCGAGAAAGTTATCGATGTAGAGAAGTTTACTTCAGTTAAGAAAAACCCGAGTCATGTAGGAGTCCTTCAACCGAGCCCTAAGTCTGTTATACGTTATTTCGAGTCGATAAACTCGATCTTATTTGATGTTATGATTGAAGGGCCAAGCGGGACTTCAAAGTAGTCGGGAAAGCGCAAAGTAAGCAACCTCGACTTCAATATAACAGAAGCAAGGTAGGCTTTTCTGAACTAAAACTCAACGATGAATGCGCCTACTATTTACTATGTGCGTTGTTTAATAAAACTGATTGACTTGCCTGAGTTTTAAATGTTTTAGTATGGAATCGTCAACTTGATGTGATGGATGATTCCTAACTTTATTATGTATGTTTTGACTGCGCAGTTGATTTGAAAATGATGAAATGTTTTATGCATTCACAAGTAAAATGTTTTGAAATATTCTGACGCTTGTGATGCAGTGGCAAGGCAAGTTCAATTATATAGCCTTAATGGGCAAGCTTTTAAACTTATTTTTGGCAATGTGTTCACTGAGTACGAAGTACTCAGCCCTGCATGTATTTCTAAACGTGCAGGTTAGCTGTGGATGAAGATGGAGAGGATGGTCTTGGTGGTGTGTTAGTCTTTTGGAAGTCTAAGTCGATAGTTACATGTCTTCATACATGTAATTGTTGTGAGTGAGTGATGTCTTCCGCTAAAATGTGTTTATATTTTTGGATAACTCTGATGTGGTAATGGTATATTGAGTCGTGTGCTCGGAACAATGTGTTAAATTTTGTTTTCATAACCTACTTTTGAATGACGTGAAGTCGATATACTTAACTTTATTTTTTAGAACCAATGTAAATTAATTACGCCGTTTCTTGTTGAGATCAATTGGAAGCATGATCATTTTCATAATGCTTTCATACCCTATTTCCTTTGATCGATTCATTGTTGAATCAAGTGTTTATTTGGTTGTTTCACATTCTTAATTCATTAGGAATTGAGTTGAGTTACATTTTGAGCTAAGTGGTGACATAAGTGGTATGTTTATTTGATGGTTTCACCTTCACACTCCAATAAAATCTGATCGTTCCTACACACCGGATTTCGGGCTGTGACAGAGAGTCTGTTGGTTTAGTACTTGGGTAGAATTGATAAACCGAGAAAGATTAAGTTAGTCGAGCCGAGATAAGTTAAGAAATCCGAGTTAAGTAGAAGTCCTTCAGTTGAGCGTTAAAAATTTGTTACATTTTTCGAGTAAGTAGTCTCGCCCTAATAAGATGTTATTCTTCAAGGAACAAGCGGGACTGAGGAGTAGAAGAAGAAGAAGAAGCAGCTAATTGACTAACCCTACGCAGTCAGGTAGGCTTTTTAAACTGAGAACTATTGAATGCTATTATGTATTGAATATTACGTGAGTTTTTAAATTAATTGACTTTCCAATTTATCTAAGTTATGGTATGTTTGATCGTATACTTGAGTTATTATCCTGTGTGAGACATGAATACACTTGTTGTTGTTTGAATCATGTTAGGTGACTGTGAGCCTTGCTTCGGTTAGGCCAGTCATGGTGTTTGAGAAGAAGGCCTACTTCTCGACAAAGAGATATTATGGCAGATTGATTCATACCTACATATTATATATATTTTGACTGTGCAGTCGTTTGAAGAAAGAAAATCTTTTTGCATTCACAAGTAAACTGTTTTAAATTGTGCTAACACTTGAGATGCAGTGGCAAGGCAAGTTCAATTGTATAACTCTATCGAGCCAAGTTTTAAATTATTTTGGCATGTGTTCATTGAGTACGAAGTACTCAGTCTTGCATGTATTTCTAAACGTGCTGTTAGCTTGGATGAAGATGGCGGAGGATGCTCGGCAATGTGTGAAAATAAGTCGAGTCTTTTGTTTAAGCTTGCAATTGCATGTATTCATACATGTAATTGTTGGACCTGAGTTTGAGATTCCGCAGCAAAACAAACTTGTTTATTTGTTTTAAAACTATTACTCTGATATTGGTGTCGATACAATGAGCCTTGTGCTCGAAACTATTACTTGTTTTCTTATATTCTACTTGACTTGGATTCAAGATACATGATTTACTTCCGATACTTGAATTATTTATTAATGCTCGTTTATATTGAGTTAAGATTGGAAAGCATGTTGTTATTTGTTATCGCTTTCAATCTATATTCCTTTGTTCCCGAGCATGTTCCCTTGTTGAGTCGAGTATATTTTCATGGTCCGTGCAAGATAGCTTGTGCCAGCTTTAAAAACATTTTCGTTTTGTTTTTATGAATTGACTGCAGTCATGTTTCTTAGGTATGTTTTCATCTACGTGTCTTGTCTGTCGATGGTGTCGAGAAGTAGGCCTCCTTCTCGAGCACCGTGACCGGTCCAATCAAATCAGGCTCACAGGCTTTACATAACCGGCCCAACTGAGGCAAGGCTCACAGTTACTTAACGACCGGCTAAGTTGTAACAATACTCACGATCACCTAATCTAATGCATGCATGGTCCCGTCTTGTACAGGACTTCATCCCGTGCGTCCACAGGACTTAATTTCATATCATAATATTGAGTAGATGATTGCATACAAAAAACATTAAAAACATAGGCAAGCCAATCAATTTCAATAAAAAGCGCGTATAATAAATAAATTGCAAATTCATCATTTAGTTTTAGTTCAGAAAGCCCACCTGGAAAGTGGCACTGCTCGATTATTCTTTTTCCTCTCGTTGTCCTACTTTTCCACTTCACTCGTGCCTTCAAAATAATTTCATATAAGAATGAGTTTTACATTTTCGGAAAAACAGCGAAATATCTAATCCGTTTAATAGACTTTTACATGACTCGGGTTTTCTAAATTCTCGGTTCGACTTTTCGAGCTCGCGATTCTTAAGTCCTACCCAAGTAATATACCAACAGACTCCTCGGCATATATATATTTGTCACTCGTAATTATAAACGAGCATTCAAACATATTTTAAAATATTGAATATCGAAAATTTATTATTCATTCCAATTCGAATTTTCTCGATTTCTTAATTCAAATAATTTCAGATAATTACGAGATTTTCTTTCGTTCACACAAATTACATTTCAGTCATAACCTTAATATTTTACTATTATATCAAACAGTCACGGACTATTCCGGATACATAATAGTACTCGTTTTTCAACTTAAAAAATTATAATTTCTTGTTTTCAATGTACTTAACTTTATTTTTTTCTTAGCAAAATTCAAGGAATTCAAATTTAAATTTTGTTTTACATTCCTATTTCTCTTATAAAATTTCTCGAGTTACTTTTTGGCACGTTCTTCGATAAAATACTTTATCTTGTTTATAAATTCTTATAATTCTCATATTTCACTTAAATTAATTTCCATTGAACTATTTTTTGTTCAACTTCGATTTTCGATTTTAGAATCAAGAAAAACTTTTTATTTCTTCCTTTCATTTTCGGTATTCACTCTTATTCATTCGTAAGGGTTCGTTTTTACTCGATTCAAAAACCAATACTCTTTATTTATTTATTTTAGCTCTTATATTTCTTTAATTTATTATTTTATACTAAAATTCTTATAAGTCAACTTTTAATTAAGAAATTGTTGCTTTTTTCATAACTCTCCCATATGTTATCCAAATGTAATGATTCAAGTGGCTAATGTACTTGTTTTTATCTCAACTTCATGTTAATAATATCAATTACAACTTTTACTCATCAAATTCTCATCAATTCCTTTTTAATTTTCTGCATTAATCCAATTATCTTATACTTGCTATTTTTCAATAATTTCAAGTTCTATTATGCTTAAAATGTAATACCCCGACTTTTTCTACGGTCTAAAAAAAATGAAAGTTAATAATAATTATGGCTTTGCACGTCTAAGATCATGAAATTAAATTCTAAGATTTACGATGAAATCCGTTTCCGAAAATAATTTCCAGAAATCAGACGAACGACTACTGTATTAGGGTTTTCGCGTCCGGTAAGTTTTTCGCCCGAAAACTCAGAATCAAAATCCGTCAGAATTTACATTCATTTTTTCTTCGATATGAGTTCACCGGAGAAAGTTAGTTTTTATGATTTTTCGAACGAATTTTGGACTGTGATGTCCCGACTTTTTCTCGGATTTTGAAAAACGAATTAGGTTTTCCGAGTACGTGAATTATTTCCAACCTAACGGACGAATTAGATTTCGTCAAATCCGTAACTATCTAGGAAAGTATTTCTCGACTTTTAAATCGACGTTTAAGAGCCGGAAACGAGATATTTCGTCCTAGATTTTCCTCGCCAAACATGTCCCTAGCGAGTCACTATACTTTTGTAGGATATTTCTCCACTTTATGTGTCACTACAATGAGTCATCACCCTCCTCTCCCTTCCTCTCATTAACCGCCACCACCATACACACACTACACTCTCTCTTTTCTTCTTCATCTCCATTAAAGCTCCACTCGAAGCTTTTCACAAGTTCGTAACTCTTCCATCTACCGAACATTTCCAATTCCGAATCCATATTACGAAAGGTAAGAACTTCATCTATCATTTGAACCGAACAAATCTTTGTTCCATCATTTTTATTTTTTTTCGAAAATGAAGAGAGTAAGAAGCATGTTGTCTTGTAATCGAATCATGCTCTAGGATGTTTAGAATCGAGTTCTATGGTTTGAATCATGAAGAAAATCACACCTCTTTGTCTTAGGGTTTGTACCGATTTTTTTTTATAAATTTGGGCTTTGATCGTAGCTCGATTTCTTTGTCGTTTGATTGATAGATTAGTGTTCCTCTTGATGTTAATTGATCTATGAATTGTTTTAGATTTTTCTCAAAATAAAATTTGAAACCTAAGAGACAAAGAAGGCACGATTTAGGATAGTAAATGTTATGATATGCTCGATTGTTTAATGGAAATGAGATATACGATGCATGAGGATGATTATATATTTATTGAGATTTTTTTAAAAATAAAACGAAAAATGTAAGAGACGAAGACGTGACGATAAGTTAGAGCTCGTTAACATTTTGACAATATGATTTGCATGTTAGTAATGCTCGTTAGATGATAATCGTTGTGGTAAAATTTGAACGAAAACGGAGAACGTAGAAATTTCGTTAAGAGACGAACGATGGACGATAAGTCGAGATTAGATAATAGTTTGAGGTTATGATTTATGTAATTATGATTCTTGATAGATGATGAATAAGATTGTAGAATTTGATTGAATTCTAATGACGTTGGAATTTTGGTAAGAAACGAAACAACGATCCTAAGTAACGATAGAAAAGACGAGTAAGAAAAGTAATTAGATAATAGTGATTGTTATGAATAAGAGAACAAGTTTGTAGTTGACGGCTTTTGCATTTGAGTTATGAAATGACGAATTATAGTTATGAACGAGAAGTAGAAACGAGAAGTTAGAAATTGCTTGGTTTAGTAATTGTGTAGATTGCAAGATGAGGTTTTAAATGTCGTGCTTATAGACGAGAAATGAAAAGGAGTTTATCACGTATGATGATACGTGGTGACTGCCTTGGGTCAGTTTTTGCATGAAAATAAAAGTGTTTAAGTTTTAAACGAACCTAGAAAAACGTGCGTCGATTTTATCGAGCATTAGGGTTTCACTCGGCAGTTTTGGCGACCCTTCACGGAAACTGTCATAACTCCTAGCTCGTTTATCGGAATTGAGATCCGCAAATTGGAGAGTAAACTAGACACCCGTACCTTTCTTGTGATATAAGACTCGTCCCCTGTTTCGAAATCCCCTGTTCCGTGAGAACTTACTGATCTGATCTTATGCAGTGAATTTCCAAAATCTATTTTCTTAAGTTGAATTCATCTCAACTTGAACTCTTTCGATCTTTTAAGTCGTTTCAAGTTATCAACTACTTTCTTTCTACTGACCTAAGTGTCAAGTTCGGAACCGAGTGAGTGTCAAACGAGATGTGTTCGTATCTCGTTTCTTTTTAACTAAAAGAGTTTAGTTTAGCGTGCAAATGCCTAAAAAGTCTAAAGGACTAAAACTTAACTCGACTTTTTGTATTCGTTTATCGTTTGCAACGGAGCTTTAAAGTATGATTTTTACGATGAAGGAGGAAGTCGAAACCAAGGATAGGACAGAAGATCAGAAGACGGAAGCACGTGTATTAGTTCTGTATTCTATCGAGGTGGGCTTTTATATATGAAACAAAACGAGCAATGCTCGAAAACCTTTTCTTTATCGCTTTGATAATCATGTTTTCAAAGTGATAATTATGGCATGAACTGTTTTGTGTTTTATGTGAGTTCTCTTGTACCTTATGAGTTAATGAAAAGGGGTTAACTAACAATCGGCTTTGAGTTAGCTATTATGCTTTCCAAAGTTTTGTGTACACTGTAGCCTGTGGTGTATGTGGTATCCTGTTTAGGGGTAGCCAGCCATGGTGAATTATGACTGGTCAAGATTGAATGTAACATCTATGAAAAATGCTTGCAAGCTAATTTATGAAAATGAGAAAGAAAATGTTTAGTAGACACGGGAATTTGTTGAAAAACCTCGATGTGCTACAGAAATGAAATGTTTGATTATCTATACTTATGATTATGTTTTCGGCAACGTGTCCACTAAGTACTTTTGTACTTAGCCCTGCATATGTTTTCTAAATGTGCAGGTTGAAGCGACGGAAGCGGCGACGGTTGAGTTAGAGTGAATAGAGTGAATAGAGTTAAGGAAGACTTTTGTTTATAGTTCACGAATCCGCTGCTAGACTCTAAACTCTTTTTGATGTTATGTATAATAATCACTTAGTCTAAATTCTGTAATATAACTTAGAAGCTTTTGAAATACTTTGTCGAGTGATCTTTTAAGATCAACTCTTTCAGTGTTTAATAAAGTTTTGTTCATAGAAATTATGCCGTCTCTTATGTATGTTTATTCTTTCATTCCCTTTCTTCCCCGCTTCTTTAATCCAACCCCAGTCGCACCCCGGCTTCTGCCGTCCCTCTGAATTTGGGGTTGTGACATAAAATTACTCCAATTGATAACTTATAACATCAATTGATCTAACTTATTAACTTCGAACTTTTAGCAAATATATTATTTCTTGCTCAATTTCACTAATTCAAAGTTCTATTATACTTATAATAATTCCAATTGTTCAATTTCATCATCAATATCATCTTTTAGCCTCATACATCAAAAGTCATACTTTATATTACTATTCCATTGACTAAATTTGGGTTTTTTTTCATACAACTTCATTTCTTTCTTTTTAATGCATCATTATGCCTCAAATCATTCTAATTTAATTATTCTTAATTCAATTTATCTTATTAAGCTCAAAATTATTAAAATTCCTCTTTTTAGCCTTAAATGTTTCGAATTATTTGGGATTTTCCTCTTTTATGATCAAACTCTTGATTTTATTAGATATTCTTACTCCATATAATTTGAATTTCATTATTTCTTATCTAATTTATCAATTTATGTATAAGGATTCATAAAGCACAATTTCTTATATTTACTATAGTTCGAAATTTTCATATTTTGAGTATAAGGTTTTATTTCTTTAATTCCTCTTAAACTTATGCTTATTTCATCTCTAATTTCATTTCTAAGCCATCAATTCATCAAATATATCATAAGAACAATAATATTATATTTTGACATTTTTCGGTTTTATCAAGATATAGCTCAAATAAATTCAGACTTCCAATTAAATCGTAGAATCATGTTTATTCACATTTGAATTAATTTATTCCATCATCAAATCAAGCATAAAACTCATATATCACAAACCAACTTTTACTATTAATCATCTTCTCCAAAATTCCTTTTCATGAATTAGTGATTATTTCTTCATTCTTTTCCTTCAATCATGCTTTTATATCATTATATATCTTATACCAAGCATCAAATTCAAGAAATAAATCAAAACACAATAAAAATCATTTTTAGGCATAAACTTCGAATTAATCATGATATCCATGGATATATGTTTATTTTCTTCATTCATCATTCTAGTAAGCTTAGAAATATTCTTAGAACTCATCTAAAATACCAAAGTCAAGAAATCAATAGGCAAGAAAAATCCTAATTCTTATTCCTAAAAGTCGAAACTTTCTCCTTAAAGAAAATCATGGATTTCTCTTCTTGTTTTCAAGCATGGAGGAGATACAAAACCAAGGAATTAATCTCAAGAATATAAGGATCAAATCCTCTTCACACAAACCTAGCTTTGATCGATCAAGAGAAGATGAAAAAGAATAGGAGTTCTTGATCTTACTTAGATTTTGAAGAGATAAGGGTTAGAACTTGGTTCCTTGCTACTCCTTGATCCTTTTTGAGCTTGAATCAAAGAAAATATCAAGGTTATGAAGATGAAGATCAGCAGCTGCCATAGATGGAAAGGAAGAGAAATATTGCTCTTACTTGAATTTAGGAGGAACTAGAGTAAATATCATGATTCTTAGCAACTTGTAGGTGTTTCTTTAAGCTTGTTTGATGAAGAAATGGAAGCTTTTCAGCAGCTGCCATGGAGGTTGGTGGAGAGAGAGAAACCGCAAGAGAGAGAGAGGTGATGGCCAAGAGAGATATAGAGAGTTTGAGGGAGAAGTGTATGTGTGCGCATGAATTTAGAGAGAGAGGGAGAGTGTAATTCACACAAGGGAGTCAGAGTGGGGAAGTTGAGAGAATGAAATGGATGAGAGGGTGGAGTTACTTGGCTGCAAAGTAATTCCAAGTGGGTAGAAAATCCCCGGAGGAAAAGATTTTATTCGGTACGATATATCCTTCTTAAAAATATTAAATCTCACCAACTTAAACCTCTCTCTTCGACACTTTCTAGACCTTGGATTTCACTCTAACTTGCGTCAATAGTCATAAAATAATTTTTAGATTCGGAAGAACCCAACTTTCAGGGGCAAATTCCAAATAACGAAGAAATAGTAAAAAGTTACTATTCACTCAAGTAGGTTTTCAAAAATAAATTCAAACTCGACTCGAACGATCTCGGAAAATTCTCAAATCTGTATCATTAGTCTTAAACTAAATTCTAGATTCTAATGACACTAATTAGACTGAATTCGGAGTTCGTTAATGAAGGGTTGACCTTTTTCGGGCGAAGTTACTATTCATCGGAAAGTCAACCGTCTCGAAATTTTCCAAAATTTGAACTCATGCTCAATCTCACATTCTTAAACTCATATCACTCTTCACATCTTCGTTTCGAGTTGCCAAAACGAAAAAAATACGATTTTGCCCTTTAGGGGCATTTTGGTAATTTCACGAGAAAATTTATCCTCGAATATTTTTATCACATAGAATCACACATAATCACATACAATAGTATAGAAGATGCACTTAAGCACACAAAATCACATTTAGGATGAGTAATTACGCTTAGGAAAATTGGGTTATTAAAATGAGTCCTCGAATTGTATCCATTCGAGCAACTGGAGCGAGTATCTCTGTGTAGTCGACTCCTGGTATTTGAGCATACCCCTTTGCAACAAGCCTTGCCTTATGCTTTTGGATTGAGCCGTCAGGATTCATCTTCGTCTTAAATACCCATTTGACTCCAATAACTTCCTTGTTGCTTGGAATTTCCACCAACTCCCAAGTATCATTATTTTCAATCATTTGTATCTCCTCCTCCATTGCTTAAATCCAAACTTTTTCCTTTGAAGCTTCTACATAGTTACTTGGCTCCAAATAACAAAAGTTTCATATCTTATAAGTATTAGTATATTCATATAAATCTGCTAAAGTTCTTACTCTGCGAGGTGGAGGTTCTGGTGAGGAGTCAACTTCGCTTGATGTAGATTTTGGTGAGAAGTCGGCTTTACTTGATGTTTTGGCTTCTGAGAAGGATCTTGGCGTAGATGTGGGGCTTTCTTGAACTTGTTTTTCTTTTTTAGGAATTTCTTCTAGTTGTGTAGTTGTTGTCATCCTTTTGACATCTTCTGTCTCCCAATTCCAAGAGGTTGCTTGTCGAATTCCACTTCTCGACTTGTCACCAGTGTCTTGGTCTTGGGATTGTAGATTCTATATCCTTTGGACTTGGAGCTTTAGCTGAGGAAGATGCCTTTCTCCGTCTTGTCCTCCAATTTATGCCTTTTGATTGAGGGGACGTGAATGTAGCAAATACTACCAAAGACCTTCAAGTGTTTGGCTGAAGGTTTCTATCCCAACTATGCCTCGATTAGAGTCTTGTTTAATACTGCGTTAGTTGAACACCGATTTAGCAGGTAGACTGCTTCCACCCAGAACTTTGGTTGTGTTCCATTTTGCGCGAGCATGGACGTTGCCATCTCCATGATTGTTCTAGTCTTCCTTTCCGACACTCTGTTTTGTTGTGGAGTGTAGGCTACAGTTAGTTGATGCTTCATGCCTTCGTCTTCACAAAACTTGTCGAATTCTCTAGAATCGTACCTCGATCACTTCAGCTTCTTCATTTTCCGACCACTTTGTTTCTCCACAAAGTTCTTAAATCTCTTGAAGATTCTAAAGACTTCTGATTTTTCTTGAAGGAAATATACCCACGTCATTCTAGAATAATCATTAATAAAGAGAATGAAGTACCTGTTTTGATTTAGTGAAGGTTTTCTCATTGGCCCACAAACGTCGGTATGGACAAGTTTCAATATTTTTTTTCGCTCACCATGTTTTCTATTTTGGAAATGGTTGTTGTCTATGCTGCTTTCCCAACATGCATCCTTCACAAATGTGATCTCTTTTATTGAGAAGAGAGAGGTCTCTCATCATATTTTTATGATGAAGTAGCCTCGAAGCATTGAGATTAAAATGCCAAAATCTTCGATGCAAGAGACTTGTATCATCGAGTTGAGCCACCTTTTCATTTTGTGGATATCTCCAGAAAATGGGAAAATTTCTATTTTTTCCCATTTTTACATCTGCAATTTCTTGATTATTTTTTATATCATAAATTCAACAATAATCTCTTTCAAACTGAAGGGCATATCCATTTTCCATCATTTGGGCAACACTTAGTAGATTTTGTGACGTGGTACGAGGAGAACATCATTAATGAATCGCATACCTTTCTTAGTTTCTATGGCAATGGTACATTTTCTTCTTGTCTCCACTAGCTCTACATTTTCCATGTTCACCTTTGTTGTGATGGAATCATCTAGCTCGCGATAGATGTTCTCATTAGATGTCATGTAGTTGATGCATCTGATATCGATGTACCACTCTTCGTCTTTCACTTCTTTTGCAGAGTAAAAAGCGTAGAATAGATGTTCTTTCTCCTTTTGATCTTCAAAATAGTTGGCCTGATGGTTCTTTCTATCTCTGCTATTCTTTTCTGCATGTCCGAACCTCTTGCAATTTTTTCATTGTGGCTTTCCTCGATGATAGCAGTCCTTCTCCATATGATTTGTCTTCTTGCAAATTCTGCATTGTGGAAAGTTGCGTTTCTACTCCTTATTGTTGGAGCTTCCTTCCTTGGTACGACTCTTGTAGTTTCCACCATTTCTTTTGACGTTGAGCTTGGATTGGAAGGCACTTTCAAGTGAGCTTTCATGTCGCCTACTCAATATTTGCTCATGTGCTTCAAGCGAACCCATAAGCTCCACAACGGACATTGTCAACAAATCTTTCGATTCTTCAATGGCCGCTACTACTGGGTCATATTTCTCAGTGAGGCTCATCAAGACCTTCTGTATGATTCTTTCATCAGAGATATTTTCTCCTTAAGATCTCATCTGATTGACCTTTTCCATTATTCTTGAGAAATAGTCTTTTGCAGCCTCAGAATCTTTCATTTTTTTATTCTCAAGTTCGCGCCTTAAACTTTGTAGTTTAATGGTTCGAACTTTAGTATTTCCTTGGAACTTCTCCTGAAGGATATTCCAAGCTTCTTTTGCCATAGTAGCTTGAATAATTCTAGCCATAATGGAATCACTAAAATTGTTGAAGAAGATAAAGAGCTTTAGCATTTTGTTGCTTTAATTTCTTGCGTACCTCGGACAATGATGCCTTTTCCGCTTCCTCTTTTAGGCGTAGTTTCTCCTTCTTCAGGCATAGTGATTCCTTCTTCAACAACATCCCAAAGATCATGAGATTCAAAGCAAGTCTTCATACGGACACTCCAATAGTCATAGTTTTGTCCATTGAATATTGGAGTCGATATTGAGAGACTTGATGTTGCCATGATGCCCGCTTATGATCAAACAGGCTCTGATGCCACTTGTTATAAAATGAAGGTGATTATAGATGTTTTGGATATGGTGAATGGTTTTAGTGAATGATGTAGATGAAGATTGAGAGTATTTAGTGAATGTAGAGTGTGTGGGATATAGAGAGGTGTAGAATATAGAGATAAATTTTAGAATGGAGCTCTTATCTCCAAGGAAGACTTTGGATGTATTTGCTCCAGTGTTTTGTATTTGCTTGTAGCTTGATTGGCTTGATTGGTTTTGTTATCTATCACTTCAGACTAATCTAGATTCTACTTACAACTTCCCTAATCTTGATTACTCTAGAATATTCCTAGCTTATACATATAGTATTGAATATTCTAGAATACATGCATAGTAGATTTCTCCTTTGCTTTGTAGAGTTTGCCATACATCTCCTCGCCGACCTTCTCAATCTTATCGTACTTCTACATAGATTGATCGATTGATGGGAGAGTTGAGGTTTCTAGCCGCGTTATGTCTCTCAAATTTATTGGTGAGAGCGACGACGGGCTGGACTAGTGGTGGTCGACGACGAAGAGAAGAGAGAAAATGGATGGAGAAGAGAGGTGAAGAATTAAGTGGTGAAAGAGAAACTAAGGATAAGGGTTTTTTAATTAAGAAAAAAGAAAATGAAAGTAAATGACGTAGTTTAGATTTTTTTTTAAATGCGGTAATAGACGACGGGCATTAAAATTGCGTCATCTACAACCACTGAAATCCTGAGGCTATTAGACAACTGGGATGAAACCGTCATCTATTATGTAAAAAGACGACGGGGAACTATAGCCGTCGTCTATATTTTTTCTAAAGCGCTAATAGACGACGGGATTTTGATCATGTCGTCTATTTGAATACTGATAGACAACGGTGTTTAAATCCACGTCGTCTATATTTATATTGACAACACGGCTTGAATCCCCATCGTCTATAATGTGTAGTCTTTATCTGTTTTTCTTGTAGTGAAAACAACATGCATCCTAAACTAAACAGGTCTACAGCACGAGTTAGTTGCTGGTTTTCTAGTTGCTCAGGTGCTTGTCACTCAGAACTTCCATTTCCTACGTAAAGGATTGACAAAAAGTAAAGCCGGCATTCACCAGTGTAGTTACTCGAAACAAAAGTAAAAAAGGCAAACAATTTGTACTCACCAGTAGCATGCTTGGATAGTGATGACATTTCCCCCATCTAAGTGCTTGCTGATACCCATATCGGATGTTTTTGCAGATATCAATCTATCTTTAATAATGAGAATATTTTGAGGCTTCAAATTTCAATGTATAATCCCCAGTTCGTGCAAATGAACAAGTCCATAGACAATGTCCCTACAGTTAACATTTGTGATACCCCGAGTTTTTATACCTTTAGAGAGCGTCTAATTAATCGAGTAAGTTAAAAGATGAGAATTTAGGAGTAAAATTTTTCTTTTCTAATCGAAGAGATTTGAATAAAACGTTTAAATTGCCTTGTGAATCTTGTGTGAATTTATCTGTTCTATTTATCTGAGATGACGATGATGTGATATGCTTGTTGAATTGTTTATATGAAAATGAGTATGAGATTAAATTCCGGAAAAATCCCGAGAAGTTTGTTTGATTGAGATAACATAACGTTAATCGCCGAGAAATATGTTTACGCCGATGAATCTAGAATAGAATTGAATTAGAACTTTCGAACCTAGAATTTCTTTTAAGATCACTGAGAAAGGGTAAGAACTTAATCTTTAAAGGATTAATAAACGGATTAATAAGCCGATTAAATTCTTTTAAGATTTAAAGGACTAAAATGATCGAAACCTTTAATCTTTTAAATTGAGACGTGAAATAGGGTTGAAATGCTTAGTGTTGGAAGTGAGACGAGAAGAGGTTAGACCCGTTAATAACACAAAAAGGAATTAATACGAGTCGTTTTATCCGGAAAACCTTTACGACCGGGTAATTAACACCCGTAACGACACGACGACGATACGTGTCATCCACCTCTCACTCTTTCATGCCACCTCACACTACCTATAACCTATACCTAGATGTCATCATGCCTACACTCTAGGAATGACCAACATACTTAGTAAATTGTGAACTAAAGTATGCATGCAAATTAACATCACATCACCTATCAAGTCTTGTCTTAATACAACTTCCAACAAGTACACTTTATTCCCTTTGTTGGATTTCACATGCATTCATCTAAGACAAGGAGAGAAAGACTTCATTCACTCCATCACACTCTCTCTCTCATTCTATTTCTCCCTCTCTATAAGCAAGAAAAAAAAAATCAAACTCTCAAACCCTCCCATCTCTCTCTCACTCTCGGCAATCTCTCTCTCTCATACCCCTCTTGATTTTTCTCTACATGCAACCATGTATTCAAGCTCTCCATCCATGGAAATGAAGTAGAAAGTATCAATCTCCATTCATTTCATCCATATTCTCAAGAAAAGGTAAGAATCTTTCAAGTTCTTGAAGTTAAATTCAAGAATCATCCAACACTTTTCTTTATTTTTATTCTTAAATCCTATGGATGATTAATTCCATGTTATTCCTTTTTCTTTGAGGATTCAAGAAGACATATTTCTTCTCTTCAAGTTCAAGCTTTGAAGCTACCATTTCCATCCATTTCAATTACAAGAGCCAAGAGAAGGATTCCCATTTAAATTAAGTATGAAATTCATTTGATTAATTGTAAATATCTATGTCTATAAGTCCTAAAAGAAGGAACTATGCATGCATGTTATTTAAATTATGTTTAGGAAAACTTAGGATATGCATGTGATAATCGAGTGAGAAGAATTCGTTAGGAGAATCGAACGTTAGATTTAATCGGTGAATTAAGAGAAAAAAAAGAAACTAAAACCCTAAAAATTTGGTAAATGCCGAAAAAATTAGTAAAAATAGGGGAAATGTGAATTCTTTGAGTTATTATTATTATGATGCTTGATTTGTTATTTTTATCATGTTGAGAATGAGATTTTATACATAAAAAAAATTGAGAAATAAAATGCACAAAATATGCATGTGTGTGCCGTGAGTTTTGAAGAAAATAGAGCTTTTTATTTTGTTGATTTTGTTGATGAAGTGAGTGATGTTTTGATCAATGTAATGATTTTATGTTATGTTAGTATAATCATACATGTGTTTAAATTAAGAAAATAAGTTTGCATGTTGAAGTTTTGAAAGAAATTAATTGTAAAAATAATAAAAAGATTGGATGTTTAAGTATATTAATGTTAGTTTAAATGTGGAATGAAGATAGAAGTTTTGATAAAAAGATTTAAAGTTGAAAAGCTTTTAATTAAATAAAAGATGAAAGATGTATAAAAGAAATATTAATTAAATGTCTTTGTATAAAAATTTAAAGACTTGAAATTTTTACTAAAACTACAACAAAAAGATCTTTTATAACTTAACTAATAAAGTGAGCTAATTCATAAAAATGTGTATCAAAAGATAAAGAAATTATTAAGTAAGAAATGGCTTAAAAGTTAAAGACAAGAAAAGAAGAATTTATTAAATAAGCAAAAATAGAGAAAAACGTCTTTGAAAAGAATTAATTGATGAAAAGTAAAAAGAAAGCTAAATCGAGTAAAGAAAAGATGCTAGACGAGTTAAGATAGATACTCGTATAAGTTAATCAAGAAAGTAAGGATAAAATAAGATGTCGAATAAAAAGATAAACCGAGATAATAATTAGAGGAACAATAGTCGAGATAAGAAATGAGGATCGAATTAAAGATGAATAAGAAATCCAAATTTTATAAGAGTTAATAATGATAATTAAAGAGAATTTTTGTTAATAGAATAAAAGTTATAAAATACCTTATAAGATAGCGGATGTAGAACGAAGTGTTGTCTATATAAATAAGAAAGATAGAATTAATAGTTAAGCCTCCATAAAAGGAAATGCATAATCAAGTTAGATTTTAAGATCTAAATTGAATGAATGTTAATGTGTCTTGAAGTATGCTTGATTTATATGAATTCATTATAAATTTGAATAAGTGTTTAAATGCATGATAGTAGTTATAATGTGAAAGATGATTGAACTATTGTATGCAAGATGATTGGTTGTTAAACTGAGAATAAATTAAAGTCTTTGAAAGGAAGCTCGAGTAATAGATTGTAACAATGACGTTATTAATTAGAACGAGAAAAATATACGATGTTGAGTAGTAAAGTTAATCAATTCGAGTAGAGTTAATAATTTATAGACGAGAACGCGAGATCTTTTAGAAAAGTTAGAGCGAAGAGAGAGACGACTCAAATAGAAGTCCTTCAGTTAAAATTCCAACGCCTTTATGTCCGTCATGTTGCGTATCTTATTTTTTTTCCTATCGATGTCGAACTATGAAGGATCGAGCCGGACGGATCATTAAGCGAGGACAAATAGCCCTAGACCACCTAGCTAGTCTTCGGAAGTCAGGTGGGCTTTTCTGAACCAAAACTATCGATGAAAATTAGTTATGCTATTGAGTATTATGATATGTTTTCAAATGTGATTGACTTGCCGTTTTTATTGAAGTTGGTATGTGTTATCATCTATTTATATGAAGATGTGATTATCCTGTGAAAAGCTCACAGGAACCCACGTGTGGTATATGTTGAGGTGACTGTGAGCTTTGCTTCGGTTAGGCCGGTCACAGTGTTTGAGAAGGAGGCCTACTTCTCGGCATAGTGAGATTGTTTGTGATAGATGATACATACTGTTATATTATATGATATTTGACTGTGCAGTCTGTTTTAAAAGAAAAACGTTTTGACATGCACAAGTAAACTATTTTTAAAACTGCTTATATACTTGTGATGTTCGGCAAGGCAAGTTCAATTATTATAGCTTTAAGAAGCATCTTTATTCAAATGTTTTGGCTTGTGTTCACTGAGTACGAAGTACTCAGCCCTGCGTGTGTTTCTAAACATGCAGGTTGACTGGACGGCGATGGCGTGGATACTTGGTGGTGTGGTTTGGTTTTGTTGGTTGAGTTTAGTTGAATTTCAGACTGGCATTTGTACGTCTTCATACGTGCAAGTGTTGGGTATTGATGCAAGTTTCCGCTGCAACCCTTTTGAATTAATGTCTGTTGATGCTAGTACTTTAATACTCATGTTTTTGATCCCGAGCGTTATGCTCGAAGACTTTGAATACTTGTTGAATTCATAACTCTTTAACTTGTAATTCCGAGCGATGGGCTCGTAACTTGAATTGTTGTTGAACATGATCCTTTAATTTGATATATGTTCATATTCTCTCTCTTTTTGTTGGAATTCCCTTCCCATCAGCATGCATTGCATGCATTACTTGTTTGAATTCCTGTTGTAAGTGAAGTTAAGATGCTCGGTTATTATTTCATTATGCTTTTGAAAACGAAATTCGATTGCCTTATATTCCATCTTTGTTTTCCCCCGAGCATGTTCCCTTTTGAGTTAGTTGTTAGTTGTTTAAGTTTGTTGTTGTTCGTAAGTCGCACCTCGAGAGTCGGGGCATGACAACATTACACTATAACTGAGTTCACATTAATAGAAATGAATTCATACCACATACTTCGATACACATTGAATAATTTTGAGCTGATTTCATCGCTTAATCCTTCAAATAATCAATCAGATGTATAGTAAATCTAATCTATCACCTAAAGTGAACGCCCTCTAACTACAACATAAAAGTCTTAACTAAATGAATCACGATCATAACCCCTTCACAGCCACATTGTGATGGGTCCGGACTAGACTTTTGACAACAACTGAACGACCTTCATAGTTTCCTTCTAGTACAGTCTTTCCATTGCTCCCCTTCGTGATTACTTTGTTAGTCACCACCAATCGACCAATCTTAAGTCCAGCGTAGAAGCCGTTGCTGTAAAAAGGATTCGGGGTCAAGAATGTGTTAGTTGTTGCATTCTCTTTCATTTTGTTCATGCATTTTCCCACTAAGAATACTATGTCGATTTAGAAATGGTTTCCGATCTTTCTTCTTTTTCAGGGACACTTTTTGCAGCTCGAAATCTTCAGATTGTTGATATAATATAATTTTTTTGCTGCTAATTGCTTGTTTGCCATAGAAAAAAAAAAGCCATGGCTATTGGCAGCAGAGAAGAATACAACATAGAAGGCTACAAATGCGGATGTGCTATGCTATCAGATTCTACATGGTTATTAATTTGACGAGATCCAATGCTTGGAACAGTTTCAATATCATAGATGTCTGGCAGAGAAAGAACAAGTTCTTTCCCGTCAATACCCTAAAGGGCTAATAATTAAGTTGTCTATGGGCTCATTGTGATTGATAGCAGGTAAAGAAAGAAACCTGCCTCCAGGAAGAGCATCTCCTACCCTATTCTCTATAAAAAGTGGCTTGAGAGAGTTATAGTACACGAACGCAATAGAAGAGAGGTGGTTGATGTGTGTGTTTTGGTTATTTATATTAGTAGTTTTTCCTTTGTTTTATTTGGATATAATTTGCACAATTTATGAGATTTTTGTGTAGGAGTTGACGAGTTCGTGAGTATTGTCACAGCCCGAAATCCGGTGTGTAGGAACGACCAGACTCCATTGGAGTGTGAAGGTGAAACCATCAAATAAACAAACCACTTTTATCTCAACTCAACTTTAAACCCTAACCCGAATAAATTAAAACTTGTGAAACCAACAAATAAAACTCGACTCAACAAGGAATCAATCAACGAATTAAGGTTTCAACATGACATGAATATACACAGACTGTCATAACATGGCTCAGTGATTAACAAGTTTAATAATTTACAAAGTTTCTCAAAAATAGGGTAAGTTTAATGGCATCATAAGATTCAAAAAGTAGGGTTTTCAAATGAAACTCAAGCATTGTTTTGAGCACACGGCTCATTGTTATCAGAGTAGTCAAAATATTAACATATCAAAAGGGTTGATAAGCAGCGGAGACATCACTTGCTCACAACAATTACATGTATGAAGACATGTAACTGTCGACTCAACTTCCAAAACATTAACACACCACCAAGACCATCCCAACCATCCTCATCCATAGCTAACCTGCACGTTTAGAAATACATGCAGGGCTGAGTACGAAACATTGCCAAAAACAATTTTAAAAGCTTGCTCTTAGAGCTATATAATTGAACTTGCCTTGCCACTGCATCACAAGTGTTAGCATACTTGAAATCATTTTACTTGTGAATGCATAAAACATTTTTCTTTTAAAAGATGTGTGCACACAATTTATATAATAGGTATGAAATCATCTACCACATCAACTTTGTGCTGAGAAGTAGGCCTCCTTCTCAAACACTGTGACCGACCGGCTAAACCGAAGTAAAGCTCACAGTCACCTCAATAACTCAAATACCACACGTGGGTTCCTGTTATCCACAGGATATAACTCATGTAGATGATAAACACATACCAAAACTCAGATAAATGGCAAGTCAATTAATTTGAAAAGCTCACATAATATTAATCAATAAGTAATAGCATTCATTGGAGTTTTAGTTCAGAAAAGCCCACCTCGCTTCTGGTCTTTTGAAGTCGGGGTTGCTTACGTTTTGCTTTTCCGATTATTTCGCAGTCCCGCTCGGCCCTTCAATAACAACATCGATTAAACTCGAGCTTATCAACTCGAAAACGTAAAATAGACTTAGGGCTCGGCTGATGGACTTCTACTTGAGTCGGGTTCTTCTTAACTTATCTAAACTTTTCTACGTCGATAACTTTCTCGATTTTTCGTACTTAAATCATCGTCTTTACTCGGTTTCTAATTACTTCTCGAACTCTGATTCTCGTTTCTATTATCTTAATCTTCACATAAATTCAATTTACATAACTCGACAAATCATATCATCAAATCTCAACTATTTTCATCATATATAATTCATATGCAGTTAAGCACTTATTTCAATAATCGAATATTCACATCAGAGATCAAACATTCAAATCGGAGATCAAACATGCACATTTCAATTACGTATTCACATTTCAATCACGTATTCACATCAATACTCAAACATCGTCATCATACTCTAGCATCAATATCAACATCTCAAACACTTATATTAAATAAGCAATTATCTTACTAGAGAGGTTAATCATACTTAATCGTTTAATCATACTCAAACATCAAAGTTTATATAAACAACTCACGTCTTAACATAATCACACAGTCAAGTGTTAAACTTCCATAAATATCTTATATCTTAGACATAATTTCTTAATAACTTATAACTTAATCATAATTCCATCATAATGAATTATTGCTCGGCTTTTAGTTTCTAATACTCATAATTCCGACTCTTTAACGAAAAGTATTTCGTTAAACTCATATAATAATCATTTTTGAATTTTAAATAATCAAACTTATATTTCATATTTCTTGACTCAAAATACGTCATTATTTTTCCTCAAAATACGTATTCATATGCGTCATCATTTTCTTCAAAATACGTACTCAAAACATGTACTCATATACGTATTTAATACTTAACTAGATATTTAGAATAAAATAATCTTTATTTTATCTTTTTCTTTATTTAAAACTCAATTTTTGTTTTATTAAATAAAACTCGGATTTTCTCGTAAAAACATTACTGCTCGTTAATTTCTACATCTTAACTCCTTTTTAAGCGATTCAAAAAGCAAACTTGCTTAATTCTACTCAATTAACATCATCAAAGCACTTATCACATCATATAACATCAATTACTCATCATAAAAATATTTTTAACTCTTCAAAATATTACTTTTCTCACATAATATATTCATATGCTCGTTTCTTCAATTTCTATCATTTTTCTTACTTGAATAGCATCTCGTCACATCAATTAAGCACTCAAAGCACATTTAAAGAATAATCATCTTATAACTCACATTATTCAAACATTTTCATTTCGAATGAAAATATTCCAAGCAAACATTCTATTATTACTTCTTTAATAATAATTCTCTTAACTTCTCGTTTGTAATAACGAACTCAAATACGAACATCTTATCTCTTAATCTCATACTCATAACCTCTAACTTATTTCTTATAGAAAATTTTATCTCTTTTTGTTCTCAAATATTGATATTACTATTAATATTATTTTTCTTTCATCACTAACATCAAATTTTCACATCATATTTTCATTTGTCATCATTCCAACATCATCATCAATCAAAGAAATATTTTTTTCTTTATACTCATACTCTTATTGACTTCTTTTTCTCATTATTCTCCTTTTATTATTATATATATATTTATTTATATATATATCTCTCAAAATTCATAAAAATTCATAAGACTTTATTTTCTACTCAATTCCTTCAAAAATAGACTTGCATCTCATTTATTTCTCAATTTTATTTTTATTTAATAAAATTCCTGATTATATATATACATACTCATTTTCGAAATTTATATATATATATATATATATAACTATTTTTCTAATTAATTTAATTCATCTTCAAATCTTCAAATTTCTCTCATGAATTTGAAGAACACATCTTCAAAAATTTATTTTAACATCAAGAACATCACATCTTATTTTTAAATCTATTTCTTTTATTTTTCTCCAAACATACTCATTTAAATTCCATAAAAATACTAAAAATTCATATTTCTCAAATTTCATGCTCAAAATTTACTCAAAAATTTTCTAACACATCTTAATATCATAATCATCATCATTATCCTCATATTTCATCAAATATCATCAAAAAATTATTTTTCCTCATTATATGCATAATTCGAATTATATACCTAAAATCAAGAATATTCATATTTCATCATAAAACACATCTAAATCATGTTTTCATGTATCATCATGCTTATAAGCATCATCAAACTCATAAAATCCAGAAATCATATTTTTCTCATATTTTCTCTATTTTTCACCATTTAAATTCAATAAAAATTCAATAAATTCACCAAAAATTATCATCAACACATATATGCACATAAATAACATGAAAAATCATTTTACGCACATATCATCATCATATCATCAAATAAGCATCAAAACTCATCAAGAACTTATTTTTCCTAATTTTCTCATTTTAATCGATTTAGGGCTTTTCACCTATTTTAGGTTCTTTCATCTTTTTAATTCCTAAATCATGTTTTAAAACTTATCTTGATCATCATCTCATCATCACAATCCTAAGGTTTGCCTATGCATAAAGTAAACATGCATCTTTTTCTTGTTTTCTTGGTTTGGAGATACATATATACATCTCTTGAATAAATAGAAATCATACTTAAATAAATATTTAAACTTCTTCTTTGGCTTGAATTTTGGCTTGCTTGGAGGATGGAAGATGATGGATTGAAACTCCTTTCCTTGCATGAAACAAGATACAAGGATATCAAGATCATTTCTTTTAAAAGAAATAAGATCAAATCCTTACTTTTCTTCAAAAAAAATCGATGAAGTAGGGTTGAAGATCTAGCTTGTTTCAAGCTTTAAAATGAAAGGAAATGGATGGAAACTTACTGTAGAGATCTAAATTTTAAGGAAATATTTTATTAATTTTAATATCTTATTTTATTATGGAATTTTATCATATCCATATTAAAGTAAGTTATTTAATTGATAAATATGTATTTATATGGTGATAAATAACTATTTGTTTGGCAACAAGTAAAAGATATGCATAAATCTTTAAGAAACAATCAAATTGCGCCACCTCATCGCTCAAGCCCATGATGGAGTCCAATGCCCACTCAAATTCTCTTTTCCTACAACTATAAATAGGGGGTCTCTACACAACTTTAAATCACACCTAAAAATCATCTTCAAGAGCTCAAGAATTGAAGAGAGAAATTCTCCAAGATTTCTCTTTCAATATTCAAGGTGTCCCGGTGAGATTCAAGGCGTTCTTCGTAGGAAGCAACGCGTTCTTCGGCGGAAATATCTCAAGTGGCGTTTGATCCGGAAACAAGGCGAGAGTCCTCCAAGTCAACGTTATAAAGCTCGACGCTCAACGTTACTTCGGAGACAAAAGTCCACCACATCAACACCACCAATCACAAAGCTCAAGTCAACGTCATCAAGTCAAAGATCAAGTCAAAGCTCAACGTTTACTTAGGAAGCAAGGCGAAAGTCATCTACGTCAACGTTATAAAGCTTGAAGATAAAGTCCAAAGAGATCAAGGAGGCATACTTCTTATCAAATCTCAAAGGCTATTAAGTCCAAGGAGGTCAAGGAGGCATACTTCTCCATCAAATCTCAAAGGCTGCTTGAAGACCGTTCGAGGATCAACTTGAAGAGAAGAATCGGAGGATCAAATAGAGATTGAGCCTGCGCATACTCGATATTCTTATAATTGTATTCAAACTTATATTTATTTGAATAAATACAATATTTTGTGTTTACAGATTTTGGCACGCCCGGTGGGACAATCTCTACCTATCATCTCTTCTCTTCGCCAAATCCAAAGAAGATGTCTACAAGTCTTGAGGAGCAAATCGCGAAGTTGACAAAGCTTGCAGAAGAACTTGTCAAACGCTTAGAAGAACGAGAAGTTCAACTCGCAAAGCTGGAAAGGGCAAATACGTTGGATACAAGAAGCCAACAAGTAAATGACGATCAAGAAGCCAAGCTTTTCATGGAGTTAAAAGATGGTGATAAATCTCCGACTAAGGAGCTTGAAGTCTCTTCCGATGGATTGATGCATGCCGATCGACTCAAAGCATTCATCAAGAAGACAATCAAGGACAAGTTCGAAGGGATCTCAAAATCCTCATGGACTTATTGCAAGCCATATACTTCAAGAATTGAAAGCTTGAAGATGCCGATTGGATATCAACCACCAAAGTTTCAAAAATTTGATGGCAAAGGAAATCCAAAGCAACATATAGCTCACTTCGTGGAGACATGCAATGATGCTGGAACTTATGGAGATCATATGGTGAAGCAGTTCGTGCGTTCTTTGAAGGACAATGCTTTTGATTGGTATGCTGACTTGCAGCCAAATTCAATTGATAGTTGGGGGCAATTGGAGCAAGAATTCTCCAACCGCTTCTATAGCACTCGAAGGACGGTGAGCATGGTGGAGCTTACAAAATCAAATCAATGGAAAGACGAGCCCGTCATTGACTACATCAATCGTTGGAGGGACTTAAGCTTAAATTGCAAAGATCGATTGTCTGAAACTTTAGCAATTGAGATGTGCATCCAAGGCATGAATTGGAGTCTTCGATACATCCTTAAAGGAATTCAACCAAAGACCTTCGAAGAACTGGCTACAAGAGCTCATGACATGAAGTTAAGCATGATTGCAAATGGCGTTGAAGATCTTTTGATTGAAGAGGGTCACAACTTTGAAGAAAATCAAGAAGCAACCTATGGGGGCAAATCTCCTAAAAAAATTTCAAATGATGAAGCAGCTCCAAGTGAAGACGAAGAAGATGCTACGAGTCAATCTTCAAATACTTGGTGGAATCCATGAAGTCAAGTCGCTCCTTGATAAGAGCTTAAACTATCTACATAGCTCCTAGATGCGAGCAAAATCCATCTAAACTTTTCAATCAAATAACTTCAAGTACTCCTTGATAAGAGCCTAAACTATCTAAAATGCTCCTAGATGCGAGCGAAAACCGTCTAAACTTTTCAATCAAATAACTTCAAACGCTCATTGATAAGAGTCTAAACTGTCTGCAACGCTCCATGACGCATGAGCCTAAACTGCATGTTACTCCTGGCCCGCATGAGTATAAACTGTGTACGGCACCCCTCCTTAAAACTATGATCAAATTCTTTGAAGAATCGTCCAAGTCAAAGACTCCTTAACACGAGTATAAGATGTTTACAAATTCAAATCAAGTGAAGACTCATTGACACGAGTATAAAAGGTCTACAAGTGAAATCAAATGGATGCTCCTTGATACGAGCATAAACTATCTAAAATCAAGTCCAAATTCAAGACTCCTTGAAACGAGTTTAAACTTTCTATCAAATTCAAAACTCTTTGAAACAAGTTTAAACTTTCTAACATATTCAAAACTACTTGAAACGAGTAAAAACTTTCTATCAAATTCAAGAACTCTTGATTATGAGTATAAACTATCTACCAAATTCAATTTATCGAGACTCATTCATTTTCACGACAAGTCATCCATGAACAAGTCTCGAGGGGGCATTTGTAGAGATCAAAATTTTAAGGAAATATTTTATTAATTTTAATATCTTATTTTATTATAGAATTTTATCACATCCATATTAAAGTAAGTTATTTAATTGATAAATATGTATTTATATGGTGATAAATATCTATTTATTTGGCAACAAGTAAAAGATATGCATAAATCTTTAAGAACCAATCAAATTGCGCCATCTCATCGCTCAAGCCCATGATGGAGTCCAATGCCCACTCAAATTCTCTTTTCCTACAACTATAAATAGGGGGTCTCTACACAACTTCAAATCACACCTAAAAATCATCTTCAAGAGCTCAAGAATTGAAGAGAGAAATTCTCCAAGATTTCTCTTTCAATATTCAAGGTGTCCCGGCGAGATTCAAGGCGTTCTTCGTGAGAAGCAACACGTTCTTCGGTGGAAATATCTCAAGTGGCGTTTGATCCGGAAACAAGGCGAGAGTCCTCCAAGTCAACGTTATAAAGCTCGACGCTCAACGTTACTTCGAAGATAAAAGTCCACCGCATCAACACCACCAATCACAAAGCTCAAGTCAACGTCATCAAGTCAAAGATCAAGTCAAAGCTCAACGTTTACTTAGGAAGCAAGGTGAAAGTCATCTACCTCAACGTTATAAAGCTTGAAGATAAAGTCCAAAGAGATCAAGGAGGCATACTTCTTATCAAATCTCAAAGGCTATCAAGTCCAAGGAGGTCAAGGAGGCATACTTCTCCGTCAAATCTCAAAGGCTGCTTGAAGACCGTTCGAGGATCAACTTGAAGAGAAGAATCGGAGGATCAAATAGAGATTGAGCCCGCGCATATTCGATATTCTAATAATTGTATTCAAACTTATATTTATTTGAATAAATACAATATTTTGTGTTTACACTTACTCCTTAGATGATCTTGAATACAAGGAAGATGATCACATCAAAGAATCCTCAAGCATGAAGCATGAATTCATCAAAGAACTAGGGTTGGAGATGAAGAAATTTCGAAAATTTGCTGCTACTGTCCAGCTGTGATGATCGACTTTTGCAGCTGGTTTTCTTCGAATTTTAGGCTTTGGATGATGATGAATATGTAGTAGATGATGTCTAGTATGTTAGGGTAAAGTTTGGAATGATTTGGAGGTGTTTATCATAGGGTTTGGAGCTGAAATTTGCAGCTTGGCAGCTGCTGCGTTTTCTTCGGCAGAGAGAGTCTTCGAGAGAGAGATGGAGAGTTTGAGTGTTGCTTGTGAGGGAAGAGTGATGTGAGGTGATAGATAGGTGAAGTGTGAAGTGAGAGTATTCATGTATATGCATTTAACATGTGAGAATCTTGCAAAATCTAGCAAGATTAGAGAGAGAAGTGAGAGAGATTGAAAGAGAGATTTGAGAGAGAGAGAAGTACAAGTTGTGGATAAATAAGAGGGAGAGTGATGCTCACTCTCTCCAATGAGAGTATTGGAGGTCATTTTGCTACTATTTTAGATAAGTATAGGATTTTTATCTGTTAATTATACCCGAAAATAGAAGTTTTCCGGTAGAAAATATCCTCGTCATTTTATTTTATTCCCTCAATCCTTTAATAATCCTTCTCGTCTCTTTCTCGTCGTCTAAATTCTCTCTAATTCTTCTTATATCTCTTAAAATAATTTAAGGAATCCAATTATCTAATTTTTATGCCAAGATTCCTTCTAACGAATAAGTTTATAAAAACTGCTCGATTAAACGAGTCATCAAACAATTTATTTTTAAACTTCACTCAAATGATCTCGGAAAATTCTCCATCTTATCTCAAGGTTCTTAAAATAAATTCTAAATTCCAACGAAACTAATTAGACTAAATTCGGAGTCATTCGATGAATAGGAATTTCTCGGTTTACGTTACTATTCATCTAAAAATAAAAGTTCTCAGAAAATTCCGAAATTCATACTAAAGCTTAAACTTACATTGATAAGTTCAATCAATTTATCACATACTCAATTCGAATAATCGAAATGAGAAAAATCACATTAGAGCACATAAGGGCATTTTCGTCATTTCACGTGAAAAAAAATTATTTTCACGAAAATTTTTAGTACTCAAAACTCATCATATATGCATATTAGTTAAATTAATAAGCACTTAAGAACTTAGAAAAGTTTGGGGTATTACAAGTATAGAGATTTGGACGTGAAAAATCAAGAAGAAAGAATTTTTATGCAACTTTGGAGAACTTGAAAGCTATTTTGACGTGGAATACAGATCGGATGAGCTGGGTTTTTATAATTGTAAACTATTAACATGTTATTTATTTTCACTTTAGGACTTTTATTATTGAGAATTAGTCAAATATAGCCACTCCTAAAAAGAAAAGTGCTAATATAGCCACATTTTTAAAAACGATCAAATATGGCCACGCATACACAACTTGCATACACGACCATGTATATTGGTCGTGTATGCTGGTCGTGTATGCTAGTCGTGTATTCATGTCGTGTATGCTGATACAGTCATGTATGCTAGTCGTGTGTGCATTATTGTGTATATTGCTATGGTCGTATATGCTAGTCGTGTATGCATGGTCAGCATACACGACCAGTTTAGGTCGTGTATGCTGGTCGTGTATGCTAGTCGTGTATGCATGGCCATATTTGATCATTTTTAAAAAAGTGGCTATATTAGCACTTTTCTTTTCAGGGGTGGCTATATTTGCACTTCTCCCTTTATTATTTTACTATTATTTTCTTAGTATTAGGTTATTAGTTTTAGGATTGGCGGTTAATTAGGATGGATATATATATATATATGAGAGAGAGATCATATGAGAATAGATATTATCCTAAGAAATGATAATGAATCTTTACCATAGAGTCAGCTCAAATCCGGGTCAACCTGTTGACTTTTTTCTTTTTTTTTAGAGTCAGCTCATATGCACCACTTCACATATTTGGATACACCACACTATATAACGAGATGCACCACTAAGTGCATTAAGATGCACCAGCTTTTCGTTTTCTTTTTTTTACGGTCACCTTATATGGATCACTTCATATATTCGGATGCACCACACTATATAATGACATGCACCACTAATGCATAAGATGCACTAGATTTTCAGGTTTTTTATTTCTTATTTTTCGATATTTTTTATTAATTTTTAGATTTATTTTCCCCCATTTTTTTGTTTGCCTTTTCGTTTTTTAGTTTGTCGCTTCTTGTTTGGTCAAGATTAGAGCGAGGGGAGCCGAAGGCCTCGGATCGAGCTGAAAAAGTCCAAATTGTTGCCCGACGATTATCCTTATATTAGTAATCGGAGCGAAGGCGGAGCTGTAAAATCGGAGCCGAAGGTGGAACTGTGAAAAAACATTTATAAAAAAAAAAAATTCAAAAAAATTGGACATGCACCATTGTGTGTAACCAGATGCACCACATAGTGTAACTAGATGCACCACACAGTCTATCTAGATGGACAATGTTTTACAAAAATTTAAAAATAAAACGGACACAAAACTAGTGCATGTCAATGCACTTAGTGGTGCATCTCGTTAGATAGTGTGGTGCATATGAATACATGATGTGGTGCATATGACTTGCTCGTTAAAAAAAATCGAAAATCTGGTGCATCTCGTTATATAGTGTGGTGCATCCGAATATGTGAAATGGTGCATTTGAGCTGACCCTAGAAAAAAAAATGTCAACGGGTTGACCGGGTTAACCCAGGTTTGACCCGCTTTGACCAGGTCAAATCTTAACCCTCCATATAGTTATAATCAATAATGGAGATTAATTCCTATTTCTCACTTTAATAGCCCTTCTCATGGGAATCACTCTATATATATATAACTTGGAGATTAGTCGCAAGGGGGAGACTTTGGCATTCCATACTTTAATCTTATTTTATTTAGCCGCCATTAGTAGAGTAGACAACTTAGAGAATTGAATTTATTTTTCTTAGTTTCCTGGTGACTAATTTCCATTAATTTTCATTTGTAGTTTAATATTATGCCTTCTTGTTTTATTATTCTTGCTTTATTTATTAGTATGCGTAGTAAATTTCCCAATTCGCAAGAATTAGGAAGCACTAGTCTGATCAACTTAGGTTAAATTGAATTAAAGTCAATCAGTTCCCCCAATCCGTATTTGTTGAAATAGGGCAAATTAGTGATAAAGCTACCATGTTCGTAGCAGGAATAAATTGGTAAATGGATTATTACTTGCGTTCTTAGGTAATTCGTTTAAATTGGGTTCTACAAAGCTAAAAGATATTAGAGCATTAAATCTAGGTCTGGCGTTTCCAGCTAGGTTATGTTTTATTAAGAGAATAGTTAATTCTGGCGTCTACAGCTAACTATCGATAAAGTACGTAGAAATTGGGGTATGTCATCTGCATTCACGGTACACTATAATTCGTTGGTCCTAGAGAACTAATTAATATTTGCGTCGATGATCACAACCTAGACTAGTGTGGGTTTATTTGAAGCCAAATTACTTTTCTTTTGATTAATATGTCGTTTGCAATTTAGTTAATTTCTTTGTTTTCTTATTTAATAATTAAAAATCCAAATTTAAGGTGTGGTGGCTACACTGAAATTGATTAATAGGAAAAATAAGTGATTATCCCGTTCTCTGTGGTTCGACCCTGCTTATTGTTATACTCATTTTGATTCTGAGCAGGATTTGCAAGAATTATTTGGGAGTATGCAACACTCACTAGCCGTGTCTGACAAGGCAGGGACAACTTCATATCAAGCCATTTCCCTTGTCCGAACTTGTTATTCTGTGGAAATCCGCCCAAAAATTGTCTATTCATTCATTTGGAAAGGACGCTTCTATATCGGCAAACATTAAACCTCACCGGTCTTTTCAGAGCGTAGTCAGTTCAGACTCGATATCTACAGATTTTGCAGAAAACCTTTCCTCGATGTCAACTCTAGTCATAATAGAAGTTTCATTAGCACCACGTTCCCCGTCTGGGGGAATGTTATCTGTGACAACATGCGTCACCCTTGGTTGGTTTACTCGCGAAGAAATAGGGCAAGTACAGATTAATTACGTATTAAGTTCCTGTTATTGGGTTGTAATTGTTTCAGTTATATTTTGTATTGTGGAGTCAGGCCCAACACGTGAATGAGCTTTTGTAATGGGATTTAGCCTAATTAGGGTTTCTTATTTATAGTCTGTCATAGAATTAGAGAGGGGTCTTTTTGCTTTTGTGACTTTTGGGATGGCGTCGCCGTAGGCCTCTTCGAAGATTTCCTTTCTATCTTCTTCTAATTTCTATGGAAATAATCTTTACTCTATCAATTGGTCCGACCTGCCCCGATGTATAACACACGCAGTGCTGAGAATCGCTTGGAGAGTTTAGAGAAAGTGGTTGAGGAATTGACTGCTAACGTAAAAGACTTCCAGTCATTTAAAACTGAATTTGATGCTCCACAAGTGCTGATGGATGCAAAGCTAGATGTATTAATGAAGAAATTTTCCATTACCATCGAAGATCCTGTCGACAGGAAGCTGAAGGCTAGCACAGGCCCACCGGAAGAGCAACCTGCCCCTCTTCAAATACATCAGAAGATGGACTTACCAAGTTTTAATAGTTCTGATGCCTTATCTTGGTTGGCTCGAGCAGAGCAATATTTTCTTGTACATTAACCACCAGTGAACAAACAATTGAAATTAGCTTTGATCGCCATGACTGACACAACGATGTCATAGATGCAACTTTTGTTACGTCGATGCCCTAAATTGGAGTTGAAACGTTTTTCACAAGAATTGTTGATTCGTTTTGGTGATGACACGACCATAAATTGTTTTTGAAGCTCTAACCACTACACGACAAACTGGCTCATTAGAAGATTATATCACTGCGTTTGAAGGCAGAGTTGCTCAACTATTAGAATTTTCACACGACCAGTATTTGGGCTTTTTCTTGGGAGGTTTGAAGCAATAGATTCGTGTGCAAATTCAAGACACAACAATTAAGGATTATTCTGATGCGATTCAGATTGTTCGGAAACTGGATCATACATCACCATAGCCGCTATCGTTCTATTCGCGGGCTGTTTCTACCACGAGTTTTGCCTCATGACCGACATTCACTCCATGTTCTGCACCAGTTATATTGCACGGCTCTTCCCAGTCGTCGCCAACAACACCACGTGGCTCTCAAGCATCATCTACACCACATAACCCCCATAAGTTTTGGCACATGTCAGATGAAGAATATATGAAACATTGAACAGCTGGCACATGTTTCAAGTGCGGGCTAAAATTCGACCCTATGCACCGCTGTCCACCCAGCATATTACACGTTTTGGTCGGTGGAGAGGAGGCTGATCCCAGTGAGGAACTAAATTCAGATGAATTCTCATTGGAGGAACCCGAGTCTGAAGAACAACAATCTCTGCACCAACTGCAATTATCTAAGCTATCATTGAATGAGGCTGACCCCAAACGATGAAATAATTTAGCAGGGTGGGTGAGACACGTCTTAAAATAATGATTGATAGCGGCGCTAGCCGTTGTTTTGTGTCCGAACACGTAGTAGTGAAATTGAATTGGGTAGTTGAACCCATAACTCTGTTTTCCATCATGTTGGGAGATGGAACTCGTGTTTGTGCTGGTGGTTTCTGTAAGCATATTTATCTTATGTTAGACTCTGAGTTATTTCATATATCTTGTTACGTTTTTCCTCTTAATAGCGTGGATATTATTTTAGGAGTATGTTGGCTTGCTTCATTAAGAGATGTTAAAGCTAACTGGAAGAACCTTGGCATGGAATTCTTCGTGAACAGGCGTCAAAGCTACCTAAGAGGGGACCCCACCCTCATGCATCGTTCATGTACATATCAAGAATTACAGTCACTTGAATCTGAGGATGCATGTTGGGTTTTGTGGTCCATGGGTGTTGGAGAAACAAACGAGTAGTACGAAATTTCTGAGGCGCTATCCATGACTAATCGGAAGCAACTTGTGGATGTACTATCTACTTTTCCATCAGTCAGCGCACCATCAGCTGGTTTTCAGCCTGAATGTACAAGTGATCACCGAATTCAGTTGCAACAAGGAGCTCGCCAAGTCTTGGTCCGTCCGTATCGTTATAATCACTTACAAAAGAACGAAATGGAATGTTTAATGGAGGAGATGCTACTACCGGTATAATTCAACCAAGTACTAGCCCATATTCTAGCCTAATACTCTTAGCCCATATCTAATTCCTGTTATCCAAGAATTATTAGATGAGCTGCATGGCACACAATGGTTTAGTAAACTTGATTTACGGGCAGGTTATGCCATTTGGACTCATAAACGCACCAGCAATGTTTCAAAGTCTAATGAACGGCATCTTCTACCCTTATCTCTGTAAGTTCGTGTTGGTATTTTTTGACGATATTCTGATATATAGCCGTTCATGGTAGGAGCATCTGAGTCATCTTCTTCAGGCTTTACCAGTGTTGGACAATCATAAACTTATTATAAATTTGAAGAAATGTCTCATCGGCCGACAAGAAATGGAGTATTTGGGACATATAGTCTCAAGCCGAGGGGTACATATGGATCCTGCCAAAATCTCAGCGGTTTTGCGTTGGCCCACTCCAACAACCACCCGTGGCCTTCGTGGTTTTTTGGGGCTGAATGGATATTATAGGTGATTTATCCGTGATTATGGGAAGATTGTTGCTCCTCTTACGACACTCCTAAGGAAAGAGGTCCCTCGACCTTGGGCATGGACAAAAATAGCGGAGGCTGCTTTGATGAACCCATATTTGTGTCCATCTTTTCTGGTGTTTTTCTTATTCTTTTTAGTCTTTATTGAGTCAAAGTGTGTCTAGGAGGACACAAAGTCGAGAGAAGGTATGCAGGGAAGAACAGGTGGGATCTTGGGCAAAATCGGTGAAAATCTGTTGTTGAGATGCTGAGATGGCAATACCATATAAATGGGCATAGGGCTGAAAGCTTGTAGCTGGGCAACAACGTTCTATTCAATCTACAAGTCGGGAAGCACCTCTCCATATCCTTGAAGCCAACAGACAGAGTACCCGGAGGAGCCAAGATCTTGGTCACATAGGAAGTGATACAGGATGCAGACATCGAAGTCAAGATGTAAGTCGGAGCAGCTACAGATTTTTTTTTTCCAAGAAAGAGGATAAGGATCGAAGATTTCTTTCCTTATCCTAGCTAAACCTAATCAATGAAGATATCTACCACGAAAGGGAAGTAAAATCGCAGCCGGATAGATAAGGAAAGAGGTGGATAATGATGGAAATAGTCCTCAACCAACAACTTAGTTTTCAATTGTTGACTTGAAGTCAAGACCTTAGTTGCTGACTTACGCTTTTGAGTAGCAACCGTTTCCAGTTCAATTTCAGTTATGATTTCCCTTATATGTTTTTTGTTTTTGTTTAATATTATGTCTAGCTAAATTTATTGTTTGGGTTGGATGTAGATGATGTGATCTTAGTTACTCGTTCTAAACTCGTGAGGTCGAATTGTATGAGTTTACTATTTCATTTTATTCCCAAAACACTTAGGAATAATTCTAGACTTAATTGATATTGACATATGCTTGATCACCATCTAGATATTGAGATTAAGTCATTAACAGGATTTGGGGTCAAACTCGAGAGTGTCTCTCATGCCCAAGAAGGTAAAGAGTGTTGGAGAGCAGTCGGTATTGACCTACCTCTTGGCTGTCTTGGGTTTGTTTATTCTTAATATCTTTTGGGCAGCATCGTTACTGAAGTGTCTTCGTGACTTTGTTGATCAAAAAAGGAGATCTTGCCTTCTGGTCAAGATCTGTAAAATTGGATAGACATAGGCTTGGTATGTTTATATCGTGACTTTATGACCATTAGGGTATAAACTAATCTTTATCTTAAACTAAGTAATAAGATCAAGTAATTGAATATCTTTGCACCAATGAACGAGTAATGAGTAATTAGGATCATTGATTCGAAACCTAACCTAAACTTCTTTGTTATTTGATATTTCACTTGTTGAGTTACATGATATTGAGATACATCTCGACCATAACATCTTCTGTTGAGAACTACCTGAAGAGCAGATCTACGCCAAGTCCCTTGGGATCGACCCCACTTGCCATTAACTACTACCTTGTTGGGAAAGAGGTGTTTTATAAATATATTTGTGTGAAGAGTGTGACGACAGCGCTTCGTCAAATTGGCGCCGTTGCCGGGGACTTGGCTTTTAGCTAGTGTGCTCTTCTAGCTTGAGTTGAGCGCGGTTTATGCCCAAGCCACATCTACAGAGTGACAGAGATCCACAGGATCACGGTGTATGCCCGGAGGTGATAGCTAGAAGAAATCGAGCAGAACAATGCAAGAAGAAGAGAGATTTGGAGGAAGGCGTCAACGAACCTTCAGAGTCTTAGAGCTTGACAGACAATCAGGATATCGAGCAAGAATTGATTCTTGCTCAATAGCGAGTACAGACAGCAAGGAGTCGACATCCAGTTTCAGAAGCAGAGGCATAAACAACCATGGCAGGACAGCAAGAGAAAACCATCCGTCAGATTATGTTCTCGAACGACAAGGGAATCAGACCTTCAAGTATCCTGTTGCCCACCATCAATGGCAACTTGGAGCTCAAACATTCGCTGATACAGATATTGCCCAAGTTTAGTGATCATCCCGGAGAAGACCCTCAGACCCACCTTCAAGACTTTGAAATGGCGATTAGCACTGTGAGGAACAATGCCCCTCCTATCCGAGATGCTGCCCGAGATACGTTTCCTAACTACGTAAGGTTACTCACGTTCCCGTTTTCACTACTAGATGGAGCACGTGAGTGGCTTTACACCTTGCCAGAGGGAAACATTGACACCTGGAAAAAGATTCAACAGGCTTTTCTTGACAAGTATATACCCATTTGCCGGATACAAAGTGGGAGGAATGCCATTTACTCGATCAAGATGGGTGGAAGTGAGTCACTGTATGATACTATAAAAGATTCAAGAAGTTGATAGCAAGATGTCCTCAACATCAAATTCAGGACATTGACTTGATTGAATACTTCTTAAAAAGATTGAGGGCATCCAAGAGAAAATGGATAATTGTAGCTTGTGGAGGAGCAATATGAAGGCAACAAGGGCAGTTTAGACAACTTGGTCAATACCATGAAAGCATTCATGGCCAAGATAGATGGTCAAATGGAGGCCTTGAATAAGAAGGTAGATGGCAAGAAAGTTCAAAGAGCCATAAAGAAATACGAAGTATGTCAGGCAACATCCCACATCACCTCAGAATGTCCTAGTTGGTTCGAGGAAGAAGGAGAGGAGGTGAAGGCAATAGGTTAGAACCAGCAAGGCGGTGGGCAACAAAGGTTCCAATATGGCAATAACAACAACTATGGCAACAACTTCGGCTATAGGCCGAACCAGCACGAGAACCTGAGGTATGGCAACAACCACTATCAAATACCTCCTGCCCACCAACAACTGCAGCAACCGGTTCAGCAGCAACAGCAACAGCAATACATTCCTCCACCTCAACAACCACCTCAACAACAACATAACTATGTTCCTTCACATCGAGAACCAGCGAAGACGGAGTTCATGAAGGAGACCATTGATCGGTTTACCAACGAGAACCAAAGGCTGAGGAAGGATTTTGAGAACTTTCAACTAGAAAGTCGAGGTCAGTCGAATAACCTTCAAGTTCAATTGACGCACATAAACCAAAACTTGTCAAGGCTTGTAGAGGACAAGAATGGAAAGGCTTTCTGCCCAAGTGGAAATCAACAAGGAGTAAGTAAATACTATAACTTTGCGAAGTGGGAAGATGTTGCCAGGGTTGTTGCCCATGATCCAACCCAAGGAACCTGTTCGAGTAGAGGATACCAAGATGAGTATAGGAGACATCAATGACATCTACAAGGAGCTGAAGGCAAAGCATGAAGAAGGGATAAAGGCCAATAAGAATCCCGTCTTCGATAATGAGGAGGATGAAGCCTTGTTTGATTACGTGAAGATAGAGAGGTCAAGGCTGGGATTTGATAAATATAACGAGTTGTTGGACTCTTTGAGGGCTGAAAGAGAGGCAGAGGCTTTGGCCAAGAGGACCATTCCTCACACTACTAAGGTAAAAACCCCGTTCCTGAGATGTTTTGCCCGTGATCGTGATCAGAGGGAGTTGGAGGACATGATGACTGTGTTCAAGAAAGTGGAAATCAACCTTCCATTATTAATGGCGTTATAATCCATGCCCAAGTATGCAAAGTTTTTCCGAGAGATGTGTTTGAAGAAGACCAAGTACCATGATAATGCCCATTTCCATGTAGAGAATGTGTCTACACTCATGAATCACCACATCCCGATCAAGAAGAAGGATCCTGGCATGTTCGCTATCCCATGCACAATAGGTACTACGTCAATACCCAAGGTGATGCTTGATCTCGGATCCTCGATAAATGTAATGCTGAGGGCCATGTTTGACGAGATAAGGTTTGGACCCTTTCTCCTACCCGTGTTGCTATTCAATTGGCGGACTTGTCCACAATCTACCCCGATGGAGTTTTGGAGGACGTGTTGGTCAGGGTTGGGGATCTTCTGTTCCCAGTAGATTTCTATGTTCTTGACATGGGAAGGAAAGCAATTAAGAATCCAGTGATCTTGCTCGAGAGGCCGTTCTTGAGGACATCATGCACCAAAATCGATTGTGATACTGGGAAGTTGACGGTTCAAGTAGCTGGAGAAGTAGTAGAGTTTGATGCTTATAAGCAAAATCAAGATGATGCCATGGAGCACCTTAACACCCTCAATGCATGTGATGAGCAAGTGGAGACGTTGAACAGCTTAAGCTGTTTCTTTGAAGACAACGAAGATGCAATCCAGGAATATCTCGATCACATTCAGGATCTTGACCTGGATCTCGACCAGTATGAGGATGATGAGGCAGTGGGTGCCACAATAGAGTTTTTCGAAGACGATGAGTATGAAAGTGATGGAGATTTCTGGGAAGAGTCAGTCCATGGGCATAGTTTTGACTGCTCCACCGATGAAGACTACTTCAAGGATGAGCAGTTGAAGGAGTGCAAAGCTCTTAATAAATTCTTTGGAGATGAAAATGAGGATCATAATGAAGGTGAGCAAAAGCCCCTTAACGAGTTTGATGAGGAACGCGAGGAACTACCCCATGATGAGACCGAGGAGATAGTAGAGGAATTCTAGCAATAGACAGTTCTTGAGCAGGATGCCAGCGTGCAGACAGAAGAGGATCTTGCCCAGAACGATGAACCAATAGATGTGGAGGAATGCAGTTATGCCAGGATTCCGGACAACATGCAACCTCATGGGTTCGAACCACTCAACATCCCTGAGTTGAAGCCGGAGAACAGGTTGGTGCCATCACTGCAAAAGGCCCCTACCTTGGAGCTGAAACCTTTGCCCAAGCACTTGAAATACTTATATCTTAGCAAGAACGAGACGTTGCCTGTGATCATATCTTCCGAGCTATCGAGCATGGAGAAGGTCCGAGTTGGTGAGGTGCTGAGCAAATACAAGGAGGCAATAGGGTGGACATTGGCCTACGTCAAAGGCATTAACCCTTTGGATTGTGTTCATCACATTTTGCTTGAGGAAGATGATGTTCCCATGAGAGATCCACAAAGGCAATTGAATCCCACCATGAAAGAAGTGGTGATGAAGGAGATACTTAAGATTCTTGACTTGGGGATCATCTACCCCGTGTCCGAAAGTCGGTAGGTGAGCCTTGTGCACATGGTGCCCAAGAAGTCGGGAATCTAAGTTATTGAGAACGAGAAAAACGAGACGGTGGCAATAAGATTGCAAACCGGATGGCGAGCATGCATTGATTACCGAAAGCTTGAAGGCCAGCGGTTTGAAGGCCTATTTTGGTCAGGAACCATCTGGGTTCCCTGTCGAGGAGGACCTCTGACTTCAAAAAGAGGGGGTGTTGTTGATGCGTCTTCAACTTTTGGGCCAGTTGGCCCTACTTTTCCTGTCTTTTTGTGTCTTTAGTATCTGAGGGAAGAAAGCTGTTGTTCGTGGGAAGGAAGCTCTGTCCAAGGCAAACAGAGGAAAGATGGTCAGAATGAGCAATATTGGAGTATTTTCAATCAGTTGTAGGAATATGACTACACCAAGAAGTATGCAGCACAGGAGAGGGAGCGTAGCTAAAGCATGAGGCGAGGTTGAAAGGAGGATTCCATATGAACCTTGAAGTTAAGTTGTTGTTCATCATTTACGTACGTGGTATTAACACAATGCACCCAACAACAAAGAAGATCTTGCAACTGCTACGTCTATGAACAGAACCTTGGTACGAGACTAACCAAAGCATGCAACTGTATGACCATTACCGAAGTCAGGAGTCAGCCGCCAAAGCTAAAGAAGGAAAGATGCGTGGAAAAGATTTGCACAATATCCTACGGAGCGTCCGTGTGAAGAAGGATCTGGAATCCAGTTGATCACCCTTAATCAATCAATCGGAGATTGCCAATCATCAATCTGCTCAATCACAGACTAAATCAAGATCAAGCTAAACATGGAAAGAATCAATCATGTCGATTCGGTCTACCAGCGGAGGGTTTCAATTGCCATCATCTCAGCTATAAAAGTCCAGCAAGTGTAGCTGGCACAACGTTGTTTACCCCTACTATTCGATAGTCTTCAGTCCAAGAAACGCTTTTACTTTTAGTTCTTTTACAGTTTACGCATCAAATAATTTATCAGCTTTCATTTTTACATTCCGTTGTGAAGAACAAATCCAAGGCAGTTTGCCTTAGGTATTCTCTTAATTCAGTATTTCGTGTTTTATGCTATTCATGTATTTATTCTACTTCATGTTTATGTCTTTAATTATGCGTGAGTAGTTTCCCCTGGTGAGATTTGGGTGGGAAAAATGATTACTTGTTGATACGTGAAATATTCGTGAGACATTTGTGCCTTCGGTTGGATCCAGTGGTTCCGGAGAGATCTGAGAAGAATTCATGGGCGGTCCTGACCTAACTGGTGATCTCCATTTGGTTAGGTATGTACCATGCCATGCAAAGGCCAGGGCATGACATACAGCAATGTTAAGTATGCCTATGACCGAGTGGCTGAGCAGCACCTTCAGTGGTGTTGTAGATCTGGATGGCGAGGAACGGGCAAGGGGATACTGCGTCCTTCCTCAGTCTTGGGCTTCTCTAACAATCACCCACCAACTGTGACGAGGCATCAAGCCATGGTTATTGACCAAGGGACTCATCATGCACATCGTACATATATCGATGACCGTTGGACGGGTTACCGGAAATGTATACCCCGCGAGTTATATCTACTCTGTAGGTGTGGAGCCAGGAAGCTTGGAAGAGAAGGTTGGTGAGGGTCATACTTGGAGGGATCAGGTACGACTACTGTTTGAGGAGGAGTGAAGCACGGCCTTGTGACCGTGGTGAAGCGTGACCTTCGAACCAAGTAACTATAAGGGATTCAACCATCCCAAGTGTGGAGAGTAAACTCTTGAAACGCCCCAATATCTTTGGGCCATGCCTTGAGTTTATGCAAAACATGGACGGATCTTCAGTATGCCCATGACCGAATAAATATATCAACAATGATCACGACCTATCCCAAATCTTACCCCTTTTATATTTGATTGTTTCCAAGTTATTTTGTGCAGATAAATAGGATTGAATCGTGACAACCAAACTTGTGCACCTGAAGAGTAAACTAGTTCCTCACTCTCCGTGGGATCGACTCTAGCTTACCACTAAGACTAGCCAGTCCGGTAGTGGGCATAGGTGCGTGTACTTTCTGTCTGGGCATACACAGGTATTTTGAACATAACATACGACGGGTGGGTGTCAAAATTGGCGTCGTTTCCGGGAAGTGACGCGCAACAATTTTACTCTTCTCATTCCATCTTCCGCTACTAGTGTATGCGTGGAACTCGTCGAGTACAAAGAGCATTGATTTTTTATCCGAATATCAACCGAACTGAACGACGACTATGCGCACTTGCACGGATAGCGAGACGTGATGCTGTGGTAGATCGACAACAAGCGCAGACCCTCAAACAGTTGGCATGCCCAACCAATCTGAATCTCAGGCTGAATGGGCTCACTTTACCAGCAAACCCTTTCGACCCTGAGCGGTTTGACCCTAAACCAGCACTAATACATGTCTTACCGAAGTTTAATGGATACGCTGGAGACGAGCCCTACACTCATCTCCAGGATTTTGAAATGACAGTGATGCACCAATGGAACGAAAACCAACAAGAGTACGTGAAGTTGGTACTCTTTCCATTCTCGTTGGTGGATCGTGCAAGGAGATGGTTATATAATCTACCCCAAGGAAGTGTTACTTCTTGGGCAGAAATGCAACAATGCTTCTTAGAAGAATTTTTTCCAGCAACACGAATTGAGAGAATGAGATGGAAATCAGAAACATCAAACAAGATGGGCTGGAATCCTTCTATGAGTATTTGACTCGATTTAAGCAGCTCCTGAGCAACTGCCCGCGCCATCAGATCACGCCTAAGGATCAAGTTGAGAGCTTTGTAAAAGGCATGCGGAGGAATGACCGAGGGTTGGTGTTAGCTGCATGCAATGGATCATTGATGGCCAAAACTCCCCAAGAAATCTTCAAAATATTGGGAATGATGGCTGAGGAGTCAAGAGATGAGGGACATGAAAGGAGTAGGGAGTTGCCAGCTAAGGAAGAAGACAAGGATAAACTGACAACTCTGAGTCAAGAAATGAAGGAGATCAAAGCACTGCTGAGTGGTTTGACCATACAGAAGAAGGTACGACAGTGTGGCCTCTGCGATGCAACAGGGCATCAATCTGAGAATTGCCCTAATTTTGGTGAGGACATAATAGATGTAAATGCTATGGAGGGAAACGAAGGATTTCATAGAAAGCATGATCCCTTCTCTAACACTTACAATCAAGGATGGAGGGATCATCCTAATTTCAGATGCAAGCAAGATGGTCAACACCAACAGCATAACACATGCATATCGGGATCTTCTCAACAGTATGCCCAGCACCAACAACAGCCACAGTATCAAGGAGGACCACCACAACAACAGAACTACCAACCACAGCAGCAACAGGGTTATCAGCCGCCACATCAAAGGCGAGTACCATAGGAAGAGGCCATTGAGAATATGGCCAAGGAAAGTGAGAAATTTCGAAATGAAGTTCGAGCTGGTATGAATCAGACCAATGTACAAATTGGTCATTTTGCAAAAGCATTGGCCAAAGTGGAAGAAAATACAGGAAAGCTTCCTCCTGAGGGAATTAATTACAAGGAACAAGCACAAGTGATAATAACAGAGGCAGAGGATGAGCAAGCTGAGAAAATTTTGGCCGAAGCAGAAGTTAACAGAAAAAGAGATGAGGGGACCAGTCATGGGTTTACTGGAGAACATCTTGGTAATGATGAAACTGAACCACCTTATCCGAGCAGACTGCGACAGAAAGCCAAAGAAAAAGAAGCCAGCGAGATGATGAAAATGTTTCAGAAAGTGGAACTTAGCATACCATTACTGGACGTAATCAAACAAATTTCTAAATATGCTAAGTTCCTGAAGGATCTCTGTTCAAGGAAGGTAAAAGTGGAAGAAGATGCTTGATACGTGATGGGGGAAAGTGTGTTAGCGGTAATTCAGCAGAAATTACCCCCAAAGCGTAAAGATCCTAGAATGTTCGCCATTCCTTGCAACATAGCAGGAAGAAATATGGATAAAGCCATGATGGATCTAAGGGCTTCGATAAATGTGATGCCCTTAGCAGTTTTCAACAGGCTTAAGTTGAAAGAATTAAGGAACACCAGAGTGGTCATACAACTGGCAGATCGGTCTAATGCATATCCGGAAGGAGTGACAGAGGATGCGCTAATCAAAGTGGGTGAGTTAATCTTTCTGGCCGACTTCTATATGTTGGATATGGGGTCAGAAGCAAAAGAGAATTCCATCTTATTAGGCAGACTATTCATTATGACTGCCGGAACAAAATTGGATATGAAAACGGGCATACTGTCTTGTGAATTCGATGGAGTTGTTGAAAAATTCAATATATATGAAGCTATGAAGAGGAAACCAGAGATTAAGTCTGTAGAGATGATCGACATATTTGAACCTCTGGTACAAGAGCAAAGCTTGGAATTCAGTTCTAGTGATTCCACAGAAAAAGTGATACAAGCTAGCCTTACCGATCGAAATGCTATTCAAACAGAAGATGTTGAGGTAAGGGAGGCTATTATGGAGTTGTATTCACTCATGGAGAGCACTTTGGAGGCAGAGTTAGAGGTGGATAAAAAGATCAGAGAAATTATTTTGGAAGTGTACTCAGTTGGAGGATCAGCAGAGGGTAAACCGGAATTGTTTTCTTAGTATGAGCAGCACGAAAAGTTACTTCCTTCAATTGTGAAAGCATCGATTTTGGAATTAAAGAAACTGCCCAAACATCTACAATACACTTATTTAGGACCTAAGAAGACACTTTTAGTAATCATCAGTGCATATCTGATAATGGTGCATGAGGAAAGATTGGTCAGGGTCTTACGGGAGAATAGGGAAGCAATCAGTTGGACCTTGGCAGACATTAAGGGAATCAGTCCAACTGAATGCATGCACCATATATACCTGGAGGAAGGAGCTCGACCAGTGCGAGATTGACAGAGAAAGATGAACCCTGTAATGAAAGAAGTGGTACTCAAGGAGATTTTAAAACTTTTGGAGTTAGGAATAATTTTTCCTATCTCTGACAGCCAGTGGGTCAGCCCAGTCCATATCGTACCGAAGAAATCTGGGATACAGGTGGTAGAAAATGATAAGGGAGAACTGGTTCCAACAAGATTGCAAACTGGATGGAGAGTCTGCATAGACTGCAGAAAATTGAACATGGTCACACGGAAGGACCACTTTCCGCTACCCTTTATCGATCAGATGCTCGAACTGCTAGCCGGTAATGCCTATTACTACTTTCTAGATGGATATTCGGGATACATGCAAATTTTTGTGGTGCAAGAAGACCAAGAGAAAACAACTTTCACATCCGTGTATGGGACATTTGCCTATCGAAGAGTGCTCTTTGGTTTGTGCAATGCGCCTGGAACCTTTCAAAGGTGCATGATGAGCATTTTCTCTGGCTTATTGAAAAATTGTATCGAAGTGTTTATGGATGACTTCACGGTATATGGAGACTCGTTTGACACATGCCTCGACCATTTAGAGCTTGTGTTAAAAAGATACGTGGAGAAAAGCCTGGTGCTTAATTATGAGAAATGCCATTTTATGGTAAAGGAAGGTATAGTGCTGGGACATGTCATCTCGGAAAGGGGGATCGAAGTGGACAAGGAAAAAATCAATTCCATTGACAAATTGCCTTATCCAACTACGGTCAAGCACATACGGGCATTCCTTGGTCATGCAGTGTTTTACCGACGTTTCATCAAGGACTTCGCAAAAATTGCTCAGCCCATTACTCGACTGTTGCAACAAGATGTTCAGTTTGACTTTGACGATGACTGTAAAGAAGCATTCCTTATTCTAAGGGACAAATTGGTGTCAGCCCCTATTATACAGCCCCTAGATTGGGAGATACCTTTCGAAATTATGTGTGACGTCAGTAATCATGCGGTTGGAGCTGTACTGGGACAGAAGAAAGGGAAAGAAAGCTATGTCATTTACTACACCTCAAAGACTCTCAATCCAGCTCAGTGCAGTTATACCACAACTGAGAAAGAATTGTTAGCAGTGGTGTTCGCCATAGAGAAATTCAGATCATATCTTTTGGGCACCAAGGCAATTATATATACCGACCATGCAACCTTGAAGTATTTAATGGCGAAGAAGGAATCTAAACCACGACCCATTCGATGGATATTACTGCTACAAGAGTTTGACATTGAAATAAGGGATAAGAAAGAAGCTGCCAACCTTGTGGCGGATCATTTGAGCAGGCTACAAATGAGCAATGATGATGGAGAACCTATAGAAGATGCTTTCCCTGATGAGAAACTGTATGCCATACATGCTCAAATAGAGATGGAGACTCTGTATGCCTTGACCGATAAGGAGCCATAGTTTGCAGATATAGCAAATTATCTGTTTACAAAAGAAGTGCCATCAGGGAAGACCAAATTTGAAAAGCAGAAATTGGTCACACAAGCCCGTTCCTACTTTTGGGAAGCACCGCATTTATGGAAGATAAGGATAGATCAGATCATACGGAGATGTGTTCCTAAGGATGAGCATGCCCAAATTTTGAAAATGTGCCATGGTACTGCATGCAGTGGACATTTTGGTGGAAGAAGAACGACACAGAGGATTTTGGATGGCGGATTTTATTGGCCTTCAATATTTGCCGATGCAAGGAAATGGGTACATGGCTGTCTGAAGTGCCAAATAGTTGGAGGCATTACCGCAAGGGATGAGATGCCTCAAATGCCCATTATTCCTGTGGAAATTTTGGACGTATGGGGAATAGACTTTATGGGACCATTCCCTAAGTCTGGCCATTCTGAGTACATATTGGTAGCAGTTGATTATGTATCTAAGTGGGTCGAAGCTAAGGCCACAACAAGTAATGATGCTCATACGATGGCAGAATTTTTTAAGGACCAAGTGTTTAATAGATTTGGAGTTCCAAAGATTCTCATCAGCGACCAGGGATCTCATTTCTGTAATGCTACTATCAAGGTACTCACTAAAAAGATGGGGGTGAAACATAAAGTGACAACTGCATATCACCCCCAAGCCAATGGACAGGCTGAAATTTCGAACAGATAGATCAAGGGCATACTGGAGAAAGTGGTCCAACCCAACCGGAAGGACTGGAGTAATTATTGAGGGGATGCGTTATAGGCATACCGAATTGCATACAAAACCCCAATAGGGATGTCACCTTTTAGGCTCGTGTTTGGAAAAAATGTGTCACTTACCTGTTGAAGTGGAGCACAAAGCATATTGGGCCATCAAGAAAATCAATTTCAGTATGACTTTGGCCAGAGAAGAAAGGGAATTGCAGATGAGTGAGTTAGAGGAATTGCGGTTGGAGTCATACGACAATGTAGTTCTATACAAGGAGAGGACAAGGAAAATTCATGATGCAAAAATCCGCAAGAAGGAATTCTGGGTTGGACAAAAGGTACTAATCTTCAATTCTCACTTTAAGCTGATGAGCGGGAAACTCGGATCCAAATGGGGAGGGCCATACATCGTGAAGGAAATATTTCCAAATGGAAGCGTCGAGGTATACGACTTAAATGGAAGTGATACATTTGTGGTGAATGGTCACCATTTGAAACCCTACTTTGACTACTTTGAGATGAAGAAGAGCAAGGAGAAATGCTCTCTCTTAGACCCTGTCTACCAGTAAAATCATATTTGGATATGTCGAGCTCAAGACAATAAATAAGAGCGCTGACTGGGAGGCAACCCAGGAGTTGTCGTCGATATGACCACAACAGCTATTTCATCCGTTACTTAGAAGTTTTTATTTTATTAAGTAATTTTGGGCTGAATCAGAGGTTGGGGAAAATGGGCCAAAGAAAATGGAGGCACAAGGTAAATGTTGAACCCACTTTGCGATGCAAAGTGTGTAGGCGGAGGCCCATGGTATTGTTTCATTGGGGATAGGTCTAACTGAGGAGTGACGTGGAAGCGCGTCTGACACGGTCTGCTTAGGAAGTGACTGCGCCGCTTCGAGTTTCGCACAATACTTGAATTTCAAATATGGTAATGATTTCATTCCTTAATCATTCCATATCTTCCATAACCGTCATCTCCACCTTCTCATTGGTTAAACAGTCCCCCATTAAACCACCACATCCTCCATAATTGCTACACATTACGCCCACTCTCCCCACTTCGCTGCAACCGCCATTCGCAAACATCCCATTTAAGCAGTCAATTTCTATTTTTCTCCACACACCCAATCACTCACAATTCAGAAACCCTAATTTTCCAACCTTCGCATTCACCATGGCTAGAGTCAAATTACCTGCGAATAGAAAACATACCAGGAGCAACGCCACCTGCGGTAGCACGCATACCACCACGGAGAAGAAAAGCACTGCTGCTGCAAAACCTGCGCTGACAGTAGGAAAGAGGAAGACGAGCAGCGCTGCCTCAGAAGGAACTCTTACACAAAGCACAGAGAAAACTACACCTCCTCTGGTTATTGAAGAGGAAAAATAGGAGCAAGTTCCTTCACCGGAAAAGCAAACCACCGGTGAAGGGGAGGTGGAAGAAATTCAAGGTCAGGGTCAAGCTAAGGAAGAGACGGATATCTAGCCGCCCAGGAAGAAAGAGAAGAAGAAGCCCGTGGCTAAGGACACCACCGTCACAGTGAAGAAGAAGACCTTTGCAGCCGTTGAAAAGAAAACAGCCACTGAATTGCAGTCCCCGCCAAAAAAGCCAACTCGTGAACCCATCCTTTCTCATTCCAACTCTCAATCAAAGGAGGATGGTTAGACCGCCTCCGACGATGAGGAGGAGGAACAAGAAAGCAAGCGGGAGGAGGAACAAGCTATGGAGGAAAAATGGGAAGAGGAAAATTCCCCTGTGCAGTCCTAAGGTGAACCAACCCCACAAGGCAGGGAGAAGCGGGTAGGGGCCAAGAGGAAGTTGGATGTCTCAAAACCCCCTTTGCCACCAAAGTTCAAACAAAGCAAGGGGGGGGGGGGAGTAAGACCAGCACCACAAGCACGGTGAGGAAGGCTACTGCTGCGGAGAAAGGAAAAGCAAAAGAAGGAGAAGTGGAGAAAGAAGAAGAGAAAAGGATGGAGGAAGAAGAAAAAGAAGAAATGGAGACTATGGACAGCTCTAACTCTGGAGAAATACCCGTCCCAGTGAAGTCTACACCAAGCATCGCCACCAAGAAGGCTGGAATTAACAAGAAGGGTTTGGTGCGATCTGCTTCATCTGGCACGACCATACCGAGAGACAATCAATGATATGCCATCCTTCAGAACAGGGAAATTATCCCTTGGTATTTCCTGCTCACGAAGAGTTTGGAAGGTTTTGGAATCAAAGAGAAAGTGGAGGGGTATTTCGAAGGAATAGGCTGGGGGAATGTGTTGGGATGGAATTACCCAGCCTACAAGAAGCTGTCGGAGGAGTTCATGAGGACGGTCGAGTTCAAACCCTGTGGCAACTACACCATCGAGACCCCGGGTACCCTGCACTTTCAACTGTGGGGTAGGATGTTCCCCCTCTCTATCAATTAGTTGAATATCCAACTCGGAGTACTCGAGCCACGAGAGGTGTATGAGGATGAGTACAAGGAGACAGAGTCAGTGGCCTCTTCCGAATGAAAGTCTCGGATTGACTACTACTGGTCCACCATCTCCACCAAGGACAAGTATGTGAAGAACAGTAGGAAATCAAATGAGATTCGAGATCCAGCTCTGCAAATATGCCATAGGTGGCTAGCCTACAACATTACAGCCACCTGGAGGGCTCGAATGTAGTAACTCAGTAGGAGCTGTTCATATTATGGTGCATGGCGGAGAAGAAAAGGGTGAACTTTGGGTTCATAGCAGCTTTGCAATTTGAGTTTGGAGTGACCCACCACAACAAGTGCCTCTCTCTCTGCCCATTGGTGACAATTCTTGCGAAGAATCTCACCGATTTCAACTTGGAGAAACCAGATGATCTTCCAGTCGCTGATACCAAATTCCTGGACCAAGGGCATTTCGTGAGGTGGAGGATTGTTGAGGTGGATGAACATGGAAACTACTCGCTGGTCTACCCAGAAGGAGCAGCAGGCAGAGCCGAACCACGTAGGGCAAGTAAGCAGGCGGTTCCATGCTTTACCGATAGCGAGGTAGCAACCATGTTAGCAGAGCTGAAGGAGCTGCGTGAGGAAGTTGCACCGCTGAGAGATGAGATGGCAGTGATGCATACAAACATGAAGACTAGTTTCGAGGCGTTGATGGCAAAGGCTTATGTGGAGGAGGAGGATGCCTCCGACCAAAACGACTAAGTTTTCTACTCCTTACTTTTAGATTAGGATTTGTTTTACATTTTTGATTTTTATGTTTTGTGTCATTGTGTTTACTGGAGTCTGGTGTTGATTACAGTTTTTGTGTTTATGTTGCGCAAGTTATATGAATTGGTGTGAAGTATGCATGATGTTTGGTTTGACTGGTATGATTGGTATGATGAGCATCATTGCATTGATAGCAATAGAGAGCATATTGAAGTCCATGCCTGTGAGAATTGAGCCGCTATGCATTTATTTTCTGGTGTGACTATGTTGCTTAGTGATCTTAGAACTTGTTAATGGATTCTAGCTGGTTGGTGTAGTTAAGAGGATTAGGGCAGTTCTTTCATGATTAGAAACCCCAGACTTTATAAGTTAAAACATATAAACTATTGCTAACCACTTTGAGCTGAAGCATTTCTTTCATAAGCCTTTGTTTTGATGTGTAATTAAGAGTGTGTCTCCCACAACATAAAAAGGAAGAAAGGTAGATCAGTACTTAAAGTGGAAAAGCATAATTGAGAAAAGAGGGCCCACCGCAGAAAAAAGGGGTAGAACCTTTGTTTTAAGGGAAGGCATAAGTTGAAGAAAAGTAGAATTCTGAATGTTGATCAGAACATAATACATGCCTAAGAAAAGAAGAAACAACCCCAGGACAAGAGAAAGAAGAGGTTGAGTGGGAGCACTAGTACTAAAAAGATTTGTCGGTATGACTGGAATCAAGTTTTAAACTACTATCCAGAAATCCTTACCTCTGCTCCGAATGCCCCCTTACAACCAAATAAAAACCCTTTGATAATCTGCACCAAATTAAGTATTTGCCATGAATCCATGAACAAGCCTATAGGAGAGCTAATGTAGCATAAGACGAGAGTGAAACACTAGCCATACACTTGAGTATGTGAGGGAAAACTGCTAACACTATTAGGTGATGTATTTGCTCAATGGGTTATGGTATGTTAATATGGTTGATGCATTCATGCTTGAACTGATTCATGTAACTGCGCAGTCTCGTGTCTTGGAGTTTTATTCCTTTTTGTTCATCTCTCTTCTTGGTGTCTTTTGTGAATCTACCTACATACTTGAGGGCAAGTATGGTTTAAGTGTGTAGGTGTGATGCGTCTTTGACTTTTGGGCCAGTTGGCCCTACTTTTCCTGTCTTTTTGTGTCTTTAGTGTCTGTATAGGGAAGAAAGCTGTTGTTCGGGGGAAGGAAGCTCCGTCCAAGGCAAACAGAGGAAAAATGGTCAGAATGAGCAGTATTGGAGTATTTTCAATCAGTTGCAGGAATATGACTACACCAAGAAGTATGCAGCACAAGAGAGGGAGCGTAGCTAAAGCATGAGGCGAGGTTGAAAAGTGGATTCTATATAAACCCTAAAGCTAAGTTGTTGTTCATCATTCGCATACGTGGTATTAACGCAATGCACCCAACAACAAAGAAGATCTTGCAGCTGCTGCGTCTACGAACAGAATCATAGTACGAGACTAACCAAAGTATGCAACTGTATGACCATTACCGAAGTCAGCAGTCAGCCGCCAAAGCTAAAGAAGGAAAGACGCTTGGAAAAGATTTGCACAATATCCTGCGGAGCGTCCGTGTGAAGAAGGATCTGGAAGCCAGTTGATCACCCTCAATCAATCAATCGGAGATTGCCAATCATCAATCTGCTTAATCACGGATAAATCAAGATCAAGCTAAACATGGAAAGAATCAATCATGCCGAATCGGTCTACCAGCGGAGGGTTTCAATTGCCGTCATCTCGGCTATAAAAGTCTAGCAAGTGTGGCTGGCACAACGTTAGTTACCCCTACTATTCGATAGTCTTCAGTTCAAGAAACGCTTTTACTTTCAGTTCTTTTACAGTTTACGCATCAAATAATTTATCAACTTTCATTTTTACATTCCGTAGTGAAGAACAAATCCATGGCAGTTTGCCTTAGGTATTCTCTTAATTCAGTATTTCCTGTTTTATGCTATTCATGTATTTATTTTACTTCGTGTTTATATCTTTAATTATGTGTGAGTAGTTTCCCCTGGTGAGATTTGGGTGGGGGAAATTATTACTTGTTGATATGTGAAATATTCGTGAGGCATTTGTGCCTTCGATTGGATCCAGTGGTTCCGGAGAGATCAGAGCAGAATTCATCAGCGGTCCTGACCTAACGGGTGATCTCCATTCGGTTAGGGCTGTACCATGCCAAGAAAAGGCCAGGGTATGACAGACAGCAATGTTCAGTATGCTTATAACCGAGTGGCTGAGCAGCACCTTCAATGGTGTTGTAGATCTGGATGGCGAGGAACGGGCAAGGGGATACTGCGTCCTTCCTCGGTCTTAGGCTTCTCTAACAATCACCCACCAACTGTGACGAGGCATCAAGCCATGGTTATTGACCAAGGGACTCATCTTGTGCATCGTAGATATATCGATGACCGGTTGGACGCGTTAGCGGAAATGTATACCCCGCGAGTTATGTCTACTCTGTAGGTGCGGAGCCGGGAAGCTTGGAAGAGAAGGTTGGTGAGGGTCATACTTGGAGGGATCGGGTACGACTACTATCTGAGGAGGAGTGAAGCACGGCCTTGTGACCGAGGTGAAGCGTGACCTTCGGACCAAGTGAATACAAGAGATTCAACCATCCCAAGTGTGGAGTGTAAACTCTTGAAACGCCCCAATGTCTTTGGGCCACGCCTTGAGTTTATGCAAAATATGGACGGATCTTCAGTATGCCCATTACCGAATAAACATATCAACAATGATCACGACCTATCCCAAATCTTACCCCTTTTATATTTGATTGTTTCCAAGTTATTTTGTGCAGATAAATAGGATTAGATCGTGACAACCAAACTTGTGCACCTGAAGAGTAAACTAGTTCCTTACTCTCCGTGGGATCGACCTTAGCTTACCGCTAAGACTAGCCAGTCCGTTAGTGGGCATAGGAGCGTGTACTGTCCGTCTGGGCATACACAGGTATTTTGATCGTACCATACGATGGCTGCGTGTCAGTCGTGCCCAAGACCTTAACCGGGGCGCTGTCCAGGAGGCAACCTGGTTAGTATTTTCTATTTTATTTTTATTTTTAGTTATTCTTCTTTACTTTCGTAAAAAATTTTGAAAAAAAAAGAAGAAAAATCAATTAGTTTTGGCTTAAAGTATTTTATTTTACAGTATTTTATTTTGAAGTATTTTTAATTCTAGATTAAGCATAAGAAAAAATTTATGTTTGGAGTATATTTGGTGTTTTGAAGTGTGTAGGAGATGTTGAGCAAGATGCAGGGTGTAAGTCAGGAACCACGATGGAGGCCAAGAAGGTTGTGCCACCCCCTGGAGACATTGCTTATCAGGAGCAATGGAAAGGGCTTGGACAACGAAGCAAGATTTGAATGACATTCAAAAGAGAGTGCACTACCATCAGCAGGGCCTTCATGCCCAGAATCATTGACAGGGGGTAAGAGGAAGGTTGCTACCTCTGTACTATAAGGGATCGAGGTCAGCAGCCTAGGCTAACTGAAGGAGAATGTTTTCGCACACTAGGAGTTCTTACTTGCTCAACGTGTCAGCAGAAGAGGGCAAGACATGCTTGTAAAAACTTTCTTTCGAAACCATTGGCGGTGGGCCGAATGTTTACCTGCCTTGCTTGAATAACATGGAGTTGCAAACCTTGAGATCTTAACCATACTGGAAGAAGTTGAGGCAACACATAAGGAGACCTTCCAAGCCACTCATTTTGCCCTCAATGTGTTCTTTTCCCACAACACATCCAGGTGTTTTGTTATACCTTCCTCTTAAATTTGTTTCCTCCCTAGTTGTGTTTAGATTAGGTTGTTTTTAATCGTTCGTATTTTCATTTTTATTCTTTGTTGTTGGTCAGACTTCACCCACTCTACTCAAAAGCAAAGTGTGTGGGTGGGATCGTTGATGATATAATTGTTGAGTCAATTTTTTTATGTCTGTTGTTGCCCAACATCATACTCACTTTGCCTAAGGCCAAGTGTGTGGGTATTGGGATGTTGGTCTGTTTTGTGTGTTTTTAAATTTCGTTTTAGTTGTTGATTAGCATGTTGACATAATAGGTAAGAATAGGTATGTTGATGTAAATGATGTCGTATGTAGATAGGTAGGACGGAATGAGATACTGGGCAAAGACTGTGAGGTTTTGAGCTGTTGAATGCTATATACATGTGCAGTATTTATTTCTTTCTTGTGTGATAATGACCAATTAAAACTTGTTGATCTAGAACTTGCCTGCATCTCTTATTGAAACTTCATGTAACTCAGTCGAATTGCTTAGATGAATAAGGCATTTTTGTTCGAATTAGCCCATGGCGAAAATTCCCTACCTTGACATTTATCCTTTGCTAGCCCCTTTGAGCTTGTTGATAATTCTTTCGATTCACTTACAGTAGCCTGAATTTATAAGCCTTCCCGGTCAAGAACTCAAGTTAGAAGAAGAAGGGATGAAAGGAAAATGTTGGGTAGTGCTAGCTGGGCAATATCACCTATTTTAGATGTGTTGGGTTAAGGACTTAGAAAAAAAAAGAAAAAAAAAAAAAAAGAAAAAGGAAAAGGTAACAAAATAAAAGTCCTGAAAGAATAAGTATGCTAGGGGTCAATGTGGTGTTTGAGAAGAGTGAGGAGTCGAGGGCAACTTGCTGCCCAAGAACTGAGTTTTCTTGACACAGCCATTTCCTATCTTATCCCAGCTTTTGCCTTAAGCCACGTTACAACCCAATAAAGACCTAAGGATAAGTAATTTTGATTTTGTTCAAAGAAGTAGAGATGTAGAGGGCAGGCAAACCTATGGAAAAACATTGTTGATATTGGTCAGGAGCATATACACTTAACCATATACACTTGAGAGTTGAGTGCTGGTGAGGATACCCTTGTTGCCCAATAACTTTATCTTGACCTATTTGATGGCAATATCTGCTTCATATTTTATTTTGACTGACATGTTGATGTGCTGATATATTGAGTCTGTGTCTTGTTTTGTATTTTCTGTGTTTGAGTCTTGGGCAAAATCGCAACAGTACACTTGAGGGCAAATGTAATTCAAGTGTGTAGGTGTGATGAACCCATATTTGTGTCCATCTTTTCTGGTGTTTTTCTTGTTTTTTTTAGTCTTTATCGAGTCAAAGTGTGTCTGGAAGGACACAAAGTCGAGAGAATGTGCAGGGAAGAACAGGTGGGATCTTGGGCAAAACCGGTGAAAATCTATTCTTGAGATGCTGAGATGGCGATACGATGTAAATGGGCATAGGGCTGGAAGTTTGTAGCTGGGCAACAACGTTCTATTCAATCTACAAGTCGGGAAACACCTCCCCATATCCTTGAAGCCAACAGACAGAGTACCCGGAGGAGCCAAGATCTTGGTCACATAGGAAGTGATACAGGATGCAGACATCGAAGTCAAGATGTAAGTCGGAGCAGCTACAGATTTTTTTTTTCCAAGAAAGAGGATAAGGATCGAAGATTTCTTTCCTTATCCTAGCTAAACCTAATCAATGAAGATATCTACCACGAAAGGGAAGTAAAATCGCAGCCGGATAGATAAGGAAAGAGGTGGATAATGATGGAAATAGTCCTCAACCAACAAGGATTCTAACCTAATCCTAATTCCATCGCCTATATATATGGCCGACTTCATGTTGTAACGTGTGCAAGTTTTAGTTCGAGTTTAGAGAGTTCTTTTAGCTTAGTTCTGTATTTTAGATCGAGTGAAAGTGAGGAAGAAATAAGTCCTACGGGCGAATTACTTTTATATTTCGTTTCCAGTTTTTCTGCATTAGTTTTCAGTTGTTGACTTGAAGTAAAGACCTTAGTTGCTGACTTACGCTTTTGAGAAGCAACCATTTCCAGTTCAATGTCAGTTATGATTTCCCTTATATGTTTTGTGTTTTCGTTTAATATTATGTCTAGCTAAATTTATTGTTTGGGTTGGATGTAGATGATGTGATCTTAGTTACTCGTTCTAAACTCGTGAGGTTGAATTGTATGAGTTCGTTATTTGATTTTATTCCCGAAACACTTAGGAATAATTCTAGACTTAATTGATATTGACATATGCTTGATCACCATCTAGATATTGAGATTAAGTCATTAACAGGATTTGGGGTCAAACTCGAGAGTGTCTCTCATGCTCAAGAAGGTAAAGAGTGTTGGAGAGCAGTCGGTATTAACCTATCTCTTGGCTGTCTTGGGTCTATTTATTTTTAATGCCTTTTGGGTAGCATCGTTACTGAAGTGTCTTCGTGACTTTATTGATCAAAGGAGGAGATCTTGGCTTCTGGTCAAGATCTGTAAAATTGGATAGACATAGGCTTGGTATGTTTATATCGTGACTTCGTGACCATTAGGGTATAAACTAATCTTTGTCTTAAACCAAGTAATAAGATCAAGTAATTGAATATCTTTGCAGCAATGAATGAGCAATGAGTAATTAGGATCATTGATTCGAAACCTAACCCAAACTTCTTCGTTATTTGATATTTCACTTGTTGAGTTACAGGATATTGAGATACGTCTCGACCATAACATCTTCTATTGAGAGCTACCTGAAGAGCAGATCTACGCCAAGTCCCTTGGGATCGACTGCACTTGCCATTAACTACTACCTTGTTGGGTCAGAGGTGTTTTATAAATATATTTGTGCGAAGAGTTTGACGACAGCGCTTCATCATGCTTTCCAAGAGCTCAAAGTCGCCTTGACTTCAGCTCTGCGTATGCCCAATTTTTCCCAAGAATTTTTGGTGGAATACGATGCATCTGGACGTGGTATTGGCGGTGTATTGATGCAAGGCAAACAACCTATTGCCTACTTTAGTAAAAGTTTATTTTCCAATCTTTTAGTGAAATCAGCGCATGAGAAAGAATTAATGGCCTTGGTGTTAGCCGTGCAACATTGACGTCCTTACTTGCTTGGCCGTCGGTTTGTTATCCGAACAGATCAGCGAAGTCTTCGACATTTGCTAACAAAACCATTGACTACTCCTGCACAACAAAATTGGGCAGCGAAGTTACTGGGGTATGACTTTACTATAATTTATAAAGAGGGCAGCCTTAATCGGACGGTTGATGCGTTGTTGCGCCGTGAGGAAGAGGGTGAACTAGCAGCAATTTCATGGCCTCAATGGGTGGAATGATCAATTATACAAAAATAGATTCAATCAGACCTGACCTAACTAAGATTGTGACAAAATTGGAGAGAGGGCAGGCAGCCCTAAAACATTATTCTCTGGTACAGGGCACCTTGTTATATAAAGGTTGGGTGGTTATACCAGCTAATTCCACGTGAATTCCTAAATTGATGGTGGAGTTTCATGCGACACCTTCGGGTGGACATGCAGGTGCATATCTTACGTCAAGGTGTTTGGCTGCCAATGTTTACTGGCCCAGTATGATGAGGCAGGTTACTCAATTTGTTGTTTCGTGTGAGATTTGCCAAAGGAACAAACATGAAACAAAATCAACGGCTGGTTTATTGACGCCATTGCCAATTCCGACTAGAATTTTGGAAGATATAAGTCTTGATTTAATTTCAGGGCTGCCACGCTCACGTGGGGTTGACTGTGCATTGGTGGTAGTGGATCGTTTCTCCAAGTACGGTCATTTCTTCGACACCCATTTACAGCCAGGTTCTTTTGTATCAGATGTTTCCACTTTTAGCATCAACGACCGATACATAAGTTTTTTTCGACGCTAGCATAATCCCACCACCAGCTGATACAAATGGAGTTTGCTTTACAAATTCTTCAGCACTAAATAGGAGCTTCTACAATTCAACATTACAATTCTTGGATGTTAGCGCACACTAAGTCGAATGCTTATATCCAAAATATGCAAACACTAAGCAAAGTAAGACATATTAAATGCAAACATTAAAAAAGATAAGAAATGTTACATTGACAAGTAACTATTTAAAAAAAAAAAATATTTCATTATTAGGATTCATTATTCAAAAATTAGAATTTTAATATTTAATATTAAAATTTTAATATTTTAATATTTACCCAGTGCGCACCGAAAGTAGCGGTTGCGGGTTCCGACAATATAAAAAAAAAGAATTTTAATATTTAATTTCAAGGTTTATAATAACTACTCCATTAAATTGAGATTGATTAGATATTACTAACGTTTTATATTTAAAATAATGAAATTAAAGTGGACACGGAAAATGAAATACTCATTGTGACAGAGGATATGATTGGTTAATTGATCATGCTTTTGTACGTCTAGGAACGTTCCAAACTTCATTTGCATGTCGAAAATAGTGATGGAATTTCAAAATAATAAGGTTCATGTATTTAAAAACAATGTTTAAAGTCCTCTAGATAAAATCAAAATTATACTAATTTTGTTTACATCTGGTCGCCTTCAACTTATAGAAATAAAAAACAAATACAATTACACACGATTAATGACAACCAGAATTCAGCAAGCACACGTATATCAATCATGTTGATATGTCAGTCACACGAACTGGAAAATTAAGCTCCTTCTCTCTGATCCTCATTATCGTCCATAGTTTCTTGAGATGCTTCTTCAAGAGATTTACCCTTTGCCTCAGGAACAGCTAAAGTGCAAATCATTCCAAGTAAATTAATGCATCCAAGAACAATCAGAGAATTCTTGACGCCAATGCCGGCGGGATAACCATGGTCGGCCTTGGCTTTGTCTTTGTTTTGTGCAGCGTATAGAAAACCATAAGCTCCAATAATGGCTCCGGCCTTACCGGCGGCAGCGGATATCCCATGGCAGGTGGACCTCAACCTGGCGGGGAAGATTTCAGCGGGCACGACAAATGTGGTGGCGTTGGGCCCAAAATTGGCGAAGAAAAATGTGAGGCCGTACATGACGACAAATCCAATACGGTTAGCCTCTTTGGTCCAGTGGCTGTAGGGGATGGCTATGGCGAACATGAAGACTGTCATGAAGAAGAAGCCCATCATCTGGATGGCAAAACGACCGATTATGTCGATGAAGGCGACGGTGAACCAGTAGCCGGGTACTGTGCTGCATAGGGCAATCAATGTTTGGGCTTTGGAGATTTTAAAGACCTCGCCGATGGCGTTCATGGTTTTTGCCGGTGGGATCCAACCGATGGCGGTGAACACATCCTTCTGGAAGAGGTTTTGGCTGTAGAAGGCGATGTCGAGAAGTAACCAGGTGGAGCAGGTGCCGAAGAGATGAAGGCCGTGGCGCCGCATGAACTCCCTTGAGAAACAATCCGAAGTTGCTGCCTTTCTGGTGCGCAAGATTCGCCACTCTCTCTTCGTCTGCTTCTATCTCCACGTTCATTACTTTCCCCATGTCCGCCGCCGCCTGCTTCGCGTTTTTCGCAACCAGAGCGGTGTAACGGGCCGTCTCAGGCATCTTCATCCGCCAGTAGAAGGTCAGGGCAGCCGGGAGGGCGCCGAACATCAGTACTATGCGCCACACATAGTCCGCCTGCGGCGGTGTCGACAAGGCCGCATTCTGCTCGAAAGACGGCGCCTTAAACTTGTGGTCGAAACCGGCCGAGACGATCAGAGAAACTATCCCACCGAACAGGATCCCGAAACCCTGCATGGCGAACACCGCTGCCACGAAGGCGCCGCGGGTCTTCTTATTGGCGTATTCGGACATGATTGTGGCGGAGAGAGGGTAGTCGCCACCGATGCCGAAGCCGAGCCAGAAGCGGAAGAAGCAAAGAGTAGTCAAAACACCCTTGGGGGTGTTGCTGAACGAAAGGCCGGAAGCAACGGAGCACAAGATCATGATCACCAGTGTCATTCCGTACACTTTTTTCCGCCCCATTTTGTCGCCGAGCCACCCAAAGAAGAGCTGTCCCGCTAGGGTTCCGACGAGGGCGACACCGGTCACCGATGAAGAGACGCTCGGGGGAAGAGTTCCCGGCTTAAGGGCGCCGGGTGTGGTGTAGTAGATGCGGCCCAGTAGTTTCGAAACGAGGGAAATGCTAAACAAATCGTAAGCATCGGTGAAGAAACCCATTCCTGCTACCACAATTGCTGTGAAATGGTACAGTTGGGTTTTCGCCACATCAAGTGCCGTAAGTACTTGTAAATTTTCTCTTACCATTGCGAAATTCTCTTTTACTTCTCACTCTTTCCCCTTCGATACCTCTCAAATGTACCTATTGTTTCAACAATATTAAATTCATGATTAATAGAGATTTAAGACATTAGATTAAGACTTATTAACAGTGACGTAACGTATGCAACTCGAGAAGCAGTTCATGTCGTTCATCTCATGCACAATTTTCTGGCTTTGGTTCATTTCAATTGGCTCGTTTGAGTGAGCACAAATATTAACAAAATGAAATATGATAAAATGTTTAGAGAAAATGTAACTTTTTAGAGGGTATTGTTGATAAATCAAATAGGAGAGAAAATGAATGTAGTAGCTTTTTTGTGTAATTGAAATTAAGTATAGTTGGTGTTTATAATGTGTAGTGGACATGAAACTTTTTACTATGGTATAAGACAAAGCGAGTAATATTTATGCTAAAATTAATAATTAATATTCTCTTAGTCCACGAAAATGTGTCATACTTACCTCTTTTTCTTTGTCCATGAAAATGTGTCTTATTCCACTTTATATACCATCATGCCCTTCATTATTTCCATTATTTACCAAGTTTTACTTTTATCCCACCCACAACAACTTTAGTTCATTATCCATCAACTCTACTTTTAAACCACTCACAACAACTTTATCAGTTTTTCATAAAATTCATATTAAGTACACACACGGGCACATTATCGTAGACGGAGGGAGTAATAAACATAATAAACATTTATTACAAGTATATAAAACTTAAAATAGTTTCATGCCATAATTATGTAATACTAGAAAAAGTCATAATTTTTATAGACAAATTATACTCCCTCCATCTCATTTCCATAGACTTCTATGCCCGAGCATGAATGGTAAAATGATCAGTTGTTTATGATGTTAAAAACAAGAATTAAGTAGCTCTTTTAAGATATTTTTGTCAAATCTAGGAATAAAGTGAAGACGAGAGTAGCTTTTTTGTAGCATATGGTATAATTAAGTAGTGAATTATGTTGGGGTGCTTATATTGTACTATTGAGTTACTATTTTAGGAAAAGATCTATTGAAATGAGATGTTCTAATAAGACAATGAGACTTGTCAAATTGAGAAGAATGAATTTTCTTTTTTCATTTTTTGAGTTGAGATCATTTTTATCATGAAATGGGTTATAGTCAATCCAGATAGAAATAAACTAATATGTCGTTAACTGGGTTATTGGTCATGTATATCAATCATGTATAGTTCTCATGTTTGATATTTATGTATGGGGTATTATTTATCTTTTATATATTTAAGGGTATTATTTATTTTTAAAGAAGGGATATTTGAACTTTTCACTCTTTAAAAATCTTCTGCAACATTATACTTTAGATTAATACTCTATTTGTAATTTTTTTTAAAGTTTTTTTGAATAATTAATACGCCCTCCGCATACTAATGGCATATCTTTTAGATTATATGGTAATAGTTTTAAGAAAAGTATGGTATATATTATTTGAGTGGAAAAAAGGATCCACGACTTTGAATTAATATGAGATTTAAAATATAAGGGAATACTGGAGTCATGTTCAAAATAGGAGGGATATAGTCTTCATCGATGGGACTAAAAGGAATACAAGATATATTATTCGTGAACGGATCGATTATCGCAAAAACTTCGGTGCAAACGGTTGCATACAGTGCAAACGGTTTGCACCTGTTATATAATATATGATGTAAAAATATTCATAATGGGGATGGTGGTGGAGTGGTTTGGGGCAGAGGTTTAGAGCGTTGCTCCCTCCTTCGCCCGAGTTCGAAACCTGCTGCTTTTTTTTAATTATTTGACATGTTATATAATATACACTTTAACAATATTCAATGTATGGATGGTGGTGGAGTGGTTTGGGGCGGAGGATTAGAGCTTTGCTCCCTCCTCCCCCTGGGTTCGAAACCTCTTTCCGCCACATTCCTATTTCTTTTTTTATTAATTATTTGACCTATTGGGACACTATGAAGTGTTCCAATTGCATGAATCAAAATATGTAATCTATTGGGACACTTTGAAGTGTCCCAATTACTATTTGTTTAGTTTGTTGTTTTAATATTTTTTAGTTTTTCATTTTGTTTTTAAATTATTTGTTTAAATAATATTTGTTAATATACAAATACGATTTTATTTTTATTTCTAATTTTTTAATAAACTTAACTAAAATAAGAGTTGTGGTTACTAAAAGTACATGATGTAGTAAGTAAAAGTAACAATCATTGTGAAAAAAGTAATGTTTGTGAAATATTACCTTTCTTAATATCAATAATTACATTTCATCGCGATAATAATTACTTGACTAAATCACTAAAAGTACACGTTATCATGAACAAAAGTAAATATTGTCGTCAAGAAAATTAATATTTGTGAAACATTACCTTTCTTCATATCAATGATTACTTTTCATAACGGCAATAATTACTTAACAAAATAATTTAAAGTATAACTTCGTGAATAAAAGTAACAATCGTTGTAAAGAAAAAGTAATAGTTTTGAAATATTACTATTTTTTATATCATAAATTACTTTTAATCACGATAATAAATACTTAATCAAATAAGTAAAAGTACACGTTGTCGTTAATTAAAATAAATATTGTCTTTAAGCAAAGTAATATTTCTTTATTAATTTTTTTAATATTAATCAATCCCTTAGAGTTTATTTAATCATAATTAGGGTTTTTTTTAATTCCCATGTAGAATTTATTTTAAATTTTGTAGATCAACTATTATTTTTTTAACTAATAATTTAAAAAAATAGAAAAAAATTTAATAATATATCAACAGGATATTGGGACACATAATAAAGTGTCCTATTGAAATAACAAATTAAAAAAAAATTACAGCTTTTAAGGACACTTTAATACAACATATTTAAAATTGGTGTTGCGCTGCTGGGAATCGAACCGCGTGACCTCAGGTTGCCTAGCAGCGCCTTTAATCACTAGGCTAGCAGCGTGTTTCTGAGTTATTATAATTATAGCAAAATTATAAAAATAGCAGCTTTTATGGATTGTAATTATATATTATTACGCGGCCAGAATAAAAAAAATAACAAAACTCGCGGATCTTTGATCCAGGTCGGATCGAACTGGTTGCATTATATGCAACCAGTTTCACCCAAGTCCAGCTCATTAATTATCTATTAACATATCACAATACTAAATCATTAATAGCAAAGTACTTTAACATGTACTACATTTATTGTAACATTAATAGTCTATATGTTATTAATTAAATATTTATAATTTAATATTGTCAAATAGTGAAAATTGATTATGGAGTATTGAATGGTAAACGCTTCGTATCGAGTATCACTGTTCAATACTCCATACACTAACTATAAAATGGATTATTATTATTGTACATAATGCAATTCATGCTGTAAATAGAGTTTTACTCCATTTAAAACTATTAAGGAGCTTTGAATCAAATTAGTCAAATCGCGATGATGTGAAAGAACTAAAGTAAATACAGTTTAATAGACTAAAATTTAAAAGCGACTATAAAGTTAGAATCAGTATAGCAAGTTAATATCACAAATCATCCCATATTAATTTATCAGCTAATCATGTAAATTAATTTTAGAAATAATGAAGAAATTAAGTCTTTCTACGGAAATGATGATCAAATTTTAGTTATACCTGGACAGGGAGAGAGAGAGATAGGAGAGAAGAAATTGATTTGAAGATTGGGACTGAAGAATGAGGATTATATATAAGAAAGAGCTGCTACCAGTGAGTTGAAAAAATAATTATACTGTCGAATAATTATCGGTATCTAATGGCATATACGCTAATAATGTCAACTCTTTGTTGCTGATTTTAGGCTTTGCTTGTGCAAGTGATGCAACTCCATCCAACTGTCAGTTCTTAAACTTATAAATATCATATAAAATTGCCCATTAATCTAATGTTACTTAAACCGTGTTTGTCTCCTTTGAAACAGTGTGCTGGTGGCGATCAAGGGCAAACGTGTCTCCCGCTAGTTGTTACAAACAGTGACATGCATGTACAATTTTTTTTTCTATTTCATTAATTTATAATTGTTTTTATAGTTTCCACCAGGCACCACGGGAAGGAGTCATAGTGACACAAATACACATCAAATACTTTATTAAAGTCAAGTTGTTCTAATAAAAAGGCTCTATTAAAAAGTCAATCAACTTCTGTGGTCAATTTGAAGTACTTTGGCCGTACGCGAAAAAGAATTTTATTTATTTATTTTTATTTATTCTCTACTCTTTTTTCACTCACATTAAATTGGACCTTATTCCATTCTCACCAACTCATTTTTATTTTACTTTTTCCACTCACAATAATTTTAATTATATTTCACCTTTCTCATTTACAACAAGTATTCCACTTAGAATAATTTGAACTCTAATTTTACTTTTTCTACTTTAAACAAGTAGGCCTTCATTCTAATAAAAATAATTTTACTGATTTTCTTAAAATTCGTGTCCAACATAAACATATTTCTTTTTCGTTTACAGAGAGAGTAATTAAAAAAGGTCACACCAGAGTAAATAAATAAAATTTTGGGAAAAATGGAGAAATAGCACTTTTAAGAGTTAAATTCATAATTATAGCATCACTTTTTAATATATACCAATTTTGATTAATAATTGATATTAAAGACTTCCATTTTTCATATTCACTTTTCCACTTTTTTTAACCTACGCCCTTCTCCCTCACTCCTCACATCGCCACCATCAAACAGAAATTCTCCGCCGAGAATTTCTTTCTGCGACATACAGTGAATGTATCTTGCCGGCAACATCATTTTCATGCCATCAAATCGTACGACTCCATATTTCCTTTCCGATCACCACAACCGAAACCATATATTAGACAATACCCACCGTCGTCGATACCCACCATCGCAACTGTATTCTATAACGGACGACGCTGCTACAGAAATGATAGAATCTTATTCGGTTAGTATATGTATTGTTTTCATTTTATCCAAATCATAAATCTGGAGATCAATATGAAGTCGAGATCAGAGATCTATTGTTTTCTGAAAAATATGCAGGCGAGCGGGAATTCACAAAAGATTGTTTGTGATCTGAAATATATATTCTCATGATTTTTCGTGTGAATTCTCATAATTATTTACGTGATTCGCTACTTCATTTCCCATGTGAAAATCTGAGAATGCACAAAATTAATTATGGGAGGCGATGTATATGTTCACATAGTTATATATGTGAATTCTCAAACTAATTGATGTGATTCGTAATTGATTTTCACTTGTGTAAATATGTGAATTCAAAGAATTTTGTATAAAATCTGAAATATATATTCTCATTATTTTCGGTGTGAATCCTCATAATTTTGCATGTGATATGTCATTCTATTTCCCATTTGGAAATATGTGGTTGCACAGAATTTTATTACGGGATATGATATACACATTCATGTAGTTATATATTTGAGTTCTCAAACTATTTGATGTGATTTGTAATCAATTTTTACTTGTTTGAATTTGTGAAGTCATAAAAATTAGTATAAGATCTGAAATATATATTTTCGTGACATTCTGTGTGAATTCTCAAAAATAATTATCAGATTATCATGCTTGTGTATCTATTCTAAAAACACTACTTTCCAACATTCACATGACTATTAGTTTGATTTCCCAGAATTTTTTTTGTGATGTGTGAATAAATTCACATGTCTGGAGCTGGGAATCCCATCACAAAAATATGAGAATATAATTTTTGTACATTCACATGACTATTTGTGGGAATTCACATAATATTTTTTTGTGATGTGTGAATTAATTCACATTTGGGGCCGGGAATCCTTTCTAAACAACATGATAATATCATATGTGTAGTAATTCTCATGTTTGGAGATGTGAATATACAAATTGAAATGGTAACGGGATATGATAATATACATTCACGCGGTTATGTATGTGAATTATCATACTAATTGATGAGATTTGTTATCAAATTTCACATATGTACATCTGTGAATTCACTAAAATAGAACTTGGACTTGATTAATACATGCCATTTACCTGAAATGATGTTATGCCACAGAGCGAGAATTCCGAACTAGGAAATGAGAATTCTGAAGCAAGCTTGGCCATATCCATCAACCTTACGGTGAGTTTAACAAACATTTTGTACTAGTATGTTTGCTTAATGTTAAATACATAGAATCTGCTAAATATTATACTAAATCTTTATTATTTTGAAAAATTATAGGAAGAATGGAAGTTGAAACGACGAGGGATGCAAGGAAGATAGGCTTCAAATCATAAATAAATTGATCAACTCGTCTAGAGCATATGTGATGTAATTGTGGGGCCCATCATCACAAACAAATGTCTTTCCTCATCCAACATATAGACGGTGTTGCCTACATTAAACAAATAAGAAATTCTATTTTTTTAGCATTCATGCTTGAAGAAGTTCTATGTAGTCAATGGTACATTTTGGAATGTATCTTATAACCAAACAATTTGGAAGTTGGGAAATTTGGGAAGAATATTTTTCTGAATAACCTGGAAGATATATTTTGCATATGTTTTTATAACATTATAATTGTTGTAGGGGTACTCTACTTTTTTGTAAGTATGTTTGATCAATGTTTAATTTTGTTGAAATCTTGTGACATATGTAAATCATGTAAGTATAAGATGTGAAATCACAAAGTTATAATTGTGATTTACTTATCAAATTTTAGGAATTGATTGTTATACATATGTAGAAAGCACATAAGTATAAAATGAGAAATCACAAATATATTCATGTGAATTCATATATAAAAATTTGAAAAATTTTCACTTTACATATGATGATCACATAAGTATAAAATGTGAAATCACAAATATACACATGTGAATTTGTAATACCCAACTTTTCTTTTCCGACGAGAAATAAAAATTTTCTAAGAAATTAAGGCTTTGCACTTCTAAGTTAAAGAAATTCAGTTATAAGAATAACGGCGAAGTCCGTTTCTGAAAATAAGTTGCAGAAGTCGTACAACCGACTACTGTATTAGGGTTTTCGCGTCCGATAAAATTTTCGTTCGAGAACTCAGATCGAAAAAACCGTCTGACTTTACATTCATTTATTTTGCGATACGAGTCTACTGGTAAAAGTCAGTTTTATTTATTTTTCCAGGCGAAATTTGGACTGCGACGTCTCGACTTTTTGAAGTTTTTGGGAAACTAATCGTCCTTTCCGACTAAGTAAAATATTTCGGAACTAATGATCGTATCCATTTTTGTCAATAATGTGTCCGTCTAATAAAGAAATTGTTCGTTTTTAGTTAGAGTATTAGATCCGGAAAAAAAATTAGATTTATAGTTAATATCTAGATATTTGTTAAATAGTTAAACCTCCTTACTTTACTATAAATATCAAGTTGTCACCATTTTTTTTTCTTTTTCATTTTCCCCTCCCCAAAACCGCCTCCCCCCTACATCTCTCTCTTCTCTCTCTTGTTCTTCATCTTCAAGTTAATCTTCAAGTAGTTCATCAAGTTCTTCAAGCTCTCAAGCTCCATAACTTGCTCGTTTACCGATCGATTTCAATTCCGATTACATATTTGGAAAGGTGAGAGCCTCCCCTTCACTTCTATCCTAACAAAATCTCATTCCCTTAATATTGAAAATTTCGAAAATTATAAGAGAGGAAGAAGATGATGTTCTAAGTTTAAAGCTTGATTATCTATGCTTAGAAATAGATTTCCATGGTTAAAATCAAGTAGAAAATCATTCCCCTTATTCTTGTGTACTACCGAAAATCTAGAGTCATAGGGTTTGATGTTTTGAATTCATGATTTTAGATGATTGGTTGATGATTTATCACTCTAGGTATTAGTATATTGATGTATGAATTGTTTTAGAATTTTCTAAAAATAAAAATGAAAATGTAAGAGATGAAGAAGCATGAGTTTGAATGAGTAAATGTTATGATTTGATGATATGATTTGATATTTATGATGTAGGAAGCATGTAGGTCAACATAGATTTAATCTAGACTTTTCTAAAAATAAAAACGAAATCGTTGGAGACGAAGAATCGTCGATAGAATTAGTTTCGATAATGATATAAGTTTATGGTTTGCATATTAGTTGATCTATGTAGTTAATAATGATAATTGGAAAGTTTGAACGAAATCTAAGAACGTCAAACTTTTCGTAAGAGACGAAGAGTCGAGCGTAATCGTCAATAGGAAAATCGAATAAGAAAACTAATCGAATATTTGTGATTGTTGGTATGCTAGGTTGGTTGTAGAATTAATTGAGAATTAATTATCGATTATGAAAAATTGATGCATATATGAACTTTAAGTCTATATTTTTGTGTTTCACATGTTAGATGATCATGATATAAGTTTCTAAAATCATAATTAGGTTAATTATGCATGATAAGATTAAGAATGGAATTTATTGAACAAGTATAAGAATATTTGTATGTAAGTAGATGGAATTAAGACTATATTAAATAAATTATGATTCTACATGTTATAAGTTGTGTTTGATGATTGATAAGTGAAATTAGAATTATTTGAAGTATGATAAAAACTTGAATCGATAAAATCACATGTCGGAATCAAAAGTTATGAAAACAGACCCGTAGTAGACTATTTTCGAGTATGAACTTTTGATCTATGAATATATATGCATAAAGTGAATATAGTAATGATATGCATGAGTGCAGTTGATGATGATGTTATATAAATTAGGAGTTAGATATGATTTGAATTTGGAATGAAATTCGTTAGATAATTGGTTAGTTGAAAAGACGAGAAAGTGCTCGCCTTTTTGTTGATCGAGAAACGTGGAGGTGTTCACATTAAATGATTGTGTGTTGACTGATTATGTGATAGAAATTTCATGTACATAAAGGTTGTATAGCATTGATCAAACCTAGGGAATTGTGCGTCGAGTGTTACGAACGATTAGGGTTTCTCGGCAGTTTTGCGACCCTTCACGGAAACGGCCATAACTCTTAGTTCGTTTAACGAAATCGAGATCCGTAAATTGAACAATAAACTAAACATCCGTGTTTTTCTTTTGACATAAGGCACATCCCCTGTTTCGAAATGCTCTGTTCTGTAGAGACTCCAGACCTACTGACTTGTGCAGGAAAAAGTCTAAACTCATTTTCTTAAGTTGAATTCTTTTCAACTTAATTCTTTAAGAACTTTTAAGTCGTTAAGGGTTATCGACTTCCGTCTTTAACTAATCTAAATGTCGAGTAAGGAATCAAGTTAGTTCTAAACGAGATGTGTTCGAATCTCGTTTCTTTTAAAATCAAAAGAGATTAGTTAAAGTGCAAATACCTAAAAGACTTAACCGAATTCGAATTTGCTTTTTCTTTAATCGTCTCGATTGATTATTAAAGTTTGAATATTTGCGATAAAAGGAGGAAGTCGGAGTTGAAGACAGGATGGAAGACAGAAGGTTAAAGTTTGTTCTGTAAACGGTTAAGGTGGGCTTTTCTCTATATATCAAATAAAATGAGCAATGCTCGAAAATGTTTACTTACTGCTTTGATAGTGTGTTTTCAAATTGATTATCAGTGCATAAAAGATTTGTTTTATGTGAGTTCTTTTGTGCCTTTCTGAGTTAGCCGACTGCTAACTAAATCGATCGGACTCTGAGTTAGCCGACTGCTTTTCCAGAGTTAGTGTACACGGTAGCAAGTGTGTGTGGTACTCTGTTGAGGTGTAGCCAGCCACGGTGAATAAAACGTGCGTGGAAGAGTTAACTCTTCCCCGGCGTTGAAACAGAAGTTGGGCAAGTTGAACATAACGACAGTAAAATGCTCGCGCGAGTGATTTATGAAAAGAGAAAATTTTTAGTAAGCACGAGCCTTTGAAAGAAAAACCCCATTGTGTTACTTTGAGAATGCCTGATAAATCTATAAAAACCTATGATATGTTTTCTGCAATGTGCCCACTAAGTGCTTTTGTACTTAGCCCTGTATATGTTTTATAAATGTGCAGGTTGAGTGACGATGGCGGCGGAGGTTGAGTAGAGGTTGTATATAGGAATGAAGAATATGTTTCCGCTGCAAACTACTTCATTTTGTGTTGTAGAACTTTTCGGTTAAATTCACTTCAAGGTTTTGGATCACTACGCAGAAGGAGCTAGGTATTTTAGTACCGCTTTTCACCCCCAAATGGATGAACAATCCGAGAGAACAATTCAAATACTCATCAATATGTTGAGAACGGTAGTATTCGATCGAAGTGCGAATTGGGAAAATATCTTACCATTGGTCGAATTTGCTTACAACAACAGTTATCAAGCAACGATAGGAATGGCGCCTTACGAGGCACTGTATGGAAGGAAATGTAGGTCACTTCTTTATTGGGATGAAGTGGGTGAAAGGAAAAATCTTGGACCGGATTCAGTAGGTGAAATGATCAAGATCATTCGACAGATTCGAGTCAGAATGAAAGAAGCCCAAAGCCGACAAAAGTCTTACGTCGATGTTCGCCGAACAGATCTTAACTTTGAAATTGGGGATAAGGTTTTCCTCAAAATTTCTCCATCCAAGGGAATCATTACATTTGGTGTCAAAGGTAAACTCAGACCAAGGTTTATATGACCTTACGAGATTCTGGAAAAATTAGGACCTGTTGCTTATAGATTGGTATTACCGCCAAGTCTAGGATGTGTCCATAATGTTTTTCACGTATCTCAATTGCACAAGTACGTTTTCGACCCTAAACACGTAATTAACCAACAAGACGTTGTTCTTGAATCCGACTTAAGTTATGAAGAAAAACCGCTATCGATCTTGGATCAAAAGTACAAGAATTAAGAAATAAGTCGATACCTTTGGTCAAAGTGTTGTTGAATCACCACATGCAGCAAGAAGCCACGTGGGAACTCGAAGAAAAGATGAAGAAGAAATACCCTTATCTTTTCGAAGAAGGTATGTGTTGGGAAATTTATTAAAGTTTTGATTGATTCCAAAACCAACTGACCCCAACCGAGTAGATGTTGTCAGATCCTATTGTTAATAGTTAGGCTCGCTGTTTGAGCATTGTTGAGATTTTATCTTTACAGGTCTCCAGCTGAAGATGGCAACAAGGCATCACTCGGAGAGAACATCAGATATAATTGAAGACAACTGAGTGTTTAAAAAGGGGAAGTTACGTTCACAAGATAGAACATTGGTTGAGCGATTCAAAGATACAAGATGAAAGTCAACTGAGCGTTCAAGTTTCAGAACATCAGCTAAGTTCAAAGGGAGAAGATACAAGAGAACATCTGTTGTAAGAAAGGCAACTGAGCATTCGAAGCCAACTGATCAGAAGCAGATACAAGAAGGACAATTGAGCGTTCAAGATGGAACATCAGTTGTAGACTCAATCAGTTAGATCAACAGCTTGAAGTTCAAAGTCAGCTGAGAGTTCACATGTTCCTACTCAGACAGAAGCATTCAGATAGAACATCAGCTGAAGACCAATCAGATGAAGATCAAACGACTCAACCGACTATCAAATGTTGGAGGTCAAAGGTTAAGATTTGAATTTCAACAAGGAAGTCACGTGAAGGTTTGACTCTCTGTCATTACCTCATTTGGCCCAACACAAGGCTGTCTCAGATGGAAAGCAGAAGCATGCAGTTGCCAAATCCGGAAAGTCTGCAGAGATGAGAGACAACCATCGTTTTCAAAGAACAGAGATCAACAGCTCTTCGAACGGCTAGTTGAATCTCTCCGCCTATATATAGAGGCCTTTATTCATTCACCAAGATCACGGGAAATACAAGATAGACAAGAGCAAGAAGAGATCAAAGAGCGAAAGAAAGAACCAAATACTTCACATGAGCTGAGCTGCATTCAATCTCTTAGAACATCATTATTTGAGAGTTCTAGAGTAATAGATTCTGTCTTAGTGTCTTTTGATCCAACCTTGAGAACATCACTTGTTGAGAGTTCGTAGAGTGTTAGATCATAGCTCACTTTTTGTTCGAGCTATTAGTTGGAACCCCACCCTTTCTTTCACCTGAAAAGGTTATTAGGACCCTATTCTTCCCGTAACTGAGTAGATAGGTTGATTAGTACCCGTAAACTAATCTGTAAGGTTGATAAGTACCCGTAAACTTATCTCAAGGGTTGCAAAGCCCGCGTAAGCTTTGTGGTTTGTCCAGAAGAACTTGGACTGAGTTGTGTGGACTCACAACTCCCCGTGGACGTAGGAGTTCTCTCCGAACCACGTTAAATCTTGTGTGTTGTGTTTTTTTTCAGTTACTTATTGCATATTCAACTGACTATCTAACCTACATACAAACTGCATTCTTCCATATCAACTGTCTTGGTTATTGACCTACCTTTCACTTAAGCGTGAGTTGATTTTATACGAGTTATTTTCCACCACATTCCGCACAACACTTCACTTCCAGCTGAGTGTTCCTTACTCGGTTGTGATTCCAACTGAGTTGCATTACTTGGTTGTGTTATTTTAAGGGGGTTGTTTTAAAAAGTTTTATCTGGTGTATTCCCCCCATACACCAGAACTCGTATCAGGACCATCAAGTGGTATCAGAGCAGTGTTTCAAAAGACTGTTGACTCTGTTTCACAAGGTGTGAATTCGAGGTGTTTTCTTCAGTGGTCAACTGAACAGATCTTTCTATCACGCTAGTGCATATCTGCTTGCATTTTTCTTCTGTTGTTGTGTGCGGATGGATGTTAAAGACAAGATCGTGGTCATGTTCTCGGTTGTGAACTATACATCCTGGAGAACTCGGATGAAGAAGATCCTACTGTCAAAGCATCATCGAATGCAATAAGTACTCACATCCGGACCGATCATCATCAGAGAGAGAATCACTCGCACTCCTACAAATCCCAACGATGGGGATGCAACTGTGGAGTTAGTGGAGAAGAAGTTAGAAGACTTCACTCCAGAAGAAGCCAAAGTGAGCCAGTTGGACATCTGGGCTCAGAGCACGATCATGTCCACAGTTGGACAAGACTATCTGCCTTGGATAGAAGAGTGCGAAACCGCTAAAGAGATGTGGGATATCTTGGCATCTCTGAGTGAAGGAAGCGACGAAACAAAGGAGAACAAGTTCTCGCTTGCCTGCCAAGATTTCGACAACGTCTGCCTAAGAACTGATGAAACCATTGATCAGTTAGATTTGCGGTTCATGGACATCATCAGAATGATCCAGTCCATCCGAAGAGGAAAATATACTTTGAGAGAAATCAACCTCAATGTATTACAAGCTCTACCAGCTGAGTGGGATACCTTCACCAACATCCATGAGAGCCGAGCTGACCTTGGTGAGATGGGAACTGAAAGGTTGTTCTGAATTCTGAAGGGAAATGAGTACAAGGTGAACCGACGAAGGTCAACTCAGTCCTCGGTTTAGACGAGTCGACATGAGGATGTTGGTTCAGCCACCAAGTCAGTAGCACTCCGAGCTGACTATTCAAAGCCGCGAACATCAAGGCCAACAAGATCAGCGGACACAACTATGAAGGAGCCAAGCAGAGAAGAGCTGCAACAGAACATAGCCGCCCTGTCAAAGAAGCTAGCTGACATGGACACTCGGTTCGGAAAATACAAGAGGTTCTACAAGTCCAACCGAACTCGAGATAACTCAAAGCCTGTAAACAACGGCTGCTTTGAATACGGCAAGGAGGGACATTTCAAAGCAGATTGTCCAGACCTCTAGAAGAAAGAGAGAGAAGCGTTGAGGGCCAAGCAAACTGAAAAGAACAAGGCCATGGTTGTAGAAGAAGCAGCTGACGACATGGACATCTTCACTGACACTGACGATGAGGATGAGCTGACTTCCACCAACAACGCTATCGGTCAGGATCAATGCCTCATGGCACTTGGAACCGACCAGGATGATACTGAGGTACACTCTAGTCCTGCTAATTTAAATTCTTTCAATATTTCTAACATGCAGGAAACACTGGATGAAGAGTTGGAACCCTCCTGGAGTGACTTTCAAAAACTCAGTGAGGAACTGCATTAGCAATCGGTTAAGTTTAAGAGTTTTCAAGAACAGTTCTCCAAACTTGAAGAATCTTTAACCAAAAAGGACGATCTGATCAAGAGTCAAACTGAAGAGATAGATAATCTCAAAAGTCAACTGAATGCGGTCAACCAAACTAATGCTCCAACAGATAAGGAGTTGACGAAGCAGATCAAGGAGCAGCAAGATCAGTTGAAAAATCAAGAGGCTCAGATCGACCAGCTGATAAAGAAGTTAGACGGACAAACCGAGCATATAGTTGTCCTCCTCAAGGAGTTGCAAACTGAGAAGGACAACTTAATAAAGCTATATCAGTCATCCAAGATCATCGAGAATCTCATCAGCTACAGCCGACAGATAGATGACGTGTCAGGACTCGGTTATGATGTGATCAAGGATACTGGAATCCCTCCAGCGACCTTCATCAAAGCTGTGGAAGTCAAGGTGGTCGAACCTAACACAGTTGAACCTGAATCTCCCCAAAGTAATCCAACCTCCACCTCTCAGCAAGCTCAACCGACCAAGGAAACCACAACTGAGAAGGGAAAATGAGCATTGGATGGAGGACAGAACGTTCCATCGGTTGGGACATTAACCAAGAGGGAATGTTCCAAGAGTCAGAAGAGGAATCAAAGGCGTCGGAGACACAATCGAAACCGAACTCAGAACCGACCTCTGAATCAACCTCAGAGTCAACATCAGAAAGAATGGAACCGACCGCAGAACCGACAAGGATCCAGCCATCTGAATCAACGGCGGTTCCATCATCAGTTCAACCAGAGGTTCTAACCGAATCAACTGATAAGGAACAGGTCGAACAGCTGGAGATATTCATGCCACAACATAAATCAACAACAGGGCATGAACAACTATCGACAACATTCAGAGAGTTGGAATCAGAATCAGCCATAAAGATTCCAACATGGCGTCCGACCTCAACAACGAATCTAACAGGATAAAAACCGCCATCAAAAAACAGGGGGAAAGCCTCTCCTCCAAAAGCTCACAATGGGAGAAATCCATCTCCTCCCAAGAAGCAGAACATCACTACTAACAACAAGCCTAAGGATAACCGAAGTGTTGTTATAGTTGATGATGAAGGAAAAGTGATCTGGAATGATAAATCTATCCGAGTATACAGGGAAAAATGAATCATAGTTCAAGGGAGAACTGGTTCTAACCCTCCAGGACCCAACTAAAATTGGGGACCTAAGCGAGTTTCTCTGTGCAGGAACAGGAGAAACAGTTGAGGAAGAATAAAGCATCACGAACCATGTGGGTGATGGATAGTGGATGCTTGAAACACATGATAAATCTGAAGGATTTGCTTGGGAGTTTCCTGGAGAAAGAAGGACCGTCAGTTACCTTTGGTGACAACTCAAAAGGTCACACCAGAGGCTACGGTACCCTTGAAACCAATCACGTGTCGATTTCTAATGTTTCATATGTTGATGGATTGAAGCATAACTTGCTCTCCATCAGTCAATTCTGTGATAATGGTTTCTCTGTCAAGTTTGATGCACATGGTTGCAGGGTTAAAAATGTCGGATCAAAGCAGGTCATATTGTTAGGAAATCGATCGCCAACCGGAAATGTCTACTATGCTGACTGGAACAGTAGTCCTCCTAACACATGCCTGTTATCAAAAAGCAGTTCAGATGTGAGCTGGCTGTGGCACAAAGGCTCAACCATCTGAACTTCAAGACTATGAACCGACTTGCCAGACAAGAACATGCAAAAGGCATACCAAACCGAGTGTTTTCAACAACACATATCTGCAGTGCATGTCAGTTGGGAAAGCTCGCTAGATCCTCCTTCCGGTTGAAGACAACTCCCTCAACCGACCGAGTGTTACAGCTGATCAACATGGATCTCTTCGGGCCAGTTACACCAAAAAGCATGAATGGTAACGAGTATACACTTGTTTTAACTGATGACTATTCCAGATACACGTGGACCATTTTCATGCGTCACAAGAGTGAAACCCAAGATGAGCTACCCAAGTTGATGGATCGGATATCAAACCAACAAGAGATGAAAATCATTTCCATCCGATCAGATCGTGGAACTGAGTTTCTAAATGAAACCATCATCGAGTACTGCGAGAAGCATGGAATTACTCATCAAACATCAACTGCACGTACTCCGCAACAGAATGGAGTAGCTGAGCGAAGGAACCGAACGCTGAAGGATGCAGCTACATCCATGTTGACAAGCTTGGCTCTGCCAAAGAGATTTTGGGCTGAGGCCATCAACACAGCCTGCTACACCCAGAACCAGTCTCTTCTGACCAAGCGGTTGGGAAAGACTCCATACGAGCTATGGAGACGCAGGAAGCCTGATATTTCATATTTTCGCGTTTTTGGTTCTAAGTGTTATATTCACAACAATGGGAAGACTTAGTTGAAAACTTTTGATGCCAAGGCTTCGAAAGGCATATTTCTCGGATATGCCGCTCGAATCAAGGCTTATAGAGTTTTCAACAATAGCTCTCGTGTTGTGGAGATAACACCACATGTTAGTTTTGATGAATCTACTTTGGAGTGCAGGGAACATGCTAAAGGACAACAGGCTGATCCACATGTTCCACCAGCTCTCACAGGATCTCAGATTCTAAGGCAAAAGAATCTAGCTGAACCATTGGTATGGGCAACCGAGGATGATGATCCATATTCCTCTGAAGATGAATGTGAAGACCCCAGCTCATCTCAAGGGGGAACTCCAGCTGATGCCTCTCCAACTGCATCAGCATCCGAAGCCCAACCGAGCCCGGTTCAAAATGTTATCAATGTTGAGGATCCAGACTCAACAACTGATAAATCACCAGCTCAGAAGAGTCCAGCGTCTCCCACAGCTCAGATCACGGAACAGATACAGTTGGAAAAAGAAGGAAGACGCAATAGAAGATGGTATGAAGATCATTCCACTGACAACATCATCGGAGATCCAACCGAAGGTGTACGTACAAGAAGCAAAGTTGCGATTCCAGATTCAACTGAGGAAGATTCCAACACTTATGCCCAATATGCTGAGGAGTTGGCAGTTCTTGAAGAGTTCGAGCAAGCTGGAGATGTTGTCATGATTTCTTGCTTCGTAGCTGATGTACCAGAACCGAAGAATGTTGTGAAAGCACTCAACTGTGTTCACTGGACAACAACCATGCAAGAAGAACTGAATGAATTTCTACGCAACTGTGTATGGAAGTTGGTAGAAAGACCAAATGGTGTCAAAGTCATTGGATTAAAATGGATTTTCAAGAACAAGAGAGACGCCATTGGATTCATCGTGAGGAATAAAGCAAGGTTGGTACCTCAGGGATATTGCCAACAAGAAGGAATCGATTTTGAGGACTCCTTCGCACCAGTTGCAAGGCTGGAAGCCATCCGAATCTTTCTAGCCTATGCTGAAGTGTGCCTTCCTCAACGGTGATATCAAGGAAGATGTATATGTTGAACAGCCTCCCGGTTTTGCAACTGGAGATGGAAGAGTGTATAAGTTGAAGAAAGCAATCTATGGATTAAAACAAGCACCCAGGGCTTGGTATGACACTCTTTGTGGTTTTCTTCTGAACTCGGGTTTCAAACGAGGGCCAGTTGACAAAACACTGTTCACCATCAAAGTTGGAGAAGATATACTTGTTGTGCAAATTTACGTCGACGACATCCTATTCGGTTCCAAGTCGGAGGAGCTGTGTGAAAAATTCTCAAATCTCATGAAGGAGAAGTTCGAGATGTCGATGATGGGCGAGATGAATTATTTTCTTGGACTTCAAGTGAAGCAGTCATCAAAAGGATTTTTTATCAATCAGTCCAAATATACAAAGGAGCTCATCACCAAGTTCGGATTGCACACAAGTAAGACCACAAGGATCCCGATGAATACTAACTGGAAGATTGAACCTGGAACTGAGGGAAAGCTCGTGGATGCCAGTAAGTATAGAGGGATCATCGGTTCTTTGTTATATCTAACCGCCAGTCGGCCAGACATATCTTAAGCGGTTGGAGTGTGTGTTCGGTTCCAAGTTCAACCGAGGGAAGCTCATATGTTGGCAGCAAAGAACATCATCAAGTATCTGAAGGGAACTGTAAATGTTGGGTTGTGGTATCCAACCGACGACAACATCCAACTGACCGGATACTCAGATGCAGATCTAGCCGGAGATCGGTTGGACAGGAAGTCCACATCTGGACATTGTCAGGTCATGGGAAGCAAGCTAGTTTCGTGGTTCTCCAAGAAACAAACATGTGTTGCCACTTCTACAACCTAGTCAGAGTATATGGCTGCCGGTAGCTGTTGCATGCGAGTGTTGTGGCTCAAGCAACAGCTGAGAGACTATGAAGTTGCAACTGGACAAGTTCCCATTCATTGTGATAGCTCAAGTGCCATTGCTATCTCTGAATCCCGTTCACCACTCTCGGACGAAGCACATTGACATTCGACATCATTTCATCCGAGACCATATTGAGAAGAAGGACGTATCCATGGAGAAGATTCCAACTGAGATTCAGAGAGCTGATATCTTCACCAAACCTCTAGTCGAAGCACTGTTCAAGATGTTATGTGATTTACTTGGATTGTTGGATCCATCAGAAGAGGCACCAGCTGAGGTGAAGAGATAGATATCCATCTGAGGGGGAAGCTCAGATAAAGGGGGAATCTCAGATGCAGATCACCAACCGAAGACATCAGATGCGGATTGCCAACCGAAGACATCAAACGTCAGCTGAACTGACGAACTCGAGTCAGCTGATGGTATGCTGCAACGTAGGATCAGAAGTCAGCTGAACAGATGAACTCGAGTCAGCTGATGGTATGCCACAACATTGGAACACAGCTGATTCCGACATCAGCTGGCAGGTAACATTTATGGCTGAAGGTGTTATGATCTTAAATGAAAATGTTTGAAATAAATTCAAACATTCCTGAGCATGTCAGTTACATTAAAATAGCCATCATGTCGCATTTAATGTAAAGTACGGCTGAACATCAATAGCCTACTTTATAGTGTGACTGGGGTGACATGAAAAATTGTACACCTTCTCACGCGCTGGTTGGAACTTGGTTCATGACGTCAAGTCAAAGCTAGTCAAGAGTCGTGCAATCTCAGCCGTTGATGGATTCGTGCCATTCAACCCTAGCCGTCGATTTCAACCGAGTCAAAAGCCTATAAAAGGCGGAAAATCAGGAAGTGATCTCTTACCTTCCTCATTTGTGTTTATCTACAGTTACTATTCATCATCTTCTTAGATTTTGTCTAACCTTTTTGTGCAAGTTTTTCCTTCCTTCTTATATATATATATATATATATCTTCTCAGTGATATTAAATGGCACCCAAAGGAAAGAAAATGGCTTCTTTCGGACCCTCTCTAGTCCCCACCTCGTATGAAGAATCGTTCGACCTGCTGGTTTCGAAGATTCACTTCGAGCAGATTCTTTCCGATGATGAATTGGAGTCGCCGGTGTTGGCTCCCCTCGCAAATATTCTCAAGGAGAACGGCCTATTGGAATGGGCAAAGCTCTTCCCCTCCCACCTGCTCAGGCGCCAGGTCGGAGAATTCTATATGAATCTGCAGTTGTCCATCGACAGCAGAGAATGAGTCACAATAGAGGTTTCTTGTCGGCAACGCGACGTTCCGGCCAGAACCATTCGCCGTGTTTCCGTCCCCATTTCAGTGTCCGACGTACTTCGCCACGTTATTCCAATAAACCACACCGCCATGGAATTTGTTGAAAACATAACCGACGAGCAAGCCGATTAGTTTCTGGAAAATGCTCTGATCACTCCGGAGAGGTTGTAGAGCAATATGCAGAGGACAAAATTAAAGCCAGAACATCGACTCCTGCTCGATGTTGTGTCCGAGGTCGTGTTCGGCTACAGCGGAGCCTTCGGCGACATCAGCCGACCAAAGCTTAAACAGTTGATGGCATTGGAGCACAAACACGAGATCAACTGGTTCCAATATTTTCTGAACCAGCTGACATTGGAGAAGCAGAAGATCTCCGAGACCACAACCGACTCAGGGGAGAGACTGTTGAGTTTCAAGGGGACGCTCAACTTCGATTGCAAAATATCTGCTCTGATCCTGCTCGCAACCAAGAGTCAGAACATGGTATGGGAGGACTGCGAGGAAACCCCTGTGAAGAAGTTGTTGCTGTTTCCAACAACAAAGAAGGCGCATGAGGTGATTAGGAGTGTATATACTCCTAAGGAGAAGAAGGATGCTGGGAAGACTGCTGAACCCAAGGACACAGCTGAGAAGGTACCAGCTGTCAGTCGCCCCACAAAATAAAAAGTTGCACGCCGATGCAGAGCTAAGTCGGAAAAAGAGAAGGAGGTGGAACCTGCCCAGAAGAAACTGAGGGTGAGGTTCAAGAAGACGATTGCTGTGCCAGCTGAGGTGCCAGCTGAGGAGCCAACTGAGGAACCAGCTGTTGATGCACCAATTGAGGATGAGGCGCCAGTTGAGAGGGCACCAGCTAAGGAGCCATCCGAGTCGAGCCACTCAGCTGAGGCAGCTGCCTTCCAGATCGTCCCTCGCGTTGCTGGAACTGATGAGGCGGAAAGAATGGAGACGGACATGACATCGGATGCTTCTTCCTCCTCTGAGAAAATTGAAGACGTTCCAACTTCCCCCACGGCAGGAGTTGATGCCATACCGTCCCAAGAGCCTCTTGCTCACTCAACCGAATCACAGCCAAATGTTCCGAGCTCATTGCTCGATGCCAACATTGAGACCATTTCTTCGGCCAATGTTGAAGAACCTATTGATACCCCCTCCCCACATAATCTGATATTCCAAGCTTCCAGCTCGATGCCAATGTTGAGACCACTTCTTGGGCCAACATTGATGAAACCTTTGAACCGTTGCCTTATGAGACTTTATCTCCCTCTCCAATAGATGACGAAGCTGACCTTCAGGCCATCGCGCTGGAGCATGAAGGCAGGGTGGCCTACTGCTTCTAGAAGCTGATTGGGATGTTCCCAGAAGCTCGCGACATGACAATCTTCGCTACTCTTGGAACCGAGCTGTTGTACCAGTTCAACCTGATCTTCAGTCACTGGTATGTGAAGGAAGATACAATCAGGGTACACAGCTGGGATAGACTGAAGGCGGACGAGTCTCGCATCTGAGACTACTTCAACTATGCCAACCTGGAAGTCGCCTACAATAACAAAGTGGCCCTGCTAACACGTCGTCTGGACCTCAGCAAGGCAGAAGGCACCGATACCAGGGAAATAGCTGGACAAGATTGCATTGAATTCCTCGACAACATGCTAATCAAGTCAGCTGACTTCCTCAATGATCTGGACGCAGCCGCCGCTGCAACAAAGAATGAAGAAGAGGAGCTGCAACTGTACCGGGCCAACCGTCAAGCCATAGTTACAGTTGAACAGCCAGCTCTGATTGAACAAGCCGCTCCAGCTGATCAGCCAGCTCCATCATCTGAAGAAATCTGTGAGCTAATAGCTGAGAGGGTAAACCAGCTGAGAACCGAGATGCTTGCCAACTTCCAGCAACACAAAGACGATCAGCTGAGGTTGTTGGAAGCACAGCAAGAAAAGAACAAGCAGCTGGTGGAGGAGAATGTTTCACTGAAGATAAAGCTGGATGAATTCTCCTCCTCCACCAGCCAAGACATTTCTGAACTGAAGACGACCATCCTTGGGATCAAGTCTGAGCTGAACGTCTTCCAATCTTTGTCTGATTCCAACCTCGCTAAATTCCAACAGACTCAGGATGAAGAATGTGAGTCTCGGTTCGAGTCGAGATGTGCTGAGTTCGTTTCTTTCCAGACTGAGGTAACTGAAACATTCGCTAGATTGAGGAAAGCCGAACAAGAGCGCTATGACTCCGAACTGGCGAAAAAGGTGGGAATCGAGTGCGCGGTCGATGAACTCTTTAACCGCATTCAACGAGCCGAACAACAGCTCACCTCTCTGGATGGTTCAGTAGCAAGCCTTGTTGCTGATGCCAAAAAGGGGAAAGATAAAGAGGCGGATGTTAAGATGCAGGGGGAAGAAGAGACCCAGGCTGAGGAAGAGATGCCAGCTGCTGCAAAATCCCAGCTGAAGAGGAAGACTGCACAGAAGAAGAAGTCCGCTCCCAAGTCAACCGAAGTCGGCGGAACTGAAGTGGAAAAAGACTTGGAGTAGGCGGAGCAGTTTGGAGTTTCTTACAACTCCATAGCCGAGATCGCAGCCGAGCTTGATTCGGAACTCGACGGTATCACAACCGAAGAGTGTATTGCAGCAGCCAAGGCTATGGATGTTGCTGAGAAGGATTATATGAATCCGAGCTGGATCAAGAAGTTCGCTGCCAGCCAGGCCAGAAGAGTAAACCAATTTGAAGAGGAGCAGAACAAGATAACCAAGAACTTGGACCGGAACATCGCCTCCTGCAGCCGTCGCTGAATTGACAAACATCAGGTTAAGGCTGAAGCTTGGCTGAGACAACAGAGGTTGCTAGGGAAGGTCAAGGTCCAAAGTCGGTTCAAGCACGTGGACAAGTGGATGCCAGTTGAGTGGAATGAAGAATGGGAGTCATTCAAGCAAGAGTTCGTGAATGACTTCTATTATAGAAAAGTCTACACAACTGACGATCCAAGGAAAGCTTTCAAGGAAGCCCTGACTGAGCTGCACAGTGGGGACCCGGGGCTGTTCAGCCAGTTCAGACGTGCGATGATGAAGCAAAACTAGATTTGAACACTGTCCCCGTCCCTCAGAAGATTACATATAAGCCTCCCCTCCTCCCAGACTCTCGCAACCCCAACAGAACAAAGATTGCAGCTGAGGCAAGGCAAGTCTGCAAAGAGCATGGGGTTGACATTTCGAAGGAGTCAGCTGAAAAGAGAGAGATTTTTGTTAGAATGTTTAGTAAGTATGGGCTCAAGTATTAGCTCAGTTAGTTTTTGAGCAACTGATGTAACCTTTGTCTATTTGTGCTTACCTTTGTAATCATCAGTTGTAATAAAAACTATTCAGTTATACGATTCAACTTGACGTACAATCTCTCATTGTCCAAGCTCTGAGTCGCAAAGTTATTTCAATATCATGTTATAACTGTGCTAACCCTTTGATGTTTTAATCTTATAGACTGTCTAGAATTTCAGTTGAGATTTTGGATAGGTCAGTAGGATTTAGATCAGTTTGCCTTGTAAGAATTTTTATAAGGGTTTTGGCATCATCAAAAAGGGAGAAATTGTTGGGAAATTTATTAAAGTTTTGATTGATTCCAAAACCAACTGACCCCAACCGAGTAGATGTTGCAAGATCCTATTGTTAATAGTTAGTCTCGCTGTTTGAGCATTGTTGAGATTTTATCTTTACAGGTCTCCAGCTGAAGATGGCAACAAGGCATCACTCGGAGAGAACATCAGATATAATTGAAGACAACTGAGTGTTTAAAAAGGGGAAGTTACGTTCACAAGATAGAACATCAATTGAGCGATTCAAAGATACAAGATGAAAGTCAACTGAGTGTTCAAGTTTCAGAACATCAGCTAAGTTCAAAGGGAGAAGATACAAGAGAACATCAGTTGTAAGAAAGACAACCGAGCGTTCGAAGCCAACTAATCAGAAGCAGATACAAGAAGGACAATTGAGCATTCAAGATGGAACATCAGTTGTAGACTCAATCAGTTAGATCAACAGCTTGAAGTTCAAAGTCAGCTGAGAGTTCACATGTTCCTACTCAGACAGAAGCATTCAGATAGAACATCAGCTGAAGACCAATCAGATGAAGATCAAACGACTCAACCGACTATCAAATGTTGGAGGTCAAAGGTTAAGATTTGAATTTCAAACAAGGAAGTCACGTGAAGGTTTGACTCTCTGTCATTACCTCATTTGGCCCAACACAAGGCTGTCTCAAATGGAAAGCAGAAGCGTGCAGTTGCCAAATCCGGAAAGTCTGCAGAGAAGAGAGACAAGTCATCGCTTTCAAAGAACAGAGATCAACAACTCTTTCAACGGCTAGTTGAATCTCTCCGCCTATATATAGAGGCCTTCATTCATTCACCCAAATCACGGGAAATACAAGACAGACAAGAGCAAGAAGAGATCAAAGAGCGAAAGAAAGAACCAAATACTTCACACGAGCTGAGCTGCATTCAATCTCTTAGAACATCATTAGTTGAGAGTTCTAGAGTAATAGATTCTGTCTTAGTGTCTTATGATCCAACCTTGAGAATATCACTTGTTGAGAGTTCGTAGAGTGTTAGATCATAGCTCACTTCTTGTTCGAGCTATTAGTTGGAACCCCACCATTTCTTTCACCTGAAAAGGTTATTAGGACCCTACTCTTCCTGTAACTGAGTAGATAGGTTGATTAGTACCCGTAAACTAATCTGTAAGGTTGATAAGTACCCGTACACTTATCTCAAGGGTTGCAAAGCCCGCGTAAGCTTTGTGGTTTTTCCAGAAGAACTTGGACTGAGTTGTGTGGACTCACAACTCCCCGTCGACGTAGGAGTTCTCTCCGAACCATGTTAAATCTTGTGTGTTGTGTTTTTTTCCAGTTACTTATTGCATATTCAACTGACTATCTAACCTGCATACAAACTGCATTCTTCCATATCAACTGTCTTGGTTATCGACCAACCTTGCACTTAAGCGTGAGTTGATTTTATACGAGTTATTTTCCACCACATTCCGCACAGCACTTCACTTCCAGCTGAGTGTTCCTTACTCGGTTGTGATTCCAACTGAGTTGCATTACTCGGTTGTGTTATTTTTAGGGGGTTGTTTTAAAAAAGTTTTATCTGGTGTATTCCCCCCCCCCCCATACACCAGAACTCGTATCGGGACTATCATTTTGCAAATTTTGGGACGAAATTTTTTGTTAGAGGGGTAGGATGTAATATCCCGGCCTTTTTTTCTGTCACTAAAATAAAAATATGATAATTAATTAAGGCTTTGCACGCCTAAGTTAAGGAATTTCAGTTTTAAGACTAACGGTGAAATCCGTTTCTGAAAATAAAATGCAGAAGTTGTTCAACCGACTACTGTATTAGGGATTTCGCGCCCGATAAAATTTTCGTTTGAGAACTCAGATCGAAAAAGCGTCTGACTTTACATTCACTTATTTTGCAATTCGAGCCTAATGGTAAAAGTCAGTTTTATTTATTTTTCCAGGCGAAATTTGGACTGCGACGTCTCGACTTTTCGATGGATTTCAGAAATTTAATCGTTCTTTCCAACTAAGTAAATTATTTTCAATCTATTGGTCGAATTAGTTTTCGCCGAAAATATAACCGTCTAAGAAATTAATTAATCAATTTTAGTATACGGTATTAGACTCGTAAAAGAGATATTTTTGTAAAAAATATCAATAGTAACCGCCTCTCTCTCTCTCTATTGGATAATATCCTATTTTTCTTCTACTTATCTACCTTTATCTCCAAAATATCACACATCTCTCTTTTCCCTCTCACATAAACCGCCCCCTCCCCCTTAGTTTCTCTCTTCTCTCTCTTGTTCTTAGTGTTCTTCACAATCTTCAAGTTTGTTCTTCATTTCTTCAAGCCTTTGAAGCTCATAACTTGTTTGATTCTCGATTAAAGTCAATTTCGATTGCATATTTGATAAGGTAAGAGCTTTCTCTATAGTGCAAACCAAACAAAAACTCAATTCCTTAAATTTTTGAAATGGCCGAAAATTGTGAGATGTAGAAGATGATGTTCTAAGTTTATTTCATGATTATTTGATGCTTAAGTTTGAATCAAGTATAAATCATGTTAGAATTTAATTAGAATTTTCGAAGAATTTCATTAATTATTTGATGAAGATTGAGATTGAATTTAGATGTATTGTTTGTAGATTATGTTTGCATGCAATGAATGATGATTGCATGAATTGTTTGAGGATTTTCTAAAAATAAGAACAATTTTGTAAGAGAGGAACAAGTAGGATTTTGATTAAGAAATTGTTGTGATATTGATGATGTGTTGTGATATAATAGAAGTAGTAAGCATGAGGTTCAACATATATTTTAGTTAGATTTTTCTAAAAATAAAAACGAAATCGTTGGAGGCGAAGAATCGTCGATAGAATTAGATTTGATTATGATATAAGCTTTTGGATTGCATGTTAGTTAATCTAAGTACTTAATGATCATAATTTGAAAGTTTGAATGAATTCTAAGAATGTCGAATTTTTTTTTATAAGAGACAAAGAGTCGAGCATAATCTTCGATAGAAAAAAATAGAACGAGAAAATTAATCGAATATTAGTGATGGTTGATATGTTAGGTTTGTTGTTGAGTTAATTGAGAATTAACTAACAACTTTGAAAAATCGAGTTCTTGAATCGAAAAAAATGACGTGAATTGATTAAGTGTTAGTTATAATGATGTTAGTGTGTTAATATGATATTTGTTAAGTATAAAGATGATAGAAATCAATTTGGTTTGAATTGGATTAGTAGAACTTCAAAAATTAAAGAAAGTAAGTAAGTGTAGAAACAAAGAAACGAGAAAACGAGGGTTTATATATTTCCGATTGATGATATGGTTGATGTATTGATGATAAGCATGATTATATGTACTTAGTATGAATTTCTTAGATTTAAAAAAAAATATTCGGAAAAATCGACAACGATGTTTGTTGCTCGACAAAAACGACGTGTTAAATGATTATGAGTATGTGTTGATTGATTTGAGTTGGTTGATAATTAATAAGCATGAGTGTAGTTGATGATGATTTCATATAAGTTATGAAATAGAAGTTAGAAGTTGGTTGTGATTTGAAATTGAAATGAAATTTGCTAAGTGTTTTCGTCAATTGAAAAGACGAGAAGTGCTCGTCGTATTTTAATCGAGGAACGTGAAAGTGTTCACGTTAAATGATTATGTTACTTGACTGTTAAATTGATGGAAATTTCGTGCACATAAAGGTTGTATAGCATTGATCGAACCTAGGGAACGTGCGTTGAGTTTTCAATATGTCTAGGGTTTTCGGCCAGTTCTGTCACCCTTCACGGAAATGGCCATAACTCTTTACTCTTTTAACGAAATCGAGATCCGTAAATTGGATAGTAAAGTAGACTTCCGTGTCATTCTTTTGACATAAAGCACATCCCCTGTTTCAAAATTCTCTGTTCTGTAAAGGCTCCAAACCTACTGACTTGTGCAGGAAAAATTCTAAACTCATTTTTCTTAAGTTGAATTCTTTTCAACTTAATTCTTTAAGAACTGTTAAGTCGTTAGGAGTTATCGACTTCCGTTTTTAACTAATCTAAATATCGAGTAAAGAACCGAGTTAGTTCTAAATGAGATGTGTCCGAGTCTCGTTTCTTTTTTTTTCAAAACCAAAATGGATTAGTTAAAGTGCAAATGCCTAAAAGACTTAACCGAATTCGATTTCTCTTTTTCTTTAATCGTCTCGACCAATTACTAAAGTTTGATGAATTGCGATAAAAGGAGGAAGTCGGAGTTGAAGATAGGACGGAAGACCGAAGACGAAAGCTTTTGTAGTTCTGTATACCGTTTAAGGTGGGCTTTCTATCTATCAAAATAACGTGAGTTTTTCCATATATCAAATAAAGTGAGTTATGCTCTATTTTCTTTATCGCTTTGAAAGTATGTTTTAAAGTGATTATCAGTGCATAAAAGAATTGTTTTGTGAGTTCTTTTGTGCCATTCTGAGTTGGTTCACCAACTAATCGATCGAATTCTGAGTTAACCGGAAGGGTTTTCCAGGGTTAGTGTACACGGTAGTTGTTGTGTGTGGTACTCTGTTGAGGGGTAGCCAGCCACGGTGAGGAACGTGTGCGAGAGAAATTAACTCTTCCCCGGCGTTGAAACAGAAGTTGGGCAATTTGAACGTAACAACAGAAAAATGCTTGATCAAGCTATGTTTATGATAAGAAAATGTTTAGTGAGCACGGACCTCTTTGTGAAAAACCCCGTTGCATTACTTTTAAGATGCCTGATTAATCTATAAGCTTATGATATGTTTTCGGCAATGTGCCTACTAAGTATGATTATACTTAGCCCTGTATGTATTTATAAATGTGCAGGTTGAGTGACGAAGGCGGCAGAGGTTGAGTAGAGGTTGTATATAGGAAAGAAGAATAGTTTAATCAATTCTACATTTTTTTTCTTCCACTGTAAACTACTTCACTTTTCGTTGTATAACTTTTCGGTTTAAGTTTCGTACTTTAAACCTAGTCTACTCTGAAAACAACTTTGTCGAGCGATCCTTCGAGATTGACTCTCTTTTGTTAATGGAATCAGTTCATAGATATCATCTTGTTTTATTAGTATTGGTTAATGCATTTATTCAGTTATCCCCCCCTTCTTCCCCACTTCTTTAATCCAGCCCCTAGTCGCACCCCGGCTTTGCCGTCCCTCGGGATTTGGGGCTGTGACAAGTTATAAACACTTGAATCAAAAACCTCACCGGTGGAGTTGATATCTGATGTTTTTGTGTGGCTGGTGATGGTAGCGAATGCAATCACAAAAAAACGGCCGATAGGACACTTTTGTGCGTGAGGGGAGTGTTGAGAATTTCTGATTTGTGATAAAAACCTTTCGTATTTGAAGCCTAGGGCTTAAAGTAGTTGGAAAAGAGGTTGAATGGAGTGAAAGTAGGCAACTTGGGGGATAATGACATGGTTTTGCCAAAAAAAATGGATTTCTAGTTATCCCCAATAAAGCTTATTAATTAGCATATTGTTTTGATAATAATCTCACCCTAATCGATCTTCCTCAAAGAAAACTTATACTCTTGGTCCAAAACATTATTCAAAAACCATTCATTTACATATAGGCCCGAGAGTTTTAAATTTAAAATTTAGTCTTATGGCTAAAGGCGCAACCACAGACTCCCTCAAGTCCAAATTAAAGCTAGTTCGAGCTAGTAAGAGCCGAAACGTGTTCATAAAATATAACAATGTAGAAATAATAAGAAATATAATATAAATCAAGCTTAACGAAAATGCGGGGTATTACAATCTTACCTACTTAACAAAAATTTCGTCCTCAAAATTTGGCTATCTAAGCATTCTAAAAGTCAAGCTTCCTAAATGTTTTCTTCCTTAGGTTCTCGTGTTACTTCTTCTTCCCATATCGTCTTCAACATTGGATTTGGGTACATCAATTTCCTTAACTGGTAAGTTAACTCATCACGTATGACATAGTCTTATTCAAAAGTCAAATCTCCACTAATAAATATTTAGTTATGATGATACCGTATTCTAAATCTCGTAAACATTTCGTATCAAGGAAAAGTGATACTCCTATATGGAGTGGTATTCTCATATGTAAAATGAGTCTATACCTTGCTAATTTCATCCACAATCTCAAGAGTTCAATAAAAAGATTTTGATTATCTAAGCTCTTTACTAAATCCTAAGAAATGATCTTGTCATCGTTTTCACAACATGAATCTTTTCGTCTTATGGGAACATGCACAATCTATTAATCTTGAATATTTAATTCTTCCTCGATCAGTATAAACCAATGCAGTAAATTCTTCAGCCATATGTTCTCTTTCAAACTGAAGTTCTTTCTTTAATACATTTGGTCCATCTATGCAAGTGATCTCCTCCTCCAGTCAGAGGTGACTAATTCACGATCTCCTTCTCTTACTTCATTCTACAGTTAGAAGCTAGACATTTCTCTAAAAACTTCTCGAACTCAAATTCGAATGTCCCTCGTACTGCTCTCTAATCTTTTTAATTATTAACTAAAATAATTAATTTTAAAGAGAAATGAATACTTTAATTCTAATATAAGAATAACTCTTTCTCGTACATCTTTTTTTTTTCCTTGAGACCTGAGGGGTTCAAATATAAATAGATTTAAGCAACAGAAAACATTTTCAAATTTTGTTTTCTCAAAAAAAAATAATAATAATAAATAATTAAATAAATATATTTTCCTTCTGACTTCATATGTATAATTTAATATCATTTTTCTAAAACTTTCAAACTTCCATGGAACACAAAGTTATCTTTCAATTCAACAGTAGGCATCGTAAATTGTGATAGATAATGAATAAGTCTTGAAGTCTTTTTTTTTTTTTTTCACATACCAAAATACTTTAAAACCTTTTCAAAACAAGATACCAATCTTAACTAAAAGAAATTCATCCATAGAAAGAAATGCTTTTCGATGCTAAGACATTTAAGTATTTCAGTAACAAAAAAATCAAGGACATAATTATAGAATAAAATGCAACCTCTAATAAAATACTAATTCTCCAAACTTAAACTATAATCTAATTAAAACTCTCTAGAAAGGCTAATGACTTATAAAAGTCTAACTCAACGGAAAAGAAATTTATGGACGTGCATCTCGTTTAGTCTCGTTTCTTCTTCCTTTCGGGCAATTAGTTGCAAAGTGACCAGGTTCATGACAGTTATAACATACTCCTTGTTTCCAGTAACATTTCCCAGTGTGGTGCTTCTTACATTCTTGACACAAGGGTCTCTCTCTCGGAGTAGCATTTGCAAGGCGTATTCGTGTTATTTCTCCATTGTTATTGGAATTCTCGGTTTCTTCATTCCGACCATCCCACTTTCGCTTTCTTTGAAAGTTGCCATTTTCAATGGGCACCTTGTCCATTTGCAAAGCAACTTCAACCCCAAGTGCACGTTTGACACTAAGTCCATAGTTGACATTCTCTTGCATAGCTAGAATTCCTCGGATCTCAGGGCGGAGGCCATTAAAGAAAAAGTCAGCCTTGTCTTCTTCCGTAGCCACCAAACGTGTGGCAAAATGAGCGAGTTGAATGTACTTTCGCTCATAATCGGTCACATTCAAGTTGCCTTGCTTGAACTCCAAGAATTCTCTTTGCCTCTGATTGCGATAGGCGCGCGGCATGTATTTGTCCATCGTCATCTCTTTGAACCTTGTCCATGTTAGTCCTTGGCGTTCTTCTTCAGTTAATTCATTTCGATGTGACTTCCACCACTGTCCAGCTCCCTCGGTTAACTGAAATACTGCACATGACACTCTATGTACATCATTACACTCAATATGCTCGAAGATCCTCTCGAGCTCCTCAAACCACTCCTCCAAAACTAAAGGTCCATCTCTCCCATTGAATTTTGGTGGAGCATAGTAGCGGAATTGCTCAATAGCTCGACTTGTTGCTGCCCTAGCCAGATCTTGGTTTCCTTGGTTATTGTTGTTTTGAGCAATACCTTGAAGCGCGACGATCAACGCTTGCACCATGTCATTGTTCCTTGGTCTTCTCGCCATTTCCTAAAACAAATCGAGCTAGTCATAAGGATGTTCTAAGTTGAGGGTTGACGTAAAATCTCCAAAATTATCGATCCTAATCGCGAAAATACTAAGTGGAAAGCTTCTAGGGTCATCTTAAATTTCGAGGACAACTCAAAAGAAACATTCTTTATCATTCTCAATCATCACTTTAACATGCAAAACATATGCTCATAACTGATCTCAGTCATAATATTTTATTCTCAAGTTCTCATAATAATACTTTAAAATAAAAGCATATAGTAAATACTTCGAGTAGGAGCGCTGGTCAGAAACGGGTAAAAACGCTTAATCATTTTAACTTATCAATTTAAAAAGCAAGTCTACAGGAATGTAGACCTGCTCTGATATCACTAAATGTAACACCCTAATTTACTAAAATAAAATGTTACTCTTTCTTATAATCGGTCCATATGAAAACTTACAAGAATGAAATTTCAATCGGATAGATCAATAGAGGAGATAAATACCTTAAGCTTTAATGAAGAAAGGAAATGAAATTGATGAAAGATGAATGACTTGTGAAGATTTCTTCCTTGTAAAACTTGAAGCCACCAATGGAGAAAATGAAATGGTGTAAGTGATGGTGAGTGGCGGTGGAGATGGAGGAATAAGGGTGGTGATGACTAACTTTAGGGGATATTTATTCATGCAAGGTGGAAAGTAGGGAAGATTTAAAAGGACATTAGGTGTAAAGTTTATGTTATAGAAAAATGAAATATCATGCTATGAGTGAGGGATGAAGTCGGCAGCCATGTGAAAAATTAGGAAGAAAATACGCGCTTTTCCGGCGCGATACGACGTTAAGGAAATCGGTAAATCAAAAACGTATCTCGACACATTATCGTCAAATTCCGATTCTACCATAAATTCCGATATATTTTACTTACTCGAAAAATAATATTTGAAAATCAAAATCTGACAAAATCTCGGGACATCACAGTCCGAGTTTCGTTCGGAAAAATATAAAAACGAACTTTCTCGGGTGAGTTCGTATTGCGATTTCGTGAATGTAAAAATCAGACGGCTTTCCGATCTGAGTTCCAGAACTAAAAAGTTATCGTACGCGATAACCCTAAATACAGTAGTCATCTAACTGACTTCCGTAATTTATTTTCGGAAACAGATTTCACCGTTAGTTATCGAATTCAAATTCATGAACTTAGGCGTGCAAAGCCATTTTTATTAATAACTTTAAAATTTTAAGTCAGTACGAAATTTCTGGGGTATTACATCCTACCCCCCTTGCGAAAAATTTCGTCCCGAAATTTGCATACCTTATGCAAAAAGATGAGGATATCTCTCCTTCATCTTCTCCTCGAGCTCCCACGTGGCTTCTTCTTGCCTGTGGTGGTTCCATAGCACTTTCACGATTGGTATCGATTTGGTTCGTAGTTCTTGAACTTTTCTATCCAAAATTGATATCGGCTTCTCTTCATAACTCAAGTCAGATTCAAGAACAACATCTTGCTAACTTATAACGTGCTTAGGATCATAGACGTATTTTCTCAATTGAGAAACGTAAAACACATTATGGACACTTCCTAGACTTGGTGGTAAGGCCAATCTATACGCAACAGGTCCTAGGTTCTTTCTCTCACCCACTTCATTCCAATAAAGTGGTGATCTGCATTTCCTTCCATACAAAGCCTTGTACATCGCCATTCCTTTCGTTGCCTGATAGCTGTTGTTGTAAGCGAATTCGACCAAGTGTATGATTTCTTCCCAATTCGCGCCTCGGTCCAAAACCACTGTCCTTAACATATCAACTAGTATCTGAATTGTCCTCTCTGACTGTCCATCTTTCTGAGGGTGAAATGCCGTACTGAAGTTAAGCTTGGTTCCCAATTCTTTCTGCATAGTGACCCAAAATCTCGAGGTGAATTTAGCGTCTCCATCTGATATTATGACCTTTGGTACTCCATGCAGACGTAGAATCTCTCTAACGTACAACTGAGCTAATCTTTCTGATCCATACGTAGTCTTAATCGGTAAGAAGTGAGCTGATTTTGTAAGTCTGTCGATAATCACCCAAATGGCTGTATTTCCTCTTCTTGACTTAGGCAAGCCTGTCACGAAGTCCATAGCTATGCCTTCCCATTTCCACTCTGGTATATCTAATGGCTGCAGCAATCCATACGGTCGTCTGTGTAAAGCCTTAACCTGCTGACATGCCAAACATCTTTCTACAAACGAGGCAACGTCTTGTTTTAGTCCATTCCACCAAAAGTTCCTCCTCAAATCCTGATACATCTTTGTACTTCTTGGGTGTGCTGTATAAGGCGTATCGTGAGCCTCACTCATAATGTCATTCTTCAGTTCGTTATCGTCGTCAGGGATACAAATTCTGCCTTCATAAAGGATTGCATTGTCTGGTGCTTCGGAATATCCATCTGGTTTCACCGTCCTTATCTTTAGTCGAAGTTTCTCCATCGACTCATCCTTCCTCTGGGCACTGATGATTCTTTCTCTCAAATCTGGTGTAGCTTCTAATGCTGCTATCTGTCTTGTTATCGTAGCTGGCGTGTCGAGCACTCTGATATCCATTTTCTCGAATTCTCGCACTAAAGTTTCTTCCTCTACAAAAAGGCATCCCAACTTCGTTGGAGCCTTGCGACTCAATGCGTTTGCTACCACATTAGCCTTTCCGGGATGGTAGTTGATTCCGTAGTCGTGATCCTTAACTAGTTCGAGTCATCTCCTTCGTCTCATATTCAGTTCCTTCTGCTCAAAGAAATATTTCAGGCTCTTGTGATCCGTGAAAATCTCAACCCTTACACCATAAAATTGGTGTCTCCAGATCTTTAACGCATGCACCACGGCTGCGAGTTCTAAGTCGTGGGTTGGATACTCAACTTCGTGAGGTCGAAGTTGTCTTGAAGCATAAGCTATCACTCGTCCATCTTGCATTAAGACACAACCTAATCCATTTTTCGAGGCGTCGGTGTAAACCACATACTCTTTGTTTGCGTCTGGAAGAGCTAATACTGGTGCCGTGGTTAACTTTTCCTTGAGCGTTTGGAAACTTTTCTCGCACTCGTCCGTCCATTTAAATTTGGTTTCCTTCCTGAGTAGCTGTGTCATTGGCCTAGGAATCGTGGAGAATCCTTCAATGAATCTTCTGTAGTAGCCTGCCAAACCTAAGAAACTTCTGATCTCGTTTTAACTAGTAGGCGACTTCCAGTTGTGCACTGCCTCTGTCTTGGCAGGATCCACCTTGATTCCTTCTGCCGAAACTATATGACCTAGGAACATTACTTCCTTCAGCCAAAATTCGCATTTACTGAATTTGGCGTAGAGTTTCTCGGCTCTAAGTGTTTCCAACACTATTCGTAGATGTTCTTCGTGCTCTTTCTCATTTTTGGAGTAAATGAGAATGTCGTCGATGAACACTAACACGAATTTGTCCAAGTATGGGTGGAAAACTCTATTCATGAGGTCCATGAATACTGCGGGGGCGTTGGTTAATCCAAATGGCATTACTAGAAATTCGTAATGGCCATAACGGGTTCTAAAAGCAGTAGGTACGTCATCGGGTTTGATTTTCAACTGATGATACCCTGACATCAAATCTATCTTAAAGAAGACTCTTGCACCTTTGAGCTGGTCGAAAAGATCCTCTATCCTTGGCAAAGGATATTTGTTCTTGAGGGTGATCTTGTTCAGCTCCCTATAATCTATACACATTCTCATTGAACCGTCCTTCTTTCTGACAAACAACACTGGCGCTCCCCAAGGTGAGACGCTTGGTCTGATGAAACCAAGGTCTAACAGCTCTTGCAACTGGATTTTAAGTTCCTCAAGCTCTTTCGGTGCCATCCTATATAGGGCTTTGGATTTGGGTGCTGCTCCTGGCTCTAAGTCGATCGTGAAGTCCAAGTGACGATCTGGCGGTAATCCTGGCAAAACCTCTGGGAAAACATCCTCATACTCGTTTACGACCTTCACATCCTGAATGGTCTTCTCTGCTCCTGGTTCTCCGATTAGGTACACAAGATAAGCTGTAGTACCTTTCTTCTTCATCAATTTTGTGGCTTGCAACGCTGATATTATTGGTACTCCTCTACCCATTGATATCCCGTGGAATTCGGTTGGTTCTCTACCCGGCGGTTGAAAAGAGATTTTTCTCTCGTTGCAGAGAATCGTTGCATAATTCTCTGACAACCAATCCATTCCTAAGATTATATCTACGTCCCACATTATCATAACATTTAAGTTGTTCGCTTTAACCTTAAGAGTTCCATTTTCTAAATCTAGGTTAGAGCAAACATGAGTAGAAGTAGTGATCTCTCCTGAAGGTGTAGCTACTCTCATAGGGTGTGCAGCTCTTATAGGTCTGATGTCTAAGTTATCGGCACACGAGCCAGCAATAAAAGAATGCGATGCACCGGTATCAAACAATATCTTAATAGGGATGTTGTGAAGTTTTCCCATACCTGCGAGATTGCCTTTTCCCTTGTGTTGGCCACCCTGTTTGATAGCGCATCCTCTCGCATTTTGTTGCTGCTGTGCGTACTGCTGGAATTGCTGCTGATTGATCGGTTGCTGTGGCTGTGTCTGCGCTTGTATAGCCCTCAAAGGTACTGCCTGAAGTGGTTTAGGGCAGTCCTTCTTCATATGCCCTTTTTGCCCGCAGTTAAAACAGTTGGTGGTGCCGATTTGACAAACACCAAAATGCGCCTTGTTACATTTAGAGCAAACAGGCACGTTAACCCTCCCTGGGTTATTTCCTCTCTGGTTGGTGTTCCTATGCAGCCCCTGCGGCTGATTCTGTTGACCGTTACCTCTCCCTGATCCATTCTGCCTATTTCCTTGTAGATACAACCTCGACTGGTTGTTTCCTTGCCACGGTCTCTTGTTGTTGTTCTGACTAGACCGCTGATAGCCTTGCTGATTATTATTCCTCTGATTCCCATGATTCTGATTATAGTTCTGGTTGTTACCACTGCGATTACCTCCATCCCATTTTCGTTTTCCCTGGAAATTGCTATTATTGTTGTTATAATAGCCTATGTTCTGGTTCTGTAGAGCTGGTGTGGTTGTTATGGTTTTCTTCTCATCAGGCACTACGGCCTCCATTTCTAAAGCTCTTCCTAAAATATCAGTATAGCTTAGTCCTCCATGACTAGCTAAGGCAATTCCCAACTCATGTCGTAGTCCCCCTTGGAACTTCTTCGATAACTTTTCCTCGGTATCGGCTTGCGAAGGTGCATACCTAGAAAGCTCACAGAACTTAGCGTCGTACTCAGTTACCGTCAATTTTCCCTGTTTTAGATTATAGAACTCAGCCTCCTTCTGAGCTCTATAAGTCTTGGGTACATATTTGTCAAACAGGGCATCCTTGAACTCTTCCCACGTAAAACGAGCTAGATGCTCCGCGGGTATCACTTTCTGTCTGGCCTCCCACCAGTAGTCCACTGATCCCGTCAGTTGGAATGCAACACATAGTAGTCGCTCCTCATCAGTGCATCTGAGGAATTTGAAGATTTTCTCAGTAGACCGCACCCATAGCTCAGCATCGCTAGGGCTGCCCGTTCCACTGAACATCGGGGGGTTTCTCTTGAAGAAGAGGTCCTCAATATCTCTACGGGGTGGTGGTGGAGGTGGTGGTGATGGTGATGGTGGTGGGGTATCATGATTGGGTATCATGATGTTCCTGATCCTGTTCCCTTTCATCCTCTGGCTGACGTCTTCCACGCCCACGGGGCCTACCAGGTCCCCTCCTGTTGTTAACGTTTCTTGGCGGCATTTTTCCTTAAGCTATAGGTAACAAAAATTCTCATTAGCCCCTTTTCCTTAATCATTCGCTTACTTACTAACCCTCTTTCCAACTTAAACAAGCTCGTAGAAAGAAAATCGAACATAATTTCGATATTAATTCAATAATCTTTTAACCTCTCAAGTTAAACTCAATTCTCGTTACACGAGTTCATTTGACATTCAAATTTCATAACTCGATTCATAGGAAATTTTTCTTGTATTAAAAACCCTCTTATGGGTCATGTATATATATATACATCAAAAGGAATATTAATTCTGCCTCCAACGAGGACTTATACAAAAAGTTAGACTACTACTAGTCTAAACTAGGCTAACTGCCTACTATTTACCGGGTGCACTAACAGGCTGCATCTCCATATCTACTGGAAGTACTAGAACGGAAACGATTCATAAATTTTCGTATCCGTTAGAGTACTATAAAACTAGTTACTAATCGGACTATGTACAGGGCAAAAGAAACTACTACTACTACTGATATTAACACGCGTCTACGACGCTCTATTCAACTAACTGCAGTCGAGTCCAAACTACCCTCTACGGCCTGTAAAAACCCTAAGAGTCCTCCTCTGGGTCCTCCTCCGGGTCCTCTTCCAGATCCTCGTCCGGGTCCTCCTCAGGATCCTCGTCCGGGTCCTCCTCCTCAGAATCCTCGTCCGGGTCCTCCTCCTCAGACACTGAACCAAAGACGAGCTGGAGGGCCTCGTCCTCCTTCAGAGTAGAGCCGTCAAAAAGTGTAAGCCGAGGTGGTGACGGTGCCTCTGAAACTGCCTCCTCTAAGTCTGAAACAAGGTAGTCCTCACTAGTCTCTACTGCACGCTTCTTCAGAGGAAGAAGGTGCTCTGGAACAGAACCGGAACCTGAACCCGACTCGTACTCCTCCCTAGAACGGACTCTGGATGGTCCAGCCTCTAACTGACCTCTGACTACGTTCCACTTCGCACAGATCTCCTCAAGCGGTGTCAGTGGAGATGGTAGCTCTAACATGGCGGCAAGCTCCGCGTCAATCCCTTGGTACTCTGACTCTGTCCGGAACAGTCCTGTCTCTAAAGGTCCTCTGACTCTAACACAAACGTCAGGTAAAAACGGCGAAGATAATCCTAACAAAGCGGTTGTCTCTGCATCGATCTCTACGAATCCCGGCCATGGAATCAACTCCTTGATCTGTGTATGAACTGGCGGCAACTCTGGTGTAACTATAGGCTCCTCGTCTATCTCTAACTGCTCTGACTCCGCGTCAGACTCCTCACTTGGTACAAAGTCTGGTGGTATCTCCAACAAAGCGGAAAACTCTGGGTCCAAGTCTAGGTGCTCTTGCTCGGTACCTGCTGGGAAGTGACTGTAGGGGAGATGCAGCTTAAAAGGAACTGGAAGCATGAATCTGCTGTCAAAGAATCCCCCGTGTATATATAGGGCGAATCCCGTGTAGTTGGCTGTCGGCTCGGTGTCGTCGCCGAAATCCCAAGAAAATACCACGCCACGCGGTGCGCCCAACCGCGCCACTCGTCCGGTAGATGCACGATCAGGTCGGATATCGCCTGATTCTCCAGAATAAAGTGTCGTGCTGAAAAATAAACTGAAGAGAAGTTGCTCACTATCTGCCCCACATCCTCCCTATCGTAATCCTGCCTCGTAACTGTGATAAGCGTCCTATAAACGGTCTGCTAAGGTACGCTGTGGTGGGGATTGACTCTCCCGAGTCAAGTCACTACTAGAAGCCATCCTACAAAGTTTTAAGGAAACACGGATCAGTAACAGGTAAGGAAATAACTTATCTCAACGAAATACTTAAATTACAAAATGAACATTCCTTATTCAATTGTAATATCACCACTTAAACAAACGAACAAACTTATCTTAAACATCTAGCAATTTCACAGAAAATTGCACTCAAACATCAATATATAGAAATAAAATTTCAAGATTTTATTTCCATTCGTTATCCTATTATTCATTTTATTCCTTCCTGATTTCTCTCATAAACTTCCTTCCCCGAAGGAATTTCTTATCGATTCTCACTCATTAAAAACAAAGTGCGTCCACTTTGTTCATGTTACTCCTTCAAATAGTAACACTCATTCTCAAAAGACTTGTCGTTTTACGACACTTGATACACGTACTCGTCGAAATTCTCGTTTAAAAACGAAATATAGAAATAAATTCCAAAGGAAAATGGAATATTAATTGGGGAATAACTTTTAGGACATAAGTTCCAATCGTCGTTGGATACGATCGATTGTTGGAAAAATTTAATCAAACCTCGTGCTCGATTCTCAATAATAAAATATTTTTCTTCTCGAAGTTCGAATGAAGAGAACTCCGCTAAAACAAAACGAAGCGACACGAAGCAATGTCGTTCACGTTACCTATACGTAAGGAATATTCGTTTATTTCCGTTGTCTTTGATTCTCTTTATTTTATCCTCTTCGTCTCGATCATATCTTTCTTGGCCTGAAGGCAACGTTTCTCGTACGTTTACTCGTTTCTTTCGTTCACTTGACACCAAGTTAATTCATCCCGTCATTATTCATCTCATTTCCTCGAAGGAAATTATTACCGGCTCCTAAGTATAAAAACAAGATTCAACTTTGCTGAGTCTTGCTCATGTCACTATACGCACGTGACATTCGCCTGAAGGAGTCGTTCTCGTTTAACGATCCCTTTTCGAAATCATTTGATAAAACATTTCTTAAAATGTCTAAGTTCTCGAGGGTTCAGAAAATAGAGACCTTAGATTTCAACTCTACATTCTCATTGAATCGGGAAAAATCCCTAGAATCATTCTAGATTCTCGTGCCAAGGTATCTTTAAAAAAATAATAGAAATTATTTCGCAAATATTTCACGTAAGATAGTACTCGTACTATCACATAATCACATAACAAGCATAGTATAAATATATACTTGCAAAAAAACAAAATTCTTATTCTTGGCACGTAAATTTCATTCTCATTCTCATTTTCATTCTCGTTGAATACTCATTCAAAAATTTCTTTTAAAAGAAATTACATTACTGAACACTCTTTCTTTTCTTTCTTTCCTCGTTGAGTCGATGTAGCGGGAGGTTGAGTTGTCATCTATACTCTAATCCTCAATGTCATAACTCTAACTCTTAACTTTCCTTGGAAGAAGACTCTGATCTAGAGTATATACAAGCACTCTATCTCGTGACTCGAAATAAAGACTCGTATACAGAGCAGAAACGATTGCTCTTATACCACTCTGTGGTATCACTAAAAAGAATGACTCATACTAGAAGAATGACTCATAACCAGAGCAGGAAACGAACTCTGCTCTGATACCACTCTGTCACAGCCCCAAATCCCGAGGGACGGCAGAAGCCGGGGAGTGACTGGGTTGGATTAAAGAAGCAGGGAAGAACGAGACTGACTGAATAAACATACATACATGACTACATAATTTCTATGAACAAGACCTCGATTATAATATATATATGAAAAGATTTGATCTCGGGAGATCACTCAACAAAGTATTCAAAAAGAAATCTAAGTTATTGACGGAACTTCGACTACAGTGATATAATTACATAACATCAAAAGTATTCAAAGTTTAGCAGCGGAAAAGTGATACATAATACAAGTCTTCTCCTTAAGATGACTTCAACTCCTAACTCAACCCTCCTCCGCTCTCGTCGCTTCAACCTGCACATTTAGAAACATATGCAGGGCTAAGTACGATAGTACTTAGTGGGCACAATGCTGAAAACATAATCATAGTATAGATAAACAGGCATCTCAATTTTATAGCGCAACGGGGTTTTCATTTAAAAGAGCTCGTGCCTATTAAAACATTTTTATCTCATTCAAAAAGTAGTAGTAGCTCGCGCGAGCATTTTTCCATAGATGTTACGTTCAAATCTTGACCAGTCATTATCACCGTGGCTGGTTACCCCTCAACAGGATACCACATACACCACAGGCTACAATGCACTAACTCTGGAAAGCACCTAATTGACTAACTCAGAGCCGATCGTTAAGTAGTTAACACCTAAATGGTTAACATACAATTCTGGAAAGCACGACGGCTAACTCAGATTGTACAAGAGAACTCACATAAACATAAAACATTTCATTTATGCCTCATATCACTTTGAAAACACAGTTATCAAAGCTCATAAAGCTCAATTTCGAGTTGTGGAAAAACCCACATTTTATTTGTTATAGATAAAAGCCCACCTCGTTTTACAGAACTACTAATAAACGAGCTTCCCGTCTTTAGTCTTCCGTCCTTTTCTTGTGCTAACTTCCTCCTTCATCGTACATGAAACATAATCTCAATGAGTCGTTGAGACGACAAAAGAAAATGGAAATTGAAAACAAGTTTGATTTAGTCTTTTACGTTTCAACTTTTTAGGCATTTGCACGCTTAACTAATTTCTTATATTTAATCGGAAACGAGATACGATCATATCTCTTTTTGATACTCAAACTCTGTACTTGACTCTTAGGTCAGTAGAATAGATAGTCGTTAACTCATTACGACTTAAAAGATCGAAAGAAACTAAGTTGAGAAGAAAACAACTTAGGAAAACTAAGTTCTGAAATTTCACTGCGGAATGCAGTAGTTCTGGGGACTGCCCAGAACAGAGTATCAGGAAACAGGGGATTAGCTATGTACCGTTAGAAAGCCACGGAAGTCTAGTTTACGCTCCAATTTACGGATCTCAAATTCAATAAACGAGCTGAGAGATATTACAATTTCTGGAAAGGGTCGCAAAACTGCCGAGGTTAACCCTAATTGTTCGATAGAATCGACGTATGACTTCGTAGGTTCGTTCTAAGTTATCGAACCTATATTCTCAAAAAATTATCACGTCAAGGCAGTCAACACGTACTCCCGTACGTGATAAACTCCTTTCCATTTCCCGTCTATGTTTACGACGATCAAAATCTCGTTGTTTCAACTAAACAATTACTATACCAAACAAGTTATCAATTCCAATCCTAACTTCTCGTTTGAAACATAAACTCAATATTTTATAGCTCAGATCAACGAGTCGTTAACTACAAACTCGTTCCCTCAACATTATTGATCATTAATATCCAATTATCATTCCTACTCGACTTTCCTATCATTAATTACGTACATTTGTTCGTCTCTTACGGATTTTCCAAAGTTAACGGAATTCATTCATTTTCTACAACATAAATCTTCATCTATCGAGATTCATTATTATCTATATCATCACCTCATATCATTACTCAAACTCAACTAATTTCTCAAACTTCATCTCTTACAATTTCTAATATAATTTTAGATTAATTCCAATTAATCCATAACATCAACTACAATCATATAGAGCCTCAATCTATAATTAATTCATCATTAGAATCAAACCTACATGAAACCCCTAAACCCTTGTAATTTTCAGTTTTAGCCTAGAATAATTAGGGGTGATTTTCTTCTTTAATTAACTCCATTTATCCATCAATAAACCTATTACAACATATATTAATCAATTAATAACACTACTACTTCATTAATTTGAATTTCCATAATGAAACCCTAACCTAAAATGGGTCACCACTTCAAAACTTAGGGCTTTTCATTTCTTCTCGTTTAATTCATCGATTAACTACTCCTAAAGCTCCATTATCCATTTAATTTAAGAATTAGAACATCCTAGCTAATTGCCCTAAATTTCGGCTACTACATAAGTTTAGGGCCTTTAATTTTTTCTTCCAATTCAACCATAGAAATCGATCATTAACCATCTAATTACATTAATTAAAGCTCAAATCATTACCCTAATCTATCTAATAAAATCGGTCCATATGAAAACTTACAAGAATGAAATTTCAATCGGATAGATCAATAGAGGAGATGAATACCTTAAGCTTTAATGAAGAAAGGAAATGAAATTGATGGAAGATGAATGACTTGTGAAGATTTCTTCCTTGTAAAACTTGAAGTCTCCAATGGAGAAAATGAAATGGTGTAAGTGATGGTGAGTGGCGGTGGAGATGGAGGAATAAGGGTGGTGATGACTAACTTTAGGGGATATTTATTCATGCATGCAAGGTGGAAAGTAGGGATGATTTAAAAGGACATTAGGTGTAAAGTTTATATTACAGAAAAATGAAATATCATGCTATGAGTGAGGGATGAAGTCGGCAGCCATGGGAAAAATTAGGAAGAAAATACACGCTTTTCCGGCGCGATACGACGTTACGGAAATCGGTAAATAAAAAACGTATCTCGGCACATTATCGTCAAATTCCGATTCTACCATAAATTCCGATATAATTTACTTACTCGGAAAATAATATTTGAAAATCAAAATCTGACAAAATCTCGGGACATCACAGTCCGAGTTTCGTCCGGAAAAACATAAAAACGAACTTTCTCGGGCGAGTTCGTATCGCGATTTCGTGAATGTAAAAATCAGACGGTTTTCCGATCTGAGTTCCAGAACTAAAAAGTTATCGTACGCGATAACCCTAAATACAGTAGTCATCTAACAGACTTCCATAATTTATTTTCGGAAACGGATTTCACTGTTAGTTTTAGAATTCAAATTCATGAACTTAGGCGTGCAAAGCCATTTTTATTAATAACTTTAAAATTTTAAGTCAGTACGAAATTTCTGAGGTATTACATGTTCAAAACGGGACAATGCATGCATTAGACTAGGTGACCGTGAGCCTTGTTACAGTCTAGCCGGTCGTAAAGTAATTGTGAGCCTTGCTTCGGTTTGGCCGGTTATGTAAAGACTGTGAGCTTTGCTTTGATTGGGCCAGACACGGTGTTGGAGGAGGAGTCCTACTTCTTGACACCACAAAAAGACAAGAAGCGTAGAAGGATTCGTACCCGAGAAAAATGGTTGCAAACGATTTTAGAAAATAAGGAAACTGTTTTAAGATGCCACAAGTCATAAAATCTTTTAAATAATTATTTATCTAACACTTGTGGTGCAACTATAGAGGCAAGTACAATCATATAGCTCTAATGAGCAAAGTTTCAAATTATTTTGGCATGTGTCCACTGAGTACAAAGTACTCACGCCCTACATGTTATTTCTAAAACGTGCATGTTAGCTCGGATGAGGAAGGTTGCGGTGTGCTTGGGCGGCTCGTTGTCAATAAAATAAAAAATTTAAGTTTATGCTTGAGGTTATGTGTCTCCACACATATAACCTTGGGATTTTAAGTCGATGTTTATTTTTCCATTGCAAAGTCATTACTTCAGTTTAACCTAGCCTTGCATGCTCGGTTCCAAAACCCTAAAGAGCCCGTGTGCTCGATCAAAGCCTTTAAATCCTTTCTAAATTTCATCTGAAACATGTTTGGATCCTCAAAAGATTCTTCACCACCAATTGTCGATTAAAAGTTAAAAGATGGCCACTTTTCGAATGAAACTTTATTTAAACAACCAAACCTAATTCTTTGATTGATTCGACATCTATAATCTTATCAAATATTCATTTCTTGGAAAAGTATTTGATTGATAACTCACCTTATTGTGAGATTGATTCGATAATTGAGATTATTCCTAAGTCATCGAGCAGGTTTTATGAGTTAAAGTTCAGTTGTTTCACCTCACTGCCCCTTGTATTCTAGTCGTTTCAATAGCCTAGGAGTCGGGCTGTGACACCTTCTCAAGGACATAGAGGTTTCCTAGCATGTCACAGCCCAAAATCCCGAGGGACGGCAGAAGCCGGGGTGCGACTGGGATTGGATTAGAGAAGCGGGGAAGAAAGGGGATGAATGAACAAACATACATTAAATGACAAAATACTTCTATGAACCTGACTTTATTAGATAAAGAAAGAGTTGATCTCGAAGGATCACTCGACATAGTTCTCCAAAAGCAAACTAAATTATAGTACAGAACTTAGACTACAGAGTTAAATACAAGATAATACGAAAAGGTTTAGAGTTTGGCAGCGGAATAAACGTAGAATGTGACTTTGTTCTTCTTTCCTATCACTATCCTACTCAACCATCACCGCTTCCGTCGCTCAACCTGCACTTTTAGAAAACATATGCAGGGCTAAGTACATAAAGTACTTAGTGGGCACTTTGCCAAAAACATATAATAAGTATTGATAAATCAGGCATTCTTATCTCTGTAGCACATCGGGGTTTTCTTTTAAGATGCCTGTGTCTACTAAAACATTTTCTTATCATTTTCACAATTTAGCTTGGCCAAGCATTTTTCTGATAGATGTTACGTTCAATCTTGCCCAATAAAAATCACCGTGGCTGGTTACCCCTCAACAGGATACCATATACACCACAGGCTACTGTGTACACTAACTTTGGAAAGCAAGTCGGCTAACTCAAAGTCCGATCGTTTTAGTTAATAAGTCGGTTAACTAATAAATTCTGGATAGCAGGTCGGCTAACTCAGAAGAGTACAAGAGAACTCACATAAAACATAAAACAGTTTATGCCTGATAATCACTTTTGATAAACACAGTTATCAAAGCTATAAATATCACTTTAGATTTGTGGAAAAACCTACATTTTGTTTGGTATTTATAAAAGCCCACCTTAAAGATTACAGAACTTCTAATCGAGCTTCCGTTCTTCAATCTTCCGTCCTATCCCTGTGCTGACTTCCTCCTTCATCGTACATAATTCATACTTTGATAAGTCGTCGATACGATAAATGAAAATGGAAATCAAAAATGAAATCGAATTAGTCTTTTAAGCTTTTTAGGCATTTGCACGCTAAACTAGATTCTTTTAGTTAAACGGGAACCAGACTCGAACGCATCTCGTTTAGAACTCATTTTTTTCCTTACTCGACACTTATGTCGGTAAAACTGAAGTCGATTGCTTACAACGACTTAGAAGATCAAAAGGAATTAAGTTAAAAAGAATTCAACTTACGAAACTAGGTTCTTGAAATTACTACACAGATCAGTAAGTTTTCACAGAACAGGGGATTTCGAAACAGGGGACGTGCCCTGTACAAAAAGAAAGCCACGGATGTCTAGTTTACTCTTCAATTTACGGATCTCAATTCCGATAAACGAGCTAGGAGATATGACAGTTTCCGTGAAGGGTCGCAAAACTGCCGAGTAAAACCCTAATGCTTGATAAAATCGACGCACGGTTTTCTAGGTTCATTTTATGTTATCGTACTTAAATTCTCACGAAATTTACACATCAAGGCAGTCGACACGCACTATCATACGTGAAGACCTCCTTTCCATTCCTCGCCTATAAGCACGACGTTTAAAAACTCGTCTCTTCAACTATACAATTACTATACCAAAATAATTCCAACTTCTCGTTTCTACTTCTCCTTGACAACTATAACTTATCATTTCATAACTCGGATGAACATGTCGTCAACTACAAACTTGTTCATTTAACAATAACGATCATTAATATTCAATTAAAAACCCCGTTCGACTTTTCTATCGTTACTTAGGTTCGATTCTTCGCTTCTTATGAAATTTCCGACATTATTAGAATTCGTTCTAACTTTCCGATTATGATCATTTACTAACGAGATTAACTTATATTCACATCATAGACCTATATCATTATCTAATTTCGTTTATCGTCGATCGTTCATCTCTTACTATAAATTTTACGTTCTCCGTTTTCGTTTAAATTTTACAACAACGATTATCATCTAACAAGCATTACTAATATGCAAATCATATTATCAAAATATTATCGAGCTTCAACTAAACGACGTGTTTTCGTCTCTTACATTTTTCAATTTATTTTTAGAAAAATTCCAATAAAATATATAATCATCCTCATACATCGTATATCTCATTTCCATAAACATATCATGCATATCATAACATTTACTATATCGAATCATGCATTCTTCGTCTCTTAGGTTTCAAATTTTATTTTTAGAAAAATCTAAAACAATTCATAAAGTCAATTAACATCATGTAGAACACTAATCTATCGATCAATCACCAAAGAAATCGAGCTACGATCAAACCCCCAAATTTCCCTAAAAATCGGTACAAATCCTAAGACAAAGAGGAGTGATTTTCTTCATGATTCAATCCGTAGAACTCGATCCTAAACATCCTAGAACATGTATCGAACAAGAAACAACATGCTATTTCATCACTTAAGTTTTTCGAAAAAAATAAAAAGAGGGAAACAAGCTTTTGTTCGGTTTAGATTGGAGACGAAGTTCTTACCTTGCGTAATATGGCCTCGGAAATGGATTTCATCGGTGGGTGGAAGACTTGAGTGCTTGAGAAAAGCATGGAGTTGAAGCTTTAATGGAGGAAGAAGAAGAAAAAAAGAGAGAGAGTATGTGTGTGTATGGTGGCGGTAATGAAGGGGGAGGGAGAGAGAGGTGGTGAGTCATGTGTAAGACATATAAAGTGAAGAAAATATCTACTAAAGTGTAGTGACTCGCTAGGGCGTGTTTGTTTGCAAAATTTCGACGGAAATATCTCGTTTCCGGCTTATAACGACGATTTAAAAAGTCGAGGAATACTTTCTTAGATAGTTTCGAATTCGATGAAAACTAATTTGTCCGTTAGATTGGAAATAATTTACGTACTCGGAAAACCTAATTCGTTTTTCAAAATTAGAGAAAAAGTCGGGATTAGACAGTCTAAAATTTGCCCGGAAAATCATAAAAACTAACTTTCTCCGGTGAAGTCGTATCGAAGAAAAAGTGAATGTAAAGTTCGACGGTTTTTCGAACTGAGTTCTAGAACTCAAAAGTTTTCGTACGCGAAAACCCTAATACAGTAGTCATCTGACTGACTTCCGTAATTTATTTTCGGAAACGGATTTCACCGTTAGTCTTAGAATTAAATTTCATGATCTTAGGCGTGCAAAGCCATAATTATTATTAACTTTCATTTTTAAAGACAGTAGAATTTTTCTGGGGTATTACATCCTACCCCCCTTACGAAAAATTTCGTCCCGAAATTTGCTTATCTTCTTAAACTGTTCGGGGTACCCCTTCCTTAACTCTTCTTTGAGTTCTCACGTGACTTTTTCTTGCCCGTGATAATCTTATAACACTTTTACTAACTGTATTGACTTGCTTCTTAACTTTCACGCTTTTCGATCCAAAATCGATTGCGGTCTTTCTTCATAACTTAAGTCAGTTTCAAGATCAACGTCTTGCTGACAAAACTATGTGTGTAGAATCGAACACACACATTTTCTCAAAATGAGATACGCATATAATAAACATTCCATAAACTTGGCAACAGTGCCATAACTATCCGTATTGGAAGCTATCTTTTTCGAGATATTCACTAATCATCTAAATCTTTTGTCTAAGCTGATACTTGACACGAATCTAACGATTCTCTTTAACGGAGATATCTTAAGAAACTTTATCTCCTTTATCGAACTTTTGCTCTGATTGTCGCATATACGTAAGACTTTCGTCTTCCTTAAACTCCTTTCATTCTGACACGAATCTATCGAATGATCTCGATCATTTCGCTGACCGCATCTGGTCCTAAGTTCTTTCTTTCACCTACCTTATTACAATAAGGCAGTTATCTAAAATTTCTTCTTCTACAAGGCCTTGTAAGGCAAAATACTTATCGTAGCTTAATAACTATCGTTATAACAATTTGATCAATGTCAAAAATATTCTTCTATTTCTTCATAGGAATACTTAACGGTTATAACAACCCATATGGTCGTCAGTGTAAAGCTTTCACTTGCTGATAAGCTAAACATCTTTCTACAAACAAGGCAACTTTTCGTTTCGATCAATTCTACCAAAAATCCTTTCTTGTGTCTTAAATTTGTTGTCATCGGGAATGCTAAGTCCATTCTTTAATTTCTATCATATTATCCATTACTTCGGAATAACCGTCTGGTTTATCCGTTCTTATCCTTAGTCGAAGCTTCTCGATCGACTCGTCCTTTCTCTAGGCACTTGTAATCTTCCTCGTAAGTCTGGTGTAGCTACAATTTACTATTATCCGGCTAGTTATCGCTTCAGGTGTATTGAGCACCTCTCTATTCATCATCTCGAATTCTCGTATAAGTGTTTCTTTCTTGACGAAGAAACATCTAAACTTAGTTGGAGTCTTTCGACTCAACATGCCTGCTACTACACTTAGCTTTTTCCTAGATGGTAATTGATACCACAATCATAATTCTCAACTAATTCGAGCCCTCTTCTTTGTCTCATATTCAGTTCTTTCTGCCCGAAGAAGTACTTCAGACTCTTGTGATATGTGAAGATCTCAACCCTTACACCATAAAGATGGTGTCTCCAAATCTTTAATGCATGCACAACAGCTGCGAGTTCTAAATCGTGGGTTGGATACTCAACTTCGTGAGGTCGAAGTTGTCGTGAGGCATAAGCTATCACCTTTCCGTCTTGCATTAAAACACAACCTAACCCGTTCTTCGAAGCATCTACATACACCACATATTCCTTGTTTGCGTCTGGAAGAGCTAATACCGGTGTTGTGGTTAACTTTTCTTTGAGCATTTGGAAACTCTTTTCACACTCGTCCGTCCATTTAAACTTATTTTCTTTTCGAAGTAGCTGCGTCATAGGTCTAGCAATCATGGAGAATCCTTCGATGAATCTTCTGTAGTAGCCCGCCAAACCTAAGAAACTTCTGATCTCATTTGGATTCGTTGGTGACTTCCAGTCGCGCACTGCCTCTACCTTAGCAGGATCTACCTTGATTCCTTCCGCTGAAACTATGTGTCCGAGAAACATTATTTCCTTCAACCAAAATTCGCACTTACTTAACTTGGCATAAAATTTCTCAGCTCTAAGTGTTCCAAACACTATCCGTAGATGTTCTTCGTGTTCTTTCTCATTCTTAGAGTAAATGAGAATATCGTCTATGAAAACTAAGACGAATTTGTCTAAGTATGGATGGAAAACTCTATTCATGAGGTCCATGAATACTGCGGGAGCATTAGTCAAACCAAATGACATAACTAAGAATTTGTAATGGCCATATCTGATCCGAAGGCGGTTTTAGGTATATCTCCGGTTTATTCTTCAACTGGTGTTGTTTGGACCTTAAGTCTATCCTCGAAAATACACTTGTTCCTTTTAAGCTTATCAAGAGGTCTTCTATCCTTATAAAAAGATACTTATTCTTAAGGGTTATCTTATTTAACTTGCGATAGCCTATGAACATTCTCATAGAACCATCCTTCTTCCTGATGAACCAGTCAGGTGCTCCTATGGTGAAAACGCTTGTCTAATGAAATCATCATCTAACAACTCTTGCAGTTGGATCTTAAGCTCTTCTAACTCTTTTGGTACCGTCCTATACGGCCTTTTGATTTGGAAGCCGATCCTGGTTCTAAGTCGATCGTGAAATCTACGTAACGGTCTGGTGGTAAACCAGGTAATACTTCTGGAAAGACATCTTCATATTCGTTCACAACCTTCACATCTTGAATGGTCTTCTTGGCTCCTGGTTCTTCAACTAGGTACACGAGATATGCGGTGGTTCCTTTCTTCCTCATCAACTTTTTGGCTTATAGGGCGGATATTATTGGTATCCTCCTATCCATCGTAATCCCATTAGGGTCGCAAAACTGCCGAGTAAAATCCTAATGCTTGATAAAATCGACGCACGGTTTTCTAGGTTCATTTTATGTTATCGTACTTAAATTCTCACGAAATTTACACATCAAGGCAGTCGACACGCACTATCATACGTGAAGACCTCCTTTCCATTCCTCGTCTATAAGCACGACGTTTAAAAACTCGTCTCTTCAACTATACAATTACTATACCAAAATAATTCCAACTTCTCGTTTCTACTTCTCGTTCGCAACTATAACTTATCATTTCATAACTCGGATGAACATGTCGTCAACTACAAACTTGTTCATTTAACAATAACGATCATTAATATTCAATTAAAAACCCCGTTCGACTTTTCTATCGTTACTTAGGTTCGATTCTTCGCTTCTTATGAAATTTCCGACATTATTAGAATTCGTTCTAACTTTCCGATTATGATCATTTACTAACGAGATTAACTTATATTCACATCATAGACCTATATCATTATCTAATTTCGTTTATCGTCGATCGTTCGTCTCTTACTATAAATTTTACGTTCTCCGTTTTCGTTCAAATTTTACAACAACGATTATCATCAAACGAGCATTACTAATATGCAAATCATATTATCAAAATATTATCGAGCTTCAACTAAACGACGTGTTTTCGTCTCTTACATTTTTCAATTTATTTTTAGAAAAATTCCAATTAAATATATAATCATCCTCATACATCGTATATCTCATTTCCATAAACATATCATGCATATCATAACATTTACTATATCGAATCATGCATTCTTCGTCTCTTAGGTTTCAAATTTTATTTTTAGAAAAATCTAAAACAATTCATAAAGTCAATTAACATCATGTAGAACACTAATCTATCGATCAATCGACAAAAAAATTGAGCTACGATCAAACCCCCAAATTTCCCTAAAAATTGGTACAAACCCTAAGACAAAGAGGAGTGATTTTCTTCATGATTCAATCCGTAGAACTCGATCCTAAACATCCTAGAACATGTATCGAACAAGAAACAACATGCTATTTCATCACTTAAGTTTTTCGAAAAAAATAAAAAGTGGGAAACAAGCATTTGTTCGGTTTAGATTGGAGACGAAGTTCTTACCTTGCGTAATATGGCCTCGGAAATGGATTTCATCGGTAAGTGGAAGACTTGAGTGCTTGAGAAAAGCTTGGAGTTGAAGCTTTAATGGAGGAAGAAGAAGAAAAAGAGAGAGAGAGTATGTGTGTGTATGGTGGCGGTAATGAAGGGGGATGGAGAGAGAGGTGGTGAGTCATGTGTAAGACATATAAAGTGAAGAAAATATGTACTAAAGTGTAGTGACTCGCTAGGGCGTGTTTGTTTGCGAAATTTCGACGGAAATATCTCGTTTCCGGCTTATAACGACGATTTAAAAAGTCAAGGAATACTTTCTTAGATAGTTTCGAATTCGACAAAAACTAATTTCTCCTTTAGATTGGAAATAATTTACGTACTCGGAAAACCTAATTCGTTTTTCGAAATTCGAGAAAAAGTCAGGATTAGACAGTCTAAAATTCGCCCGGAAAATCATAAAAACTAACTTTCTCCGGTGAACTCGTATCGAAGAAAAAGTGAATGTAAAGTTCGACGGTTTTTCGAACTGAGTTCTAGAACTCAAAAGTTTTCGTACGCGAAAACCCTAATACAGTAGTCATCTGACTGACTTCTGTAATTTATTTTCGGAAACGGATTTCACCGTTAGTCTTAGAATTTAATTTCATGATCTTAGGCGTGCAAAGCCATAATTATTATTAACTTTCATTTTTAAAGACAGTAGAATTTTTCTGGAGTATTACATAGCACCTTTCCCAAGCCTAGGATATGATCATTATGCAGCATTTTGACTCACACAATGTGTTTCATAGAACAAATACTAACACCTATCTGCTTGGCCAACTTAAATAAGATAACCCCAATTCTACACTCTTCTCTTCGTGCCCATTTTTGCCGCCATTCCGTCAGTCTGCCGCCTTTGTTTCTCTAGTGAGCCACTGTTCAGTGTTCCTACTCCAGCCACCTTTGTCCCATTGCATCACAACTACTGGTTGGCTTGATTTCTCATAGTAATTTTGATTTACCACAACGTTGCCGCCGTCTTTCACCACAGTGCTCGTTTCCATTCACTGCAGCGCCGTGCCGCCGTTTGCCCGAGCACCGCGCTGTCGTTCTCTAGGGGGCCGCTTTTTTCTCTACTGCTATTTGGAGCTCCAAGTAGAATTCCCAAAGATAGAAACTATTTTGAGGTTTGTCTTCTGAAACTTACGCTAATTTTTGAATTTCCTTGAAAAATGCTTGAACTGTAGCTATACATAATTTCCTATTCCTATTCGTACTGTGACAATGAAACTAAGCTTGAAAATCAAGTAATCAACATATATATGTATCCAGATTTGTTGTGCCGCACCATTATATATATATATATATATATTCCGATCTACCCTTTTGTCTTTGTAATTCATTTGGGTAATGTTCTCTCTCCTCTCCTCATACTAATTTGCTATGAAGTTAATATATAATAATCTACTATAAAATATATAAAAAGGTAACTTTAATTTCAATTAATAAAGGAATTAATTAATTTATCAATTAGGCTTCTCTCCTCCTCATTATCTTCTTCTGAGAGAGCATTAGTGCCGAGTCTTTCTCTGTTGTACTCATATCAACTTCTTCACCTGCAACAGATATATAATATCTTTCAAAGGACAACAAAAAACTAATGCATGCCTTCAAACACAGCCCAACCTCTGATCAGATTAGGTGATAGTCAAAGCATTCATAATTTATTGATTAAAAAATGGTATGGGCTAATATAAAACGACAGAAAGTATTTTGAGGTTTAGTTGACAATTAGACATGGTGAGCTTCTAGGCCATCGAACCAGGGTAACTACAACAAAGTTATACATTTGGTGGTTGTGCTTGCGTCATGAAGATTGTTTGATATTTCTACTTTAGAGTCGCTTGCATTTCCTTCTACAATAGAACAGAATACGTGCACTTTCTCTTTGTGTGGTGAGCAATCTTATGTATACTGATTTTAGAGGGGATGACATAGTGGAGGTTCTTTTTACTCTGGATTATTTTGAACTACATTAGTTGAACTTATTCAACATTGTTACAGATAAAAAAAAATTAGATTATCAGAAACCTATACTTGAATAATTGGTTGAAAGTCATCAATACTACACCTTCATGGGTGTCTATTCCTAGCATATTATATAGCATGGAAAACATGTATATAGCAAATGTTTGAATATTTTCTTCATTTCATTTTCTTTTGTTACAATAGAGAATGTTGCAGGATCTGTTGCATGGCTAAGCAGAGGAGGCCTTTCATGTATTTGTGCTCAAAGAAGAGATATTTAAGATCGCCCATCATTTGCTTTGACGCCTAAACATGTAATATTTTGCTTGGTATATTCAGTTATTTTTCGTTTTTGTTTCCAGGTTTAGTTGCTTACTGTCTGTCACAACAGTATCTGCAAATCTTTAATGAGCTTTGTTTATTATGCATATTTACTATGTTGGTTAGTATCATTGTTTCACTGATTACTTCATGATCTACTCCATTACTTTTGAATGATGTATATTCTAGTAAATCTGGCGCACCGTGAATCAACAAAGAATGTGGCTAGCCATACTTATATGTTGTTTCACTCATTTTTATGTGATTATCGTCTTAGGATTGTACTTTGTAGTTCGTGATATTAATATTCTAGAGCACTCATTTCATAGTTTTTAATGACTTAGGTACCCTGGTTGAAAATTTATTCTAAAAATAAATGGAAAAATCATGGATGTCATCGAATCAGTTATCCAAATAGTATGAAGTTGGGGTAGAAACTTTCCTGAATTTTGCATTACAAAATGTAAGGGATGCTAGCCTCATACCCTGTCTTTGTACAGTATGTGGTAATGTCCGTAAGAGAAATATTAGTGCCATTAAATTACATCTAATGTGTAATGGTATTGACCCTACCTATAAGAAATGAATACGGCATGGGGAAAAATTATCAGCACCAACTGCACGTGATAATGATAGGGGTAGGAGAAGTGCTGCAAATTGCACTGTTGATCAGCCGATTGATCTGATTTATGATGCATACGATGTACCTAAAGATAACCCAAGTTAGTTTCAAACATTGCTTGAAGATGCTAACAAGCCATTTTATGAAAAGTGTAGCAATTTTACCAAGTTGTCTGCAACGGTTAAACTATACAACTTGAAAGCCAAATTTGGTTGGAGTGATAAAATTCTTTATGATTTATTAAGTTTACTCTCACAAATGCTTCCTAAAGGCAATGAATTACCTAAATCTTTATACAATGCAAAGAAAACTTTAAGCACGTTAGGGCTAGATTATGAGAAGATTCATGGTTGTCCTAATGACTGCATTAATGCATACAATTTTATGAAGATATCATCCATAGGCTTGTAGATAGAATGGGTAAACTCGAAGGACAAATGATTGGTAAAGGAAAAGAGAAGATTTTTTAAGGAAATGGCAGTTGTTCTGGGAGAGTTTCACCTGATGACAAAAACAACCATGATGATTAGGAGGAAGTGTTGTGTGTTGGAAAATCAACTACTTTACTGGTATTTATTTTGCTTTGATGTACAAATACAAACATTTTATATCATTTTATTCTGTGATGAAGTCAATCAAATTTTATTTTTTAGGGAAAATCGGTTCAATTGATGGAAGGATCCACCAAAAGGATAGTGGTTTATGGAACAATTGTAGTTTCGGGTGACAAATTTCACTGTGCTCCAATGCCAAAGGATTCTTAACTAGTATCAATAGATGGAGTTGTGGGTGCCAATGTGTTATTGCCATTTCCTATCTTGGAGGAGATGGACACTGTGGAGAGTGCTGTGGGAACCCATGTGGCATGGCCCACTCACTTGGTGGTTGAAAAACAAGTGGTAACTTGCAGATTATTTAATATTTATATATTTATTAAATTCTTCATCAACAGAATATTAATACATCTAACATATGATACTTAGAAACCTATCAAGAAGAAAGCTGGAAAAAGAGTTGCTAAAGAACCTACGGTGGAAGGTTATGCACAGTTGCCTATATTATTGAAAGCGTTGTATAGTGCCGCGGAGAAATTATTTGAGCAAGATCGAGGAGTATGTATTTCTTTGGATTAAGATGTGTTTTCTGATGATCTTTCTATTTGGATCATGAAAGAAGACGTAATTCCCTTCTGTAACCTGCAATCTATCACAGGAAATTATATTGCGGCATATATTTGGTAAGATTATCAAAATTTCACTTACTGTTTTTTACTTATGTATTTCTAACATGACTAATTATTGACAGGAACTTGTATAGAAATGTGGATGGTGGTCAATTTATTTAGATCTAAACGAATACTTTATTCATATAAAGTTATTATATTACTGGAAAACTTAGCATAGTCAGTATAACAGAAATAATAAACCGTGCTAAAATAAAAGACACACGATATAGTAACCCAGTTCAGTTTTGTAATCTACGTCTGGGGGGCCTTTGCCCAAGAGAGAACCAATCCACTATTAGAAGAAATGGATACAGAGGATCTTACACATACAGGTCGACACCTTATGCTACCCTTTCGCTCACCCTCTTCCTAACTTCACATGAATTTGTGATTGATCGATCTACAATCGCTCAATCTAAGCTCGAACCTCAAGTCCGAGCTTTAACTCTCTTACAAATTGAATATATCAAAGATAAACCCTCACTAATTCGTGCACTCAATTACAATACTCTAAAAAAAGTATATGCACTCAAACAATAAAACAAAAACGGTCGACCCTCACAATGTTGATGTCGAATATATATAGGTTTGAAACCCTAGATCTCTTCGCCATCATGTATATCTTCTTTGATCTTCTTTTCTCGTGAGAATAAGGCTTGGGGAACACATCTGATATCTACTTGATAAGTATCTTGACCGCATATTTCATAATCATGGAAAAGATCCCACAAAATCCGCGCAGATAAGAAAAGTCTCTGCCAGACTGTTCCAGGTTCCCTTAGCACAGACTGAAGCACACATAACAGAGTTTGTTCTACGCAGTGACTTCGACACTTCAGTTGTAATTTTGGCTACATAAACTTTGCCAACATCTTTGAGCAGCATCAGCTCTTGAGCAGCAATGCCTCAAATCCAACAATCTCCCCCTTTGGCATTTATGTAGACAAAACCAATCATCAAGAAAACAAACAATCATACCTCCAAATCCTCCAAGTCTGCACTTGTATGAAGTATGCCAAAGCTCCCTCTCCAACTAGCAATTGGAGAAAACTGTGTTGAACTCCCCCTTAAACAAGGCATGGAGTAAACTGACCATCAAGTAAATTTCAATCATCGAGCAGATGGTTTTCAACTCAACATCAAAGTAAACCATCAAAATAATAAGTCATAAACCGGGAAGCTTAGATATATGTCCATAAAAAAAAAGTATCAAGGAGTAGAGAGAGATTAACTCCTTCGAACCAAACTAAGTCTGTGTAAATAAAGCCACAGATAATAGAACACCATTACTAAAACATAAAAAATAGAAAACCAGAAAAACTAAAGAAAAACCAGAAAACCATAAAAACTACAACTTTCTTCTACTCCCCCTTTTTGTCTGGCAGAAATGACAAAGTAGGGGGGCTTCCATCCAAATTTGAGAAAAACTGGGATCCTCTTCTTCACAGCTTGAGTAGATGCTTGAAGGTTACCTTCATCCTCCTCAATTTGGGTATCTTCATCACACAAGTCCTATTCAGCATCCTCAACATCATCATCAACTGCTTCTTCATCATCTGCATCGTCGTCATCATCATCATCATCCTTGCATGGCACAAACTCTGCATTATGTGGCTCCAATCCAGATGGGCACAACTTCTCCTCCAGCAAAGATTGCTTTGGCATCATTGAGTAATGTCACAATATCATTCTTGTGCATACGAAGCCTCTTCATCTGGAACAGGATAGAGTTGTATTCATGCTCCAGCTCACGCAACATCCTTGTAGAAATAGCCCTAAGATTAGGCTCACTCAGCATAGGTGCTGGCAAAGTTGATGTTGGCTTATTTCTTTCCACGATGCGGACAGAGGGACCCTCATGTCACAACCCGAAATTAGGTGTGTAGAAATGACCGGACTCCATTGGAGTGTGAAGGTGAAACTATCAAATAAACATACCACTTACGTCTTAACTCAACTCGAATAGTGATCAAATACTATTCTGAATGAATTAAGAATGAGAAACCATCAACCAAAAACTCGACTCGACAATGAATCAATTAAGAAAATAAGGTATGAAAGAGATAACGAAAATGAACATGCTTTTAACCGAACTCAACAAGAATCGGCATAATTAATTTACAACTGTTTCCCAAAAATAGTGTTAAGTATTCAGACTTTACGTCATTCAGAATATAAAGCAAATAAAGTTTAGGGCGTTGTTTCGAGCAAACTGCTCATCGTATCATCAACACAACAGATTATATCAAAAATATATAGACATTTCAGCGGAAGACATCACTGCTCTCGACAACTACATGTATGAAGACATGTAATCACCGACTTGACTCAAAACAGACAACACACCACCAAGACCATCCGCACCATCCTCATCCACAGCTAACTTGGACGTTTAGAAATACATGTAGGGCTGAGTACTTCTTACTCAGTGAACACAATACCAAAAATAAGTTTAAAAGCTTTCTCTTAGAGCTATATAATTGAACTTGCCTTGCCACTGCATCACAAGTGTTAGCTCATTTAAAAACATTTTACTTGTGAATGCATAAATCATTTTATTTTTCAGCGCTGTCAAAACATATATAATAAAGGTATGAATCATCTACCACATCAACATTGCGTCGAGAAGTAGGCCTCCTTCTCAAACACTGTGATCGGCTAAACCGATGTAAAGCTCACAGTCACCATCATCAATCAATTAACCACACGTGAGTTCCTATTTTCCACATGATATATAATTCATGTAGATGATAAAGAATACCAAACTCAGATAAATGACAAGTCAATTAATTTTAAAAGCTCACATAATATATAATCAATAAGTAATAGCATTCATCGGAGTTTTGGTTTCAGAAAAGCCCACCTCACTTCTGGTCTTTTGAAGTCGGGGTTGCTTACTTTACGCTTTTTCCCGATTATTTCGCAGCCTCGCTCAACCCTTCAATAAAAACATCGATTAAAATTGAACTTACTAACTCGAAAAGCTTATAATAGACTTGGGGCTCAGCTGATGGACTTCTACTTGAGTCGGGTTTTTCTTAACTTATCTAAACTTCTCTATATCAATAACTTTTCAATTTCTCGTTCTCGAGTCATCGCCTTTACTCGATTTCTAATTACTTCTCAGACTCTGATTCTTAGTTCTAATATTTCAATCTGCACTTAAACCGATAAGTTATTATCTAACTCGTCTTAAACTTCTCATAATTTCAATTTATATGATCTCGGCAAATCATAACGTCAAATCTCAACCATTTTCATCATATATAAATCATACGCAGTTAAGCGCTTATTTCAATAATCGAATACTCACATCAGAGATCAAACATTCACATCGGAGATCAAACATTCACATTTTAATCACGTATTCACATCATCAAACATCGCCATCATACTCAAGCATCAATATCAACATCTCAAATACTTATATTAAATAAGTAATTAATTAAGTGATGATCTTACTAAAAAGGTTACTCATACTTAATCACTTAATTACACTCAAACATCGAAGTTTATATAAAGAACTCACGTCTTAACATAATCACACAGTCAAGTGTTAAACTTCCATAACTACCTTATATCTTAAACATAATCATACTATAATGAATTATTATTCGATCTTTGACCTTTAAAACTCATAACTTCAACTCTTAACGAAAATTATTTCGTTAAACTCATATAATAATAATTTCTAATTTAAATAATCAAACTTATACTTCGTATTTCTTTACTAAAAATACGTCATTATTTTTCCTCAAAATTCGTACTCATATACTTATTCAATAATCAACTAAATACTTAGAATAAAATAATCATTATTTTATCTTTTTCTTTATTTAAAGCTCAATTTTCATTTTTATTTAATAAAAACTCGGCTTTTCTTGTAAAAACTTTACTGCTCGATAACTTCTACATCTTAACTTCTTTTTAAGCGATTCAAAAGGCAAACTTGCTTAATTCTACTCAATTAACATCATCGAATCTTTTAACACATTATATAACATCAATTTACTCATCATAAAATATTTTAAATCTTAAAAATATTATTTCTCTCACATAATATAATTATTTTCTCGTTTTTCAACTTCTACTACTTTTCTTACTAGATTAACATCTCGTCACATCAATTAAGCACTCAAAGTACACTTTAAGAACATAAACAATCATCTTATAACTCACGTCATTCATCATTTCCAAAAACAAGTAGACTCCAACGAGTCGGTTGTTCATGTCACTTTACGCAGGTGACATTTATTTATTTGCTTTGATTCCCTTTATTCAGCCCTTTCCGATCCGATCGTTTCTTGGAAATTTTGGAACCAACGCTTTTCAGAACGTCTATGTTCTCAGAGAATCGGGAAGGCCTTAGAATTCGTCTAAATTCTCATGCCAAACAAGCATCTTGAATAACAAAAGAAATTACAACTCACATAATTTCACATACTTTTGCATAAAATAACATTCATGCTTTCACATAGTTCATGTAATTCACAAAGTATAACTTTTATACTTTAAATCAAATCATACTTGGCATACTTAATCTCAAGTTCTTGCATACTTATTCTCAATCATACTTTCATACTTAATTCTCAAATTTCTTCTTGCATACAATAATCAAAAATTTCTTTTTAAAAGAAATCATACTTCTGAAATTCTTTCCTTACTTTTCTTCTTTGATTGAGTCGACGTAGCGGGTGGTTGAGTTGTCGTCTACACTCTTATACTTAGTGTTACGACTTAACTTTACTTGAAAGAAGACTCGGGTATAGAGTATATACAAATATTCTATCTTACTACTGAAGAAATTCGTATGCAGAGCAGAAACGATTGCTCTGATACCACTCTGTGGTATCACTTAGAAAAAAGAAATAACTTACGACCAGAGCAGAACCGACTGCTCTGATACCACTCTGTGGTATCACTAGAAGAAATAACTTATACGACCAGAGCAGAACCGACTGCTCTGATACCACTCTATCACAGCCCCAAATCCCAAGAAACGGCAAAAGTCGGGGTGCGACTAGGGGTTGAATTAAAGAAGCGGGGAAGAAGGGGGAATGAATAAGAATGGAAGAATAAACAGACATTAATAACAGAATGAATTACTATGAACAAGACTTCATTAAAAAAGAAAGAGTTGATCTCGAAGGATCACTCGAATAAGTTCTAAAAAAGAAACTGAGTTAATTGTACGGGTTTAGACTCGATAGAAAGATACAATGACTTCAAAAAGAGATTGGAGTTTGGTAGCGGAAAAACGTAAATCTGAATACAAGTTCTTATTCTAGTCATGACTTCTTAATTCAACATCAACCACCGCCGCTCCCATCGCCCAACCTGCACATTTTATAAAACATATCCAGGGCTAAGTACAAAAGCACTTAGTGGGCATGTTGCCGAAAACATAACATAAGTATAGATAAATCAAGCATCTCATTTCTGTAGCACACCGGGGTTTTTCAATAATGGCCCGTGTCTACTAAACATTTTCACAATTTGGCTTGATCAAGCACTTTTCTGATAGATGCTACGTTCAATCTTGCCCAACTGGCCACCCCTCAATAGGGTTCCACACACAATGGCTACTGTGTACACTAACTTTGGATAGCAGGTCAGCTAACTCAAAGTTCGATCGTTTTAGTTAGCAGGTCGGCTAACTAATAATTCTGGATAGCAGGTCGGCTAACTCGGAAGGGTACAAGAGAACTCACATAAAAACAAATCATTTCATGCTCTGATTATCACGTTTGAAAACACAATTATCAAAGCTTGTAAACAAAGATTTTCGAGCATCGCTCATTTTAGTTTGTATATAGAAAAGCCCACCTGACTGATTACAGAACTATTAAACGAGCTTCCGTCTCTGGTCTTCCATCCTATCCTCGGTGCTGACTTCCTCTTTTTATCGTAAATATGCAGACTTAAGCAACTTGAACGCAATCGATAAAAGAAACAGGAAATCGAAACAGTTTTTTAGTCTTTTAGGCGTTTGCACTTTACTCTTCCTTTTGATTAACTAATAAACGAGACTTCGATCTCGACTACAAACTGACTCAGCTCACTACTCGACTCTCAGGTCAGTAGGTAAAAGGGTGTCGATAACTTAGAACGACTTAAAAGCTCACAAGGAACGAAGTTGAAAAGGATTCAACTTAGGAAACTAGACTTTGGATACTTACTGCCCAAGTCAGTAAGTTCATACAGAACAGAGTATACGAAAACAGGGAATGAATCTTATACCAAAAGAAAGGTACGGGTGTCTAGTTTACTCTCCAATTTACGGATCTCGATTTCGTTAAGCGAGCTAAAAGTTATGACAGTTTCCGTGAAACGTCGCAAAACAGTCGCGCGAAACCCTAATGCTCGACAAAACTCAACGCACGATTCCCTAGGTTCGATTAATGCTATTCCACTTTTATTTTCACGAAATTTTCATCCCAAGACAGTCTACATACAGTATCCTTTAATCGGGTTTATATTCTCGACTTTTTATTAACAAACGACGAGCATTTCCTCGTCATTTCCAACTAACCATTTACTATACCAAAAACGAATTTCAATTTCTATTTCGTTCAACAACTTCTCGATTCTTAACTATATCTCATAACGTCTCGTATCTCGGATGGAAAAGTCGTTAACTACAATATTGTTCGTCAATCAATAACAATCATTATTATTAAAAGGGATTTCCTTATTCGACTTTTCTACCGGCTTTTAAACTCGATTTTTCGTCTCTTATTCAAAATCGAAACTTCTTAGAATTCGTTGAAACTTTACGGTCAAAATCATTAACTAACAAGATTAACAAAGGTTTGAATCACAAACCTAAATTATTATTCATGCTCGTCTTATCAACGATTGCTCGTCTCTAACTAAAAATCCTACGTTCTCCGTTTTCGTTCAAATTTTACAACAACGATCATCATCTAACGAGCATTACTAATATGCAAACCATATTATCAAAACATTACCGAGCTTCAACTTAACGACGTGTTTCCGTCTCTTATATTTTTCGTTTTATTTTTAGAAAAATCCCAATTAATTATAATCATCCTCATACATCGTATATCTCATTTCTATTTATCAATCGAGCATATCATAACATTTACTATACTAAATCATGCATTATTCATCTCTTATCCTTCAACTTTTATTTTTAGAAAAACCTAAATTAATTCATATAGTCAATTAACAACATGTAGATCACTAATCTATCGATCAAATATCAAAGAAATCGAACTACGATCAAACCCCTAAAATCCTAGAAATTTTCGGTAATTACATAAATGAAAGAGGAGTGATTTTCTTCATGATTCGATCCGTAGAACTCGATTCTAAACATCCTAGAACAAGTATTAATCAAAGGACAACATGCTCTTCATGCTCCTATGTTTCGAAAAAAAAGAAAAGATTGGAATCAAGACTTTGTTCGGTTCATTTCGTAAGAGATATTCTTACCTTGCGTAATACGAACTCGGAAATGGAATTGATCGGCAGACGGAGGACTTGTGTGCTTGAGAAGAGCTTGGATGTTGAAACTTTACTGGAGGAGAAAAAAAAAAAAAATGAGAGAGAGAGAGAGATAGGAGGCGGTAATGAAGAGGAGAAGAAGGAAGGGATGACTCATGCTATAGATACATAAAGTAATAAAAAATCTAACTAAAGAGTGGTGAGTCGCTAAGGACCGTTTGGCGTGGGTTTATTAGATGAAAAATATCTCGTTTCCGGCTTTAAACAACGATTAAAAAGTCGAGAAATAATTTCTTAGGTAGTTACGAATTCGACGAAAACTAATTTGTCCGTTAGACTGGAAATAAATCACGTACTCAAAAAACCTAATTTGTTTTTCAAAATCCGAAAAAAAGTCAGGATTAGACAATCTAAAATTCGCCCGGAAAATCATAAAAACTAACTTTCTCCGGTGAACTCGTATCGAAGTAAAAGTGAATGTAAATTCTGACGGATTTTAATTCTGAGTTTTCGGACGAAAAAATCTATCGGATGCGAAAACCCTAATACAGTAGTCGTTCCACCGACTTCTGGAATTTATTTTCTGAAACGGATTTGACCGTAAATCTTAGAATCGAAAATCCTTAACTTATGCGTGCAAAGCCTTAATTATTAATTAACTTTTTATTTGAACGACGGATTAAACATTCGGGTTATTATATTATTTGAAGCATGTGATGATTTTAAGTTGAAATTGGAGTGAAAATAAGCATGTTAGCCTCTTGAATTTTTTAATTTGGAATTTATATGAGAAAGTTATTAATAATCGAAGTTTTGATAATTTAAAAATCGAATTTCGTGTTTTGAGATTCAATTGACTAAGTAAATGAGTTAATTGAGTTCAGATATCAAGCATGTTAGAACTTGAATTGGAAGAAAACGAACCCTTGTTCTTAAAAAGGTGAAAAAGTCGAACCTAAAGAGATTTAACGTTAGGGTTTTCCCTTTTCGATTATCGAAAGTTGAAATTGATTGAGTAATTGTTCAATTAGAATTATTTTGAGTTAATTTTGAGAATTTGAGAATTTTGTAATACCCCGTATATTTATAACCCTAATTAATCGTCCTAAATATGATTATGTATGCTTAAGTGCTTTTAAAGTGTCATTATATGTGATTATGTGTGATTCTATGATATAAAAATTTCCGAGAATAAAATTTCATGTGAAATTACCAGAATGCCCCTGAAGGGCAAAATATTAATTTTGTCGTTTCAGAAACTTGAAACAAAGATAAGAAGAGTAATATGAGTTTAAGAATGTGAGATTTAGTATGAGTTAGAATTTTGGGTAATTTCGAAAGAGTTGACTTTTGGATGAATAGTAACTTTGATCGGAAAAGTCAACCCTCGATCAACGGATCCCGATTTCAGTTTAATGCGTGTCATTGGAATCTAGAATTTATTTTGAAACCAATGATACGAGTTTGAGCATTTTCCAAGATCATTTAAGTCGAGAATAAATTTATTTTCAAAATGCGACTAAAGTGAAGAGTAACTCGTCGCGTCATTTTACGACTTTTTCATTAAACAGGAATTATTCCTGAAACTTGAGTTTTTCCGAATCTAAAAATTATTTCGTGACTAATGACGCAAGTTAGAGAAAAATCCGATGTCTAGAAAGTGCCGAGAAGAGGGAATAAAGTTCGACGTTTAAGATGGATATATTATTCGGATAAAATCTTTTCTACCGGGGATTTTTATCTGATAAAAATCAGATTTTTCCTCCCGAAAGTCAGTTGATCTTGTCCTTCTCTCCCTCAATTATTTTTCCCCACTCTCACCTTAAGAGAGTGAGGCACACTCTCTTAACCCAAGAATCTCACAAATTGTTCCTCCACCTTCTTCTTTTGATGATGTTGAGGATTGGGAATGGGACCCATAATAGGTTGTGGTGTTGTTGCCTGCTTGGTTGTCATTTCCGAATAAACCACTTCTTCCTTGTCTTTGGCCTTCTCTTTTGGATGGGTGGATGCCTCCTTGACCGGTTTATCAACCTCAATCACTTCTGGCTCATCACTAGGCATCTTGGGGCCTTCATATGAGGTACCACTTCTCAGTGTGACACCTTTGCATTACTCATTTGGGTTGACCACTTCTCAGGGAAACTGCCCTTATTGATGTTGTCTTGTCAATGTTTTGGCAATGTAACCAAGTTGTTTTTCCATGATTGTCATCCGTGTGACCATATCCTTCGATTGTGTCTCCAACTCTTTGGTTCTCACATTACTCGCATGCATGAATTGAAGGAACATGTCCTCAAGTTTTGATTTCTTCTCCTTCAAAATTTCACCATTAGAGACATCAAATCCGGGTGGTGGTTGCAACGCATTGTTAGGATTCGCATATGAAAAGAAAGGTTAGGGTTGGTCCTATTACCTTGGTATTGCCTTTGAGGCCTTCGAAATGTCCCATAAGCTGCTCCAGGAAGGTAACCATACGGATGCTTGTAATTCTCATAACCCCTTCGGTTGACATAATTAACATTTTCAACATCCACTGCTTCTCCTAGAGATAGTCCATGCCTTTGATTTATTATGTCCATTGCAACTGCACATACACGCTCCAGAATATCTCCTTGACCGACAGCATTCAATAAATTCTTGACTTTCTCGGAGCATCCATTGTAGAATAACATCACCTTCTTGTTGGCTGAAATCCCATGGTTTGGGCACTTCTGAAGCATCCCTTTGAATATCTCCCAAGCCTCATAGAAAGTTTCTCCATCGAATTGATTGAATTGTTGAATCTGTGACCTCAGCTTCATTCTCTTGCTTGGAGGGATGTATTTTCATAGAAAAATCTCAACAAAATCATTCCAAGTACCAACCGCTGTAGCATCCAAGGAGTGGAACCAAAGCTTAGCCTTATCTCTTAGGGAGAAAGAGAAAAGGCGGAGCTTGATTGCATCGTGTGGAACCCCATTCTATTTGACAATCTCACAAATCTCCAAAAGCTGACCCAGATGAGCATGAGGATCTTCAGCCGGCCGTCCTCCAAATTAATTTTTATGCACCATAGAAATAAGTTCCGGCTTGAGCTCAAATGTGATGGCATTAATAGCTGGACCAAAAGTTTCTCTTTGTTGCACCACTGGTTGGAATTCATCCTTGATTGGAGTCTTTTCTCTAGCCTTCTGTGCATCAATAAGTTGTTGGAGTTGTGCTTGCATAGCTCTTATGGTAGGATCGTTTGTCGGATCCCTCGTGTTCTTCTCTCGAGCTCTTCTGTTTGAGTTGTTGTGATGACAAGTAGCTTCGATTTTTGGATTAAGAGGCTCCAAAGGTAATGCTTGTGACCTCATTTGCATGCACTACCTGTTAATCACAATATATATATATATATATATATAGGAAGAAGATCATGTGAGAATGCTATCTTAGGGGAGAAATGAGAATAAATCTGGACTCTTGATCTTTCTAAATCAATGGCTCAGATTTAACGATGCATTAAGTTATTGTAATTTATGCATTATGATGTTAATGCATTAAATTATTGCAGTTTATGCATTTGAATATGTATGCATTACATTTTTGCAATATATGCATTTCTGATGTGATAAAAATGCGTAAAAATTTGTCATTCTCACATTCTCATATATAATTTATTCGCACGAGATCCCTACCCTATATATATATATATATATATATGTCTAAATTACTCTCAAACAATCTAATCATAATAATGCTAGAATTAAAACAGTCCCCGACAATGGCGCCAAAAACTTGTTCGCAATTTTCTCTAACACGCTGCAGTGCACGGGTGTTATTGTGTATATGGAAGTAACATCGTATTCCACAAAGACTGATTTGATCTAACAAGTACTACTTTCAATTATTATCCTCTATTTAAACTCCTAACTTTAGTTTTGGGTTTCTAATCTTAAATTTAACAAGAAATCAAAAAGCAAACAAAAATAATTAAGAAATCAAATATGACAAAGAATATCCTAAGGCTTCAATTTCAATGGATAATTAAACTCAAGCTCTATCAATCAACCAATTAACAAGAGTCTCAATTCTTCTTAAGACAATCAAAAATTTAGTTTAAACCTACTTTCATAGTGCCTAAACTGCGGATTACTCACTAGGGTTTTCGTCTCCGATAAACATCATAAGCAAGTAACTCCAAAAAGATTCTAAGATTAAAGCCCTCACACAAAGTCTTTCCCTCTCGGTGATTATGCAGTGTGTGTCCTATATTCCAATTCACATGTTAATCCTCATCTCTCGAATCTTGAATTAACACAATTAATTATGGTAAATTGGTGATCAATCAACTAACGTGCAAAACAAATCAAGAATGTAGAAAAGAAGAGAAGGACGCAAATTTGTCAATTGATAATAATTAAAGCTAATTACCCATCTACTCTCTAACCCTAGGATATAAAAGACTTATCTACTCATGATTAAATCAAACACAAAATCAAAAGAAAAAAAATTCATAATCATTAAATAAAAAAAACTGTAGTTGAAACAATAATCTTGAACTCTTGAACAAGTCTTCAAAATCTCCTAGACAAAGCTACACTAAATTAAAACTAAGAAAATAATAAGAGAAAGGTGTCTCTTTTATGTAGTAGAAGGAGTATTTATAGCTAAAAATCTAACACAAATCATGTAGGAATCAAATCCTAACTAGGAAGGGAATTAGAATCGAAGTAGGAAAGTTTTTGGACAAAAGTGCCTCGCCATGGAGACCGCATGGTGAATACGTAACTTTTCCAATTTTTAGAGCTTCAGCGGACCGTAGGCGGTCCCGTCATGCGGCCGCATGGCGGATCATATGCAGTCATGTGGGTACTTCTTCCTTCATGCGGTCACATGAAGGGTAGCTTCGACTCACGACTCCATTTTCTCTCGATTCTAAGCTGTTTCTCAAGCCGTTTTCTCCCACGAACTCGTACGAAGCTGAACTTCTCTTTAACATGCGCATTTATCCACAATTAAGCTTCGAAATACCTTCAATTTCACAATAAAACAAGCAAGTATCAGATTCTTCAAAACAAATCAATACATATACATAAAATTGCTTTCTAACATGAATTTCCACAACAAATAATCACTTTTAAAACCCAAAAACAAGTGAAAATCCATGTTTATCAATTTCTAACCAACTGACCTTGCATAAAATTGTTTTCACAAAACCTGTACTAAGTGTTTCAGAACTTGACATTCTCAGTAAAAGATTTTCACTGAAGTATCAATGTTACAACCTAAATTCTAGTGTGTAGGAATGACTAAAATCCATTGGATGATGATGATAGAAGAACTGAATAACCATGACTCACAAGGGAATAAGCTCGGGTATAAGGGAGTATCAAGAGAAAGCGATAACAAATAAAGCATGCTTTCAAACCCAAAGTACACAAATCGAATTAATAAACTTATAAGTTGTCGATGTTAAGTAGAAATCATAAAACATAAAGAGTAATGTATCGAGCATAACAACTCATTGTACCAACATCAAGGTAAGATTTTAGAATACAAATAGCATATCAGTATTGCAGCGGAATAATTAAACTCAAGTCCCACAGTTACATGTATGGAGACACATAACTGCAAGCTTAAACAAGAGACTCGACTCAAACCACAAACGCACCACCGAGTACACCGCATCAATCCCATCCTTGCTAACCTGCACGTTTTAGAAATAACACGCAGGGCTGAGTACTTCGTACTCAGTGAACACATGCCAAAATAATTGAATACTTGCTCGATAGAGTTATATGATTGAACTTGCCTTGCCACTTCATCACAAGCGTTAGAATAAATAAACATTTTAGTTGTGCATGCAAGAAAATCACTTTTACTCTGAGAAATGTCTGCAAACAGTAATATATACATAACAAGTATGTACCAGTTCTACAATAAAGTAAGTGTGTCGAAAAGTATGTCTCCTTCTCAAACACTGTAACTGCTTCACCCAACGAAAAGCATACGATCACTAATATGTATACACAGAAAATCCCGTCTCACACAGGACCGAATTCGTCTTCCACAAGTAGACAGGAACATACATAAAAATCTCAAATACTGGCAAGTCAATTAATTTAATTACTCACATAATATGATAATAATAATAATCACATTCATCGATTTCTTTGAGTTAGAAAGCCCACTTGGCAGCTAGGGTAAACGGGGCTAATCTTCTGACTTTTGCTCGCTCCTACTTCAAGGCTCTGCTCATTACTTCAAGAATAACATCTTATAAGGACAAGTTTACTTTCCTCGAAAAACAAAATGAATCCTAAGGCTCGATTTCGAATTTCTACTTGACTCAGATTCTCTAAATTTCTCGACTAAACTCGAATGCAAAGGGATTCGACTTCTAACTCTAATCAGGAACTAAACCAACAGACTTTCTCAAACTCGACTAAGTAACTCGATAAGTTCAAACAAATTAAAACTTAAACAAATATCAGAAATCGAGAAATTACTATTCATAACATAAAATTCACAATTCTCGATTCAACACGTCAAATGACTTTAGAAAAATACTAGATTAAATCTCGATCACTTATGACACTTAATTACATCACAATCAGACATTCACAGATATGTAAACGACTGACTTCGATAAATAGTCGGAAAAATAAAAATTTTCCAAACTTCTCAAGATATTCTAGAAAAATTATAGAAAATCACATTAAATCATACAAACGCACATTCAAACTAAGAAATCCAATCAGGACTCAAATACACACTCATGCTAACTCGACTCTGCTCGAATTTTTATTTGAAAAATGAAAGTTTTCGGTTTTGAATAAAAATAGTTAAATCTCTCTAAAAATAATTCAAAGAATTCAAATACGGAATCAGATTCGAAATCCAAGACATTAATTAAAATTTTCTCGGAATAAAGTATACGTCATTTTTTCTTGAAAAACGTGCACGTGCTTAAAAATTCTCAAACTTTCAAATTTGACTTAAAATAAATTAAATTGAACAATTACTCGATAAATTTTGACTTTCAACAATCGAAATGGGAAAAATCCTAACCCTAATTCTTAAAACTTTCGAATTTTATAGCTTTTTAGGCCAAATTGCACATAAATTCCTCACTATTTTCCAAATTCTCGTTTATTTCCCCACTTTTTTTTTTGTTGTAAGAAAATTCTCAACTTTTTTTTTTCGCAATTAGATCCTCCGGCCATTTTCCCCCAATTTGACGCTGAGTTGGAAGTCGGATTGGCTGATTTAGCAAGTTTTCGCGATAACATAAACGACGTCATTTACTATTTATCCTAAAACGACGTCGTTTTACAATAAAAAATTAAAAAAATATACAAATTAAAATACACATCCCTAATGAATGCCACACCATCATCTTCTTCCCTTCTCTCTCTCTATTATCTTCAGCCACCACCACCGTCGTCTACCACCACCGCCACCTTCAGCCACAACCACCGTCGTCCACCAAGATGACGCCACTGACGCTCCACAAGCCATTCAAGAGATTAGAGAGAGAATGGAGAAGAGGGAAAGGTGGAGGTGATGTGGCGGGTTTGTTGCTGAAATTTTTTGAGAGAGAATAGGGAAGATGATGATGACGTGTAAATTGATATATTTTTTTTTGGTAATGCAATGTAAAACGACATCGTTTTGAGCCACTAAGCATAACAGATTAGATCAATAAGAACACATAAGCAGAAATCATGACACGTAAGCATTTACTTCACCAGAAAATGGCCGGAGGATCTAATTGCGAAAAAAAAAAGTTGGGAATTTTTTTTACAACAAAAAAAAAGTGGAGAAATAAATGAGAATTTGGAAAAAAAATGGGGAATTTATGTGCAATTTGGCCAACTTTGTATGCATAAGGGTTCCTTTTCTTCTGATTCAAGTTCTAACCTGCTCGATAAACATATCTAGGTTTAATTAACTCATTAACTCATCTAATTGTACTTAAAAACATGAAATTCGATTTTTAATCAACAAATTCTTCATTTTTTCATAACTTTCTCATACGAATTCCAATTTAAGAAATCAAAAGGCTAACATGCATATTTTCACTCTAATTTCAACATGGAATCATCACATACATCAAATAACATCAAGAATTCAAAATTTCATGCTGAACTTTACATAAGTTTCAAAAAATTTGCATATATACCTATACATGCTCGATTTCAAAAATTTCAAGTTCTATCATGCTTAATATAAATTTAATTTCATAGATATAACATCAATTAGATCATACAAAGTCAAAATAAAAAGTTCCCATATCAAAAATTTGGAAATCTTTCGAAATTTTCAAAATTTCCGCAAAACTTATATGAATTCAAAAATTCAAGATCCTATTATACTTAGAAAAATCCCAATTGATCGAATCGATCAATTTCAACAAATAACATCAAGCGTTGAAAATCATATACTTGAGCTATTTTGTTTGAAAATTTTGGAAATTTTCCCATAGGGATCCAAATCCAACTATTCAAAACTCTGTTATGCATGAAATAATTTCAATTTCAACAATCCATACTCAATTCATCACTTAGAATTCAAGAACAACAAAAATCACAATTTTTCATGCATGTATAGTTCGAAAATTTAGATTTCTTGAGCATAACAACTTATTTCTTTGATTCATCTTGCATACAAGCTTATTTCGTACTCAATTTCACAAGTCAAACATCAATTTAACAATTATCATCAAAATCGTGAATTTCACATACATGTAAACATGCTTCAATGTATTCAAATCATGCATAAACAACACCAATTCATAGAACATTACAAATAAAAATCCCTAATTCTCATGCAAAAACTTTCCAAAATTTCATGATCCACATGTGTAATACCCCAGATATTTTCTTCCGACGAGAAATAAAAATTTTCTAATTAATTAAGGCTTTGCACGCCTAAGTTAAGGATTTTCAATTCTAAGACTAACGGTGAAATCCGTTTCTGAAAATAAATTCCAGAAGTCGGTTGAATGACTACTGTATTAGGGTTTTCGCATCCGATAGAATTTTCGTTCGAGAACTCAGATCGAAAAAACCGTCTAACTTTACATTCACTTATTTTGCGATACGAGTAAGTTAGTAAAAATCAGTTTTATTTATTTTTCCGGACGAATTTTGGACTGTGAAGTCCCGACTTTTCATCGGATTTCGGAAAATGAATTATGCTTTCTGAGAAAGTGATTTATTTCTAATCTAGCGGTCGAACTAGATTTCGTCAAAAACATAACCGTTTAGGAAATTAATTTCTTGATTTATATACACAGTGTTAGACCCGTAAAATGCGATTTTTTGAATAAAAATCCATCCCCAAACCGCCACATACCCCTATGACTCATCCTTGTTAGATCTTTTCTACTTTATGGTATAAATATCACATAACACCTCATTTCTCTCTTCCTCTCTCCCTCATTGCCGCCATACTCTCCTCTCTCTCCCTTCTCTCTCTTGTTCTTCATTTTCTCCATAGAAGCTCTCAAGTTCTTCAAGCTTTCAAGCTCCACAATTTGTTCATCATCAAATCAATCTTAATTCCGAGTTCATAATCGTTAAGGTAAGAGCTTCCTCTATAGTTTGAACCGAACAAAATTTCATTCCTTCAAGTCTTGTAATTTTCAAAAATTTCAAGTAGATGTAGGATGATGTTCTAAGTTTAATTCATGCTATTTCATGCTTAAGAATGGATTTCATGGATAGAAATTAAGTGGAAATCATCCTCCTAATTAGTTGATAATAACCGAAAATTATAATAATTTTGTACTTGAAGATTAAGTTCGATTTTAGATGATTGATTTGTGGATGTATGTTCTATGTATTAGTAGATTGATGTGGGAATTAATTGAGAATTTTCTAAAAATAGAAACCAAGTTGTAAGAGAGAAAGAAGTAGGGATTTGAATGAGTAATTGTTATGATATGATGATATAATTGAGATGTAGTAAGTATGTAGTTCATCATATAATTTAATTGAATTTTTCTAAAAATAAAATATAAATCGTAAGAGACGAAGAACCGACGATAAGTTTAGATTCGATAATAATTTGAGTATATGGTTTTCATATTGCTAAATCTTAGTAGTTGTTGAACATAATTGGAAAGTTTGAGCGAATTTGGAGAATATTGAATTTTTAGTAAGAGATGAAGAATCGTTGATAAGTTTAGTATGGATAATGATATAGGGTTATGATTTGAATATTCGCTAATCTTAGTAGTTAATGAACGTAATTAGAAAATTTGAACGAATTGTAAGAAAGTTGAGTTTTAAGTAAGAGACGAAGAGACGAGTTTAATTATCGATAGGAAAGTCGAATGAGGAAACTAATTTAATATTAGTGTTTAATGTTGATAAATAAATGATATTGTAGTTGACGATATTTTCATTCGAAATATGAATATAGAAGTTAAAGATTGAAATGGAATTGAAATGAAATTTAGTTTAGTAATTGGATAGTTGAAAAAGACGAGGAAATGCTCGTCGTTTGTTTAATCAAGAGACGTAAAGGTATTCCCGATAAAGGAATATGTGTCTTAACTGTAATTTGATAATAAATTCGTGAGCATAAAGGTTGTATAAGCATTGATCAAACCTAGGGAATTGTGCGTCGAGTTTTGTAGAGAATTAGGGTTACAGCGGATTGTTTTGCGACCCTTTACGGAAACTGTTATAAATCTTAGCTCGCTTAACGAAATCGAGACCCGTCAATTGGAAAGTAAACTAGACATCCGTAGCTTTCTTTTGATACTAAGAAAATCACCTGTTTCGCAGAATTCTGTTTTGTAGATGCTCCAGAGTTACTGCCTTGTGCAGAAACTTTCGTAAACTCGTTTTCTCAAGTTGAATTCTTTTTAACTTCGTTCCTTGAGAACTTCTAAGTCGTTATAAGTTATCAAATTCTGTTATTGACTGACCTAAATGTCGAGTAAGGAACCGAGTTATTTCTAAACGAGAAAAGTACGAGTCTCGTTTTTTCGATAATCAAAAGAATTTAGTTAAAATGCAAAGGCCTAAAAGTCTTAATCCAAATTCGATTTTCTATTTCTTTTATCGTTGCGACCGATTATTAAAACTTTTTTTATTTGCGATAAAAGGAGGAAGTCGGAGTTGAAGACAGTATGGAAGACTGAAGGTTAAAAGTTTGTTCTGTAAACGATTAAGGTGGGCTTTTCTATATATCAAATAAAATGAGCGATGCTCGAAAATATTTATCTACTGTTTTGATAAGTGTGTTTTCAACGTGATTATCAGTGCATAAAATAATTTTTTTTATGTGAGTTCCTTTGTGCCATTCTGAGTTAGTCGACTGCTAACTAAATCGATCGGACTTCGAGTTAGCCGACTGCTTTCCAGAGTTAGTGCACACGGTAGCCGGTGTGTGTGGTACCCTGTTGAGGGGTAGCCAGCCACAGTGAGAAACGTGTGCGGAAGAAGTTAACTCTTCCCCGACGTTAAAATGAGCAAGTTGAACGTAACAACCGAAAAATGCTGATCAGCTATGTTTATGAAAAGGAAAATGTTTAGTAGGCACGGGCCTTTGACGAAAACCCCGATGCGTTACTTATTAAGATGCCTGATTAATCCATACTCTTATGATATGATTTTCGGCAATGTGCCCACTAAGTGCTTTTGTACTTAGCCCTGCATGTGTTTATAAATGTGCAGGTTGAGTGACGGAAGCAGCGGAGGTTGAGTAGAGTTGTACATAGGAAAGAAGATCAGTGTTTAAGTTCTACGTTTTCTGCTGCAGAACTATTTCTTTTTGATGTATAAATCCTTTTGGTTAAGTCTCGTACTTAATACTGAGTTCACTCTGAAACATCTATGTCGAGCGATCCTTCGAGATCTACTCTCTTTTTATTAAATGAAGTCAGTTCATAGTAATTAGTTTGTTTATTGTTGTTAGTTAGTGTGTTTATTCATTTATTCCTCTTTCTCCCCTACCTCTTTAATCCAACCCCTAGTCGCACCTCGGCTTTTCCGTCCCTTGGGATTTGGGGCTGTGACAGAGTGGTGTCAGAGCCAGATTTTGTACTCTGCATACAAGTTCCTTTCAGTAGTAAGATGGAGCATTTGTATATGCTCTACACCTAAGTCTTCTTTCAAGTAAAGTTAGGTCGTAACACTAAGTTTAAGAGTGTAGATGACAACTCAACCTTCCGCTACGTCGACTCAACCAGAGAAAGAAGAAAGGAAAGAGTTTCAGAAGTGTGGTTACTTTAAGGAGAAATTTTTGATTAAATATGCAAGTAAAGTTGAGAATAAAAGTGCCAAATATGAATTTGGTTGAAGCATAAGAGTTATACTTTGTGACATTATGTGAAATTATGTGAGTTATAATTTCTTTAAATTGAGATGTTTTGTTGGCATGAGAATCTAGACTATTCCTAAGGCTTTCCCGATTTCTTAAGAACATAGACATTATAAGAAGCGATGGTTCCGAAATATTCGAGAGACGATCGGAACGGGAAGGACAGAATAAAGAGAATCAAAAGCGAATAAGAGACGAATGTTACTTTCGTGTAAGTAACATGAACAAAGTCGACTCTACTTTGTTTTAATAATTAAAGAGCCGTTAAGAGTTTTTCTTCAAGGAAATGATAATAAAGCAACAAGTATAATAAGTTAAAGGATGGAAAGTATCGAATTTTTTTTATATAAGTGTTTGAGTGCAATTTCTTAAAAATTGCTAGACGCTTAAGGTTAAGGTTTGGAAGAAAATAAGTATGTGAATGGTCTAAAACGAAGTGTTAATGAGAAATTCTTGAATTCTTTAGTTTCAAAAATGCCGCCAAGAGTAGTGAATAACAGAAGAAGAGGACCTGGTAGACCTAGAGGACCTGGAAGAGGTCATAGACATCATGAGAGGGAAAAAGAGCAACAACGTCAAGAAACCCCTTCACCTACACCACCACCACCACCCCAACTTCGTGACATTGAGGATCTTTTCCTCAAAAGAAATCCACATGTCTTTAATGGATCTGGAAACCTGAGCGATGTTGAGCTCTGGATAAGAGCCATTAAAAGGATCTTTAAACTTCTCAGATGTATTGATGAGGAGCGCATTTCGTGTGTTGCGTTTTAACTCACCGGACCAGTTGATTTCTGGTGGGAAGCTAGGCAGAAAGTTATTCCAACAGAGCATCTAGCTCAGTTTACTTGGGATGAGTTTAAGGAAGCATTTTACGACAAGTACATTCCAAAAACCTATAGAGCAAAGAAGGAAGCAAAATTCTACAATCTAAAGCAAGGGAAGATGACAGTGACTGAATATGATGCAACCTTTTGTGAATTGTCAAGGTATGCACCCGAGCAGGTAGATACCGACGAGAAGATAGCAAAGAAGTTTTGTGGAGGACTTAGACACGAACTAGGAGTGGCACTAGCCAGTCACGGAGGACTGAGCTATACGAAGGTACTAGGACGAGCGCTAGAAATGGAAGCAGTAGTGCCTGATGAAAGGAAAGTCGTGACAACCGCACCAGCCCCAAACCAGACTTAGAATCGAGGCCATTTCAACAACAACAATAATAGTAACTATCAGGGGAAACGGAAATGGGAAGGAGGAAACAACAGTGGCTACTATCAGCACTATAATAATCAGGGAAACCAGAGTGGAAATCAGCATGGCTTTCAACAGCCAATTCAGAATAACCGATCAGGACAGCGGCAAGTAAATAACCAAGGAAAGATCATTTTCCCTATCTGTCCTAAGTGTAATGGGACGCATCCCGGTGTTTGTCAGGCATGCACGGGTGTTTGCTTTAACTGCGGACAAAAAGGGCACATAAAGAGGGATTGCCCGAAATCATTGCAAACGGCGGGACCAAATCAGTATGGTCAGTCCCAACCATTGAGAGCTATTCAAGCTCAGCTACATCCACAATAACAACAGTTTCAACGGTCGGATCAGTAGAATAAGGGCAATGGTCACTAGGCAGGTAGTGGGCCTAACTCAGACTAGTCACAGTCTAGTTTTTGTATAAATCCTCGTTGGAGACAAAACAGTACTCGTACGACGCATATGTATATATGACCCCGTGAGTGGGCTTTGATCTCGTAAATGTTTCTTCTAATCGTGTTTAGATGAATATTCATGTTTAAACTTGAGAAGATAAAAAGTTTATAGAACTAGTATTGGATTTATTATCTGTTTCTTTTCCGTGAACTTACTTAAGTAAAAAAAGGTTTAGTAAGTAAGTGAACACTTAAAGTAGAGTGTTAATGAAAGTGCTCGACGTAAATATAATCCATGGGATGGATTGATTATCTATTTACTGTGCCATTTGGTATGGAGCATAGCCCGAAGGAATTAGGAGAGCTTAAGATCCAATTGGAAGAATTGTTAGATGTTGGTTTCATTAGACCGAGCGTTTCACCATGGAGAGCACCTGTTTTGTTCGTTAGGAAAAAGGATGGTCCTATGAGGATGTACATAGACTATCACGAGCTGAATAAGATCACCCTTAAGAATAAATATCCTTTGCCAAGGATACAAGACCTCTTTGATCAGCTTAAAGGCGCAGGTGTATTTTCAAAAATAGACTTAAGATCCGGATATCACCAATTGAAAATCAAACCCGAAGATATACCTAAAACTGCATTCCGAACCAGATATGGCCATTACGAATTCCTAGTTATGCCATTTGGTTTGACTAACGCCCCGCAGTATTCATGGATCTCATAAATAGAATTTTCCACCCATACTTAGACAATTCGTCTTAGTTTTCATCGACGACATTCTCATTTACTCCAAAAATGAGAAGGAGCACGAAGAACATTTGCGAATAGTGTTAGAAACGCTTAGAGCTGAGAAACTTTATGCCAAAATTCAGTAAATGTGAGTTTTGGTTGAAAGAAATGATGTTTCTTGGACATATAGTATCAGCAGAAGGCATCAAGGAGGACCCTGTCAAGGTAGAGGCAGTACGCAACCGGAAGACACCAACCAAACCTAAACGAGATTAGGAGTTTATTACGTTTAGCTGGCTATTATAGACATTTTATTTAGGGATTTTCTACAATTGCTAGACCGATAATGCAACTGTTCGGGAAGGAAAACAAGTATAAGTAGACTGATGAGTGCGAGATAAGTTTTCAGACGCTCAAGGAAAAGTTGACCACCGCACTCGTTTTAGCTCTTCCAGAAGCAAATAGGGAATACGTAGTATATACTGACACATCGAAAAATGGATTAGGATGTGTTTTGATGCAAGAAGAAAAGGTGATAGCTTATACTTTACGACAACTTCGACCCCATAAAGTTGATTATCCAACCCACGATTTAGAACTAGCAACCATTGTGCATGCATTGAAAATTTGGAGACATCACCTCTATGGTGTTAGGCTTGAGATTTTTACGGATCACAAGAGTTTGAAGTACTTTTCGAGCAAAAGGAATTAAATATGAGATAAAGAAGATGGCTCGAATTAGTCAAGGATTATGATTGTGGTATCAATTACCATCCAGGAAAAGCAAACGTGGTAGCTGACGCGCTGAGTCGCAAGACTCCAACCAAGTTAGGGTGTCTCTTTATCGAGGAAGAAACACTTGTACGAGAATTTGAGATAATGGATTTTTTTAAAGTGCTCGATACACCTAAGACAATAACTAGCCAAATAGCGGCACTAGTAGCTACACCAGACTTACGAGAGAGAATCATAAGTGCCCAGAGAAAGGAGGAGTCGATCGAGAAGCTGCGACTAAGGATAAGAACGGATAAACCAGATGGTTATTCCGAAGCACCAGATAATGCGATCATATTTATAGGTAGACATTGAATCCCTGATGATGACGAATTGAAAAACAATATCATAAGTGAGGCTCACTATACACCATATACAGCACACCCAGAGAGTACGAAAATGTATCAAGATTTAAGAAGGAATTTCTGGTGGAACAGATTGAAACAAGATGTTGCCTCGTTAGTAGAACGATGTTTGACTTGTCAACAAGTAAAAGCTTTACACCAACAACCACAAGGATTGTTGCACCCATTAAGTATTCCAACGTGAAAGTGGGAAGATATAGCCATGGATTTTGTGACGGGTTTGCCCAAGTTTAGAAAAGAAAATACTGCCATCTGGGTAGTTATAGACAGACTCACAATATCAGCTCATTTTCTACCAATTCCAATTACCTATGGATTAGAAAGGTTAGCACAGTTGTATGTCCGTGAGATTGTACGTCTGCACGGAATACCAAAGTCAATAACGTCTAATAGAGATGCTAAATTCACTTCGAGATTTTGGATTCCTATACAGAAGGAATTAGGTACCAAGACTTAATTTAGTACCGCTTTTTCACCCCCAAACGGATGGACAATTCGAGAGAACGATTCAAATACTCGTAGATATGTTGAGAACGATAGTATTAGATTGAAGTGCACACTGAGGGAATACTTTGCCGTTGATCGAATTGCTTAACAACAATAGTTTTCGGACGATGTTAAGTATTGTGCCTTACGAGGCCTTGTATAGAAAGAAATTTAGATAATCGCTTTATCATAATGAAGTAGATGAAAGAAGGAATCTCGAACTAGATTCACTCAAGTAAAATGAAAGATGAATTCTTTCGTCAATTTCGAACCAAAGTGAAGGAAGTCTAAGAAGTGACGAAAATCTTAAGCAATGTATGTCAATCTGACTTAAAATTTAGAGAATGAGGACAAGACTTTCCTCATGATTATCCTTCTAAGGATAATATGATTAAATTCATGTCAAGTATAAGCTTCGACAAAGATTTATATGATTAGTTGATATCTTAAAAAAAAAAAAAGTTTCCAATATAGATTGGCTTTGTTGCCAAGTCTATGGAATGTTTATTATGTTTTATGTATCACATTTGAGAAAGTATGTGTGTTCGATCCTACACACATGGCAAGACGTTGTTCGAGTCTGGCTTAAATTATGAAAAAAAGACCGCTCTCGATCTTGGATCGAAGGGTACAAGAATTAAGAAATAAGTTGACACCATTGGAAAAAGTGTTATAGAATTACCACGGGCAAGAAGAAGCCACGTGGGAACTTGCGGAAAAGATGAAGGAGAGATATCCTTATCTTTTCGAGGAAGGTATGCAAATTTCGGGACGAAATTTTTTGTTAGAGGGGTAGGATGTAATACCCCAGATATTTTTGTAATGCCCCGTAAATTCCTTACGTTCTAAAAAAATTTTAAAGTTAATTAAATAAATGGCTTTGCACGCCTAAGTTTATAATTTTTGAATTCTAAGGCTAACGGTCGAATCCATTTCTGAAAATAAATTACAGAAGTCAGCTAGATGACTACTGTATTTAGGGTCAGCGCGTACGAAAAGTTTTTAGTTCGTAAACTCAGAACGGAAAACCATCTAATTCTTACAATCACGAAATCGCGATACGAACACGCCGAGAAAGTTCGTTTTTATGTTTTTCCGGACGAAACTCGGACTGTGTCGTCCCGAGTTTTTGTCAAAATAAATTTTGTAAATCTATTTTCCAATTAAGTTCATACGTTAGAATTTAAGGTCAAATCAAATCGCGACGATTTTGTACCGAGCAATGTTTTTCGTCGTTCGTTTTTCCGTAACGTCGGATCGTGCCGGAAAAACCCGTAACCCTTCAAAATTTCCTCCATGCAGCCGACACATCATCTCCCTAGGTGGAGACATGCATGTTGACCTTGTTAACTTAATGACACCTAAACCTTACTTTATACACTTTCAAACCATTCATCATGGCAAAATATAATATGAGTTGTAGTAATAGTCGAGAACTAGAACGGGAATTGTTAACTTGACTTTGGTTTAGTACTTGATAGCTGAAAGCCGACGTTTAGAACGTCGTGCTATTGGATGAGTTTTGAAAAGGAGTTCATCACGTACGGGGGTACGTGTTGACTGCCTTGAGAGTCCAGTTTCATGAGAAATCGAATACGAGAACTTAGAACGAACCTAAGAAGTTATACGTCGATTGTATCGAGCAACTAGGGTTAGCGCGGCAGTTTTGCGACCCTTGCCGGAAACTGTAATATCTCTTAGCTCGTTTATCGGATTCGAGATCCGTAAATTGGAGCGTAAACTAGACTTCCCGAGCTTTTTAACGCTACAGGGCTCATCCCCTGTTTCCAGTTCTCCTGTTCTAGGCAGTCCCCAGAGTTACTGCCTTGCGCAGTGATTTTTCAGGATTTATTCTTCTAAGTTGTTTCTTTCGCAACTTAGTTTCTTTCGATCGTTTAAACCGTAATAACTTGACGACTATCTTCCTACTGACCTCAATGTCAAGTATGGAGCCTTGAGTGCTAAACAAGACGAGTTTGTATCTTGTATCCGTTAAAGTAAAGAAATTTAGTTAAGCGTGAAAATTCCTAAATCGTCTAAAGAACTAAAACTTAATTTCCTAAGTTGATTTCCTTTCCAACTTAGTTCCTTTTATCTTTTAAGTCGTATTGAGCTATCGACTACCCTCTCTACTGACCTAAGAGTCGAGTATGAGACCTTTCGAGTTCTAAATGAGATTTGTTGGAGTCTCGTTCCCGTTTAATTAAAATGAAACTAGTAGCACGCAAATGCCTAAAGAAATGAAACGACTAAAACCTATTTCGATTTTCAATGATCGATTATCTTTTACGACCCGATTTTTAAGTGTTATTATTTTACGATGAAGGAGGAAGCCAGCAGTAAGGAAAGGACGGAAGATCAGGAGATCGGAAGCTAGTACTTAGTAGTTCTGTATCACAAAGGTGGGCTTTTATATATGAAATAAAATGAGCATTGCTCGAAAACCCTTTTCTTTATCGCTTTGATATCTGTATTTTCAAAGTGATAATTATGGCATGAACTGTTTTATGTTTTATGTGAGTTCTCTTGTACCTATCTGAGTTAACATTCGTGTTTTCCAAATTTAGAGTTAATCTAAATAGGTTAACTAACGATCGGCTTTGAGTTAGCTACTAAGTGCTTTCCAGAGTTAGTGCACTTTGTAACCTGTGGTGTATGTGATATCCTGTTGAGGGGTACCAGCCACGGTGAATGAGAATTGGTCAAGATTTGAACGTAGCATACCAGAAAATACTCGGCCGAGTAAATTGTGAAAATCAGTCAGAAAATGTTTAGTAGACACGGGCCCCTTTTAATAAAACCCCCGTTGTGCTACAAATTATGAAATGCCAAATTATCTATACCTATGATTATGTTTTCGGCATCGTTCCCACTAAGTACTTTTGTACTTAGCCCTGCATTGTTTTCTAAATGTGCAGGTTGAAGCAACGATAGCGGCGGTGGTTGAAGTTGAGTTGAGAAGATAGGATGCTTTAGCTTATGACTTACTTCCACTGCAAAACTCTAAGTCTTTTGAGAATATGTATATTGAACAAATCACTGTAGTATAAGTCTGTAATCTTGAACTTAGTTACTATCGTGTACTTTTGTCGAGTAATCGTTCGCGATTAACTCTTCCTTTATATTAGTAAAGTCTTGTTCAACGAATGTATGTTGTCTTTTATGTATATTTAGTCAGTTAGCCCCCTTCTTCCCCGCTTCTTTAATCCAACCCCAATCGCACCCCAGCTTCTGCCGTCCCTCGGGATTTGGGGCTATACAGAGTGGTATCAGAGCAGAGTTCATCTCCTGCTCTGACTATGAGTCAATCTTCTAGTTCGAGTCATTTCCCTAGTATGAGTTATTCTTTTAGTGATACCACAAAGTGGTATCTGAGCAGAAGTTCGTTTTCTGCTCTGGTTGCGAGTCAATCTTCTAGACTGAGTCATCCTTTTCTAGTATGAGTCATTCCTTCTAGTAATATCACAAAGTGGTATTATATACAAGTCTTCCTTTGAGTGATAATATAGAGTATTCGTTCGTACTCTATATCGAGTCTTCTTTCGAGTCATAGGACAGAGTATTCGTATATACTCTAGATCAGAGTCTTCTGTCAAGTAGAAAGTAAGAGTAGACTATAACACTAAGATTGAGAATGTAGATGTCAACTCAACCTCCCGCTACGTCGACTCAATGAGGAAAAGGAAAGAATTTCAATTATGTGATTTCTTTTAAATAAGAAATTTTATGAACAAGTATGCAATGAAATTGAGAATGAGAATGAGTTGTGTTCCGAATTTAAGAATTTTATGGAAGTAAAATTTTTATACTTTATGTGATTGTGTGATAGTACAAGTACTATCTTATGTGAAATTATTTGCGCAATAATTTCTTTCCTTTGAAAATTTTTGGACACAAGAATATAGTCGGATTTTAGGGATTTTTCCCGGTTCAATGAGAACGTAGACTCGAAAACCTAAGATCTTTGCGGTTCTTCGAGAATTTAGATGTTTTTAAGAAACGTTATTTTGAAATGATTTCGAAAGGAGTTCCCCGACACGAGGAGAACTTCTATTGACGAATGTCACGTGCGTTAAGTGACATGAATGAAGATTCGGCAAAGTCAAACTTTGTTGTTCCAAACAAGAATTTCCTGCGAGGAAAATAAAATAAAAAAAACGATTCGGTAAATAATGTTAGTAATTGGAGTAAACGATTAAACGTTTGAGAAGCTTTCGGCTTCGAATTAAGAAAGATATGAACGAGACGACGAAGACAGAATAAAGAGAATTAAAGCCAAATGAAATGAGTGAACGTTACTTGCGTGTAAGTAACTTAAATGACGTCATTCGTGTCACGTCATTCCGTTTTCTTTTCGTTTCGTGATTCAGTAGGGTTTCGTCTTGATCGAACTTTACGAAGAAAATCGTATAAATTATTAGAAGTGGAGCGCGAAGCTTGATTAATTTTTTCCATCGATCGCCCGATTCTAGCAACGACAACTGGAACTTAGATTCCAGAAAGTTATCCTCTAAGTTATATTCTATTTTCTTTTGGAATTTATTCCATATTTCATCTTTGAGCGACGACTACAACTAGTATGAATATCAAGAGTCATAAACGACAAATTCTTTTATAAATGGTTGTTACTTTTGAATAAGTAACATGAACAAAGTAGACGTACTTTGTTTTAATAAGTGAGAGCCGTTAAGAAATGTTGTTGAGAAAGTACTAAAGAATTAAAGTAAGAACATAGTAAGATAAGAATGGAAATAAAAGTCTTGAAATTTTTTTAATTTTATATATATATATATATATATATATATATATATATATATGTTGTTGAGTGCAATTTCTTGAATTGCTAGAAGTCTTGATAAGTGGTTGTCTTAAGTGGGGATGTTACAATTGAATAAGGGAATGTTCATTTTGTAATTTAAGTTTTTCGTTGAGATAAGTTATTTTCCCTACCTGTTACTGATCCGTGTTTCCTTAAAACTTTTGTAGGATGGCTAAGACTCGTGTTACTGCTCGGAAGAGCCAGCCTTTGGTCGAGTGCGAGCGCACCATACTAGACATGATTCAAGATGAGTATTACGAGTTTGAGGCAGACTACGGTGAGGAAGATGTGGGACAGATTGTTAGCAACTTTTCGTCAGCTTACTTTCCAGTGCGACACTTGATCCCGGAGAGTCAAGCGATAATAGACCTGATTGTACACCTACCAGACGAGTGGCGCGGTTGGGCGCACCGCGCGGCGTGGTACTTCCTAGGGATCTTCGGCGACGACACTGAGCCAACCGACAACTACACCGGATTCGCCCTGTTTGTGCACAGGCGCTTCTTTGAAAGCAGATACATGCTTCCAGTTCCTTTAGAGCCGCACCTTCCCTACAGTCAGTTTCCAGCCGAGACCGAGCCAGAGCACCTAGACTTAGACCCAGAGTTTTCCGCCCTGTTGGAGTTGCCACCAGACGGTGTACCGAGTGAGGAGTCTGACGCGGAGTCAGAGCAGTTAGAGAAAGACGCAGAGTCCAAGCAGCTAGAGGAGGACGAGGAGCCCGCTATTACACCAGAGCTACCACCAGTTAGTCCGCATATCGAGGAGTTGATCCCAGGGCCGGGATTCGTAGAGATCGACACCGAGACAGCCGCATTGTTAGGACTATCTTCGCCATTCTTACCTGACGTCTGTGTTAGAGTCAGAGGAACCTTAGAGATGAGACTGTTTAGGGAGGAGTCTTACCACTGAGAGATCGATGCAGAGCTTGCCGCCTTGTTAGAGTTACCATCTCCACTTACGCCGCTCGGGTAGATCTGTGCGAAGTGGGGAGTAGTCAGAGAGCAGATGGAGGCAGGACTGTCCAGGGTCCGTTCTAGGGAGGAGTTCGAGTCAGGTTCAGGTTCAGGTTCAGTTCCCGAGCACCTTCTTCCCCTGAAGAAGCGTGCGGTAGAGATCAGCGAGGACTACTTGGTTTCCGACCTGGAGGAGACAGTTTCAGAGGCACCGTCACCCATCCTGCTTACACTTGCTGATGGCTCTACTCTGAGGGAGGACGAGGCACTTCAGCTCGTCTTTGGTTCAGAGTCTGAGGAGGACCCGGACAAGGATCCTGAGGAGGACCCGGACGAGGATCCGGAGGAGGACCCAGAGGAGGACTCTTAGGGTTTTTAAGCCGTAGAGGGCAGTTCCGACATGACTATAGTCCGTTGAGTAGAGCATCGTAGACGCATGTTAGTAGTAGTAGTAGCTCTTTTGTCCTGTACAGAGTCGGATCAGTAACTAGTTTTTGGTAGTACTCTAGCCGATACGAAATTTTATGAATCGTTTCCGTTCTAGTACTTTAGTAATACGGAGTTGTAGCTTGTTAGTGCACCCGGTAAATAGTAGGCAGTCAGCCTAGTTTAGACTAGTAGTAGTCTAACCTTTTGTGTATAAGTCCTCGTTGGAGGCAAAATTAATATTCTTTTTGATGTATATATATACATGACCCATGAAGAGGGTTTTTAATCACAAGAAAAATTTCCTATGAATCGTGTGATTAAAATCAGAATGTAAATGAACTCGTGTAACGAGAATTGAGCTTAACTTGAAAGTTTAAATGATTTTGAAGTTAATATCGAAGCTATGTTCGATATGTCGTTCCGTGAACTTGATAAGTTGAGAACGAATTAGTAAGTACTAAGAGTAATTAATAGAAATGACTAATGAGAATTTCAATTTCCTTTAGATCAAAGAAAATACCGCCAAGAAACGTTAACAATAAGAGAGGTCGAGGACCTGGAAGGCCTAGAGGACGTGGGAGACGTCAACCAGAAAATAACAGAGAACAAGAGTATGAGCAGAATGTTACCCCATCACCATCACCATCCCCATCACCACCCCCATCACCACCACCTCCACCACCGCTCCGTAGAGATATTGAGGACCTCTTCCTCAAAAGAAACCCCCCAATGTTTAATGGAACGGGCAGCCCTAGCGATGCTGAGCTATGGGTGAGATCTACCGAGAAGATATTCAAACTCCTCAGATGTACTGATGAGGAGAGAATGCTTTGTGTTGTATTCCAACTGACTGGATCGGCAGATTACTGGTGGGACGCAAGACAAAAGCTGATACCCGCAGAGCATCTGGCTCGTTTCACGTGAGAAGAGTTTAAGGAAATACTGTTTGATAAGTACGTACCCAAGACGTATAGGGCGCAGAAGGAAGCCGAGTTTTACAACCTGAAGCAACGAAAGCTGACCGTGACTGAGTATGATACTAAGTTTTGCGAACTATCTAGGTATGCACCGGCATTAGTTGATACCGAGGAGAAGTTATCCAAGAAATTCCAGGGAGGACTGCGACATGAACTGGGAATCGCTTTAGCTAGTCATGGGGGAAGGCTACACGGATATTTTGGAAAGAGCACTGGAAATGGAGGCCGTCATGCCTGATGAGAAGAAGACTGTACCAATTGCATCAGCTCCAGCACAGAATCAGAATCGAGGCTACTATAACAACAATAGTAGCAACTATCAGGGAAAGAGAAAATGGAACGGAGGAGGTAGCGGAGGCTACAATCAGAACTTAACAACCAGGGAGGTCAGAGAAAGGGAAATCAGCAGGGCTATCAGCAGCCTGGACAAAACAGCAACAACAACAACAACAACACTAGCAACAAGAGGCCGTGGCAGGGAAACAACCAATCGGGGTTGTTTATTCAAGGAAATAAGCAGAATGCGCCGTGGAAGGGCAACGGACAACAGAACCAGCCGCAAGGGCAGCAGCAAAATTTCAATCAGGGAGCAATTAACCCAGGGAGGGTTACCATTCCTGTCTGCCCAAAGTGCAACAGAGCCCATCCTGGAGTCTGTCAGATAGGCACCCCCAACTGTTTCAATTGTGGACAGAAGGGGCATATGAAAAAGGATTGCCCGAAACCGCTACAGGCAGTACCTCTCAGAGCCATTCAAGCACAACCGCAGCAGCCGCCAATGAACCAACAACAGTTTCAGCAGCATGCACAACAGCAACAGAATGCGAGGGCATGCGCTATCAAACAGGGTGGTCAGCGCAAGGGAAAAGGCAACCTCGCAGGTATGGGAAAACTCGATAACATCCCCATTAAGATACTGTTTGATACTGGCACATCGCATTCTTTCATTACTGGCTCGTGTGCCGATAACTTAGACATCAGACCTGTAAGAGCTGCACATTCTATGAGAGTAGCTACACCTTCAGGAGAGATCACTACTTCTGCTCATGTTTGCTCTAACCTAGAACTAGAAATCGGAACTCATAAGGTTATAGCGAACAACTTAAATGTTATGATAATGTGGGACGTAGATATAATCCTAGGAATAGATTGGTTGTCAGAGAATTATGTTACAATTCTCTGCAACGATAGAAAAATCTCTTTTCAACCGCCGGGTAAAGAACCAACCGAATTCCACGGAATTTCAATGGGTAGAGGCGTACCAATTATATCAGCACTTCAAGCCACGAAGATCATGAAGAAGAAAGGTACCACAGCTTATCTTGTGTACCTAGTTGGAGAACCATGAGCCGAGAAGACCATCCAAGACGTAAAAGTTGTGAATGAATACGAAGACGACTTTCCAGAAATATTACCAGGATTGCCACTAGATCGCCATGTGGACTTCACAATCGACTTAGAACCAGGAGCCGCACCTAAGTCTAAAGCCCCATATAGGATGGCACCGAAAGAACTAGAAGAGCTCAAAATTCAGTTACAAGAATTGCTAGACCTTGGTTTTATCAGGCCAAGCGTCTCACCTTGGGGAGCACCAGTGTTATTCGTTAGGAAAAAGGACGGATCGATGAGAATGTGTATAGATTACCGAGAACTGAACAAGATCACACTCAAGAACAAATATCCTTTGCCAAGGATAGAGGATCTGTTCGATCAGCTTAAGGGTGCAGGAGTCTTCTCCAAGATAGATTTAAGGTCTGGGTACCATTAGCTGAAGATCAAACCTGAAGACGTACCGAAGACCGCCTTTAGAACCCGATATGGCCATTACGAATTCCTAGTGATGCCATTTGGTTTAACCAACGCTCCAGTTGTATTCATTGATCTTATGAATAGAGTTTTCCACCCTTACTTGGACAAATTCGTTTTAGTATTCATCGACGACATCCTCGTTTACTCTAAGAATGAAAAGGAGCACGAGGAACATCTACGGATAGTGTTGGAAACACTAAGAACTGAGAAACTCTATGCCAAATTCAGTAAATGCGAATTTTGGCTGAAGGAAGTAATGTTCCTTGGACATATAGTGTCGGCAGAAGGAATCAAAGTGGACCTAGCCAAAGTAGAAGCAGTACACAACTGGAAGTCACCAACGAGTCAGAATGAGATTAGAAGTTTCTTGGGATTAGCCGGTTACTACAGAAGGTTTATTGAGGGATTCTCCATGATCGCCCACCCGATGACGCAGTTACTCAGGAAGGAGACCAAATTTAAATGGACGGATGAGTGCGAGAAGAGTTTCCAGACGCTCAAGGAGAAGTTAATTACAGCGCCAGTACTAGCACTTCCAGACACAAACAAAGAGTATGCGGTTTACACTGACGCATCGAAAAATGGATTAGGTTGTGTATTAATGCAAGATGGACGAGTAATAGCTTATGCTTCACGACAACTTCGACCTCACAAAGTTGGGTATCCAACCCATGACTTAGAACTCGCAGCCGTGGTGCATGCGTTAAAGATTTGGAGACACCATCTTTATGGTGTAAGGGTTGAGATATTCACCGATCAGAAGAGCCTGAAGTACTTTTTCGAGTAAAAAGAACTGAACATGAGACAAAGAAGATGTCTCGAATTAGTCAAGGATTACGACTGCGGAATCAATTATCATCCAGGAAAGGCTAATGTGGTAGCAGACACATTGAGTCGCAAGGCTCCAACGAAGTTAGGATGCCTTTTTGTAGAAGAAGAAACTTTAGTGCAAGAATTCGAGAAGATGGATATCAGAGTGCTCGACACGCCAGCTACGATAACAAGTCAGATAGCAGCATTAGAAGCTACACCAGATTTGAGAGAAAGAATCATTAGTGCTCAGAGAAAGGATGAATCAATGGAAAAGTTGCGATTAAGGATAAGAACAGAGAAACTAGACGGATATTCGGAGGCACCAGACAATGCGATACTTTTTGAAGGCAGAATTTGTATTCCTGATGACGACAACGAACTGAAGAATGAGATCTTGAGTGAGGCTCACGACACGCCTTATACAGCACATCCAGGAAGTACGAAAATGTATCAAGATTTGAGAAAGAACTTCTGGTGGAATGGAATGAAACGAGACGTTGCCTCGTTTGTAGAAAGATGTTTGGCATGTCCACAAGTTAAGGCTTTACACCGACGACCGTATGGATTGCTACAATCATTGGATGTCCCAGAATGGAAATGGGAAGGCATAGCCATGGACTTTGTCATAGGCTTGCCTAAGTCTAGAAGAGGAAACACAGCTATTTGGGTAATTATCGATAGACTTACAAAGACAGCACACTTCTTACCGATTAAGACTACCTACAGATCAGAGAAACTAGCTCAGTTGTACGTCAGAGAGATTGTACGTCTGCATGGAGTACCGAAAGTCATAGTATCAGATAGAGACGCCAAATTTACCTCGAGATTTTAGATTACGATGCAGAAAGAATTGGGAACAGTGCTTAATTTCAGTACAACATTTCACCCACAGACAGATGGACAACCAGAGAGAACGATTCAGATTTTAGTCGATATGTTAAGAACAGTGGTATTGGACCGACGCACGAATTGGGAAGAAATTCTACACTTAGTCGAATTCGCTTACAACAACAGCTATCAGGCCACGATAGGAATGGCGCCGTATGAGGCTTTGTATGGAAGGAAATGTAGATCACCGCTTTATTGGGACGAAGTAGGTGAGAGAAAGAACCTAGGCCCAGATGCAATAAATGAGATGATTGAGATAGTTCGGCAGATACGAGATAGAATGAAAGAAGCCCAGAGCCGACAGAAGTCTTATGCCGACGATCGTCGAACCAATCTTGAATTTGAAATAGGAGATAAAGTCTTTCTTAAGATATCACCGACCAGAGGAATCGTTAGATTCGGAGTTAAGGGTAAACTAAGACCCAGGTTTATAGGACTTTACGAAATCCTCGAGAGGATAGGACCCGTCGCTTATAGATTGGCCTTACCGCCAAGTCTAGGAAGTGTTCACAACGTTTTTCACGTTTCTCAATTGAGAAAATATGTCTATGATCCTAAGCACGTCATTAGTCAGCAAGACGTAGTTCTTGAATCTGACCTAAGCTATGAAGAGAAGCCGATATCGATTCTGGATAGAAAAGTCCAAGAGTTAAGAACCAAATCGATACCAATCGTTAAAGTGCTATGGAACCACCACGGGCAAGAAGAAGCCACGTGGGAACTCGAGGAGAAGATGAAGGAGAGATATCCTCATCTTTTTGCAGAAGGTATGCAAATTTCGGGACGAAATTTTTCGCAAGGGGGTAGGATGTAATACCCCGGAAATTCTTTACGTTCTTAAAAATTTAAAGTTAATAATAAAAATGGCTTTGCACGCCTAAGTTTACGATTATGAATTCTAAGACTAACGGTCAAATCCATTTCCGAAAATAAATTACGGAAGTCAGCTAGACGACTACTGTATTTAGGGTTATCGCGTACGAAAAATTTTAGTTCTGGAACTCAGAACGGAAAACCGTCTGATTTTTACATTCACAAAATCGCGATACGAACTCGCCCGAGAAAGTTCGTTTTTATGATTTTCCGGACGAAACTCGTACTGTGTCATCCCGAGTTTTTGTCGGAATTAAAATTTTAAATATTATTTTCCGATTAAAGTTTATACGTTAGAATTTTTGGTCGAATCGGAATGTGACGATTTTGTGACGAGCTACGTTTTTCGTCGTTCGATTTCCGTAACGTCGTATCGCGCCGAAAAAGCGCATAATTTCTCTCTTTCTCTCCCTCATGACCGACATGGTCACTCTCTCAGAAGCATAGATATTTTTCTTTTTTTTTTATCCTAAGTATTTGTGACACCTAATGCTAATACTATTCCTACTTTACACATATTACCCTAAAGTAATCTCTTAATACACAAATTAGTCATCTCACTCCCTCCCTCCCCAAAGAAATCGGCAGCCCCTCTCTCCCTCTCTCCCATCTTTCATTTTCCACCATTGTTGAAGATCTACAAGTTCTTGAAGCAAGGAATTCATACAAGTTCTTCAACCTCCATCGAATCTTATTTCTTCCTTTATCATTTGTCAAGGTAATCCTCTCCTCTTTAATTCTATCCATTCAAAATCCTTTTCTTTTATTTTTCCTTTTGGATCGAAAATTTGAGGAAGATGAATTAGATGTTTGATCTTCGATTAGTGAAATTAGATGTGTTAGATAAGATAATTAGGGATTAAAATTGAAAGAAATCAAGAACCCTAATTACTAGGTGAATACCGATTTTTTTAGGGCTTTCAATTAGGATGTTTGAATTCTTCAATTGATGTTATAATCATGCTTAGGAGGTGTTTAATTAGTGATTAGAACAAAGAGAAATCGAAACCCCCAAGTATGATGAAAACCGATCCTAGGGTTTAGGGTTTTGATTTGGGATTTTTCAATTTAATGAGTAATTGGACTTCGTTTGTTTAATGGATGACATGATAGTATGATTTAGGGATAAATGGTGTTGATTGATGAAGAAAATCACTCTCTTTAATTGTGAGTAATTACCGAAAATTATTGAGAAAATAGGGGTTTGCATGTAGTTGAATTGGTTGAGGAATTGTTGATGAAATAATGTTGTAAATAATATTAGATGTTGTTATGAATTTATTTAGAATTTTCTAAAAATAATTTGTGAGTCGTAAGAGACGAAGAACTCGTTTTAAGTTGAGATATAGTGATGATATGAAGTGATGATATGCATGAAAATGAATCATGTTAGATGATGTTTGATGACGTAGAAAATGAGCGAAATCCGATAACTTTGGAAATCTCGTAAGAGACGAACAAGTAGCCGTAATTAATAACCGAGAAGTCGAATAAGAATTCTAACTTGATAGTATTGTTTCTTATGGACTAAGGTATAACTTTGTAGTTGACGACGTGAGCTTTCGAGCTATTATAATATGAGTTGTAGTAATAGTCGAGAACTAGAAACGGGAATTGTTAACTTGACTTTGGTTTAGTACTTGATAGATGAAAGCCCGACGTTTAGAACGTCGTGCTATTGGACGAGTTTTGAAAAGGAGTTCATCACGTACGGGAGTACGTGTTGACTGCCTTGAGAGTCCAGTTTCATGAGAAATCGAATACGAGAACTTAGAACGAACCTAAGAAGTTATACGTCGATTGTATCGAGCAACTAGGGTTAGCGCGGCAGTTTTGCGACCCTTGCCGGAAACTGTAATATCTCTTAGCTCGTTTATCGGATTTGAGATCCGTAAATTGGAGCGTAAACTACACTTCCCGAGCTTTTTAACGCTAGAGGATTCATCCCCTGTTTCCAGTTCTCCTGTTCTGGGCAGTCCCCAGAGTTACTGCCTTGCGCAGTGATTTTTCAGGATTTATTCTTCTAAGTTGTTTCTTTCGCAACTTAGTTTCTTTCGATCGTTTAAGCCGTAATAACTTGACGACTATCTTCCTACTGACCTCAGTGTCAAGTATGGAGCCTTGAGTCCTAAACGAGACGAGTTTGTATCTCGTATCCGTTAAAGTAAAGAAATTTAGTTAAGCGTGAAAATGTTTAAATCGTCTAAAGAACTAAAACTTAATTTCCTAAGTTGATTTCCTTTCCAACTTAGTTCCTTTGATCTTTTAAGTCGTATTGAGCTATCGACTACCCTCTATACTGACCTAAGAGTCGAGTATGAGACCTTTCGAGTTCTAAACAAGATTTGTTCGAGTCTCGTTCCCGTTTAATTAAAATGAAACTAGTAGCGTGCAAATGCCTAAAGAAATGAAACGACTAAAACCTATTTTGATTTTCAATGATCGATTATCTTTTACGACCCGATTTTTAAGTGTTATTATTTTACGATGAAGGAGGAAGCCAGCAGTAAGGAAAGGACGGAAGATCAGGAGATCGGAAGCTAGTACTTAGTAGTTCTGTATCACAAAGGTGGGCTTTTATATATGAAATAAAATGAGCATTGCTCGAAAACCCTTTTCTTTATCGCTTTGATATCTGTATTTTCAAAGTGATAATTATGGCATGAACTGTTTTATGTTTTATGTGAGTTCTCTTGTACCTATCTGAGTTAACATTCGTGTTTTCCAAATTTAGAGTTAATCTAAATAGGTTAACTAACGATCGGCTTTGAGTTAGCTACTAAGTGCTTTCCAGAGTTAGTGCACTTTGTAACCTGTGGTGTATGTGATATCCTGTTGAGGGGTACCAGCCACGGTGAATGAGAATTGGTCAAGATTTGAACGTAGCATACCAGAAAATACTCGGCCGAGTAAATTGTGAAAATCAGTCAGAAAATGTTTAGTAGACACGGGCCCCTTTTAATAAAACCCCCGTTGTGCTACAAATTATGAAATGCCAAATTATCTATACCTATGATTATGTTTTCGGCATCGTTCCCACTAAGTACTTTTGTACTTAGCCCTGCATTGTTTTCTAAATGTGCAGGTTGAAGCAACGATAGCGGCGGTGGTTGAAGTTGAGTTGAGAAGATAGGATGCTTTAGCTTATGACTTACTTCCACTGCAAAACTCTAAGTCTTTTGAGAATATGTATATTGAACAAATCACTGTAGTATAAGTCTGTAATCTTGAACTTAGTTACTATCGTGTACTTTTGTCGAGTAATCGTTCGCGATTAACTCTTCCTTTATATTAGTAAAGTCTTGTTCAGTGAATGTATTTTGTCTTTTATGTATGTTAAGTCAGTTAGCCCCCTTCTTCCCCGCTTCTTTAATCCAACCCCAGTCGCACACGGGCTTCTGCCGTCCCTCGGGATTTGAGGCTGTGACATAACTAAATCGATCGGACTCTGAGTTAGGCGACTGCTTTCCATAGTTAGTGTACACTGTAGTCGGTGTGTGTGGTACCCTGTTGAGGGGTAGCCAGCCACGATGAGAAACGTGCGTGGAAGAAGTTAACTCTTCCCCGGCGTTAAAATGGGCAAGTTGAACGTAACAACAGAAAAATGCTGATCAGTTATGTTTATGAAAAGGAAAATGTTTAGTAGGCACGGGCCTTTGACGAAAACCCCGATGCGTTACTTATTGAGATGTCTGATTAATCCATACTCTTATGATATGATTTTCGGCAATGTGCCCACTAAGTGCTTTTGTACTTAGCCCTGCATGTGTTTATAAATGTGCAGGTTGAGTGACAGAAGCGGCGGAGGTTGAGTAGAGTTGTACATAGGAAAGAAGATCAGTGTTTAAGTTCTACATTTTCCGCTGCAAAACTATTTCTTTTTTATGTATAAATCCTTTTGGTTAAGTCTCGTACTTAATACCGAGTTCACTCTGAAACATCTATGTTGAGCGATCCTTCGAGATCGACTCTCTTTTTATTAAATGAAGTCAATTCATAGTAATTAGTTTGTTTATTGTTGTTAGTTAGTGTGTTTATTCATTTATTCCCCTTTCTCCCCCGCCTCTTTAATCCAACCCCTAGTCGCACCCCGGCTTTGCCGTCCCTCGGGATTTGGGGCTGTGACAACATGCATAAATGCTCATCTTTTTCGATTGATCATACACAACACCTGAAATTAAATTCTAACGAAAATTCATGATCAAAACCAAGGTGTGAAAACCCCCAATTTCATAGAGAATTTTCGGTACTTAGGAAAAAGAAATGGTCAAGAATTTCTTCCTTATTTTCATGCATGAATTTATTTTAAAAACAAGAAATCATGCTAAAAAATACAAGGATCAAAACTCTTCTTCTAAAACACATATTGATCGAACTAAAAGAAAAGGAAGAAGGTTGGATTTCTTAGGCTAGTTTCGATCACCAAGAAGCAAGGATCAAGAAATCTTACTTGCTTCGGAAGGAGATGATCCATCAAGAGGGAATCCACCCAACTCTAAGCTTTCTTCTTCAAGCTTCCATGGAGAAAATGGTGGTGTGTGTATGTGTGTGTGTGATCGGTGAAGAGGGACAGAGAGGAAGAGAGATGACCACGTGAGAGAGAGGGAGAGCGGAGAGGTCGGTGGGGAGAGTGGGGGAGAGTGAGAGAAATGAGAGTGGAGGAGGGATTTTTAATGTGAGAATTAAGTTTCCATTCAGATAAAAATCGTCGGAAAGAAAAAGTTTTCCGGTGCAAATCATCCCCACTTTAACAATTAACTCTCAAACGATTCAAAACTCACCACAACACTTTCTCGACGTTCAAAAGCTCTCTACTTCGTCTCATACATCACCAAATAAATCAAAAATGCTAGAATTTCAGTTTTCGGAATAAAATTTCAAGCAACGAAGAAAATCTCGGAATTCATTATTCATATTAGGGTTTTTGAAAATAAACTCAAATCTTTTCTCAAATGATCTCAAATGACTTTCAAATATATCTCAAAGCTTTTAAAAGAACTTTACACTCGAGAGACGCTGACTAAACTAAATTCGGAAAGAGTCAACGAATATCAAAAACTCGAGAAAAGTTACTATTCATCAAAAAATAAAACTGCTCAAAAAAATTTTCTGAAATTCATACTCAAATTCGAATTCGTATAATCATGCTCAAATAACTCATCACATCTTCGATTCGGATAACCGAAACAAGTAAAATAACATAAGAGCACTCAAGGGCATTTTGATAATTTCACGAGAAAATATTTTACTCGGAAATTGTTATCACAAAAAAAAAACACATCAACAAATAATTCAAGGCATAATAACTTAATCAAGACGAACTTAAAGACTTGAATTAGACTGGGGTATTAGAAACGAGGCTTAAATTAACCACCAAATTCCGCACTGCAACTATTTATGAAAACCTTAGTTCGGACTACACAATTGACTCAGAGTCAACTATGCACCCAACTGAGTGACTGCTCCAAATGTCTTTCTCAGTTGTCGAGCCACACGAACTGAACAAGTTCACTTAGTCAGAATTTTTTTTATAAAAATCACTACTGGTGTATGCCCCATACACCAATTCACTCGTTATCGGGACCATCAATTACCTTTATTTATATTTATTTGTTTGTAAAATTTCGTTAACTTCCAATCATAAATAACTAAAAGTACAAGTTCTCATGAATAAAAGTAACAATTGTCGTCAAGAAAAATAATATTTTCAAAAAAATAACTTTTTTCATATAAATAATTACTTTTCCTTATGAAAATAATTACTTGACCGAATAACTAAAAGTACAAGTTGTCATGAAAAAAATTAACAATCATTGTGAAGACAAGTAATAGTTTTGAAACATTACTTTTCTTCATATAATTAATTACTAGTTATTATGACAATAATTACTTGACTAAATAACATAAAAGTACAAGTTGTTGTGAAAAACAATAACAATCATCGTGTTGAAAAGTAATACTTTTGAAACATTACTTTTCTTCAATAATTACTTGAAAATTAGTAAAGGTTTTTCTTGGGGAAAATTTGTAAAAGGTTTTGAACAATTCCAAAACCCCAACCGGCCCCAACCGAGTAGATGAATGCTTTTAGTCTGATCTTAGCTAGAGCTCACTCTTTGAGCGTAGGGATTTTATCTTTACAGGTTTCAAGCAAAAGAAGTCAGTTGGACTGAAGAAAGAAGTTCGTGACGAACTCAGCTGAGGCTCAAACTCAGCTGAGACCCAAAACTCAGCTGACACCAAAACTCAGTTGAGACCTCAACCTCAGCTGAAGCACGGAATCAGTTGGACAGCAGCTTAGTTGTCTCCTCAACTGACCCAAGAAGCTGAAGGCATACAGTTCAAGCATGAAGAGAAGTTGTGTTGAAGTCAGATGACAAAAAGCGGAAAAGAGAAGACTTTGAAGATGTAGAAGGTAGAAGAGTTGCAGTCCAGATTTTAATCTACTTGGAAGCACAAGTCAGTTAGAGAACTTACTATACATGGACCGACAACAGCGACGTGCAAAAAGCAACGCTCGTAGTTTCCATTATAGAAATATTTCCATAAAAGCAAGTGGAGTGCTATGCTTTTGGCAGAGGTTTAATAGCTCTTCCCAACGGCTAGTTTGATCTTCCTCAACAAATATAGGCCTCTACATCAAAGCTCATTGCAGAAACAAGAAAAGAGAGGCACACAGAAGTGCCAAGAGAGACAAAATCAAGAGTGAAGTTACAGCAGACCACCTCTCTCTTCAGCAAGAAGACCTCAGTTGAAAACTAGTAGAAGTCGAGTTTCCAATCCTCCTCCTGTTCTTCCATCTAGCTTCTCAGAAAGCCCTTTCTTTGATTGAGTCTAGAGTTTAGGTTCTTGCTTAAATGGTGCCTGACCAGACTCTCTCCCAAGAGATCAAGTCTGAAGCCTTAGGGCGAAGCCTCCACTTCCCTCAGTGTTGAAGGCTTCTTAGTTGGAAAATCCCCAACCCCCAACCCTTAGGTACGACTTTGAACCCGTAATCAAAGTCACTAGGTCCATTTGAACCCGTAATCAAAGACCAGGTCCCTTGGAACCTAGAATCCAAGACTAGGTCCCGTAGAACTTGGAATCTAAGACTCAGGTTGTGCAATTGCTCAAAAAAAGTGCTATAAGGTCTTGTTCGAACCCGTAATCGAACTGGTTAGGTTTTCTTGGTACCCAAAAACCAAGTGTGGCATTTGGTAAGCAGGCTTAAGCTTATCTAGTGGATTACTTCCCCGAAAAAGAAGTCGTGGACGTAGAAGGTCAATCTCTAAACCACATTAAAATACTGTGTATTTTACTTCTGTATTTACTTTCAGTAGCTTACATTCAGTTTTCTAACAAACTGACTGACACGCACCCGTCGTGTGGTACGATCAAAATACCTGTGTATGCCCCAGACGGACAATACACGCTCCTGAGCCCACTACCGGACTGGCTAGTCTTAGTGGCAAGCTAGAGTCGATCCCACGGAGAGTGAGAAACTACTTTACTCTTCGGTGCACAACTTGAGTGTCACGGTCTCAACCTGTATATCTGCACAATAAACTAAACGGAAATCAAATATAAAAAAAGAGGGTAAGATTTGGGGTTGGTCATGATCATTGTTGATATGTTTATTCGGGCATGGGCATACTGAAGATCCGTCCATGCTTCATACAAACTCAAGGCGTGGCCCAAAGACATTGGGGCGTTTCAAGAGTTCATACTCCACACTTGGGATGGTTGAGTCCCTTGTTGTCGTCTTGGTCCGAAGGTCACGCTTCACCCCAGTCACAAGGCCGTGCTTCACTGCTCCTTAGATAGTAGTCATACCCGATCTTTCCAAGTATGACCCTCACCAACCTTCTCTCCCAAGCTTCCCATGTCCGCACCTACAGAGTAGACATAACTCGCGGGATACTCATTTTCGGGACCACGTCCAATCGGTCATCGATATGCCTACGATACACGAGATGAGTCCTTTGGTCGATAACCATGGCTTGATGCCTCGTCACAGTTGATGGGTGATTGTTAGAGAAGCCCAAGACTGAAGAAGGACGCAGTATCCCCTTATCCATTCCTCACCATCCAGATCTACAGCACCATTGAAGGCGCTGCTCAGCTACTCGGTCATAGGCATACTGAACATTGCCGTCTGTCATGCCCTGGCCTTTGCTTGTCGCGGTACAGCTCTAACCGAGTGGAGATCACCCGCTGGATCAGACTGCCCATGGATTCTGCTCATATCTCTCTGGAACCACTGGATCCAACCGATGGCACAAATGCCTCGCGAACATTTCACATATCAACAATTAATCATTTTCCCCACCCAAATCTCACCAGGGGAATTACTCACACATAATTAAATCCATAAACACAAAACAAAATGAACACATGAATAGAAGAAAATACGAAATACTTGAATAAATACCAAAGGCAAACCGCCTTGGGCTTGTTCTTCACAACGTAATTGAAATAAAAGCAAGTAAATTGTTTGGTACGAAAATGTAAAAGAAAATACTGAACTAAAGTGTATCTTGGGACTGAAAATGAAGTAGAACACGATGGGGAGTAGCCACCTTTGTCAGCCACACTTGCTGGCTTTTTATATAGTTGACAGACGTCAGTCTAACCCTAAACCAGCTGTCTGACAGTATCCCTGTGACTGACTTTCCATAAATAGATGATCGTGATTGATTTGATTGCTGGGGATGATTGGCTTAATTGATTAAGTTGACTTTATCTTTCTCTTGCTGTTGATATCCCAGATTCGCTGAAATCTTCCATCCTTGGCCCTTAACACGTTTTTCCATAAATAGCCCATATGTGCTGATTGGGACAGTCTGTCATGGCCTTACTAACATGAGTGATCACCTTCCATATTTAGCTTGATCCTTGATTGATCTGATTGGTGATTGGCCATCAATTATTGATTGATTAAGTTGACTCCACGTTTTTCCAGGTCCTTCCATTGTTAGGACTCGCCAAAATCTCCTTAATATCTCCTTCACGCGTCTTTCCATATTTGGCTCTTGCTGCTGACTGCTGCTGTCCAGCATGGTCATATTGACTTCATCCTTCGGTTAGCCTCGCACCAGGTGGTACACTTTGGAAATCATCGCTGCTCAGATGCAACTTGGGCTGATTTGTCTCAGTAATGCCCATTTCGCTCATATTTCATCCATATGCTCATTTCCGAGCTTCCACCTCCAAAATATCTGTTTTCTCCTCTATACGACTCATACAAACACAAAAGAAAAGAAAAATGGGGCCAAAAAGACCCAAAAGTCGAAGACGCATCACACCTACACACTTAAACCATACTTGCCCTCAAGTATGCAGGTGGATTCACAAAAGACACCGACGAAAATAGAAGTAAGGAAAGAAATAAAGACTCAAGACACGAAACTGCACAGTTATCAGATCAGATCATACATGCATGCATCAACCGTAATGTCATACCACAAACCATTGAGCAAATAAATCACATGAAGAGATTAGCAGTTTCTCTCACACACTCAAGTGTATGGCTAAGTGTATACTCTCATTCTATGCTGCCTTAGCTTCCCTATAGGCTTGTTCATGGATTCATAGCAAATGTTCAATCTGGTGCAATTCATCAAAGGGTCTTCGTTAGGTTGTAGTGGGGTATGCGGAGCAGAGGTAAGGATTTTTGGATAAGTAATTTAAAACTTGGTTCCGGTCATACCGACTTATCTTTTCCAGTACTAGCACTCCCACTTCACCTTTCCTATTTTTTTTTTTTTAAACCCAGACTCTCCTTTCTCAATTTATGCTTTTCCACCTTAAGTAATGAGCTGCCCTTTATCTTTCGTATAGTGTGGGAGTCATACCTTTAATCAACTTTAATACAAGGGCTTATAAAAAAGAATTCATTCGGCTTAAAGTGGTTAGCAAGGATTTATCATTTTTAGCTCAAAGAAATAAATTTGGGGCTCTAAATTGAAGAAATTGCCCTAATCATATAAACTACACCATCCAACTAGAATCCACAATCAAGTTCTAGGGTTACTAAGCAGCATAGTCATACCAGAAAATAAATGCAAATTGGCTCAAATCTCACAGGTATGGATTATACAGTATGCTCTCTACTGCTATCATGTGATAATGCTCATCATGCCAACAAACCAGTCAAACCAAATAGCATGCATGAATCACCAATACCAACAACATGTGCAGACTGACTCTAAACTCAAGACTCAAAAGAAAAACAAAGGCCTTTACTAGGGAGAGAAAACTTATTCGTGGAGTGTGAGGACTCGGTCTCAAGAGATTGACTCTTCACTTGGTGGAATGCATCTCGAATGTCCAACAAATTATGTTCTGACTTCTATATGGAGTGAAGATCATGTGTAGCAGTCATGGAGTGGTGGTGAGTGGGAGAATGAATTTTCCACTGCTTCAAAATGCGAAAGTCTCGCCAGTTGGGGCAGACCCTGACCACATGTCATACTGCTGCTTCGGTAATCCCTTGACCATCCTATCGATTCTCCACCGACCCCACCTACACACTTTGCATTGCAAAGTGGGTTTTGATCTCCGATGCATAGAATCCAACTCATCTCATCTGTAAGGTTAGTCCTCCAAGAAACACAAAATACAAGAAATAAAAGAAACATAAATTCAAAGCAGTAATGGTCATACCAACGACCTTATTTTGGGTTGCCTCCCAATCAGCGCTCTTGTTTATTGTCTTGAGCTCGACGCAATCTTTTCCATCATGCAAAACAAGGATCTAGGAGAAAACATTTCTCCATCTTTGATATGCCTGGATCGTAAATCTTCTTGCCCAACTCCATGTACATTCCAGCACTACCGTATGCATTGGCTCTCCACTCCTCATGTTCTTGTTGCCTTTTCTGTTCAACTTCATCTTCTGATGGAGAAGGTGTGATGGTCCCGAAACAAGTTACTGGTGTATGGGGGGGGGGAGGGGGAATACACCAGTAAGGATTTAAAAACTTAAACCTGAAAAATCACTTCAACTGAGTGAAAGAGGACTCAGTTGGAATCTCACAGCTGAGTAAGCGACCTCAGCTGGAAAAGTGAGGCTGTGCGGAAAGTGGTGGAAAATTATACTCGTTAAAAATAACTCACGCAAAACAGCTCGGTTGGTCAAGAACCAAAATAGCTCGGTTGAAAATGTGCAAAAGAGGTTTGTATGTCAGTTAGATTGATCAGATAAAAATGCAAATGCAACTGAATAAAAACAAACACGGACACACAGGATTTAACGTGGTTCGGAGATAATCCTCCTACATCCACGGGGAGATGTGAATCCTCACACCTCAGTCCAAGTTCTTCTGGACAGAACCACTCAGCTTACGCAGGTTGAGCAACCATTAAGGATAAGTTTGCGGGTACTTATCGACCTTACAGTTTAGTTTCCGGGCACTAAACAGCCTATGTCAAGTTTGCGGGTACTTGACGACCTGACTACTCAATTACAGGAAGAGTAAGGTCCTAGCACCCTTATTAGGGTGTGAGATAGGGTGGGATTTCCAACTACAGCTCGATCATGAATGAGAGCTGGATCTAAGGCTTGAACGAATAAACACTCAAACTAAGATCTAAGACAGATTTTCACTCTATGAACCCTCAGCTACTAATGTTCTATCACTCTTGAACTCTCAGCTGCTGATGTTCTTAGAATAGGAGTTTAGCAGATTTTTCTTTCGCTTGTGATTGAACTTTTCTCTCTTGCTTCAGTCTGTCTCGTGTGTCTTCTTTTTCTCGAATGAGAGAATGCCTCTATTTATAGGCGAAGAGAATCAACTAGCCGTTGGAGGAGCAGTTGATCTCTGATCGGTTGATAGCGATGGCTTGTCTCTCATCTCTGCAGACTTTCCCGATATGGCATCTGTGCTCTTCTGCTTTCCATCTGAGACAGCCTTGTGTTGGGCCAGATGGGGTAATGACTGAACGGTCAACCCTCATGTGACTTCCTTTTGAAATTCAAATCTTAACCTTTCTGACAGTCAACTTCGGTTCGTCGGTTGAAAGTCTTGATCTTTATCTGAGTGGTCTTCAGCTGATGTTCTGAACTGTTGAACTCTCAGCTGACTTTGAACTTCAAGCAGTTGATCTTCTTGTTCGAGTTCTACAACTGAGGTTCTGAAACTGAACACTCAGTTGTCTTCCTTGTATTTACTCAGTTGGGTTTGAACCCTCAGATGACTTTCCTTTTCATCTGATGTTCTCTTCCTTTCAACTGTTTCTCATCTGATGAACGCTCAGTTGGTTTCCTTCACAACTGATGTTCTGAAGACTTCCCCTTATTTCCATCTGATCATATGAACTCTCAGTTGTCCTTCTTCACAACTAATGTTCTGTTTGAGTGACGCCTTGTTGCCTTCTTCAGCTGGAGACTTGTAAAGTGAAAATCTTAACTTTGCTCAAACAGCGAGCCTAAATTCTAACATTAGGTTCTGGCAACATCTACTCGGTTGGGGTCAGTCGGTTTTGGAATTCATCAAAACTTATACTAATAAATTTCCCAACAATTTTCCCCTTTTTGATGATGCCAAAACCACTTACAACTTGAAACCACTACTGATCTAAACCTCACTAACTTATCTAAAATCTCAGCTGAAATTCTAGACAGTCTATAAGATAAAACATCAAAGGGTTAGCACAGTTATAACATGGTATTTAAAAGACTTTGTGATTCAGAGCTTGGACAATGAGGGATTATTCATCAAGGTGAATCTTATAACTGAATAGTTTTCATTACAACTGATTGTTACAAAAGATAGGCTCAAAAACCGAAAATTACAACAGTTGCTAGAAAACTAACTGAGCTAGTATTGTAGCCCATACTTGCCAAAAATCCTTACAAAAATTTCCCTCTTAGCAGGTGACTCCTTGAAGATGTCCACTCCATGCTCCTTGCAGACCTGCCTCGCCTCAGATGCAATCTTCGTGCGGTTCGGGTTGCTGGAATCCGGGAGAAGAGATGGCCGATAAGTAACCCTCTTGGGAACTGGAACAGTGTTCAAGTCCAGGTTGGCGTCAATCATGGCCCTTCTGAATTGACTGAACATGCCCGGGTCACCTGAATTGACTGAACATGCCCTCCTGTAATAGAAGTCGTTCACGAACTCCTGCTTGAACAGCTCTCACTCCTCATTCCACTCGGTCGGCATCCACTTGTCGGTATGCCTGAACCGACTCTCAACCTTGGACTTTAGAGGCAACCTTTGTTGCTTCAACCGAGCTTCCGCCTTTGATTGGATTTTATTGATGCGGCGTCGGCTGCAGGAGGCAACGTTGCGGTCCAGGTTCTGAGAAACCTTCTTCAGCTCATCCTCGAACTGGTTCACCCTCCTCACCTGGCTGGCGGCAAACTTTCTGATCCAGCTCGGGTTCATGTAGTCCTTCTCCTCTACATCCATAGCCTTAGCCGCTGCAATGCACTCTTCGGTTGTTATCCCGTTGAGTTCAGAATCCAGCTCGGCTGCGATCTCGGCTATGGAGCTGTAGGAAACTCCAATCTTCTTTGCCTGCTCCAAGTCCTTTGATATTTCGGCTCCACCGACTTCGGTTGACTTGGCAGCAGCAGACTTCCTCCTCCTCAGCTGAGATTTGGATGGTTGAGCAGCTGGCACTCCTTGGGTCTCTTCTTCTTCCTGTGCTTCACCCTCCGTCTCCTTCTCTTCCCCCTTTTTGGCATCAGCAACAAGGCTTGCTACTGAACCGTCCAGAGAGTTGAGTTTGGCCTCGGTGGATTGAACACGGTTGAAGAGTTCATCGACCGCACACTCCAGCTCGATCTTTTTTGCCAGTTCGGAGTCCTGGCGCTCTTGTTCTGCCTTCTTCAAGACAGAGAGGTTGTCGTTGACCTCTGTCTGAAAGGCAACGAACTCAGCCCAATGCGACTCGAACCGGGACTCCCATTCAGCATCTTGCATTTGTTGGGACTTGGCCAGATTTGAGTCAGCCAAGGACTTGAAGACATTCACTTCCGACTTCAAGCCCAACAAAGTGGATTTCAGCTCCGACACGTCCTGACTGGTGGAGGAGGAGAGATCATTCAGCTTCATCTTCAGCTCGGCATTCTCCTCCACCAGTTGTTGGTACTTCACTTCTTGAGCTGCCAACTCCCTCAGCTGGTCATCTTGTTGGTGCTGGAGGTTGGCGAGCAGCTCGGTCCTCAACTGGTTGACCCTCTCACCCACTAGCTCGCAGATTTGTTCTGTTGAAGGAGCGAGCTGAGCAGCTGGAAAGGCTTGAGCAGACTGAGCTAGAGGCTCAGCTGTGACCATGGCTTGACGGTTTGCCAGGTACAACTTCAGGTTTTCCTCTTCTTCCTTTGCGGCGGCAGCTGCTGCATCAACATCTTCAAGGAAGTCAGCTGATTTCACCAACATGCTGTCAAGGAAGTCGACACACTCCTTTCCAGCTGCCTCCCTTGTGTCCTTCCCTTCAGCTAGACTCTGGTCCATCCGTCTAGTGAGCAGCGCGATCCGGTTGTTGTATGCCACCTCCAAGTTGGAATAGTTGAAGTAGGCTCGGATGCGGGACTCATCAGATTTCAACCTGTCCCAGCTCAGTACCCTGATCGTGTCCTCCTTGACATACCACTGGCTAAAGATCAGGTGGAACTGGTACAGTAGCTCGGGTCCCAGTGTGGCGAAGATGGGCATGTCGCGAGCCGCAGGGAACAGACCCAACAGCTTTTGAAAGCAGTAGGCCACCCTACCTTCGTGCTCGTCAGCAACAACCTGCAGGTCCTCCGCTTCGTTGATCGGGGAGGGGGTGAGATTGTATGGTTCGGGTTCTAGAGGTTCATCGATGTTGGCCAAAGATTCGGTCACAACATTGGCATCGAGCTGAGAGCTCGGAATTTGGGATTCAGTTGGGGAAGAGGGTGGAATGGTTTCCTCAACATCGGCCGAAGGAGCGGTCACGATGTTGGCATCGAGCTGAGAGCTCGGAATTTCTGGCTCGATTTGGGTAGAGAGAGCAAGAGGCTCTGGGGGCAGTACAGCATTCACTCCAGCTGTGGGGGAGGTGGTAACATCTTCGAGGTCCTCAGATGAGGAGGATGCAACCGACGTCTCCATGCCCTCAGCCTCATCAGCTCCGGGGGCTCGAGGGACAATCTCGAGCGATGCGGCCTCAGCTGAGCGGCTGGATTCGGAGCGTTCCTCAACAGGTGTGGACTCGACCTGCGCTCCCTCCTTGTCTGGAGCTTGTTCCTCAGCTGGCTCCTCAGCTGGAACCTCAACTGGCTCATCAGCTGACTCATCAGCTGGAACATCAGTTGACTCATCAGCTGGCACCTCAGCTGCCTTCTTGATTGCCTTCTTGAACCTTACCCTTAACTTTTTCTGGGCAGGTTCGTCAGTCGACTCCTTCTCAGCGTCAGCTCGGCGACGTGAGGCTTTGGATTTTGTGGGGCGAGCAGCAGCTTGTTCCTCAGCTGCTGACTCAGCTAGCTTTCCCGACTCCCTTTTGTCCTTAGAAGTGTAGACACTCCTCAGCACCTCCTGTGCTTTCTTGGCCGTCGGGAACAGCAACAACTTCTTCAATGGCGTCTCCTCGCAGTCAGCCCAGACCATGTTGCGGTCCTTTGTTGCGAGGAGGATGAGGGCGGAGATTTTGCAGCCGAAATTGAGCGTGCCCTTCACACTCAGCAGCTTCTCTCCAGACTCGGTTGTAGTCTCAGAGATCTTCGACTTTTCCACCATCAACTGGTTCAGAAAATATTGGAACCAGTTGATTTGGTGTTGGTTCTCCAAGGCCACCAGCTGCTTCAGCTTGGGTTGGCTGATGTCGCCAAACGCGCCACTGTATCCGAACACGACCTTCGACACGGTGTCGAACAGCAGGCGGTGTTCCGGCTTCAGCTTAGTCCTTTGCATGTTGCTCCTCAACTGCTCTGGCTCGATCAGAGCATCCTGAAGAAATTCATCAGCTTGTTCGTCGGTAATATTCTCCAGGAACTCGGTGGCGGTGTGGTTGATTGGTATGATGTATCGGAGGACATCGGACACGTCGATGGAGAAGGAGACATGGCGTATCGTCCTTGCCGGAACATCTCTTTGTCGGCACGACACCACCGTGGAAACTCCCTCTGAAATGTCAAGGGGGCGAACAAAAATTGACGTAGAATTCTCCGACTTGGCGCCTGAGCAAGTGGGAGGGGCAGAGCTTGGCCCATTCCAGAAGTCCGTTCTCACGGAGAGTGTTGGCAAGAGGGGCTAGGACCGGCGACTCTAGATCCTCGTCGGAGAGGATCTGCTCGAAGTGAATCTTCGATACTAACATATCGAATGACTCTTCAAACGTGGTAGGCACGAGGGAAGGTCCGGATGATGCCATTCTCTTGCTTTTGGGTGCCATTAAATCACTGCAAAGGTAATATATATATAGGAGAGGAAAGGAATCTATTTGTAGAAACGGGTTAGGCAGAAAAACTGGAAGACGATGAATAGTTATAATTGATAAGCACGAATGAGGAAAGTAGGAGATAGCTTCCTGATTTTTTTGCCTTATATAGGTCTTTCACTCAGATGAGATCAACGGCTGGGGTTAAATGGCGCGAATCCATCAACGACTGGGATTACGCGACTGTTGACTATCTTTGACTTGACGTTTTGATCCGAGTTCCAACCAGCGCGTGAGAAGATGTACAGTTTCATGTCAGCCCAGTCGCACTATAAAGTAGGCTATAGATGCTCAGCCGTACTTTACATTTAATGCGACATGATGGCTATTTTTAATGTAACTGACTAGCTCAGGAATGTTTGAATTTATTTCAAACATTCTCATTTAAGAACATAACACCTTCAGTCATAAATGATACCTGCCAGCTGATGTCTGAATCAGTTGTGTTCATTAGTCGAGTTCCTCAGTTGCCGCATACCATCAGCTGACTCGAGTTCGTCTGTTCAGCTGACATCTGATCCATTGTTGCAGCATACCATCAGCTGACTCGAGTTCGTCTGTTCAGCTGACGTTTGACGTCTTCAGTTGGCAATCAGTATCTGAGACTCCCCCTTCAGCTGAGCTTCCCCCTCCATCTGAGCTTTCCCCTCAGATAGATATCCAATTCTTCAGCTCGGATGACTCTTCATCTCGGATGACTCTTCATCTCGGATGACTCTTCTGCTCGGATGAGTTTTTAGCTTGGATCCAAGAGTCCTAGAAGATCACATAGCATCTTGAACCGGGCTTCAGGAAGAGGTTTGGTGAATATATCAGCTCTCTGAATCTCAGTTGGGATCTTCTCCATGGACACATCCTTCTTCTCAATATGATCTCGGATGAAATGATGACGAATATCGATATGCTTAGTCCGAGAGTGGTGAACAGGATTCAGAGAGATAGCTATAGCACTCGAGCTATCACAATGAATGAGAACCTGTCCAGTTGAGACTTCATAATCTCTCAGCTGTTGTTTTGGCCACAATACTTGCATGCAACAGCTTCCGGCAGCCATATACTCTGACTCGGTTGTCGAAGTAGCAACACACGCTTGTTTCTTGGAGAACCATGAAACCAGCTTGCTTCCCATGAACTGACAGTGTCCAGACGTAGACTTCCTATCCAACGATCTCCTGCTAGGTCGGCATCTGAGTATCCAGTCAGCTGGATATTGTCATCAGTTGGGTACTACAGCCCAACATTGACAGTTCCCTTCAGATACTTAATGATGTTCTTTGCTGCCAACATGTGTGCTTCTCTTGGTTGGACTTGAAAACGAGCACACACTCCAACTGCGTATGAAATGTCTGGTCGGCTGGCAGTTAGATAGAGCAGCGAATCGATGATCCCTCTATACTGGCTGGCATCAACGAGCTTTCCCTCAGCTCCTGGTTCGATCTTCCAGTTCGTGTTCATAGGGATCTTCATTGTCTAACTTGTCTGCAATCCGAACTTGGTGACGAGCTCCTTAGTATATTTGGACTGGTTGATGAAAATCCCTTCAGGTGACTGCTTCACTTGTAATCCAAGGAAATAATTCATCTCACCCATCATTGACATCTCGAATTTCTCCTTCATAAGATCAGAGAATTTCTTGCACAGCTCCTCCGAATTGGAGCTGAAAATGATGTCATCGACATAAATTTGCACAACAACTATATCTTCTCCAACTTTGATGGTGAACAGAGTTTTATCAACTGAACCTCGTTTGAACTCCGAGTCCAGAAGAAATCCACACAGAGTGTCATACCATGCCCTTGGCGCTTGCTTTAGACCATAGATAGCTTTCTTCAGCTTGTACACTCTTCCATCTTCAGTCTCAAAACCAGGAGGCTGTTCAACATATACATCTTCTTTGATATCTCCATTGAGGAATGCACACTTCACATCCATCTGATATACTTTGAACTTGTGATGTGCGGCATAAGCTAGAAAGATCCGGATGGCTTCCAGCCTTGCAACTGGTGCAAAGGAATCTTCAAAGTCAATTCCTTCTTGTTGGCAGTATCATTGAGCTACCAACCTTGCTTTATTCCTCACAATGAATCCAATGGCGTCTCTCTTGTTTTTGAAAATCCACTTCAATCCAATCACCTTGACACCATTTGGTCTTTCTACCAACTCCCATACACAGTTGCGTAGAAACTCATTCAATTCTTCTTGCATAGCTGTTGTCCAGTGGACACAGTTGAGAGCTTCCCCAACATTCTTTGGTTCTGGAACATCAGCTACAAAGCAAGAAATCATAGCAACATCTCCAGCTTGCTCGAACTCGTCTAGAACTGCCAATTCCTCAGCATATTGGGCATAAGTGTTGGAATCTTCCTCGGTTGATTCTAGATTTGCAACTCTGCTCCGTGTGCGAACACCCTCGGTTAGATCTCCGATGATGTCGTTGGTGGAATGAACCTCATACCATCTTCGGTTGCATCTTCCTTCTTCTTCCAATTGTGGCTGTTCAGAAATCTGAGTTGGAGTCTTCAGAGCTGGTGATTGATCAGCTGTTGAGTCTGGATTCTCAATATTAACAATAGTTTGAACTGAGCTCGGTTGGGCATCGGATGCTGATGCAGTTGGAGGGGCATCAGCTGAAGTTCCCCCTTGGGACGAGCTGAGGTCTTCGCATTCATCTTCAGAGGAGTATGGATCCTCATCCTCAGTTGCCCATATTAGAGGTTCAGCTCGGTTCTTTTCCCGAAGTGCTTGCGATCTGGTGAGAACTGGTAGAACAGCTGGATCCGCGTGTTGTTCCTTTACCTGTTCTCTGCACTCAAAGGTAGATTCATCAAAACTAACATGAGGTGTTATTTCCACAATACGAGAGCTGTTGTTGAAAACTCTATATGCCTTGATCCGAGCTGCATATCCAAGAAATATGCCCTTCGAAGCTTTGGCATAAAAAGTTTTCAACTGAGTCTTCCCATTATTGTGAATATAACACTTAGATCCAAAAACACGAAAATAAGAAATATCTGGCTTTCTGCGTCTCCACAGCTCGTAGGGCGTCTTTCCTAACCGCTTGGTGAGAAGAGATCGATTCTATGTGTAGCATGCTGTGTTGATCGCTTCAGCCCAAAATCTCTTAGGCAGTGCTGAGCTCGCTAACATGGATGTGGCTGCATCCTTCAGAGTTCTATTTCTTCGCTCAGCTACGCCATTCTGTTATGGAGTACGCGCGGCTGATGTCTGATGAGTTATGTCATTTTTTTCGCAATACTCAATAATGGTTTCATTTAGAAACTCCGTTCCACGATCTGATCAGATAGATATGATCTTCATCTCTTGTTGGTTCGATATCCGATCCATCAGCTTGGGCAACTAAACTCGGGTTTCACTCTTGTGGCGCATGAAGATGGTCCATGTATATCTTGAGTAGTCATCAATGACAACCAATGTATATTCGTTTCCATTAATGCTTTTTAGTGTAACTGGCCCAAAGAGATCCATATGGATCAGCTGCAACACTCGGTCGGTTGAGGGAATTGACTTCAACCGGAAGGAGGTTCTAGCGAGCTTTCCCAGCTGGCATGCACTGCAGATGTGTGTTGTTGAAAACACTCGGTTAGGTATGCCTCTTGCATGTTCTTGTCTGGCGAGTCGGTTCATCGTCTTGAAGTTCAGATGGTTGAGCCTTTTGTGCCACAGCCAGCTCACATCCGAACTGCTCTTTGATAACAGGCAAGTGTCAGGGAGGCTGCTGTTTCAGTCAGCGTAGTATACATTCCCTGTTTGAGATCAATTTCCAAACAATATCACCTGCTTTGATCCAACATCTTTAACTCTGCAACCCTGTGCATCAAACTTGACAGAGAAACCATTATCACAGAATTGACTGATGGAGAGTAGGTTATGCTTCAATCCATCAACATAAGAGACATTAGAAATTGAAACATGATTGGTTTCAAGGGTACCGTAACCTCTGGTATAACCTTTTGAGTTATCACCAAAAGTAACTGATGGACCTTCTTTCTCCACGAAACTTCCAAGCAAATCCTTCAGATTTGTCATGTGTTTCGAGCATCCACTATCCATCACCCACATTGTTGTAGACGCCTTCTTCTTCCTCAGCTGTTTCTCCTGTACCTGCAAAGAGAAACTCGCTTAGGTCCCCAATTTCAGTTGGGTCCTTGAGGGTTAGAACCAGTTCCCGTTGGAACTTTGCGTCGCTTTTCCCGGTAAACTCGGATGGATTTATCATTCCAAATTACTTTTCCTTCATCATCAACTATAACAACACCTTGGTTATCCTTAGGCTTGTTGTTAGTAGTGATGTTCTGTTTCTTGGGAGGAGTTGGATTTCTCCTATGTTGAGTTTTAGGAGGTGAGGCTTTCATGGCGATTCTTATCCTGTTGAGTTTGTCTGTAAGGTCGGACGCCCTGTTGGAATCTTTGTGGCTGATTATGATTCCAACTTCCTGAGGGTTGTCTGTAGCTGTTCATGCCCTGTTGATGATTAATATTATGGCATGAATGTCTCCAGTTGTTTGACCAGTTCCTCATTGGTTGACTATGTTGGAACCTTTGGTCGAACTGACGTTGGAACCGCTGTTGATTCAGATGATTGAACCCTTGCTTGTTCTGAGGTCGGTTCCATTCCTTCTGACGTTGACTTTGAGGATGATATAGAGGTCGGTTCGGATTCTGAGTTCGGTTCCGGTTATGTCTTCGACGCCTCTGATTCCTTTTCTGACTTTTGGGACATTCCCCCTCAGTTGATGTCCCAACCGATGGAACATTCTGTCCTACATCAGCTACTCCTTTTCCCTTCTCAGATGAGATTCTGTTGGTCGGTTGAACTTGCTGAGAGGTGGAAGTTGAATTAGCTTCTGGAGACTTAGCTGTGTCTGGCTCTACAGCTGTAACTTCTACTGGTTTGATGAAAGTTGCTGGTGGAGTCCCAGTATCCTTGACAACATCATAACCGAGTCCTGACACGTCATCCATCTGTCTGCTGTAACTTAAAAGGTTTTCGATGATCTTGGATGACTGATACAGCTTGATTAGATTGTCCTTCTCAGTTTGCAACTCCTTGATGAGTACAGCTATCTGCTCTGTTTGTCCATCTGACTTCTTTATCAGCTGTTTGATCTGAGCATCTTGATTTTTCAACTGATCTTGCTGTTCTTTGTTTTGCTTTGTCAACTCCTCATCAGCTGGAGCCTTAGCCTCGTTCAGTTGACTCTTGAGGTTCTCAATCTCCTGAGTTTGGCTTGTGATCAGATCCTCTTTTTCGGTTAAGGAATCTTCAAGCTTGGCGAACTGAGCTTGGAGACTCTTAAACTCAACCGACTGCTGATGCAGTTCCTCACTGAGTTCTTGAAAATCATTCCAGGAGGGTTCCAATTCATCGCTCAGAGATTCCTCAAGGTTAGAAGTATTGGAAGAATTTAAGCGAGCAGGATTAGATTGTACCTCAATATCATCTTGGTCGGTTCCAAGTGCCATGAGGCATTGATCCGGACTGATGACTTTGTTGGTAGAGGTCAGTTCGTCCTCATCTTCAGTGTCTGTGAAGATGTCCATATCGTCAACTGCCTCTTCTGCTACCATGGCCTTGTTCATTGCAGTTTGCTTGGCCCTCAGTGCTTCTCTTTCCTTCTTTGAGAGGTCTGGGCAGTCAGCTTTGAAGTGTCCTTCCTTGCCGCATTCGAAGCAACCATTGGTGACTGGCTTCGAACTGTCTCGAGTTCGGTTTGATTTATAGAAACGTTTATATTTGCCGAACCGAGTATCCATATCGGCTAACTTCTTTGACAACGCTGCAATGTTCTGTTGCAGTTCCTCTCTGCTCGGCTCCTTTGCAGTCGTGTCAGCCGATCTGGTTGGCCTTGACGATCTCGACTTTGAGTAGTCAGCTCGGAGGGCAACTGACTTTGATGCTGAGCCGACATCCTCAATTCTATTTGTCTGACTTGAGGGCTACGACCTCCTTCTGTTGACCTTATACTCATTTCCTTTCAAGATTGAGAACAATCTTTCAGTTCTCATTTCACCAAGGTCAGCTCGGCTCTCGTGGATATTTGTGAAAGTATCCCACTCAGCCGGTAGAGCTTGCAACACTTTGAGGTTTATTTCTCTTAGAGTGTATTTTCCTTTCCGGATGGACTGGATTCTTCTGATGATGTCCATAAACCGGAGCTCAAGCTGATCGATAGTCTCATCAGGTCGCAGACTGAAATTGTCGAAATCTTGACATGCATGCGAGAACTTGTTTTCCTTCGTCTCATCGCTTCCTTCACTTAGCGAGGCCAGGATGTCCCACATCTCTTTTGCAGTCTCACACTCCTCTATCCAGGGCAGATAATCTTGTCCAACCGTGGACATTATTGTGCTCTGAGCCCAGATATCCAGCTGGCTCACCTTAGCCTCCTCCGGAGTGTAGTCTTCTGGCTGTTTCTCCACATACTCCACTACTGCATCTCCATCGTTGGGATTTGTGGGAGTGCGAAGTATTCTGTCTCGTATGACGATTGGTCCAGAAGTGAGAACTTGTTGCATCCTATGATGCTTTGACAGAAGGATCTTCTTCATTCGAGTTCTCCATGATGTATAATTGACTACAGAGAACATGACTACGATCTTGTCCTTGACGTCCATCTGCACAAACAAAAACAGAAAAAAAATGCGAGCAAGTATGCACTAGCGTGAAAAGATCTGTTCAGTTGACCACTGAAGAAAAATTCTCGAATTCACACCTCGTGAAACAGAGTCAGCAGTCTTTTGAACCACTGCTCTGATACCATTTGATGGTCCCAAAACGAGTTACTGGTGTATGGGGGGGGGGATACACCAGTAAGGATTTAAAAACTTAAACCTGAAAAATCACTTCAACTGAGTGAAAGAGGACTCAGTTAGAATCTCACAGCTGAGTAAGCGACCTCAGCTGGAAGAGTGAGGTTGTGCGGAAAGTGGTGGAAAATTATACTCGTTAAAAATAACTCACGCAAAACAGCCCGGTTGGTCAAGAATCAAAACAGCTCGGTTGAAAATGTGCAAAAGAGGTTTGTATGTCAGTTAGATTAATCAGATAAAAATGCAGATGCAACTGAATAAAAACAAACACGGACACACAGGATTTAACGTGGTTCGGAGATAATCCTCCTACGTCCACGGGGAGATGTGAATCCTCACACCTCAGTCCAAGTTCTTCTGGACAGAACCACTCAGCTTACGCGGGCTGAGCAACCGTTATGGATAAGTTTGCGGGTACTTATCGACCTTACAGTTTAGTTTCCGGGCACTAAACAGCCTATGTCAAGTTTGCAGGTACTTGACGACCTGACTACTCAATTACAGGAAGAGTAAGGTCCTAGCACCCTTTTTAAGGTGTGAGATATGGTGGGATTTCCAACTACAGCTCGATCACGAATGAGAGCTGGATCTAAGGCTTGAACGAATAAACACTCAAACTAAGATCTAAGACAGATTTTCACTCTATGAACCCTCAGCTACTAATGTTCTATCACTCTTGAACTCTCAGCTGCTGATGTTCTTATAATAGGAGTTTAGCAGATTTTTCTTTCGCTTGTGATTGAACTTTTCTCTCTTGCTTCAGTCTGTCTCGTGTGTCTTATTTTTCTCGAATGAGAGAATGCCTCTATTTATAGGCGGAGAGAATCAACTAGCCGTTGGAGGAGCAGTTGATCTCTGATCGGTTGATAGCGATGGCTTGTCTCTCATCTCTGCAGACTTTCCCGATATGGCATCTGTGCTCTTCTGCTTTCCATCTGAGACAGCCTTGTGTTGGGCCAGATGGGGTAGTGACTGAACGGTCAACCCTCATGTGACTTCCTTTTGAAATTCAAATCTTAACCTTTCTGACAGTCAACTTCGGTTCGTCGGTTGAAAGTCTTGATCTTTATCTGAGTGGTCTTCAGCTGATGTTCTGAACTGTTGAACTCTCAGCTGACATTGAACTTCAAGCAGTTGATCTTCTTGTTCGAGTTCTACAACTGAGGTTCTGAAACTGAACACTCAGTTGTCTTTCTTGTATTTACTCAGTTGGGTTTGAACCCTCAGATGACTTTCCTTTTCATCTGATGTTCTCTTCCTTTCAACTGTTTCTCATCTGATGAACGCTCAGTTGGTTTCCTTCACAACTCATGTTCTGAAGACTTCCCCTTGTTTCCATCTGATCATATGAACTCTCAGTTGTCCTTCTTCACAACTGATGTTCTGTTTGAGTGACGCCTTGTTGCCTTCTTCAGCTGGAGACCTGTAAAGTTAAAATCTTAACTTTGCTCAAACAGCGAGCCTAAATTCTAACATTAGGTTCTGGCAACATCTACTCGGTTGGGGTCAGTCAGTTTTGGAATTCATCAAAACTTATACTAATAAATTTCCTAACAAGGTGCACCATCATCACCAGGAGTTTTTTGGCTAGGGATTTCCAAAAGGTATGATTCTAGACTTGTTCCCTTAAACTCTTCTTGTTTGGCAGCATTACTGTCAGTAAGGCATTCAGCAGCTCCTTCTCTGGTATGACCCGCACAGTTCTGTCTGGATATAGCTTATCAACATAGTATTCGGCCAACTCTGTGAAGGTTGTCGGTTGATGAACTCTAGCATCTTTTACAGCATCGGAGATATTGAACCTAAAAGTAGTGTCTCCGAGCATGCAAATCATGATTCCTCCATCTTCATTTATGTAGACTCGAGCAGTTTCCATAAATGAACGACCCAATATCAGTCCAGAACCTTTTTGAGTCTCATGTCCCATATCTAGCACATAGAAATCTACTGGGAGTATGGTTTCACCGACCTTCACTTCAACATTCTTCAATAACCCTTTGGGATGGGCATTCCAACGGTCTGCCAACTGTATGACCATTCCGGTTGGCTCGAGGGATCCGAGGTTGAGCTCCTTATACATTGATAGGGGCATCAAATTGATTGATGATCCCAACTCCAGCTTAGCTTGCTCAATTATTTTTCTACCAATAGCACATGGGATAAACAACTCATCCGAATTTTCCGTGAGTACCTCGCTCAGTATGACCGCCGCCACACATTCTAACTTCTCATTCCCTTCCATTTTTGCCTTTTTCGAATTTATGGCATTTTGGGGTAGTGGGCGTTTGTGATCATTAGCTTCCTCCAAGATACTCGGACAAGGCGGTGCAGTAGTTGGCAATTTCTGGGTGGCCTTTTCTGTATGGGCTGCTCTGACAGATTCATCAGACTCCGGTATGCCTATTCCTGTCAATTCTACTACAGTTCCTGGCGGTTTGGTTATACCGTCATGCCATTCTTCGAGGTCCTTCTCCTTTTGCATTTTTGCTTCATCAGCTTCCTCGATCAGATTGATCTCTTCCAGTGGAAGTTTCCTTTGATTCTCCATGTCTTTTGCTATAATATCATCCCAACAGAAGATTTCTTGGCTACATTCATCCATTGTTTCAGGTCCGAAGAGTTCGGCATCCTTCATTGACTCTTCCCAAGTTGGTCCTTCTTGTAGTTCTGACTGGTACGAGGGTGTCTGCAGTATGCCCCGTACTGGCTGCAATTGCTGATTCTCCCATCCTCTATGTCGCCATTGGGAATTTGGACTTTCACTCCATTTAGCATTGTAAGAGTGAGAGAATGGATCATACTTTTTGTGCTGGTCCTCACTTTCTCCCATAGCAAAATCCTCCATTGGTCCATCCCCTAAGAAGAGTTGATATTCATCAGTTTGATGTCCAGTCATGTTGTATTGGTCATACAGAGAAGCCTTCTTCGTTGTGGTCACAGCTGCTACGAGTTGTTTGATCTCTTTGATCTCTTTCCTCAACTCAATGAGGTTGTCATCCTCCATCTTCTTTGGTGCTTCCAGGTTGCATTCATATGCTCCTGACTCTCTGGCCATACTTTTAAATAGTTGCAACACGTCCTTGGGTGTTTTGTCAAACATCGAACCTCCACATGCCGCAATAACGAGTTTTCTCTCGTATTTCTTGAGTCCTAATAGGAAGTGTTCCACCAAATTATTTTCAGAAATTTGATGGTGTGGGCATTCTTCCAACAATCCTTTGAATCGGCCCCAATACTCGTAGAGTGATTCTCGCTCTCCTTGTTTGATGTTTTGTATGGTCCTCCTTATACTAAACACTATGGCTGTTGAGTAATACCGCTCCAAAAATGTTTGCTGCATCTCAGCCCATGTGGTCACACAACCAGCGGACAAGCTGTAGTACCATTTCCTTGCATTTTCTTGTAGTGTGAAAGGAAACAACACCAACCTAATGTATTCTCCCATTGATGTTTGGTTCTCCTCCGTTGAGCATATCATCTTGAAGTCTTGGAGATGTGTGATTGGGTCATCTTCAGGTATGCCATGGAATTTGGACAGCAATCGGATTAGGTCTGGTTTTAGGTCATATCGGCCTTCGATGGTCGGTAGGGTTATAACGCTGGGTTTCAAATTCAGGTCAGCCGGGAATGCCAGCTGACGGATGGTCTGCGGGGCAGCAGCTGCCATCCTGCGTCTCGCCGTACCACGTCAAGCAGTAAGCGGATGATGGATTATGAAGAGTAAAATTGTTGCGCGTCACTCCCCGGCAACGGCACCAATTTTGACACGCACCCGTCGTGTGGTACGATCAAAATACCTTTGTATGCCCCAGAAGGACAATACACGCTCCTAAGCCCACTACCGGACTGGCTAGTCTTAGTGGCAAGCTAGGGTCGATCCCACGGAGAGTGAGGAACTACTTTACTCTTCGGTGCACAAATTGAGTTGTCACGGTCTCAACCTGTATATCTGCACAATAAACTAAACGGAAATCAAATATAAAAAAAGGGGGTAAGATTTGGGGTTGGTCATGATCATTGTTGATATGTTTATTCGGTCATCGGCATACTGAAGATCCGTCCATGCTTCATACAAACTCAAGGCGTGGCCCAAAGCCATTGGGGCGTTTCAAGAGTTCATACTCCACACTTGGGATGGTTGAGTCCCTTGTTGTCGTCTTGGTCCGAAGGTCACGCTTCACCCCGGTCACAAGGTCGTGCTTCACTCCTCCTTAGATAGTAGTCATACCCGATCTCTCCAAGTATGACCCTCACCAACCTTCTCTCCCAAGCTTCCCATGTCCGCACCTACAGAGTAGACATAACTCGCAGGATACTCATTTCCGGGACCACGTCCAACCGGTCATCGATATGCCTACGATACGCGAGATGAGTCCTTTGGTCGATAACCATGGCTTGATGCCTCGTCACAGTTGATGGGTGATTGTTAGAGAAGCCCAAGACTGAAGAAGGACGCAGTATCCCCTTGTCCATTCCTCACCATCCAGATCTACAGCACCATTGAAGGCGCTGCTCAGCTACTCGGACATAGGCATATTGAACGTTGCCGTCTGTCATGCCCTGGCCTTTGCTTGTCGCGGTACAGCTCTAACCGAGCGGAGATTACCCGCTGGATTAGACTACCCATGGATTCTGCTCAGATCTCTCTGGAACCACTGGATCCAACCGATGGCACAAATGCCTCGCGAACATTTCACATATCAACACTTAATCATTTTCCCCACCCAAATCTCATCAGAGGAATTACTCACACATAATTAAATACATAAACACAAAATAAAATGAACACATGAATAGAAGAAAATACGAAATACTTGAATAAATACCAAAGGCAAACCGCCTTGGGCTTGTTCTTCACAACGGAATTGAAATAAAAGCAAGTAAATTGTTTGGTACGAAAATGTAAAAGAAAATACTGAACTAAAGTGTATCTTGGGACTGAAAATGAAGTAGAACACGATGGGGAGTAGCCACCTTTATCAGCCACACTTGCTGGCTTTATATAGTTGACAGACGTCAGTCTAACCCTAACCCAGCTGTCTGACAGTATCCCTGTGACTGACTTTCCATAAATAGATGATCGTGATTGATTTGATTGCTGGGGATGATTGGCTTAATTGATTGAGTTGACTTTATCTTTCTCTTGCTGTTGATATCCCAGATTCGCTGAAACCTTTCATCCTTGGCCCTTCATACGTTTTTCCATAAATAGCCCATATGTGCTGATTGAGACAGTCCGTCATGGCCTTACTAACATGAGTGATCACCTTCCATATTTATCTTGATCCTTGATTGATCTGATTGGTGATTGGCCATCAATTATTGATTGATTAAGTTGACTCCACGTTTTTCCAGGTCCTTCCATTGTTAGGACTCGCCAAAATCTCCTTAATTCCTTCACGCGTCTTTCCATATTTGGCTCTTGCTGCTAACTGCTGCTGTCCAGCATGGTCATATTGACTTCATCCTTTGGTTAGCCTCGCACCAGGTGGTACACTTTGGAAATCATCGCTGCTCAGATGCAACTTGGGCTGATTTGTCTCAATAATGCCCATTTCGCTCATATTTCATCCATATGCTCATTTCCGAGCTTCCACCTCCAAAATATCTGTTTTCTCCCCTATAGGACTCATACAAACACAAAAGAAAAGAAAAATGGGGCCAAAAAGACCCAAAGTCGAAGACGCATCACTGACCAACATACAAAATTGCATACAATTTGCACAAGCACGCAACTGCACTAATTTGGGAACTTGACCTTCTCCGTTTTCACAAAGGTTTCAGTTTTTGTAACGAGATAAAATGCCACCAACTTCCGCAATGCAAAACTGATTTAAAACCTTAGTTGGTGCATATAGATGAACTTCTGGCATAGGAGCCAGCTGAGCCCCCAACTGTGTGATTCGCACCAACTGAGCAAGTCAGTTGTAGAGCAGCTCCAACTAAGTTTTCTAGTTTTTGAGCTAACTGACTTGAGCAGTATAACTCAGTGAAAAGATTTTGAGCAAACTGAAAATTGCTACTGGTGTATTCTCCCCTCCCATCATACACCAGATACTCGTTACCGGGACAATCAGTTTTGATTTATCCCAAAATTCAAGTGACCCCAACTGAGTAGATGAAAGCCATCAGTCTGAACTTTGCTAGAGCTCACTATTTGAGCGTAGGGATTTTATCTTTACAGGTTTCAAGCAGAAGAAGACAGTGAGACTGAAGAAGGCAGTTCATGAAGAACTTAGTTGAGATCACGAGCTCAGTTGAACCGCAATGCCTAGCTGGATCACGAACTCAGTTGGACAGCAACTCAGTTGACTCCTCAACTGACCAATACAGCTCAAGCGTGAAGAGAAGTTGTGTCGAAGTCAGACGTTGCAAAGTTGAGAAGAGAAGACTTTGAAGACGTTGAAGGCAGAATAGTTGAAGTCCAAATTTATATCTCCTCGGAAGCACAAGTCAGATGAAGAATTTACTATAAATGGACCGGCAACACAGATGAGCAAAAAGCGAAGGTCACAGTTGCCATTTAAAGAAAGTTTCCAGTAAAGCAGGTCGAGTGCCATGCTTTTGGCAGAGATCAAACGGCTCTTTCCAACGGCTAATTAGATCTCCCTCTATAAATAGAGGTCTCCACATCTGAGCTTGAGGAGTAGATTTTAGAGAGAGAAAAGAACAAGACGTTGATTGAATCGTGTAGGGTGAAGAAAACAAGCAGCAACAGACCACCCTACTCTCCAGCCAGAAGACCTCAGTCGAAGACCAGTTGAAGTAGAGTGCCCACACCTGCTCCTGTTCTTCCATCTAGCCTCTTAAAAAGTCCTTCTTTAATCGAGTCTAGAAAATAGGTTGTTGCTTATTTTGTTTATGAGCAAACTCTCTCCCAAAAGATCGAGTCTCTAAGCCTTAGGATAAAGCCTCCACTTCTCTCTGTGTAGAAGGCTTTATAGTTGGAAAATCCCCCAACCCCCAAATCTTAGGTCTGACTTTGAACCCGCAATTAAAGTCACTAGGTTTCACAGCCCAAATTCTAGTGTATAAAAACGACTAGAATCTATTAGACAACGAGGGTTAAAAACGACTAGAATCTATTAGACAACGAGGGTGATAAAACATAACTCAACAAAGGATCATGCTCGGGAACAAGGGAATATATATTGAAAGCGATAACAAATAAGAACATGCTTTCAATTCTTAACTCAAGTAAACGAGCATTGATAAATAATTCAAGTGTCGAAGATAAATAAACTATCACAAATCCAGGCCAAGTAATAATAAGGAAATAGGAAATAGTTTCGAGCATCAAGCTCATTGTATCGACACAAATATTAGAGTAATAGTTTAACAAGTCAAATAAAACATAGTTGTTTATGTAGCGGAATATTAACTCAAGTCCCACAATTACATATATGAAGATATGCAATTGCAAGCTTAAACAAAAGACTCGACTTTATTTGAACACACCACCGAGCACCCTCTGTCATCCTCATCCAGCTAATCTGTACGTTTAGAAATACATGCAGAGCTGAGTTATCACAGCTCGAATTCTAGTGTATAAGAACGACTAAAATCCATTGGACAGTGAAGATGGAACAACTGAATAAACATGACTCATAAGGGATAATACTCGGGTACAGAAGAAAAACTCAAGTGAAAGCAATGACATTTAATTAACTTACTTTCAATTACCCAATTTAAAAGCTCAATAAAACAAGTTTATTATTTAGGAGTCGAGAGAATATCAAGATGAAGTGTCGAGCATGAAACTCAATAAAATATCAGAGTTGAAAGAATTAAAAACACGATTAAGTATCGTTATGGCAGCGGAATATTACATCAAGTCCCAAAGGAAAGCACACAATCACCTCAATGTGTACACAGAAATTCTATCTCACACAGGACCGAATTCGTTCTCATCGAGTAAATGGTAACATACAATAAAAATTCAAACATTGGCAAGTCAATTAATTTAAAAACTCACATAATACGATAATCATAATATAATTTAATATCACATACATAAAAAAGTTTCGGTTAGAAAGCCCACCTGTCATCCAGTGGTTTTGCTCGGAATACCTCTTTCCATTTCACTCCTTATTCCTGAACTCCACTTTTTTTATACTAACGAACTCCACTAGTTCCTTCAAGAATAACACCTTATAAGGACGAGTTCACTATCTCATGAACCGTAACGAACTATAAACATTGAGCTGAAGAATTTCTACTTGACTCGGGTCTTTCTTATTTTAACTTATCTAGGTTGGTTTCTTTCTCGGTTTCTCAACTTCATTCGGTTACTAACAAAGTTCTCAAACTCAAGTTCTCGACTCTATAAATAATAATAATTAAATGTTTCACACAAAATGAGAATTCACTATTCATCTCGTGTCGTATTTCTCAATTCCACAAGTTATACGAACTCAGAAAATTACGAGATTAATTCTCGACTATTAATGTCACAAATCATTCACATCAAGAATAAGGCATTCACAAACAGATAAACGACTGATTTCATAAATAAATAGAAAAAGAAAAATTTTCAATTAATCTCTACATATTCTAGAAAAATTCTAGAAAATCATATAAATTCATTTAAACACAGATATTAATTCAGAAATTAATCCACATCTCAATACAGTGTTTTACTAACTCAATACTGCTTGACTTTCAACTTTGAAAAATTTTATAACTTCAGGTTTTTAACAATACAGTCTCATTATTCTTAAAAATAAACAAAGAATTCAAATATAGAATCGGATTTAAAATTCAAAACTTTCAACAAAAATTCTCGATTTTTAAGACTACGTCTTTATTTCTCAAAATACGAACTTAAGCTCGAAGAAATTTCTAAAGTTTACAAGTTCCACTCAAAAAAAATATCCAACTAATTATTTTCTCGTTTTAATTTCTTAACTTTCGTTTTTAATTTATAAAAAACTTGGTTTTTCGTTCTTAAACTTCAAATCTCAATAACTTTTGCATCGTAACTCCGATTTAAGACTTTCAAAAGTAAACTTGATTAGTTTTACTTCAACTTCATCATCAAATCATTCAATATCTCATATAACATCAAGAACTCAACATTCAAACATCATTTCTCATCAAACTCGAAATTTGTATAAAAACATGCATTCTTGTTCGTTTCTTGATTTTTAAAACTCTAATTCACTCAATAAATTCATTCTCATAGATTTCTCATTCAAAATTCTCAAACACATTTAGGATCATTAATTTATACTCAAAAGCTTTACATAACTCGATTTTTTAGCTTTTAATTGCTAAATTCATCCATTACTTCAAAAAAATTCAAGTTCTATTATACTAGTAAAAATTTTGTTCAATCGATTTCTCAATCAAATTCACTAAATGGACTCAAACATGAAAAATCATCTTCTTAAACTCATATGCTTCGAAATTTTGTCCCGAAATTTGCTCATCTTAGGAGAATATCTCAGGAAAAACTTTTTGATTATCTTAGCTCCTAAATCTCATGTCGCATCTTAAAGATCATGGTGTCACCACCAGATCTTAACTAAAAGAGATTAACTTCGTTCTCGATTGCTGGATTTTACAATCCATAATCTCCTCGGGTATCTTCTCATGGCTCGAATCTGGTTCAAGGGCTACGTCTTCTTGACACTCTACTCGCATTGGATCGAAGATAATCTTAAGCATCTAAGGTGCAGGAAAGACTTTTATACTATTTCCCATAACTTGGCGCCAAAACTAACTCATGAGAAATGACACGAATTCTCTCTTATGATTTTGAACGGTCCTATATATCTCAGTTTAAACTTTCTCTTTACGCTTAAATGGCGGATTTCTCTCAAAGGAAACACCTTCAGAAAAATTTTCTCTCTCAATACAAGCTCTAACTCTAATATTTGATTAATGATTTACGACTTTTGTCGACTCTCGAATTCTCTTATTTTCTCTCAAATCTGAAGAACAGATTCTAACGTCTCTTTAACTCCTTCAGGTCTCAAAGTTTTCTCTCGCCTACTTCAGTAAACAAAGCTTCGTACAATGCTATCTTAGTCATATTTAAATAACTCGTTGTCATTGGCAAGTTCGACAAGGGTTTTAACTTTGATCCAAATTGTCATTTTGTCTAGAATATCTACTTTCAACATATCCTCTAAAATCTGGTTAATCCTTTCGAACTAACCATCCATCTATGGGCGATAAACAGTACTAGACTGCAACTGCTTTCCCGACTCTTTCTTGAATTTTTTTCCAAAAACGCACGCAGAATTTGAAATCTCGATCTAACATTATCAAACTCAGAACTTCGTGCAGACGTACTACAAAATTCAAATCGAATTCATCCCATTTATATATCGGGATTGGGAATGGTTGCAACAGACTGTAAGGTCTCTGGTGCAAGGACTTCACTCGCTCACTCACTAAACATCCTTCTATATAAATCGCTACTTCGCGTTTCACTCCTTCTCACTCGAACTATTACTTTAAATCCTGGTTTATCATCGCATTTTTGAGATTCCTTGTGTAAGGAGTGTCATGAGCTTTGCTCATCATTTTCTTTCTCAGCTCTTCGTCGTTGGGTACGCAAATTCTACTATAGAACGACAAAGCGTTGACGCTCGATTCTTGAATAATCTTGAACTCCTTCTTCTCGGATTTTAACTTCACTTTCTCGAACTCCTCGCCCTTTTCTCTAGTGACTTACGATTCGAGATCTCATGCCTAGACAAATACAAAAGGTGCAATTTCTTGCTCCCTCAACAACAGAAGCTAAACAGCTTCTATTCTCATTCTCTCTAACTTTTCTATAAATCTTTCCTCTTTTGAGAGGATAAATCCTAACTCAAAACTTTCTTCTCTAGTTAGGGTATCAGCCACTACATCGACTTTTTTGGGGTGCTAGGAGATCTTTTTTATCATTGTCCTTTACTAACTCAAGCCATCTTCTCGGTCTTATACTTAATTCACTCTGCTCGAAGAAACATTCTAAACTCTTGTGATCTTAAAATATTTCACACTTTACTCCATACAGATGATATCTCCATATCTTTAAGGCATGCGCTAAAGCTACTAATTCCAAATTATGATTCAGGTACTTCTACTCATGGGGTTTGTGTTGCCTTCAAGCATAGGCTATAGCTTTTCCACCTTGCATTAGGACACAATTTAGTCCTTTCAACAATGCATTTGTAGTCATTTCCAATTTCAGGAAGGGTTAACACTGGAGCGGAGGTTAGTCTTGATTAAAGACCTTTAAAATTTTCCTCGCACTCTTTTCGACCTACTAACATCGAATTTTTCCTTATCAGACTGGCCATCAACTTTACTTTCTTAGAGAAATCTTAAATGAATCTCTGGTTGCATCGTCTTAAACCAAAGAAACTACAAATTTCTTGAAGTGAGGTTGGCGGGGTTTAAGACTACGAATTTCTTGAAGTGAGGTTGGTGATTTCCACTGTTAATTGCTTGCACTTTTGCTGAACCAACTTTTATTCATTTGGTTCCGTCGGACAAGACAACATATCCAAGGAAATTCACTTCTTTTAATCAAAATTCACCCTCGCTGAATTTGGAATACAATTTAGCTCTTAATTCATCTAACACGATCCTGGGAGGCTTCCCACAATCGGTTTTACTCCTCGAATAAACAAGAATATTGACTTTTAATACGGTCACAACTTGTCCAAATAGTCATGGAAGACTTGGTTTATTTAACCTATGTATGCTACGGGAGTATTCGTCAATCCAAAAGGCATCACAACAAACTCGTAATGTCCGTAACTTGTTCTGGAACAGTCTCTTGGAATATTTGGATCTTAAATCCATCGTAAAGAAAATACTGACTCCTTAAATTAATTGGAATGATCGTCTATCCTTCGCAAAGGATACTTGTTTTTGAGCGAAATCTCGATAAGCTTTTGGTAGTCAATACCCATCCTCAGACTATAGTCCTTCGTCTTCATCACAGAATTGGTGTTCCACACAGGGATACACTAAGTCCTAAGAAACTTAAGTCCAACATTTCTTATAACTGAATCTTTAACTCTTGAAGCTTCTTTGGTGCCATGAGGCTACTCCGGTTCTAAATCAATCGTGAACTTCAATTGCCTATCGGAGGGCATGTCGGCAGAACTTCTCGGAAAATATCTTCATACCCTCTAACTACTGCTACATCATCGATACTCAACTCTTGCTCCTTATCTTTAATCTGATACACAGGTGCATCCTTTCTCTTCATCAACTTCTCTGCTTTCTTGGCCGAAATAACCGGCAATCTACTCTTCCTTCTCTTTTCAGTACTATGGACTTCGGTTGGATCTTCTCCTCGGGGTTGAAATGAGATCTACGTCTAATCGCATATAATCATCGCAAACTTCTCGATTAATTAATTCATACTAAATTATCCATGTCCCATATTGATTTTTGATTCAAGGACTTAACGAATAACTCACGACTTCTAAACTCAAATTCTAAACTCGAGCGAACACGCGAAACTATCGCAATACTACCCAAACAGGTGTCGACACTCTAAACTCCTAATTCGACTCTTTTCTAACTGGGCTGAGAGGTTGCAATTTTCATCATCTATCCTCGAAATTTTACGTCAAAGGCTCCGTTTAAAACTTCGGTAGAAGTCAGATCACTCTGACTTGCAGGATCTACTCGAATATCGCGGCTCAAAACAGCCCAAAACAAACGCACATCTTCTCGTCCATATCTACCTTGTCGGGGCGAAACGAGCTAACTCATAAAACTCACCATTGCACTCGGCTACTAATTTCTTCTCTCTTGACTCAGACTCGCAAATTCATTCACTTTTCGATCTCGATAACTCCTTGGTATGTACGTCTCGAACGAGGCCTCTTTGAACTACTCTCAACTCGATTTCTCCGGCTTCTCAGAAAAATTCATCCTCTAACGGCTCTCCACCAGTAGTCGGTAGCTCTCTTCGACTGGTACTTCAAGTGCTCAAGACGTTCTCGGTCTCTATAACGAAGAAGTTTAAAGATTCACTCAAAAGAACAAATCAAGTCCTCAACTAAGATAGGACTGTCTTCATCGACAAATGTCGGCGGATTTCATTGAAGAAAAAGTTCTTCGATTCTCTTGTCGTTTAAAAGGCAGGGTTGGCTCCCATTACTATTCCTCAGTGTCTCTCGTGTTTCTTCTTCTTCTCGGAGGCATTCTTAAAGAAATGTTGAATCTAGAAAACTCGGAACTTTTCACAAAAACGAAAACTAACTTAAACTAAACTCTTCTCGATTTCTAAAGTTCTTTTCTTTACTCAAGAATTACTAATTCTCAAGCAATACTCGATATGTATATATATATATAAACCTATTAGAAGTAATTACTTTTTTTTTTCAATCAAAGCAGATATTCAGGCAATTGCACTACAAATTTTTCTCAACTCAATCGTTAAAACCATTATTCACTCACATATTTACTCAATCTTAGCTCAAGCATTCACCCATAGTTATTAACTCAACTTCGGCACAAATGGCAAATTTCAAATATATGCAATAACTCAAACACAATCATTTAATCACCATCATTTTCTCAAATAGTGTCATGAACGACCATTTAAATAACTCAAAACTCAAGCATGGATTTAACGATGGACTCAACTAATAACTCAAATTCTTTCTTAACTTATTCTCGGAACTCATACTCAAGAATTCAATCAATTACTGAGATTTAATAGACTCGACTATCAACTCGAAACTTATCTCGCATTACTCTCAAATTTTCTACTCAAGGACTCAATAGATAAACTCAAACATCAACTCAAATAATAAACTCGGGCATTAATTCAAACTTTTATCTCAGCACTATTGTCAAAATCATTCTCAAGGGCTCACTTTTAATGGTCTAACGATTTTTTTTTCTCCTATCATCGGATGATGGCCTCTTTTGAGGATTTACCAAAATAGGGATATAACAACAAAGGTTAATCCTAACATCAACTGGACGCTCTAAATTTCTCAAAACGTACGAGACACGAGCTACTGCTCCATGTCAATCTCGACTATTATACTCGACATCAATTCTCGCAACAATTATTTCGAACATTGAATATGTAGAGATCAACTCTTACATATAAAATAAAATTATTTGATTTTCCGCAGCTTTCTAAACTGAACCCTAAACGTCATCTTCGATAGAGTTCTCATCCTCATCGTCTTCTCTCAGCTCCTCTTTGGGATCCTCTTCTAGATTCTTATCTTCTTTTCTTTTGACAATGGCTGGTATGTCCTTGAGATGTCTACGACCAGCTACAGGGGCTGTCCACGGTGAATTCTTATTGCCATACTGTTCTTCCTCATAAGATACTCCAGTATCCTCAACTTCTCGTCATCCCACAGAGGGGTCTTGTTGTTGTTATCGTTACATCAGAGGTACACGGATACGCCGAAGTCTCGACTGAGTTCTAACTCTAACTTCTAACTAGGCCTTAAAGAGGCATCTCGAAAGCTGGAAAGTGGAAATAAAAACAACTGCTCGAAATGAGCTGGAGGTGGCTTGTGCCTACCGTTGCTTCTGCAGAGGAGTACTCGAAAGGCTCGTCATCGTCGCTATTCTTGGTACGAGTTGGCCCACAAGGCTTGGCTATGACTCTCAGGGGAGAGTAGGTGCACATATAATGCATAAATGCTTTTAACTCATCGTACGAAGGAGGCAAACTTGGAAAGAATTATACGGATCATCGGGTCGCATAGTTACAGAGCTAGCTGAGACGTTCGGAGGAAAAAGAACTAATCAGAAAAATAACTCTCGATTATTTACTGAATTAAACTTAGCACTTGACACGAGCGAGGCAAAAGAGAATTAAGAAATGAAATGGGGTTGTTCTGAGATTAAGATTCAGAACTGAGTTCACTCGGCTCTATCTGGGGTAGAGAGTTGAATGATCCAGGGGACTAACTATTCTCCCTGATTAACTGACTCGAGATCGTGGCGATAAAACTCGTTGTAGTTGTTGAAAAAGTAGACTTCATGGTACTGACATCTGATGTGAGTCAACACTAGAGAAATTGCTTACTCGTGCCACTCTTTGGGAAAAGTGTATGTGAGATATACCATCCTGTCAAAAGCACTAACGTCGAGGTACTTCACTATCTCTCGAACTTGTTCTAACTTGCTACAAATTCTACTATTGTCTCGTGATAATTCTTCCTCATTTGCTCATACTCTCGCATCTTTGCTCAGCTTTCTTCATCATCTATCTCGTTTTCATCTCTCAAAGGTGATTCTAAACTCAGGACACTATGTAAGTCCACATCACGTAATTGATCGTATAGTCGTTTCATCTTTTCGAATTCAAACGCTCAAACACTTTTAAGGGAGAGAACTCTAAAGCATCCTAGTTATTCAAGCAACTTATCAATCTCATTACTTCTAGATAAGCGCAAATAGTAATAATTGAATAACTCGGAATTAATTAACAACTTGCAAAGCTCTTAAAAATTTCATACTTGGTTGCCGGATGAGATGAGATGAGGTGCTTGGCTCGTTGTATCCTCAAATAAGTCTAAGAAATCAAATCTAGACTCGACTCTCAAAGAAGTTTAAGCTTAGAGCAGACGAGCTGCCTGATACCACTATGTCACACCCCAAATTCTAGTGTATAAGAATCACTAAAATTCATTGGACAGTGAAAATGGAACAACTGAATAAACATGACTCATAAGGGATAATACTCGGGTACAAAAGAAAAACTCAAGTGAAAGCGATGACATTTAATTAACTTACTTTGAATTACCCAATTCAAAAGCTCAATAAAAAAAGTTTATTATTTAAGAGTCGAGAGAATATCAAGATGAAGTGTCGAGCATGAAACTCAATAATTAAATATCGGAGTTGAAAGAATTTAAAACACGATTAAGTATTGGTGTTGCAGCGGAATATTACATCAAGTCCCAAAGTTATATGTATCAAGACATATAACTCAAGCTTAAACAAAACTCGACTCAAAACAACGAATGCCACCAAGCACACCGCACCATCATCACTTGAGCCAACCTGCATGTTTTAGAAATAACATGCAGGGCTGAGTACTTCATACTCCATGAACACATGATAAAATAATTTAAAACTTGCTCAATAGAGCTATATAATTGAACTTGTCTTTCTTGCTACATCACAAATGTTAGAGTTATAAAACAGTTAACTTGTGCATGCAATAAAAACATTTCATTTTTAAAAAGATGTCTGCGCAGACAATAATATATAACTCATGCATGTACCAGTTTTACAATCAAATATGGGTGTTGAGAAGTAGGCCTCCTTCTCGAACACCGTGACCGGCTAACCCAAAGGAAAGCAGACGATCACCTCAATGTGTACACAGAAATCGTGTCTCACACAGAACCGAATTCGTTCTCATCAAGTAAATGGTAACATACAATAAAAATTCAAACATTGGCAAGTCAATTAATTTAAAAACTCACATAATACGATAATCATAATATCATATAATATCGCATACATAGATTTGTTTCGGTTAGAAAGCCCACCTGTCATCCAGTGGTTTTGCTCGGAATACCTCTTTCCGTTTCGCTCCTTATTCCTGAACTCCACTCGTTTTATACTATAGAACTCCATTCGTTCCTTCAAGAATAACACCTTATAAGGACGAGTTCACTATCTCTTGAAACATAATGAACTATAAACATTCTGCTGAAGGATTTCTACTTGACTCGGGTCTTTCTTATTTTAACTTATCTAAGTTGGTTTCTTTCTCGGTTGCTTGACTTCATTCGGTTACTAACAAATTTCTCAAACTCGAGTTCTCGACTCTATAAATAATAATAATTAAATATTTCACACAAAACGAGAATTCACTATTCATCTCGTCTTGTATTTCTCGATTCCTCAAGTTATACGAACTCAGAAAATTACGAGATTAATTCTCGACTATTAATGTCACAAATCATTCACATCAAGACTTTCAAATCAAGAATCGGGCATTCACGAACAAGTTATTGACCGACTTCATAAATAAATAGAAAAGAAAATTTTCTAATTAATCTCTATATATTCTAAAAAAATTCTAGAAAATCATATAAATTCATTTAAACACAGATATTAATTCAAAAATTAATCCACATCTCAATACAGTCTTCTACTAACTCAATACTGCTTGATTTCAAACTTTGGAAAATTCTTGGTTTTTAAGACTACGTCTTTATTTCTCGAAATATGAACTTAGGCTTGGAAAAATTTCTCGATTTTTAAGACTACGTCTTTATTTCTCGGAATACGAACTTAAGCTCGGAAAAATTTCTCAAGTTTACAAGTTCGACTCCCAAAATATATCCAACTAATTATTTTCTTGTTTTAATTTCTTAATTTTCGTTTTTAATTTATAAAAAACTCGGTTTTTCATTCTTAAACTTCAAATCTCAATAACTTTTGCATCGTAACTCCGATTCAAGACTTTCAAAAAGCAAACTTGATTATTTTTACTTCAACTTCATCTCCAAATCATTCAATATCTCATATAACATCAAGAACTCAACATTCAAGCATCATTTCTCATCAAACTCAAAATTTGTATAAAAACATGCATTCTTGTTCATTTCTTGATTTTTAAAACTCTAATTCACTCAATAAATTCATTCTCATGGATTTCTCATTCAAAATTCTCAAACACATTCAAGATCATTAATTTATACTTAAAAGCTTCACATAACTCGAAATTTTAGCTTTTAATTGCTAAATTCATCCAATACTTCAAAAATTCAAGTTCTATTATACTTGTAAAAATTTTATTCGATCGATTTCTCAATCAAATTCACTAAATGGACTCAAACACGAAAAATCATATAATTAAACTCATATGCTTCAAAATTTTTATAAGAAAATTTATAAAAATTTATACACATCACTTATTTAATCAAACATGCTCAAAACTCCATTTAACTCATAATTTAACTAGAATTATCAAGATCGTAAAAAATTCATCAAGTTCTTCATACACATATATTTCGAATTCTTCATAGAAATTACCAAAGAATTAACTTCTTCATCTTTTACTCATACCTATGCATAGATCATCATAAAGTTCATCATCATATCAAAATCTTACCAAGAACATCATAACTCATGATTTCCTTGTAATACCCCAGATATTTCTTCCGTCGTTAAAATAAAAATTTCATTATTAATTAAGAGTTTGCACGCCTAAGTTAAGGATTTTCAATTCTAAGACTAACGGTGAAATCCGTTTCTGAAAATAAATTCCAAAAGTCGGTTGAACGACTACTGTATTGGAGTTTTCGCGTCCGATAAAATTTTCGTCTGAAAACTCAGATCGAAAAACCGTCAGATTTTACATTCACTTTTTCTTCGATACGAGTTCACCAGAGAAAGTCAGTTTTTATTATTTTTTCGGGCGAATTTTGGACTGTGAAGTCGCGAGTTTTTATCGGATTTTTGAAAACGACTTGTCCTTTCCGACTAAGTAAAATATTTCGGAACTAATGGTCGTACCCATTTTTATCAATAATGTGTCCGTCTATTTAGTTTGCAGTATTAGATCCGGAAAAGAATTAAATTTATAAATAATATCTAGATATTATTGAATAGTTAAACCTCCTTACTTTTGCTATAAATATCAAGTTGTCATCCATTTCTCTTCTTTCTTTTTCTCCTCAAAACTGCCAATCTCCATATCTCTCTCACCATTGAAGAGTTCTTCAAGTTCTTCAAGCTTTCGAGCTTCGTAACTTGTTCGTTTCTCGATCGATTTCAATTCCGATTGCATATTCGTAAAGGTAAGAGCTTCCTCTTTAATTCCAACCGAACAAAATTCATTTCCTTTGATTCTAGTAAATTTTGAAAATTTGGAGATGGAATCGGAGGATGATTCTATGTTTAATACATGTTATAGTATGCTTAGGAATGGATTTTATGGATAGAAATCATGAAGAAATCATTCCTCCTTAATTGATGATAACTACCGAAATTTTATATAAATAGGGATTTGATGTTAGTTCGATTTTCGTTGAGGATTGATTGGTGGATTCATGTTCTATGCTTTAATAGATGATCATATGAATTGTTTTAGAATTTTCTAAAAATAAAAATAGAAATGTAAGAGATGAAGAAGTGAGGTTTTGAATGAGTAAATGTTATGTTTTGGTTGATATGATGATAGAAATGAGATGTAGTATGTTTGAGGATGATTATATAATTTATAGGAATTTTTCTAAAAATAAAATAAAAATCGTAAGAGACGAAAAGTCGACGATAAGTTGAGATTCGTTAATAATTTGAGTATGTGATTTATGTATTAGTGAATCTTGATAGATGATGAACGATACTGCAAAGTTTGAGTAAAATCGGAGAACGTTAAAATTTTGTTAAGAGACGAGGAATCGTCGATAAGTCGAGATTAGATAATGATTTAGGTTTGTGATTTGAACATATGTTAATCTTGTTAGTTAATGATCGTAACCGGAAAATTTGAACGAATTCTAAAAAGGTTGGAATTTCTATAAGAGACGAAGAAACGAGTCTAAGTGTCGATAGAAAAGTCGAATAAGGAAAACCAATTTGATATTAATGATTGTTATCGTTTGATAAACAAGTTTGTAGTTGACGATATTTCCATCCGAGATATGAGATGATATAAGTTATAGTTTATGAACTAGAAGTAGTTGAATGAAATTGATTTGAATTGGAATTTGGTATAGTAAATGATTAGTTGAAAAAGACGAGGAAATGCTCGTCATGTTTGTAATCAAGAGATATGAAGGAATTTGTCATAAAAGATATTACGTATTGACTGCCTTGAGACTGAAATTTCATGAGAATAAAAGTGGTAGAGCATAAGTCGAACCTAGGGAGTCGTGCGTCGAGATGTACGAGCACCTAGGGTTAATCGCGGACTGAACTGCGACCTTTCACGGAAACTGTTATAACTCATAGCTCGCTTAACGAAATCGAGATCCGTAAATTGGAGAGTAAACTAGACATCCGTGGCTTTCTTTTGGTACAGAGCATATCCCCTGTTTCGAAATTCTCTGTTATGTATAAGCTCCAGAACTGCTGCCTTGTGCAGGAAATTTTCAAAACTCATTTTCTTAAGTTGAATTCTTTTCAACACAATTCCTTAAGGACTTTCAAGTCGTTATGAGTTATCGACTTCCGTTATTAACCAACCTAAGTGTCGAGTAAGGAACCGAGTTAGATCTAAACGAGAAGTGTTCAAGTCTCGTTTCTTGTAATCAAAAGAAATTAGTTAAAGTGCAAAGGCCTAAAAGGCATTAAACGATTTTCGATTCCTTGTTCTTTTATCATTGCGACCAAGCACTAAAGCTGTTTTATTTGCGATAAAAGGAGGAAGTCGAGTTTAGAAGACAGGACGGAAGACAGAAGACGGAAGCTTTAGTTGTTCTGTAAAACGTTTGAGGTGGGCTTTTTATTTATCAAAAAAAATGTGTGGACTTTTCTATCAAATAAAATGAGCGTTGCTCGAAAGTGTTTACTTACTGCTTTAATAAGTGTGTATTAAAGTAACTATCAGTGCATAATGAATTGTTTTATGTGAATTCTCTTGTGCCTCTCTGAGTTAGCCCACAGAGTGCTATCCAGAGTATTGGATTTTGAGTTAGCCCACAGAGTGCTATCCAGAGATTCCAACTAAACGATCAGATTCTGAGATAGCCCACAGAGTGCTATCCAGAGGGACAGATTCTGAGTTAGCCCACAAAGTGCTATCCAGACGATCGGATTCTGAGTTAACCTGCAGTGTGTTATCCAGAATTAAGTGTACAGCAGTATAAGTCTTACGAGCATTTATGAAAAGAAGCCTGATTAATCTTTACTAAGTATTATATGTTTTCGGCAATGTGCCCCACTAAGTGCTTTATGTACTTAGCCCTGCATGTTTGTTTTAAAATGTGCAGGTTGAGTGACGAAAGCGGAAGAGGTTGAGTAAAGGTCGTACTTAAGGAAGTAAAATTTAGTTGAGCCTCGATTTCACATTTGATATGTGATATCATTCTACGTTTTTCCGCTGCATAATAACTATCTTATTGATGTTAATCTTTTCGGTATAAGTTGTTCATACTTTAAACCTAGTCTTCTCTGATCATAACTTTGTCGAGCGATCTTTCGAGATTGACTCTCTTTTGTCTAATAAGAATCAGTTCATAGTATTTTTATCTCAGTTATAGATGTTAATTTATTCATTTATTCAGTAATTCTCCTTTCTTCCCCATCTCTTTAATCCAACCCCTAGTCAGAGCAATCATTTCTCCTTTCTTTTATCATTGCGACCAAGCACTAAAGCTGTTTTATTTGCGATAAAAGGAGGAAGTCGAGTTTAGAAGACAGGACGGAAGACAGAAGACGGAAGCTTTAGTTGTTCTGAAAAACGTTTGAGGTGGGCTTTCTATCTATCAAAAAAAATGTGTGGGCTTTTCTATCAAAATAAAATGAGCGTTGCTCGAAACTGTTTACTTACTGCTTTAATAAGTGTGTATTAAAGTAACTATCAGTGCATGATGAATTGTTTTATGTGAATTCTCTTGTGCCTCTCTGAGTTAGCCCACAGAGTGCTATCCAGAGTATTGGATTCTGAGTTAGCCCACAGAGTGCTATCCAGAGATTCCAACTAAACGATCAGATTCTGAGATAGCCCACAGAGTGCAATCCAGACGATCGGATTCTGAGTTAACCTGCAGTGTGTTATCCAGAATTAAGTGTACAGCAGTATAAGTCTTACGAGCGTTTATGAAAAGATGCCTGATTAATCTTTACTAAGTATCATATATTTTCGGCAATGTGCCCACTAAGTGCTTTATGTACTTAGCCCTGCATGTTTGTTTTAAAATGTGCAGGTTGAGTGATGAAGGCGGAAGAGGTTGAGTAAAGGTCGTACTTAAGGAAGTAAAGTTTAGTTGAGCCTCGATTTCACATTTGATATGTGATATCATTCTACGTTTTTCCGCTGCAAAATAACTCTCTTATTGATGTTAATCTTTTCGGTTTAAGTTGTTCATACTTTAAACCTAGTCTTCTCTGATCATAACTTTGTCGAGCGATCTTTCGAGATTGACTCTCTTTTGTCTAATAAGAATCAGTTCATAGTATTTTTATCTCAGTTATAGATGTTAATTTATTCATTTATTCAGTAATTCCCCTTTCTTCCCCGCCTCTTTAATCCAACCCCTAGTCACACCCCGGCTTGGCCGTCCCTCGGGATTTGGGGCTGTGATATTTCGTCATATATATACTCATCGAAAATTTTCTTAAAAATTATAATAAATTTATACTCATTAACCTTTTAATTCTCATGCAACATATATCACTTAAAATTGATTAAATCATAATAGATCACTCAATACTCATTTATATCATCACAAAATCATCATCTTCATATATATATATATATATATATATATATATATATATATATATATGTATACATATATGTATGTATGTATGTATGTATGTATCGAAATTTTCAAGACAATCAAGAGATAAATCAAGCTCTTCAACCCAATCAAATTCTCATGCTTCTATATACTCAAATCCATTAAATATATAATTCATCAACTCATCAAGAATTAAATCAACAAAATCTCTTCTTTTCTTCTTCTCTTTTCCATCGGTTTTCGTCAAGAAAACTTAGGAAAAATCCTTCTCTTTTTAATTACTTATCTCATGCTTCTTAGTTTAATATCTAGAACTCATTTTCATCATCAATTTCATGCATCAATCATCATCATCAAAACTCCTAAAAATACCTATCATTTTCGGCATACATATAATTTAAATATGCACGATTTTCCTTCATCTTTTCACATACATATACATATACAAGGATTAAGAATAACATACTTAAAAACAAGAATTAAAACTCCTCCTTCCTAGGCTTCTTCATCGGTGATAAAGGGAGGAAAGGGTTCAAGGTTTAACTTTGAATTTTCAAGCACAAACCTTGTAGAACTTCAACTTCTCAACCTCAAAAACAAACTAAAATCAAGTTCTTCCCTTGGCTCAAAACTGCCGAAAAATTTAGGAAAGAAAAGTGAATTAATACTAGTCTCAAATCGATCACCAAGTTGAGAGGATTACTAATGAGGCCATATTTTATATGCTCATCATGTGTTTTTAGGTGTAGATCGAGTCTAGTTTTGTGTCTTTTTAGTCTGTTTTAGTGTCTGGGAGGACACTTTTGGTAGTAGCCAGGGAAGGATAGGAACATGGGCATTTGGAGTGGATTTGCGCGTGAAAGTGAGCACATCGATACGATGCAATGGTCAAGGAGCTTTGCTCGCAGCTAGAGATACCGAGGGCGGAAGTCCAAACACATAGAAGCTGCTCCGTACCACTCGGCATGACCAATTCAGACCGCGCGCAGCCATTATAAACAGATCAAGATGGCAGGAGGACTTTGGGCAAGGCGAAGGAGAAGCAGAAGGAAGGAAGAGTACGAAGGATCTAGACGTTGAACCTGGTATGACATCATTCGGAGGACCAACAAGGAAGGAGTTTGTGCCTTGGAGGAGAAGCAATCAAGAAGACAAGTCTTACCCGGATTAGGAAACAAAGGGATAAGGATAGATTATTTCCGATAAGGAAACAAATCTATCCTGATCCTGCTCGGCCAAGGAAGGAAGCTGCGAGCTGGCGTTTGAAGGCCCGTCTGTGGGTTTTTAGGGTTCAAAGCCCATGATCCTTGTACTCTATATATATGTTCATGCATGCAGCCTAAAACAACTTTTGCACAACTTATTTCTCGCACAATTTAGTTTCTTGCAAGATACAATTTAGTTTTCTACTGTTAAGTCCCAGTTTGGGCAGACTATCTTTTGAGTATTTATTCAAGTAAGTTTTCTCTTATCTTTTTTGTCATTGTTATCTACCTTATGTCTAGCTAAACCTTTAAATGTGGGTTTAGGTAGAGGATATGTGATTTAAGTGTTTTATAACTTGTGAGGTCTAATTGGGCAAGATAGCTATATATATGTGTGTTCTCGATGCGTTAGGCAATGATTTCAATGCAGTCTGTTGTGCCAAGAGACCATGCTGCAGAATGGGCAATTGGAGGGTGGCAGATTCCTTAAAAGGGAGGTAGCTTAGACCAACAGGGACCGAGAGAGGTTTTCCTCACGCTCCTTGAGGGCGGCAAATCTCAGGTTGAACTTGGGCGGAGCCGATCAAAGTACGCTGAAGCTGGTGAAAAGTTGGAGCGGGATCCTCGTATCTCATAGGGCCGGAATGGGTTCGTCTAGTGCCCAAAGCTGCTTGTTCCAGTCTATGCCCCTTGAGGAATGCTCGGGGGTGAGTTGGGCAAGTTAGAAAGACTGAGGTGGGAATGTCATGCAGGATTCACAAGTAAGGACGAATTAGGCAAGTCGTGGCTGTAGGCGTGACAACGTGACAGTAGGACTACGACGCGGTTTGCCTATAACCGTTGACACACATATGTAGCGAATATCTTTGCACTTATGATCAAGTTACACTTATTCACATTGAATCGAACCTAAATCCAGATTGCCTTTTATTACTGATAGTTTACTTGTTTTATTTCAGTTTTTACTTTTCTTTGATTTGCCCAAGGCGATAGTAGAAATAGACCAAACCAACACTGTGATAGGATACATACAAGAGAATATTGCATCAATTCCTCGAGGGATTGACCCTTACTTACCGACTAGCTAATCCTAGGAAGTGGGCAAGGAAAATTACAAATTGTATTTTGCCGCGGCTAAATGACGGTCGCGCCAATTACGAATACCTTATTGGTTAAATCATTGGATGATCGGAGATAGAATTCTTGGCGATTTTAGAGCTTGAAGTTGAAGCTTTCATGGAGGAATTTGTATGTGTTTGTGTGTGTATTGTGTCGGCAGAGAGAGAGAGAGCTAAGAGAGAGAGAGAGAGATGTCTACTAACATAAGGGAGAAAGGATGATTAATAGAGAGATAAGGGGGGAATATATCGAGAAAGATAAGAGAGAGTGGGAGAGCGTGAGGTAGGGTGAGAGTGGGGGAGAAAATAGGGAATAATTAGGTAGATAAGTCTCAAATTTTTCTGGTAAAAATCGCCGGAAGAAAAAGTTTTCTGGTTCAAAATATCCCCATTTTGCCGTTTAATTCTCAAATGACTTAAAACTCTCCTCGACTCTCTTTCAATGTCGGAAACCTCTCTACTTCGTCTCATATCTCACTAAATAAATCAAGGAATCCAAATATCAAATTTTTAAATCAAAATTCCGACTAACGAAGAAAAACTTAAAAATCGCTCGGTTAATTAAAGCGATAAGAATAAATTTTCAAATCTCTCTCATATGATCTCGTATAAATCTCCGATATATCCCAAAAGTCTTAGAATATCTTTTAGACTCAAAAGACACTAATTAGGCAAAATTCGGAATTTATCGATGAATAGTAAAATCTTGGTTATCATCACTATTCATCGGAATATAAAACTTCTAGAAATTTAAACTCAAATTCAAACTCATATAATAATGCTCAAGCAATGCATCACACAATCGATTCGGATAACCGAAACGAGAAAAATCACATAGAAGCACGTAAGGGTATTTTAGTAATTTCACAAGAAAATTTATTTCCTTGAAAATTTTTATCACTCAAAGCACATCATTTAAGCATATAACTCAATTAGAACACACTCAAAGACTTAGAAAATATCGGGGTATTACATGAGTACTTCGTACTCAGTGAAGACATGCCAAAATAATTTAAAACTTTGCTTGATAAAGCTATATAATTGAACTTGCCTTACCACTGCATCACAAGTGTTATACAATTTAAAACATTTTACTTATGCATGCAAAAATCATTTTCTTTTTCTTGAAACCACTGCGCACTCAACATAAATAATATAAACAGCAGGTATGAATCAATCTACCATATAATATCTTGTGTCGAGAAGTAGGCCTCCTTCTCAAACACTGTGGCTGGCCTAACCGAAGCAAGGCTCACAGTTACATCAAACAATTAACAACACGTGTGTTCCTGTCTCACACAGGATAGTAATAACTCAAGTAGATGATTAAACATACCAAAAACTCAAATAAAATGGCAAGTCAATTAATTTAAAAATTCATATACGATGATAATAGTAATCACATTCATCAATTTGTTTCAGTTAAAAAGCCCACCTGACTGCAAAGGGGTTTGGGTCGAGGTAGCTTCCTTTTCTTCTCATCTTCTACTTCAAAGATTCACTCGTTCCTTCAAGAATAACATCTCATAAGGACGAGCCTACTTTCTAAAATTAAAAACGAGTTCTAACGCTCGACTGAAGGACTTTTACTTGACTCAGGTTTTCTTAACTTATCTCGACTTGTCTAACTCGATCTTTCTCGATTTCTCGTCTCTACCCAAGTACTAAACAAATAGACTCTCTAACTCAGAAAATATAACTTGATAACGTTAGACAAATTAAACTTAAATAATTCATGAAAAACGAGAATCACTATTCATACCATAAACTTCGTATTTCACGATTTTTCACGTCAAACGAACTCAAAAAATTATGAGTGATGGTCCCGAAACGAGTTACTGGTGTATGGGGGGGAATACACCAGTTAGGATTTTAAAACTTAACCCTTGAAAAATACTTCAACCGAGTAAAAAGACTTAGTTGGAATCTCACAGCTGAGTAAGCAACCTCAGCTGGAAGAGTTGTGCCGTGTGGAATGTGGTGGAATGTGGTGGAAATTTAACTCGTAAAACAACTCACGATTTTATGCTCGATTGGTCAAAAACCAAAACAGTTGAGAAAGTGCAAATGTGGTTTGTATGCTGGTTAGTCAGTCAGTTAAGAGTGCAAGAAATAACTGAATAAAGAAAAACACTAACACACAGAGATTTAACGTGGTTCGGAGATAACCCTCCTACGTCCACGGGGAGTTGTGAGTCCACACAACTCTGTCCAAGTTCTTCTGGACAAACCACTCAGCTTACGCGGGCTGAGCAACCGTTATGGATAAGTTTGCAGGTACTTATCAACCTTACAGTTTAGTTTACGGGTACTAAACGACCTAACCACTCAGTTGTAGGAAGAGTAGAATCCTAAACCTTCTCAGGTGAAATAAAAAAATGTGTTTCCAACTAATAGCTCGAACGGGATGTGAGCTATGATCTAACTCTCTATGAACTCTCACTAAGTGATGTTCTCAAGGTTCGATCTAAAGACACAAAACTATCTAACTCTAGAACTCTCAACAAGTGATGTTCTAAGAGATTCAGTTCAGTTCGGGAAGAATGTTGCTCTTTTCTTTTTGCTCTCAGATTTCTTCTCGCGTGTGTGTGTCTTGTATCTTCTTCGAATGAATGAGGGCCTCTATTTATAGGCGGAGAGTATCAACTAGCCGTTGGAGGAGCTGTTGATCTCTGATCGTTGAAAGCGATGGCTTGTCTCTCATCTCTGCAGACTTTCCCGATATGGCATCTGTGCTCTTCTGCTTTCCATCTGAGACAGCCTTGTGTTGGGCCAAATGGGGTAATGACTGAACGGTCAAACCCTCATGTGACTTCCTTTTGAAATTCAAATTCAAACCTTTCTGACAGTCAACCTCGGTTAGTCGGTTGAAAATCTTGATCTTCATCTGAGTGGTCTTCAGCTGATGTTCTGACTGAACTGTTGAACTCTCAGCTGACTTTGAACTTCATGTTGAGACTTCTTTATAACTTCCCCCTTCTTGAAACATTCTCGTTATCGGATGGCATTCTATAGCTGATGTTCCAACTGAACAGTTGGCTTGAACTCTCAGCTATCAAAAAGCATTCCTCTTTTTGGCATAGCTCTCTCATCAGACAGAGTCTTGTAGCTGTTGTTCCTTATCCGATTTTTCATCCGGGGTTGTATCCGAGTGTTGCTATGTTGCCGTCTTCAGCTGGAGATCTGTAAAGATAAAATCTTAACATTGCTCAAACAGCGAGCCTAACAGCTAACATTAGGAACTGGCAACATCTACTTGGTTGGGGTCAGTTGGTTTTGGAATTCATCAAAACTCATACTAATAAATTTCCCAACAATTTCCCCCTTTTTGATGATGCCAAAACCACTTACAACTTTAAACCACTATTGATCTAAACCTCACTAACTTATCTAAAATCTCAGCTGAAATTCTAGACAGTCTATAAGATAAAACATCAAAGGGTTAGCACAGTTATAACATGGTATTTAAAAGACTCCGATTCATGGCTTGGACAATGAGATATTGTGCATCAAGTTGAATCGTATATATATTTGAAGTTTTCATTACAACTGATGATTACAGGGTTAAGTACAAAATAGATAAAGATACATCAGTTGATCAAGAACTAGAACAGCTCAAAAACTATATCAGTTCAAAAACTATATCAGCTCAAAAACTTCGTCAGCTCAAAAATACTGTTGACCGTATTTGCTGAAGATACGGTCAAAGATCTCTTTTTCGCAGCTGACTCGATCCCAGTGTTGACACCATGTTCCTTGCATACTTGTCTCGCCTCAGCCATGATCGCATTTCTGTTTGGAGTGCTTGTGCATTTGATCATCTGAGGGCGATATTTGAGCTTCTGCGGAACTGGAACGGTGTTGGGATCGAGCTGAGCTTTCAGCATGGCTCGCTGGAACTGACCGAACATTCCAGGGTCTCCAGATCTGAGTTCCCACAGGGCTTCCTTGAAGGCTTGCCTTGGGTCTTCAGTTGAGTAGACCTTCCTGTAGTAAAAATCATTGATAAATTCATGCTTGAACTGCTCCCAGTCATCGTTCCATTCAGCGTTCATCCACTTGTCAATGTGTGGGAACCGTGACGGGAGCGGGGCATTCCTTTGCAGCTGCTGGGTCTTCTTCCTAGCCTCAGCCTTCATCTGATGTTTGTTTATTCTTCGCACGCTCCGGCTGGCTTTATTTCTGTCTACATTCTTCTCAATTTTGGCCAGTTCCTTCTCGAACATAGCCACCTTCTTAGCTTGATCATAAGCGAACTTTTTAATCCAAGAGGGATTCAAGTACTTCTCCTTGGACTCCCCCATAGCTTTGGCAGCTTCGATGCAATCTTCGACTGAGAGCCCGTCAAGATCGGCATCGAGCTCGGCTGTAAGCTCGGCTTACGAGGTCGTAGGAGATTTCAAGTTCCTGCTCTTCCGACTCCTTCAGCTGCGATCCTTCTCCAGCTTCTTCCCTTTGAATTTCAGCTGGCACTCCTTCTTCCCCCTGCTGAAGGAGAACACCTTTCCCCTGTCCAGCAACAGCTGCTGGCTCCTTTCCTTCCCCCTTTTTGGCATCATCCAAAAGGGTGGCAACAGATCCATCCAGGGAGGTCAGCTTGGCCTTAGCTTCTTGAACTCGGGAGAAGAGTTCGTCCACAGCATCCTTCTCTTCCACCTTCTTTGCTAGCTCCAGGTCCTGGCGTTCCTGCTCGGCTTTCTTCAAGGCTTCAAAGGTCGCAGAGACATCTTTGTAAAGGGTGACGAACTCAGCTCGAAAATTCGCGAACTGAGACATCCACTCCTGGTCTTGTGTCTGCTGGGACTGTGCCAGATCAGATTCAGCAACAGACTTGAAGACGTTGAAGTCCGAGCTGAGTCCTTGAACCGCCTTCTTCAGATCCTTGACCTCCGAGCTGGTAGAAGTGGAGAGGCCTTCAAGCTTTTGCTGCAGGGAGGAGGAGAGTTGTTCCAGCTGATTCTTCAAGGAAGCGTTTTTCTCCATCAGCTGATGCATCTTGTCAGCTTTCTCTTCCTTGTTGTGCTCAAGTTTGGACAACAGCTCTTGCCTCAGCTGGTTGACCCTCTCAGTGATCAGCTCACAGATATCATCGGTTGAGTGTGTTGTCTGATCAGAGGGTACAGGCAGTTGTTGTTGTTGTGCCTGAGCTGTTGGGTCCACGACAACCAGGGCTGTTCGGCTGGCCAGGTAATCCTTGAGCTTTGCTTCTTCTCTCTTGGCAGCCAAGTCAGCCTCATCGACATCCTCCAAATGGTCGGCATTCTTGGCTAACATGCTGTCAAGAAATTGTACAGCTCCAGGATTGTTGCACAGCTCTCTGGTGTCTGTCCCTTCTTGAAGACTCAGATCCAGACGACGACGGAGCAAGGCCACCTTCTGGTTGTAGGCCACCTCCAGGTTCTGGTAGTCGAAGTACACCCTCAGGTTGGATTCTTCAACCTTCAACCTGTCCCAACCGTGGATCCTGAGGGTTTTCTCCTTGACGTACCAATAGCTGAATATCACGCTGAACTGATAGAGCAGTTCCGTCCCGAACATGGCAAAGATGGGCATCGAGCTTGCCTCAGGGAACATGCCTATCAGATTGCGAAAGCAGTGATCCAACCTACCTTCATACTCAGCCAAGATCGCCTGGCGGTTGGCTTCTTCATCTATTTGGGGTGGGTCTGTTTCGAAGGCAATAGGTTCGAGGGTGTCATCAACGTTGGCCAAAGGAACGGTCTCAACGTTGGCATCGAGCGAGAGGCTTGGAATTTCTAACTGAGGATCAGTTGAGAGAACTGAATCCTCTTTGGGGAGAGACTGGATTGGCTCAATTGTTTCCTCAGACGCAGGTGGGATTTCCTGGCTGGCATCAGCTCCAGTTGTTGGACTGTTGTGGGACTCCTCAGATGAAGAAGAGTCATCTGAGGAGGAGCTGGATTCCTCCACGTTGATCTCCACCCCTTCAGCCATCTCTTCTTGTTGGCGGGGTTGAATCACGAACGCAGCTGCATCAACCGACTGGCTAGATTCGGTTGATTTCTCAGTTGGTGTCTGCACCACGGGGCCCGTTGCAGCCGGTTGAGCTGCTGGCTGGATGATTCTGATTCTGGGCCTTTTCTGGAGGGGTTCCACCTCTTCTTCTTCTTCTTCTTCCTCTTCTTCAGCCACTTCCTCCAACTGGCGTTTGGCAGGCTTGGTCCTTGAAGGGCGGCGAGCTGCTGGGGCCGTCTCCACAGCTGGCTTCGAGGCTCCCTTGGGTGTGTATGGGGGGAATACTGGTGTATGGGGGGGGGGAATACACCAGTTAGGATTTTAAAACTTAACCCTTAAAAATACTTCAACCGAGTATAACAGACTCAGTTAGAATCTCACAGCTGAGTAAGCAACCTCAGCTAGAAGGGTGTGGCTGTGCGGAATGTGGTGGAAATTAAAACTCGTTAAGGCAACTCAGGCTTTTTAGTGCAGGGTTGGTCAAAAACCAAAACAGTTGAATACGCAAAAATGCAGTTTGTATGCTGGTTAGTTTGATCAGATAAGAATGCAATAAGCAACTGAAAGAAATAAACACAGACACACAGAGATTTAACGTGGTTCGGAGATAACCCTCCTACGTCCACGGGGAGATGTGAATCCTCACACCTCAGTCCAAGTTCTTCTGGACAGATCCACACAGCTTACCCGGGCTGTGCAACCGTTGCAATAAGTTTACGGGTACTTATCAACCTTTACAGTTAAGTTTGCGGGTACTTGACAACCTATGTCAAGTTTGCGGGTACTTGACAACCTAACTACTCAATTACAGGAAGAGTAAGCTCCTAGCAAACACTTTTTAGGGTATGGGTGGGTTTTCCAACTACAGCTCGATCACGAATGAGAGCTGGATCTAAGGCTTGAACGAATAAACACTCAAAATAAGATCTAAGACAGAATTTCACTCTATGAACCCTCAGCTACTAATGTTCTATCACTCTTGAACTCTCAGCTGCTGATGTTCTTAGAATAGGATTTTTGCAGATTTTCTTTTGCTTGAATCTCTTGTGATTGCACTTCTCTGTCTCGCTTCTCGTGTCAATATCACTCTCGAATGAGAGAATGCCTCTATTTATAGGCGGAGAGTATCAACTGGCCGTTGGAGGAGCTGTTGATCTCTGATCGATGAAAGCGATGGCTTGTCTCTCATTTCTGCAGACTTTCCCAATATGGCATCTGTGCTCTTCTGCTTTCCACCTAAGACAGTCTTGTGTTGGGCCAGATGGGGTAGTGACTGGACGGTCAAACCCTCATGTGACTTCCTTTTGAAATTCAAATCTTAACCTTTCTGACAGTCAACCTTGGTTAGTCGGTTGAAAGTCTTGATCTTCATCTGAGTGGTCTTCAGCTGATGTTCTGATCTGTTGAACTCTCAGCTGACTTTGAACTTCAAGCAGTTGATCTTCTTGTTCGAGTTCTACAACTGAGGTTCTGAAACTGAACACTCAGTTGTCTTCCTTGTATTTACTCAGTTGGGTTTGAACCTTCAGATGACTTCCTTTTCATCTGATGTTCTCTTCCTTTCTAATGCTTCTCATCTGATGAACCCTCAGTTGGTTTCCTTCACAACTGATATTCTGAAGACTTCCCCCTAATTGCATCAATGAGGCTCTCAGTTGTATTTTGTGTCAACTCATGTTCTGTCTGAGTGATGCCTTGTTGCCATCTTCAGCTGGAGACCTGTAAAGATAAAATCTTAACTTTGCTCAAACAGCGAGCCTAAATTCTAACATTAGGTTCTGGCAACATCTACTCGGTTGGGGTCAGTCGGTTTTGGAATTCATCAAAACTCTTACTAATAAATTTCCCAACAATTTCCCCCTTTTTGATGATGCCAAAACCACTTACAACTTTAAACCACTATTGATCTAAAACTCACTAACTTATCTAAAAAATCTCAGCTGAAATTCTAGACAGTCTATAAGATGAAACATCAACGGGTTAGCACAGTTATACCATGATATTGAAAGACTTTGTGATTCAGAGCTTGGACAATGAGGAATTGTTCATCAAGGTGAATCTTTATATATACTTGCAGATTTTGTTACAACTGACGATTACAAGCACAAAACAAAAACAACAACAGTTGCACCAAAAGCTACAACAGCTTCAAAAGACAAAAAGACAATAGATCGGCTCAAAAATACTGTTGACCGTACTTGCTGAAGATACGGTCAAAGATCTCCTTCTTCGCCTCCGACTCAATCCCAGTGTTGACTCCGTGTTCCTTGCAGACTTGCCTCGCCTCAGCCATGATCGCATTTCTATTTGGCGTGCTCGTGCCTTTTATCATCTGAGGGCGGTACCTGCATATCTTCAGAACTGGAACGGTGTTGGGATCGAGCTGAGCATTCAGCATAGCTCTCTTGAACTGACTAAACATTCTAGGGTCTCCAGATCTGAGTTCCCACAGGGCTTCCTTGAAGGCTTGCCTTGGGTCTTCAGTCAAGTAGATTTTCCTGTAATAGAAGTCATTGATGAATTCATGTTTGAACTGCTCCCAGTCATCGTTCCACTCAGCATTCATCCACTTGTTAACATGTGGGTACCGAGACGGGAGCGGAGCATTCTTCTGCAACTGATAGGTCGACTTCCTAGCCTCAGCCTTCATCTGGTGCTTGTTGATTCTTCGCACGCTCCGGCTGGCTTTATTTCTGTCGACGTTCTTCTCCACCTTGGCGAGTTCCTTCTCGAACTTGGCCACCTTCTTGGCCTGATCAGCAGCGAACTTCTTGATCCAAGAGGGATTCAAGTACTTCTCCTTGGACTCCCCCATAGCTTTGGCAGCTTCGATGCAGTCTTCAACAGATATTCCTCCGTCAAGTTCGGCATCGAGCTCGGCCGTAAGCTCGGCTACGAGGTCGTGGGAGACTTCCAGTTCTTGTTGCGATCCTTCAGCTTCAGCTGGCACTCCTTCCCCTTGCTGAAGAACAGCTTTCCCTTGTCCAGCAACAGCTGCTGGCTCCTTGTCTTCCCCCTTTTTGGCATCATCCAAAAGGGTGGCAACAGTGCCATCCAGGGAGGTCACCTTGGCCTCAGCTTGTTGAACGCGGGAAAAGAGTTCGTCAACTGCATCCTTCTCTTCCACCTTCTTGGCCAACTCTAGGTCCTGGCTCTCCTGCTCAGCTCGTTGCAAGGCAGCAAAGGTCGTAGAGACCTCTTTGTGGAGGGAGACGAACTCAGCTCAGAAAGAGGCGAACTGAGACATACACTCCTGGTCTTGGGTCTGCTGGGACTTTGCCAGGTCAGATTTAGCAACGGTCTTGAAAACGTTGAAATCCGAGCTGAGGCCCTAAATGGCCTTCCTTAGAGCTGAGATCTCCGAGCTGGAAGAAGTGGAGAGATCTTCGAACTTCTGCTGCAGAGAGGAGGAAAGGTGTTTCAGCTGAGTCTTCAAGCTGGCATTCTCTGCCATCAGCTGCTGCATCCTGTCAGCTTCCTCCTCCTTGCTGAGCTGGATTTTGGACAACATTTCCTGCCTCAGCTGGTTGACCCTCTCCGAGATCAGCTCACAGATGGTATCGGTTGAGAGCGCTGGCTGATCGGAGGGTCCAGGCAGGTGTTGTGGTTGTGGTTGTGTGGAAGGCTCCATGACAACCAGGGCAGATCGGCTGGCGAGGTAGGCCTTGAGCTTCTCTTCTTCTCTCTTGGCTGCCTCATCAGCTGCGTCGACGTCGTCCATGCAGGCGGCATTCTTGGCCAGCATATCATCAAGGAACTGAACAGCTCCAGGGTTGTTGCATAGCTCCCTGGTGTCTGTCCCTTCTTGGATGCTCCTGTCCAGACGTCGTCGTAGCACAGCCACCTTCTGGTTGTAAGCCACCTCCAGGTTTTGGTAGTCGAAGTATTCCCTCAGGTTGGACTCTTCGACCTTCAACCTGTCCCAACCATGGATCCTGAGGGTTTCCTCCTTTACGTACCAATAGCTGAATATGACGCTGAATTGGTAGAACAGTTCCGTCCCGAAAACAGTGAATATGGGCATCGAGGCTGCCTCGGGGAACATACCAATCAACTTGCGGAAGCAGTAGCTGAGTCTTCCTTCATATTCAGCCAGGATCGCCTGGCGGTTGGCTTCTTCATCAATTGCAGGGGGTCAATATCGAAGGTTACGGGTTCGATGGTTTCATCAACATTGGCCGAAGGTATGGTCACAACGTTGGCATCGAGCGAGAGGCTCGGAATATCTGACTGAGGACCAGTTGAGAGAACTGGATCCTCTTTGGGTGGTGAGTCAGCTGGCTCAATGGTTTCTTCAGACACAGGTGGGATTACCTGGCTGGCATCAGCTCCTGTTGGACTGTCGTGGGACTCCTCAGATGAAGAAGAGTCATCTGAGGAGGAGGAGCTGGTTTCCTCCACATGGATCTCCACGCCTTCAGCTGCTTCCTCCTGACGTGGTTGAAGAATAAACCCAGCTGGGTCAACCGATTGGCTGGATTCGATTGACTCCTTCTCTTCAGCTGGCTTTGCCACCACTGGGCTGGTTGTTGAAGGTTGAGCTGCCGGCTGGATGATCCTGATCCTGGGCCTCTTCTGCAGAGGTTCCTCCTCTTCTTCTTCTTCGTCTTCCTCTTCCTCAGCCACCTCCTCCAGCTGCGCTTCGCTGGCTTGGACCTCGATGGGCGGCGAGCAGCTGACTCCACAGTTGGCTTAGGGGCACCTTTGGGAGTGTAGACGGCCTCCACAACGTCCGTGGCCTTTTTGGTTGAGGGGAACAGCGTCAACTTGTTGAACGGCGTGTCCTCACTTCCTTCCCATGTTAACGGCAGACCCTGTGTGGCTTGGAGGATGAGGGCAGATATTTTTGTCCCGAAGTTGAGTGTCCCCTTGACACTCAACAGTTGCTCTCCGGACTCAGCTGATGTCTCAGAGATTTTCTGCTTCTCCTTCAACAGCTGGCCTTCAAGATAGCCCAGCCAGTCGACCTGGTGCAGTTCCTCCAGGGCCTTCTGCTGCTTGAGCTTCGGCCTGCTAATGTCACCGAAAGCTCCTCCATATGCGAAGGCGCATTTGGAAATCACGTCGAAAAGCAGTCGGTGCACCGGTTTCAGCTTTGTCCTTTGCATGCTCCCCTTTAATGGTTCGGGAACAAGAAGGATTGTTTGAAGGAAGGCATCGGCTTCCTTATCAGTGAAGTTCCCCAGCATATCTGTGGCTTCGCTATTTCTGGGGATGATCTTCTCTAATTCCTTCGATACTTTAATTTCTACGACGGTGTCTTCTATCATCCGGGAGGTTCTGTGTCGTTGCTTGCACGGAATGATCGTGACAAGCCCATCATCTGCAACTCGCTATAGATTCCGGTAGAAGTGTACGACCTGCTTCCTGAGCAACTGGGACGGAGAGAGGGTTGCCCAGTCGAGGAGACGGTGGTCGGAGAGGATGGCGGTGACGGGAGCAAGTTCAGGCGAGGTGAGAGCATCCCGGGAAAGAATCTGTTCGAAATGAATCTTCGACATCACCATGTCGAAAGATTCCTGGAATGTAGCAGGCTCTGCGGAAACCATCTTCTTGGAAGCTTTTGATTTGGGCGCCATCTCAAGTAGATATATATGCAAGGAAGAAGGAAAATCCTTACTGAAAATGGTGAAACAGATTTGGAGAGGATGATGAATAGTAATTAAAGATATGCACGAAATAAGAAGGTAAGGATCACTTCCTGATTTGCCGTATTATATAATCTTTGACTCGGATAATATCAATGGCTGGGGTTAAATGGCGCGAATCCATCAACGGCTGAGATTACGCGACTGTTGGGAATAGTTTAGAGTGTCAGCCCAGTCGCACTATAAAGTAAGGCTATAGAGTTTCCAGCAGACTTTACATTAAATGCGACATGATGGCTTGTTTAGTCTAGCTGACATGTTTAGGAATGTTTGAATTTATTTCAAACATTCTCATTTAATATCATAACACCTTCAGTCATAAATGATACCTGTCAGCTGATGTCGAGATCAGCTGTATACCTCAGTTGAGCTCCTCAGTTGCCGCATACCATCAGCTGACTCGAGTTTCGTCTGTTCAGCTGACGTCTGATGTTTTCAGTTGGCAATTCGTATCTGAGACTCCCCCTTCATCTGAGCTTCCCCCTTTGATGGATATCCGACTCTTCAGCTCGGATGACTCTTCTGCTCGGATGACTCTTCATCAGCTCGGATGACTCTTCAGCTCGGATGACTCTTCATCAACTCGGATGACTCTTCAGCTCGGATCCAAAAGTCCTAGAAGATCACACAGCATCTTGAATTGGGCTTCAGGAAGAGGTTTGGTGAAGATTCAGCTCTCTGAATCTCAGTTAGGATCTTCTCCATGGACACATCCTTCTTCTCAATATGATCTCGGATGAAATGATGACGAATGTCGATATGCTTAGTCCGAGAGTGGTGAACAGGATTCAGAGAGATAGCTATGGCACTCGAGCTATCACAATGAATGAGAACCTGTCCAGTTGCAACTTCATAATCTCTCAGCTGTTGCTTCAGCCACAACACTTGCATGCAACAGCTTCCGGCAGCCATGTATTCTGACTCGGTTGTAGAAGTGGCAACACATGCTTGTTTCTTGAAGAACCATGAAACCAGCTTGCTTCCCATGAATTGACAGTGTCCAGAGGTAGACTTCCTGTCCAACCGATCTCCTGCTAGGTCTGCATCTGAGTATCCAGTTAGCTGGATATTGTCATCAGTTGGGTACCACTACCCAACAATGACAGTTCCCTTCAGATACTTAATGATATTCTTTGCTGCCAACATGTGTGCTTCTCTTGGTTGGACTTGAAAACGAGCACACACTCCAACTGCGTATGATATATCTGGTCGGCTGGCAGTTAGGTACAGCAGCGAACCGATGATCCCTCTATACTGCCTAGCATCAACGAGCTTTCCCTCAGCTCCGGGTTCGATCTTCCAGTTCGTATTCATAGGGATTCTTGTTGTCTTACTTGTCTGCAATCCGAACTTGATGATGAGCTCCTTTGTATATTTGGACTGGTTGATGAAAATCCCTTCAGGTGACTGCTTCACTTGTAATCCAAGGAAATAATTCATCTCGCCCATCATTGACATCTCGAACTTCTCCTTCATGAGATCTGAGAATTTCTTGCACAGCTCCTCCGACTTGGAGCCGAAAATGATGTCATCGACGTAGATTTGAACCACAAGTATATCTTCTCCAACTTTGATGGTGAACTGAGTTTTATCAACTGAACCTCGTTTGAACCCCGAGTTCAGAAGAAATCCACAAAGAGTGTCATACCATGCCCTTGGCGCTTGCTTTAGACCATAGATAGCTTTCTTCAGCTTGTACACTCTTCTATCTCCAGTCTCAAAACCAGGAGGCTGTTCAACATATACATCTTCTTTGATATCTCCATTTAGGAATGCACACTTCACATCCATCTGATATACTTTGAACTTGTGATGTGCGGCATAAGCTAGAAAGATTCGGATGGCTTCCGGCCTAGCAACTGGTGCGAAGGAATCTTCAAAGTCAATTCCTTCTTGTTGGCAGTATCCTTGAGCTACCAACCTTGCTTTATTCCTCACAATGAATCCAATGGCGTCTCTCTTGTTTTTGAAAATCCACTTCAATCCAATCACCTTGACACCATTTGGTCTTTCTACCAACTCCCATACACAGTTGCGTAGAAACTCATTCAGTTCTTCTTGCATGGCTGTTGTCCAGTGAACACAGTTGAGAGCTTCCCCAACATTCTTAGGTTCTGGTACATCAGCTACAAAGCAAGAAATCATGGCAACATCTCCAGCTTGCTCGAACTCCTCTAGAACTGCCAATTCTTCAGCATATTGGGCATAAGTGTTGGAATCTTCCTCGGTTGATTCAGGATTTGCAACATGGCTCCTTGTACGCACACCCTCGGTTGGATCTCCGATGATGTCGTTGGTGGAATGAACTTCATACCATCTTCGGTTGCGTCTTCCTTCTTCTTCCAACTGTGGCTGTTCAGAAATCTGAGTTGGAGTCTTCAGAGTTGGTGATTGATCAGCTGTTGAGTCTGGATCCTCAACATTGACAATGGTTCGAGCTGAGTTTGGTTCTGCTTTAGATGTTGATGCAGTTGGAGGAGCATCAGCAGAAATTCCCCCTTGGGAGGGGTCTTCGCATTCATCTTCAGAGGAGTATGGATCCTCATCCTCAGTTGCCCAAACCAGTGGTTCAGCTCGGTTCTTTTCCCTAAGCGCTTGCGATCTGGTGAGAACTGGTAAAACAGCTGGATCCGCGTGATGTTCTTTTACCTGTTCCCTCCACTCAAAGGTAGATTCATCAAAACTAACATGAGGTGTTATTTCCACAACACGAGAGCTGTTGTTGAAAACTCTATATGCCTTGATTCGAGCTGCATATCCAAGGAATATGCCCTTCGAAGCTTTGGCATCAAAAGTTTTCAACTGAGTCTTCCCATTGTTGTGAATATAACACTTAGACCCAAAAACGCGAAAATAAGAAATATCTGGCTTTCTGTGTCTCCACAGCTCATAGGGCGTCTTTCCCAACCGCTTGGTGAGAAGAGATCGATTCTGAGAGTAGCATGTTGTGTTGATCGCTTCAGCCCAAAATTTCTTTGGCAGAGCTGAGCTCGCTAACATGGATGTGGCTGCATCCTTCAGTGTTCTATTTCTTCACTCAGCTACGCCATTCTGTTGCGGAGTACGCGCGGCTGATGTCTGATGAGTTATTCCATTTTTCTCGCAATACTCAATGATGGTTTCATTTAGAAACTCCGTTCCACGATCTGATCGGATAGATATGATCTTCATCTCTTGTTGATTCGATATCCGATCCATCAGCTTGGGCAGCTCATCTCGGGTTTCACTCTTGTGACGCATGAAAATGGTCCACGTGTACCTCGAGTAATCATCAGTTACAACCAATGTATAGTCGTTGCCATTTATGCTTTTTGGTGTAACTGGCCCGAAGAGATCCATATGGATCAGCTGTAACACTCGGTCGGTTGAGGGAGTTGACTTCAACCGGAAGGAGGTTCTAGCGAGCTTTCCCAGCTGGCATGCACTGCAGATGTGTGTTGTTGAAAACACTCGGTTAGGTATGCCTCTTGCATGTTCTTGTCTGGCCAGTCGGTTCATCGTCTTGAAGTTCAGATGGTTGAGCCTTTTGTACCACAGCCAGCTCACATCCGAACTGCTCTTTGATTACAGGCAAGTGTCAGGGAGGCTGCTATTCCAGTCAGCGTAGTAAACGTTCCCTGTTGGAGATCGATTTCCCAACAATATCACCTGCTTTGATCCGACATCTTTAACTCTGCAACCCTGTGCATCAAACTTGACAGAGAAACCATTATCACAGAATTGGCTGATGGAGAGCAGGTTATGCTTCAATCCATCAACATAAGAGACATTAGAAATTGAAACATGATTGGTTTCAAGGGTACCGTAACCTCTGGTATAACCTTTTGAGTTATCACCAAAAGTAACTGATGCACCTTCTTTCTCCACGAAACTTCCAAGCAAATCCTTCAGATTCGTCATGTGTTTCGAGCATCCACTATCTATCACCCACATTGTAGCAGACGCTTTCTTTTTCCTCAGCTGTTTCTCCTGCACCTGCAAAGAGAAATTCGCTTAGGTCCCCAATTTCAGTTGGGTCTTGGAGGGTTAGAACCAGTTCCCGCTGGAACTGTGCATCGCTTTTCCCTGTAAACTCGGATGGATTTATCATTCCAGATTACTTTTCCTTCATCATCAACTATAACAACACCTCGGTTATCCTTAGGCTTGTTGTTAGTAGTGATGTTCTGTTTCTTGGGAGGAGTTGGATTTCTCCCATGTTGAGCTTTAGGAGGTGAGGCTTTCCCCCTGTTTTGATGGCGATTCTTATCCTGTTGAGTTTGTCTGTGAGGTTGGACGCCATGCTGGAATCTTCGTGGCTGATTCTGATTCCAACTTCATGTGGCTTGTCTGTAGCTGTTCACGCACTGCTGATGATTCATATTGTGCCATGAATATCTCCAGTTGTCCGACCTGTTCCTTAACTGTTGACTTGGTTGGAACCTTTGGTCGAACTGATGTTGGAACCGCTGCTGATTCAGATGATTGAACCCTTGCTTGTTCTGAGGTCGGTTCCATTCCTTTTGATGTTGACTCTGAGGTTGATATAGAGGTCGGTTCGAGTTCTGAGCTCGGTTGCGGTTATGCCTTCGACGCCTCTGATTCATCTTCTAACTTTTGGAACATTCCCCCTCGGTTGATACCTCAACCGATAGAACATTCTGTCCTACATCAGCTACTCATTTTCCCTTCTCAGTTGTAATCCTATTAGTCGTTTGAACTTGTTGAGAGGTAGAGGTTGAATTAGCTTCAGGAGACTCAGCTGTGTCTGGCTCGACATCTGTGACTTTTACAGCTTTGATGAAGGTTGCTGGTGGAATCCCAGTATCCTTGACAACATCATAGCCGAGACCTGACACATCATCCATCTGTCTACTATAACTGATAAGATTCTCTATGATCTTGGATGACTGATACAGCTTAATTAGATTGTCCTTCTCAGTTTGCAACTCTTTGACTAGTACAGCTATCTGCTCGGTTTGTCCATCTGACTTCTTTATCAGCTGTTCGATCTGAGTATCTTGATTTTTCAACTGATCTAGTTGTTCCTTGTTCTGCTTTGTCAACTCCTCATCAGCTGGAGCCTTAGCTTCGTTCAGTTGACTCTTGAGATTCTCAATCTCCTGAGTTTGGCTCGTAATCAGATCGTCCTTTTCGGTTAAGGAATCTTCAAGTTTGGCGAACTGAGCTTGAAGACTCTTAAACTCAACGGATTGGTGATGCAGCTCCTCACTGAGTTCTTGAAAATCACTCCAGGAGGGTTCCAACTCATCGTTCGGAGATTCCTGCATGTTAGAAGTATTGGAAGAGTTTAACTGAGCAGGATTAGATTGTACCTCAATATCATCTTGGTTGGTTCCAAGTGCCATGAGGCATTGATCCTGACTGATGACGTTGTTGGTAGAAGTCAGCTCATCTTCATCTTCGGTGTCAGTGAAGATATCCATATCATCAGCTGCTTCTTCTGCAACCATGGCTTTATTCTTTCCAGCTTGTTTGGCCCTTAGAGCATCTCTCTCTTTCTTTGATAGATCTGGGCAGTCAGCCTTGAAATGACCTTCCTTTCTGCATTCAAAGCAACCATTGTTGACTAGCTTTGAACTGTCTCGAGTTCGGTTTGATTTATAGAAACGTTTATATTTGCCGAACCGAGTGTCCATTTCGGCTAGCTTCTTTGACAAAGCTACAATGTTCTGTTGCAATTCCTCTCTGCTTGGCTCCTTTGCAGTCGTGTCAGCTGATCTGGTTGGCCTTGATGATCTTGATTTTGAGTAATCAGCTCGGACAGCAACTGACTTTGAGGCTGAGCCAACATCCTCAATTCTACTTGTCTGACCTAAGGGCTGCGATCTCTTTCTGTTGACCTTATACTCATTTCCTTTCAAGATTGAGAACAATCTTTCAGTTCCCATTTCACCAAGGTCAGCTCGGCTCTCGTGGATATTTGTGAAAGTATTCCACTCTGCCGGTAGAGCTTGCAATACTTTAAGGTTGATTTCTCTTAGAGTGTATATTCCTCTCCGGATGGACTGGATTCTTCTGATGATGTCCATAAACCGGAGCTCTAGCTGATCGATAGTCTCATCAGGTCGCAGACTGAAGTTGTCGAAATCTTGACATGCATGTGAGAACTTGTTTTCCTTCGTCTCGTCGCTTCCTTCACTTAGCGATGCCAGGACGTCTCACATCTCTTTTGCAGTCTCACACTCCTCTATCCAGGGCAGATAATCTTGTCCAACTGTGGACATTATTGTGCTCTGAGCCCAGATATCCAACTGTCTCACCTTGGCTTCCTCTGGAGAGTAGTCTTCTGGCTGTTTCTCCACATACTCCACCACTGTATCTCCATCGTTAGGATTTGTGGGAGTGCGAGCTATCCTTTCTTTAATGACGATTGGTCCGGAAGAGAGAACTTGTTGCATCCTGTGATGCTTTGACAGAAGGATCTTCTTCATTCGAGTTCTCCATGATGTATAATTGACTACTGAGAACATGACGACGATCTTGTCCTTGACGTCCATCTGCACAAACAACAGGACAAAAAAAATGCGAGCAAAAATGCACTAGCGTGAAAAGATCTGTTCAGTTGACCACTGAAGAAAATTTCTCGAATTCACACCTTGTGAAACAGAGTCAGCAGTCTTTTGAACCACTGCTCTGATACCACGTCCCGAAACGAGTTACTGGTGTATGGGGGGGGGAATACACCAGTTAGGATTTTAAAACTTAACCCTTAAAAATACTTCAACCGAGTAAAACGGACTCAGTTGGAATCTCACAGCTGAGTAAGCAACCTCAGCTGGAAGGGTGTGGCTGTGCGGAATGTGGTGGAAATTAAAACTCGTTAAAGCAACTCACGCTTTTTAGTGCAGGGTTGGTCAAAAACCAAAACAGTTGAATATGCAAAAATACAGTTTGTATGCTGGTTAGTTTGATCAGATAAGAATGCAATAAGCAACTGAAAGAAATAAACACAGACACACAGAGATTTAACGTGGTTCGGAGAGAACCCTCCTACGTCCACGGGGAGATGTGAATCCTCACACCTCAGTCCAAGTTCTTCTGGATAGATCCACACAGCTTACCCGGGCTGTGCAACCGTTGCAATAAGTTTACGGGTACTTATCAACCTTTACAGTTAAGTTTGCAGGTACTTAACAACCTATGTCAAGTTTGCAGGTACTTGACAATCTAACTACTCAATTACAGGAAGAGTAAGCTCCTAGCAAACACTTTTTAGGGTGTGGGTGGGTTTTCCAACTACAGCTCGATCACGAATGAGAGCTGGATCTAAGGCTTGAACGAATAAACACTCAAACTAAGATCTAAGACAGAATTTCACTCTATGAACCCTCAGCTACTAATGTTCTATCACTCTTGAACTCTCAGCTGCTGATGTTCTTAGAATAGGATTTTTGCAGATTTTCTTTTGCTTGAATCTCTTGTGATTGCACTTCTCTGTCTCGCTTCTCGTGTCTATATCACTCTCGAATGAGAGAATGCCTCTATTTATAGGCGGAGAGTATCAACTAGCCGTTGGAGGAGCTGTTGATCTCTGGTCGATGAAAGTGATGGCTTGTCTCTCATTTCTGCAGACTTTCCCGATATGGCATCTGTGCTCTTCTGCTTTCCATCTGAGACAGCCTTGTGATGGGCCAGATGGGGTAGTGACTGGACGGTCAAACCCTCATGTGACTTCCTTTTGAAATTCAAATCTTAACCTTTCTGACAGTCAACCTTGGTTAGTCGGTTGAAAGTCTTGATCTTCATCTGAGTGGTCTTCAGCTGATGTTCTGATCTGTTGAACTCTCAGCTGACTTTGAACTTCAAGCAGTTGATCTTCTTGTTCGAGTTCTATAACTGAGGTTCTGAAACTGAACACTCAGTTGTCTTCCTTGTATTTACTCAGTTGGGTTTGAACCTTTAGATGACTTCCTTTTCATCTGATGTTCTCTTCCTTTCTACTGCTTCTCATCTAACGAACCCTCAGTTGGTTTCCTTCACAACTGATGTTCTGAAGACTTCCCCCTAATTGCATCAATGAGGCTCTCAGTTGTATTTTGTGTCAACCGATGTTCTGTCTGAGTGATGCCTTGTCGCCATCTTCAGCTGGAGACCTGTAAAGATAAAATCTTAACTTTGCTCAAACAGCGAGCCTAAATTATAACATTAGGTTCTGGCAACATCTACTCGGTTGGGGTCAGTCGGTTTTGGAATTCATTAAAACTCTTACTAATAAATTTCCCAACAAGAACCAAAAACGCGAAAATAAGAAATATCTGGCTTCCTGCGTCTCCATAGCTCATATGGTGTCTTTCCTAACCTCTTGGTTAGAAGAAACCGGTTCTGAGTGTAGCAGGCTGTGTTGATTGCTTCAGCCCAAAATCTCTTTGGCAGAGCTAAGCTTGTCAACATGGATGTGGTTGCATCCTTCAGCGTTCGGTTCCTTCTTTCAGCTACTCCATTCTGTTGCAGAGTCCGCGCGGCTGATGTTTGATGGGTAATTCCATTCTTCTCGCAATACTCGATGATGGTTTCATTTAGAAACTCCGTTCCACGATCTGATCAGATAGACATGATCTTCATCTCTTGTTGGTTTGATATCCGGTCCATCAGCTTGGGCAGCTCATCTCGGGTTTCACTCTTGTGGCACATGAAAATGGTCCACGTGTACCTCGAGTAATCATCAGTTAGAACCAGTGTATATTCGTTGCCATTTATGCTCTTTGGTGTAATTGGTCCGAAGAGATCCATATGGATCAGCTGTAACACTCGGTCGGTTGAGGGAGTTGACTTCAACCGGAAGGAGGTTCTAGCGAGCTTTCCCAGCTGGCATACACTGCAGATGTGTGTTGTTGAAATCACTCGGTTAGGTATGCCTCTTGCATGTTCTTGTCTGGCCAGTCGGTTCATCGTCTTGAAGTTCAGATGGTTGAGCCTTTTGTGCCACAGCCAGCTCACATCCGAACTGCTCTTTGATAACAGGCAAGTGTCAGGGAGGCTGCTATTCCAGTCAGCGTAGTAAACGTTCCCTGTTGGAGATCGATTTCCCAACAATATCGCCTGCTTTGATCCGACATCTTTAACCCTGCAACCCTGTGCATCAAACTTGACAGAGAAACCATTATCACAGAATTGGCTGATGGAGAGCAAGTTATGCTTCAATCCATCAACATAAGAGACATTAGAAATTGAAACATGATTGGTTTCAAGGGTACTGTAACCTCTGGTGTAACCTTTTGAGTTATCACCAAAAGTAACTGATGGACCTTCTTTCTCCACGAAACTTCCAAGCAAATTCTTTAGATTTGTCATGTGTTTCGAGCATCCACTGTCCATTACCCATATTGTTGCAAACGCCTTCTTCTTCCTCAGCTGTTTCTCCTGTACCTGCAAAGAGAAACTCGCTTAGGTCCCCAATTTCAGTTGGGTCCTGGAGGGTTAGAACCAGTTTCCCCTGGAACTGTGCGTCGCTTTTCCCTGTATACTCGGATGGATTTATCATTCCATATTACTTTTCCTTGATCATCAACTATAACAACACCTCGGTTATCCTTAGGCTTGTTGTTAGTAGTGATGTTTTGTTTCTTGGGAGGAGTTGGATTTCTCCCACGTTGAGTTTTAGGAGGTGAGGCTTTCCCCCTGTTTGATTTGTCAGAATGATCGGACGCCATGTTGGAATCTTTGTTGCTGATTCTGATTCCAACTCCTTGAGTGATGTTGATAGGTATTCATGCCCTGTTGATGATTCATGTTGTGGCATGAGTATCTCCAATTGTTCGATCTGTTCCTTATTGGTTGACTCGGTTGGAACCTTTGGTTGAACTGGGGATGGAACCGCTGTTGATTCAGATGATTGAACCCTTGTCGGTTCTGAGGTCGGTTCCATTCTTTCTGTTGTTGATTCTGAGGTTGATGCAGAGGTCGGTTCTGATTCTAAGTTCGGTTGCGATTATGTCTTCGACGCCTCTGATTTCTCTTCTGACTTTTGGAACATTTTCCCTCGGTTGATGTCCCAACCGATGAAATATTCTATCCTACATCTACTACTCATTTTCCCTTCTCAGTTGTAATTCCATTGATCGGTTGAACTTGCTGAGAGGTGGAGGTTGGATTAACTTTTGGAGACTCAGTTGTGTTTGGCTCGACAGCTGTGACTTCTGCCGCTTTGATGAAGGTTGCTGGTGGAATTCTAGTATCCTTGATAGCATCATAACCGAGTCCTGACACGTCATCCATCTGTCTACTGTAACTGATAAGGTTCTCGATGATTTTGGATGACTGATACAACTTGATTAGATTTTCCTTCTCAGTTTGCAACTCCTTGAGGAGGACAGTTATCTGCTCGGTTTGTCCATCTGACTTCTTTATCAGCTGTTCGATCTGAGCCTCTTGATTTTTCAACTGATCTTGCTTTGTCAACTCCTCATCAGTTGGAGCCTTAGCCTCGTTCAGTTGACTCTTGAGATTCTCAATCTCCTCGGTTTGGCTCTTGATCAGATCGTCCCTTTCGGTTAAGGAATCTTCAAGTTTGGCGAACTGAGCTTGAAGACTCTTAAACTCAACTGATTGGTGATGCAGTTCCTCACTGAGTTCTTGAAAATCACTCCAGGAGGGTTCCAACTCTTCGTCCAGAGATTCCTGCATGTTAGAGGTATTGGAAGACTTTAACTGAGCAGGATTAGATTGTACCTCAATATCATCTTGGTCGGTTCCAAGTGCCATGAGGCATTGATCCTGACTGATGACATTGTTGGTAGAAGTCAGCTCATTTTCATCTTCGGTGTCAATGAAGATATCCATATCATCAGCTGCTTCTTCTGCAACCAAGGCCTTGTTCTTTCCAGCTTGTTTGGCCCTTAACGCATCTCTCTCTTTCTTTGATAGATCTGGGTAGTCAGCCTTGAAATGACCTTCCTTTCCGCATTCAAAGCAACCGTTGGTGACAGGCTTTGAACTGTCTCGAGTTCGGTTTGATTTGTAGAATGGTTTGTATTTCCCAAACCGAGTGTCCATGTCGGCTAGTTTCTTTGACAAGGCTGCAATGTTCTGTTGCAGTTCCTCTCTGCTTGGCTCCTTTGCAGTCGTGTCAGCCGATCTGGTTGGCCTTGATGTTCTCGATTTTGAGTAGTCAGCTCGGAGAGCAACTGACTTTGAGGCTGAACCGACATCCTCAAGTCGACTCGTCTGAACCGAGGACTGAGATATCTTTCTGTTCACCTTATACTCATTTTCTTTTAAGATTGAGAACAATCTTTCAGTTCCTATTTCACCAAGGTCAGCTCGGCTCTCGTGGATATTGGTGAAAGTATCCCACTCAGCCGGTAGAGCTTGTAACACTTTGAGATTGATTTCTCTTAGTGTGTATTATCCTCTTCGGATGGACTGGATTCTTCTGAGGATGTCCATAAACCGGAGCTCTAGCTGATCAATTGTTTCATCTGTCTTCAGACAAAAATTGTCGAAGTCTTGACATGCATGTGAGAATTTGTTCTCCTTCGTCTCATCGCTTCCTTCACTCAGCGATGCCAAGATATCCCACATTTCTTTGGCAGTCTCACACTCCTCTATCCAAGGCAGATAATCTTGTCCAACTGTAGACATTATTGTGCTTTGAGCCCAGATATCCAACTGACTCACCTTGGCTTCCTCTGGAGTGTAGTCTTCAGGCTGTTTCTCCACAAACTCCACAATTGTAGCCCAATCGTTGGGATTTGTAGGAGTGCGAGTGATTCTCTCTTTGATGATGATTGGTCCGGAAGAGAGAACTTGTTGCATCCTATGATGCTTTGACAGAAGGATCTTCTTCATCCGTGTTCTCCATAATGTATAATTAACTACTGAGAACATGACTACTATCTTGTCCTTGGCGTCCATCTGCACACAACAAACAGAACAAATATACAAGCAAATATGCACTAGCGTGAAAAGATCTGTTCAGTTGACCACTGAAGAAACTTTCTCGAATTCACACCTTGTGAAACAGAGTCAGCAGTCTTTTGAACCACTGCTCTGATACCACTTGATGGTCCCGAAACGAGTTACTAGTGTATGGGGGGGGATACACCAGTTAAGATTTTAAAACTTAACCCTTGAAAAATACTTCAACCGAGTAAAAAGACTCAGTTGGAATCTCACAGCTGAGTAAGCAACCTCAGCTGGAAGAGTTGTGCCGTGTGGAATGTGGTGGAATGTGGTGGAAATTTAACTCGTAAAACAACTCACGATTTTATGCTCGATTGGTCAAAAACCAAAACAGTTGAGAAAGTGCAAATGTGGTTTGTATGCTGGTTAGTCAGTCAGTTAAGAGTGCAAGAAATAACTGAATAAAGAAAAACACTAACACACAGAGATTTAACGTGGTTCGGAGATAACCCTCCTACGTCCACGGGGAGTTGTGAGTCCACACAACTCTGTCCAAGTTCTTCTGGACAAACCACTCAGCTTACGCGGGCTGAGCAACCGTTATGGATAAGTTTGCAGGTACTTATCAACCTTACAGTTTAGTTTACGGGTACTAAACGACCTAACCACTCAGTTGTAGGAAGAGTAGAATCCTAAACCTTCTCAGGTGAAATAAAAAAATGTGTTTCCAACTAATAGCTCGAACGGGATGTGAGCTATGATCTAACTCTCTATGAACTCTCACTAAGTGATGTTCTCAAGGTTCGATCTAAAGACACAAAACTATCTAACTCTAGAACTCTCAACAAGTGATGTTCTAAGAGATTCAGTTCAGTTCGGGAAGAATGTTGCTCTTTTCTTTTTGCTCTCAGATTTCTTCTCGCGTGTGTGTGTCTTGTATCTTCTTCGAATGAATGAGGGCCTCTATTTATAGGCGGAGAGTATCAACTAGCCGTTGGAGGAGCTGTTGATCTCTGATCGTTGAAAGCGATGGCTTGTCTCTCATCTCTGCAGACTTTCCCGATATGGCATCTGTGCTCTTCTGCTTTCCATCTGAGACAGCCTTGTGTTGGGCCAAATGGGGTAATGACTGAACGGTCAAACCCTCATGTGACTTCCTTTTGAAATTCAAATTCAAACCTTTCTGACAGTCAACCTCGGTTAGTCGGTTGAAAATCTTGATCTTCATCTGAGTGGTCTTCAGCTGATGTTCTGACTGAACTGTTGAACTCTCAGCTGACTTTGAACTTCATGTTGAGACTTCTTTATAACTTCCCCCTTCTTGAAACATTCTCGTTATCGGATGGCATTCTATAGCTGATGTTCCAACTGAACAGTTGGCTTGAACTCTCAGCTGTCAAAAAGCATTCCTCTTTTTGGCATAGCTCTCTCATCAGACAGAGTCTTGTAGCTGTTGTTCCTTATCCGATTTTTCATCCGGGGTTGTATCCGAGTGTTGCTATGTTGTCGTCTTCAGCTGGAGATCTGTAAAGATAAAATCTTAACATTGCTCAAACAGCGAGCCTAACAGCTAACATTAGGAACTGGCAACATCTACTTGGTTGGGGTCAGTTGGTTTTGGAATTCATCAAAACTCATACTAATAAATTTCCCAACAATGAGATTAATTCTCGGGTTCTAATATCACGAATCATTCACATACAGCTTTCACATCAAGAATCGGACATTCACAAATAGGTAAACGATCGACTTCGATAAATAGATGGAAAAAAGAAAAAAATTTCAAATATAATTAAATATTCTAGAAAAATTCTAGAAAATCACATAAATTCTTTTAATCAATATTATCAACTCGAAAACTCATTCAAGTTTCGGTTATTAACTCATACTGACTCGACTCTGCTCGATTCTAACTTTGAAAAATAAAAGTTATTAGATTTAAATGAAAATAATTTCAATTTTCTTAAAATAAATCAAAGACTTCAAATATGGAATCGGATTTAAAATCCGAAACCCTTAATAAAAATTCCACAGAATAAAGTATACGTCACTTTTCTCGTAAAACGTGCACATGCTCGGAAAATTATCAAACTTAGCAAAATTACTCAAAATAATTCTAATTAACTAATTACTTGATTAATTTTACTTAATCTCATTTTTAACTTAATAAAACTCAATTTTTCATTCTTAAACTTCAATACTCGATATCTTTCACATACTAACTCCGATTCAAAAATTTCACAAAGCTAACTTAGCTATTTTTACTTCAATTTCAACATTTAATCATCAAACACTTCAAACATCATCAAGAACTTCAAATTTCATGCTCAAATTCTTTATATAGATTGACTTTTTCGAATATATAGCAATACTTGCTCGATTTTCAAAATTCAAAGCTCTAACATACTTAGAATAAATTCAATTTCATGAATATAACGTCAAATCACTCAAATAAACTCAAGATCAAAACTTTCAACTTAAAATTCTCATATGGATCGACTATTTTGGATTTTAGTGCAAAATTTATCCGAATTCAAAAATTCGAGATTCTATAATACTTAGAAAAATTTCATTTGATCGAGCTTTCAATCAATTTACTCAAACGAATTCAAATACTTAGAAAAATTCCATTTATCCTCTTCTTAAGCCTATATAGATCGAATTTTTCATCTTTTTGGGCAAATGATTTTCTTTCTTCGATTCCTTCTATACTTAAACTCAATTTATACCAAAAATCATTTATCAATCCTCAAACTAAGCAATACTAACATACAATATCAAAAATCATCAACTTTCATACACATATGGTTCGAAATTTTTGAGATTAATAACACAAAAATTCATACTTCTCATTTTTCTTATTAAATCATACTCATATCATCAAATAACTCACATCCTTAACAAATATCATCAAAATCATCACAAAAATCATCATATCCTTCATGCATATATATAAATCGGCATTTTCATAAAAAAAGAGATAATTCATACTCTTCATTTTAGTCAATTTCTCATGCTTCTATATACTCACAAATTATCATTAACATCATCAACTCATATATCAAGATCAACAGAACAAAATTCCTAAATCTATACTCATAAAACCATCGACTTCATCATCAAAATAGAGATGGAAATTTCTTCTCATTTAATCGATTTCATAAGAGTTCTTAGATTAATTTCTAGAGTTCATTTCCATCATCAAATTCAAGCTAAAAACATCAACAAATTTTCTTCTTCAATCTTCATGTATATATTCATACAAGAATCATGTTTACCATACTCAAAACAAAAATCAAAACTTCTTCACCTATGACCATCGATTTCGGGGATCATGTAAGGAGGACGAATCAAATTTCTTACTTCTATTTTCTTGCATGAAAAATACTCAAGAGTTCAAGAATCAAAACTAAGATGGAAGGCTTCGATTCTTTCCTCAAAAAGACCACTTTGGTCGAACAAGAGAGGGAGGGAAAGAGGGATTTTTCTTGAATTCAAACCACTAAAATTGAACAAGGATCAAGATTACCTTGTTAGTTTGATCAATAGGTGATCGATTGTGGAATTCCTCGCAACTCTAGACCTTCATATTCAAGCTTCCATGGAGGTTTTTGTGTGTGTGTTTGTGTGTGTATGGCTGTCGAAAATGGGGAGGGAGAAAGAAAGGGATGTCGGCCAAGAGAGAGAAAGGAGCGAGAAGAGAGAGAGAATTGGACAGAGAGAGAATGACGAGAGAGAGTGGAGAGTAAGGGAGCGTGAGTTGAGAGTGAGAGTATGATGTATTTAATTGAATTTTAGTTGCACTCAGTGGTCCAAAACGCGATATAAATTTCACCGGAAGAAAAATTTATCCGGTGCAATTTAACCCTACTTTTTCATTAAACTCTCAAATGACTTAAAACTCACCATGACTCTTTCTCGACGTTGAAAAACTCTCTACTTCATCTCTAACTTCACCAAATAAATTAGAGAATCCAAAAATCCAGTTTTCAGATTAAAATTTCGAGCAACGATTAAAAACTCAGAAATCACTATTCATATTAGGGTTTCTTGGACCTTCAACTCGACTTTTTCTCAGATGATCTCTGACGATTCTCAAACATATCTCAAAGCTTCTAAAATAATTCTTAGACTCAAAAGACACTAATTAGACGAAATTCAGAAAAGTTCGATGAATTGTGAAAACACGGGAAAAGTTACTATTCATCGAAAAATGAAACTTATAGAATTTTTCGAAATTCAAACTCAAACTCATACTCATATAATCCTGCTCAATCAATTCATCACACAATCGATTCAGATAATCGAAACGAGAAAAATCACGTAAAGGCATTCAAGGGCATTTTGGTAATTTCACGAGAAAATTTCTTTTCTCGAAAATTTTTATCACACAAAGGCACATAATTAGGGCACGTAAACTCAATTAAGACGAACTTAAAGACTTATAAAAGATCGGGCTATTACACTAGGTCCCTTTGAACCTGCAATCAAAGACCAGGTCCCTTTGAACCCGTAATCAAAGACTAGGTCCCTTAGAACCCGCAATCTAAGACTAGGTCCCCTTAGAACCAGTAATCTAAGCCCAGGTTGTACACTTGCCCGCAAAGGTGTTGTAATGTCTTGTTCGAACCTATAATCGAACTGGTTAGGTTGTTTAATACCCGCAAACCAAGTGGAACGTTTGATAAGCACGTCTAAGCTTATCTAGTGGATTGCTTTCCCGAAAAGGAAGTCGTGGACGTAGGAGGTCAATCTCTTAACCACGTTAAAATGTTGTGTCCTTTACATTTCTGTATTTACATTCAGTGTTTTACTTTCAGTTACCTAACCAACTGACCCAGCATACAAACTGCATACAAACTGCACTCGCACAAACTGCACTAAACTTTGGGAACTTGACTTTCCGCCCCTTTTCACAAAGGTTTAATTTCCACCAACTTCCACAACGCTAAAACTCTTTGAAACCTCAATTGGAATACGCTACTGACCCTTAGTCAAAGAAGTCAGTTGTGCACCCAGTGTGCGATCAACTCCAACTGACCATCTCAGTTGTATTTCTCCCCATGCACCAGATACTCGTTACCAGGACTATCACTTTTAATCATAACAATAATTATTTGAATTATTTCTACATTTTTATTATGCCTCCGATTACATAAATTAATCAAATAACTGCAAGTACAAGGGTTTTAATGAATAAAAATAATTAATACACGAGAAAATTCTATATATATTTTTACCGTGAAAAAAAATTAAAAATAAAAACAGAATTTGTTTTTGAAAATGAACGAAAGGGAAAACAAAAAAACGATATAAAGGAAAATTATAAATTAATAAAAATGAAAAAGAAAATAAAAATAAATGGGACTAAAAAAATGAAAATGAAAAAAGAAGGGAAAGAAACTAAAAAAAATAATAAAAACGAAATAATAATGTAAAAGAAGCGAAAAAAGAAAAAAGAAAAACTTAACAAAATAAAATAAATAAATTCGTAGGTGTGCTACACAGGTTTCAAACCTGAGCCCCTTATCCACCAGGCGGATGCCTTAACAACTAGACTAGATAATGATTTGTTTAGAATGTTACTTCAGAAATATTAAAGATTTATTATAACCTTGTTTTTTTTAATATTGGACTGGGGGTTGGCGGGTCAAACCCGGCCCGTCTAACGGGTGCAACACGTTGCACCCAACTCCAACTCTGGAAATAAATATATTTGGTGTTAATATTGGATGAAAATCCGATCCTCCAGGCACTCCGATCATCAGTCCCGCGGGTATTTTGAATATCTGTTATACGAGGCAATTGGAGTTCTACATTTTTATTTTTCAATTTGAATAAAAACTACTGAAAATAATAAAATATATAAGTTGTCAATTATATAGGAATATTTAAATCCCTAAAAAGCAGTTTTTTTCCACAAACTTTTGATGTCCAGCTTCTCATATTCCTAATTCTGACATCCCATCACAGGTTCTTGATCACCACCATCCTCTTCTTGTAAATTATTTATTTTTGTTAGTTTTCAAAGGTTTCTCATATGTGAGACCCTTTTGTGTTTTCAACTTGATCATTGAATCTTTTCGTCTGATTTCTTGTGTATGATTGATCTATAATTTCCACATCAATTTTATAATTTCCCTATTTCTGGTGCATTTTATTTGAGAAAAAAATGGAAAACTGAAACATGTGCAATTTATTAAATTCTTGATGTGGATATTGTTGAAAAATTACATTTAATGTGATGTATTTACAGAAAATTGAACAAGATGGCAGAAACTGTGTTTACTCGTTGTCTCGAAGGAATAAAACTTGTGAATTCTGAAGGAGGAGATATGATGACCAAACCTTTTTTGGATGTCTGCAAACTTATTTTGCCAATTTTAGGTTTGTTTTCTCTCTTGTTATGTCAACCTGTATTATTTGCTATTTTCACATATCATTGGAGTTTTTTTAGCAGTGCTAAATAGCTATAATTATTATGGCAACCATAAAGAACTAAATTAGTACTTATATATTATTCTTAGCAATTATTGATTAATACATATTAATAAATATATTAGTTTTACGTTAATTACTACCCCAGCCCAATACTATATGGAATCTCTATTTTATTTATTTTAATTTTTTTTGGCATCTTATTAGACGGCCTAATGTGAAATGATAACAAAATTATTCTTACATATCAAAGCATAGTTTATTTATATATATTTTTTTTCGTGGGGAAAAAACGGAGCAGTGAGGTTTCAACTGTCAACCTTACCTTATTGCATGCAGATTAAAGCCGCACTTCTAAAATGTCCCCGTAGGACATCAAAGCATAGTATTGTATTCTTATTTTCGCTTTCTATAAGGACTATTGTCTATTACACATAATTACGGCATTTTCTGTAAAATGGTAATATCTTTTGTACAAAAATGATACCAAATGTTCATTTCGCAATTTGGCATAATAAATCCAGTCAGTGTTAATTTCGAACTTTTGAAGGGAAATTATATCGTTAACATTAATTTTTATGTTTAAATTAGTAATTTATGCATCATTTTCAAAGTTTATGGAATAAAAAAAATATGCTAAATGGAATTTTTTTTTCCTTCGGTTTTTTTTTACCACTTTAATGATTTATAAGTTCCTGAAAAACGATACTAAAGTGTCTAAATTGGGACACATTCAAATATAAGGATATATAACTACCAAAATTTCAATTTTGAAATATTATTTTTTATTTTTGTTAATTAATAAAGATACTTACTGATTAATTGATGCTAATCAAAGGAGATTGAGAACAATTGCTAATAATTTAGAAATATATATAATTTTCCTTAAGGGCATTTTAATTAGTCACAAAAAATATGTGGTTAGCCGATCTATCACAAAACTAATTTCCAAGAACTAATAGACTTAGAAATCAAGAGTACTATGGTTTTTCATAATTATACTATTTTTTTATTATTCAATTGACGAGGATTTATCACTTTTAATATCACTAACAAGTTAAGAGTTTAATCATTACTGGAAAATCTCAACAATACTTTTGGTATGTGTTTATGAATGTGCGTATGTGGTTGTTGAGTTTCCTTTGCTCTTTAATGATGAGTTAACTTTTTGTAATTTCAAAATAATAGATAAATTTGGCGCTGCTATGACGGTGGTAAAATCTGATATTGGTGGTAATATATCGGTAAGTTTTCTTTCTTCAGCTAACTGCTAAATAAATAAAGAACACTATATGCCTGTAAAATATAGCACTTTGGTGTGTATTAGCCTAGTAGTAGTGTGGTTAATGCATGAGCTCAAGGTCACGGGTTCAAATTTACAGTCATGCGCTATTTAATTGTCCTTATAATGTTGTTCAAAAAAAACAAAAAAACAAAAACTCCTTTAATATTGGTTCAACCACAAAAAAGATGCACTCCATTTTTAATAATATGTACATATTTTCCATTATTGGACCCATAACAAATAACAATTGAGACCATTTTTCCATTCACAATTCACTCAACTCATCATTTAATTAAAACTAATTTAAAACTATACAACTAGTGAGATCCTTGTTCTAATCATAATACACTCAACTAATTTATTAAAATTTGTGTCCAACCCAAACGTGTATCTTTTTAATGGACTGAAGAAGTGTCAATTTATTGGAGGTCTTCACGGCTTATAAATTCTTTGATCGAAATCCCTGAAATTTTGATGTTACTCCCTCAATAGTGTTATCCAAAATCTATTTTAAAGAACTTAATTAATCTGTTTTAAATTGCATAAATATTAACAAAAATATAAAGAAAACAGCTGATTTAGTTGTAGACCCAGTGGAAAGGGTTTAATTCCAGTTTTCTTTTCTTCTCTCAACATATATTAATTATTAATTAGTTTGTTTACTTTGTAATGCTGAGTTAGTATATTTTGCAACTTGTAGAGGCTGGAATCTAAGTACGATTCAAATCCTTCCAGATTTAATTACCTGTTCAACTTGGTGCAAGCTGAAGTTGAAACTAGAACTGCTAAGTCGTCTTCTAGCTGTACGAATGGGCTACTCTGGCTCACGAGGTACTTTTTTTTTTTTTTTTTTTTTTTCTAGTTTTTACTTCTTTTTTTTATTACTTAGAAGATCTTTGACTTCTGCACTATAGTATCAAAATTGTAGCAATGTTTGAAGAATATCATTTAGATATTGACCTATACGATTTAATATATCAAATCCATAGAATTTCAAACACTCCGACAAATGATTTAATTATATATATGGTGGAGATATTAACATGAGATAAATGTTTCTTGCACAATGTTAGTGTTCAACATGCTTGGTAGTAGCTTCATTGTTCTATTAGACATAATCAGACTTGACAAAAGTTGAATAGGTAAGAAATTAAATTGATATTTTCTTCAAAATTTGATTTTTTCTTTAATAATAAGTGTGCAAGTTGAACTCGTCGGATCCTGCATCAGGTGCCAACGGCACCCAATTTTTTAACTTCTTGTAGATGGTGATTAAATAAAAAAATCAACATAATCAACTAGCCAATGTGGTTAGGATGATGCCGCGTACACGGTAATTTTTTTTTTTTTTTTTGGAAAAGTAAATATGAAATTAACATTACTAAAGTATGAGAGGCACTCAAAAAAATTCCAGTGCCAACAAAATCTGTAGAAAGCACAATCACAGAATCAAAAGAAAAAACAAGGAAAAAGGAAAATAGGAGACCGTGATTTATTAATGCCAAAAGTTATGTTTTATCTTCAGACGCATGAGAAAAGATTAATTATGCACAATAACTTCTATATTGAATTTTAAAAGTTATTATCGTGATGATTAATTATAAAAGTATTTATACTTTTTTGCATAATTTCTAATGAAACCACTGCGTATAGAGCTTCAAAAATATAAAAGATAGAGGGAATCATGTTATGAGGAATCACTTTTAACTTTTTTTTTGTGTTGTAATTAAAACAGTATTATGTATGTACCTAATATTTTATTAAATTCATATTTTATTTCATAATTTACATATAAATTAATATTGAGGTTGCCTCGAGTGAAATTTTTTTGCTCCATCACAGAGTGAATTCACAAAACTTTGTTTGACAGAGCAATGGATTTCTTAGTTGAGCTATTCCGCAATCTTGCGGATCATAAAGATTGGTCAATGTCACAAGTTTATAACGATTCATACGGCAAAACCTTGAAGAAATGGCATGGTTGGCTTGCTGCTTCAAGTTTTACGGTATTTTTGTAACTAGATAATGTCAATTTTGGCAGTTATTTTTTACTATTATGTTAATTTTTCTCTAATTTAAATGTAATATTAGAATTTGTACTTTTGAACAAATTAAGGTTGCTCTGAAGCTTGCACCGGACAGGAAAAAGTTTATGGAGGTTTTAGGCACAGAAGGTGACATCTATACTGATATGGAAAAGTTCTGCACAGAGTTCTCACCAATTCTTCGAAAAATCCATAAGTTTCTCGTAAGATTATTTATATTCATTACACAATTTTCTACATGATTTGTTTAATTCACATGTATCTTGCATGATAATTTCTCAATTTCTCTCATTAACTTTAAAAGTCAAACTAGTAGCACTCTAGTAACCATTAGCGATCGTGATTCTATGTTAATATTCAGTAATACACTCACCATGAAATGAAGTTCTTTCAAATTACTTACATAGTTGGAATTGTTGAATTTGCTATATATTAAAATATGGTATTAGAAATTAAAATAGTTTAGAATCATGTCTGAATTAAAATATTGATCAAATGCATTATTATCTCTTATTGTGTGTATTTGTTTGTGTAAAGAATAAGATATTGGGACCATTTTTAGGGTCGTTTTTCAAGTTACATTATCAGATCACAAATTCATGTTATTACAAAATTATAAACCATAGTACTAGCAAACTAGTATAAACTAGACACGAACTCGTTAAAATGGAAAGACAGCCCACATCTTAGTGCGATTTTCTTAATGGTACCTCAATTTTATATGCAACATTTGGGAACATTTTGTAAACATGTTGGCCAAATGGGCTATGTCGAGAAGTGAAGGTTTAAAGTTAGGACCGAGAATTTTCAATCGGAGAAAAAACTACTTCTTCTTCTTCTTCCCTTTTTAATATATAAAAAGTAAACAATTCAATTATCTTTAGAGTCCGGATAAAGGAGAGATAGTGTAACTTAATTTGCATGGATTTGATGTTTGTAAGTTAATGTGAGTACTTTTAATTTGATGTAAATTATGTTTGTATTGCAGGCCAGTTGTGGATTGGACAATATGAAATCTTCATGACGGTTTCCATTTGTAGCTCCTGTCATTCCTCAAGGCCATTGCAAATGCTGTTTGCCTCTCTTCTGCAGATCAGTGGAGAAACACTAGATATATTGTCTAATGCTTTCGCATTGTATTTCTCTTAATGAAGAATTACTTCCATTAAAATGCTTTATGTGCAACTATAGCTTGACATATAGTTATAATCTTTTGAAAAGTAATATTGTAACATTATCGGGAGTTACATAAAATTTCCTTTTGAGGATATGATGAAAAAGTCTATTAATTACTTTTGATTAAACTTAATGAGCAAGCTCTATTCATTATAAAAAAAAAATCTATTAATTATAATGAAGAACATAGTATATAGGTTTAGCTTGCTCAACAGGACTTAGAATATGAATATTATATGCCTGATTCTCAGAATTTTAATTAATTGTAAGATATCATCTCTAAGGATGAATACATGGGAAATTCATCTAGTTTCGAGTGTTCTACATCAATTGAGTTGCAAAGATGACTTTTTTTTATGAATGCTTGGATGCATTAATTTCTTGCTGGTAGGGATGAGAAATTGGGAATGTCTTATGATAGAAGTGTGGATTATTTCAGTTCGGATGTCTTTGCTGATGATGCTGAGCTGAGTGGTTTGGCCTGCGCTTGGGCTGATTCTGCCGTGGTTGCGAAAGTCCACTTCGTCGGTTTCCCCTCGCTTGGCAACCTCGGGGTCTGGATCTCCTTGAGGATCTCTCAGCACCCTTTGATGTACCAGCTTCTTGCTCCTTAGGATCTTCAGCTAGAATCTTCTTTCCTTTGTCCTTCACAGGAGCCTCGACAGTTTGAGAGATGACTGGAGTCTCTTGAACTATGACTTCGACTGAGTTCAGTTGAACTTGAGGTGCCTCAGTCGGTGATCTAGTTGCTTTGAGGAACTGTGTTGACTGAGCTCCAGTGTCCGTCTCTGGATTGTATTCAAGACCTTCTATGCATTTGGGAGGTCTTTGCTGGCTTATCATGCTCTCCAAAGCTGAGCTCGAGGCATGAAGGGATACTATCTTCTCATTTGCAAACTTCAGCTCCATCTGCAACTGAGAGATGTATTCCGCCTAAGTCCTGGTCATGTTGATCAAGTGAATGACCTGAGTGTTGGTTGACTGAGCAACTTCTTCATGGAGTCTTCGGTTTTCCTCCATGAGCTTCTGTCACAGCCCGAATTCTGGCGTATAAGGACGACTAGAATCCATTGGACAGTGAGGTGAAACCTCGAAATAAAACATAACTCGACAAGGGATCATGCTCTGGAACAAGGGAATATAGATTGAAAGAGATAACAAATACAACATGCTTTCAATTCTAATCTCAAATAAATGAGCATTGAAATATAATTCTAGTTCGAAGGCAATTCAAGTATCTCAATCCAAGTGAAGTAGAATAATGCAGAAATAAGAAATAGTTTCGAGCATCTAGCTCATTGTATCGACACAATCATCAGAGTAATAGTTTCAGAATTCAAATAAACACAATTGTTTATAGCATCGGAATAATAATCTCAAGTCCCACAATTACATATATGAAGATATGCAATTGCAAGCTTAAACCAAAAGAGAGACTCGACTTCAAACAACAACACACCGCTGAGCAACTTCCGCCACCGTCATCCATGCTAACCTTCACGTTTAGAAATACATGCAAGGCTGAGTTCGTACTCAGTGAACACATGCCAAAATAATTTAAACCTTTGCTTGATAAAGTTATATAATTGAACTTGCCTTGCCACTGCATCACAAGTGTTAGTACAGATTAAAACGTTTAACTTGTACATGCAAAAATCATTTTCTTTTCTTGAACGACCGCGCATTCAACATATATAATTTGAATAGCAGGTATGAATCAATCTACCACATAATCTCGTGTGCCTGATATGTAAATCGAGTATTGGAGAGCAGTCAATGTGTTGAGCATCTCTTGGCTGTTTCGGGTCTAAGATTTATTAATGCTTCTTGGGCAAGCTTTTGCTGAAGGGTCTTCGCAACTACCTTGACCAGGAAAGGGAATTGTTTAGAGTGTCTCTGGCAAAATTCTAAAATCAAGAAATAGATGAAGAGTAGGGAATTCTAGTTGTGACTTCGTGACCAAAGGGTTAGAATAAATCTACTCAGAAACCGATTAATGTTTGCATGTAAATAAAAAATCCTTGTATCGATGATTGAGTGAGAGTTTGTGTTAGATGAGTCAAACCCAGTCCGGGTGCTTTTAATTACTGATCAATTTCTTTGTTAGTTTTCAGTTTAAATTTGCAGAACTTGTTAACCGAGACATGTGTAGTCCTGACCAAAACCTTTAAGTGACACAGTTACGGAGCGTGAATGGCTTTATATCTTTCCCGAGGAGAGCATAACCACTTGGAAGGAAATGCAGTAGAAATTCTTGGAAAAATACTTTCCTGCGGCTTGAATTCAAAGTGGGAGAAAGGCCATAACATCCATTTGAATGGGACCAGAAGAGTCGCTTTATGACTACCATGAAAGGTTTAAGAAAATGCTAGCACGTTGCCCACAACACAGAATTCTGGATAATGATCTTATAGATTACTTCATGACTGGGTTGAGGCTGGCAGAAAAGAAGTGGATTAATGCAGCTTGTGGAGGGAATATCATTGATAAACCTCTTGCGGAAGCATTCAAGAAGTTGGCCGAGATGGCAAATCAGGCAAGGGATGAAGAGGACATACAGAGAGGAACATCTAGCTCCCGAGGGGATGACAAGATCGATAGTATGCTCAACACTATGGAGAAATTCATGACCAATTTAAGTAACCATGTTGGGCAACCACAAATGCTGAAGAAACTTGTCACAGCCCGAAATCCGGTGTGTAGGAACGATCAGACTCTATTGGAGTGTGAAGGTGAACCATCAAATAAACTCGACTCAATCAAGAAATCATGCTCGAGAATGAGGGTAATCGATAATAAACATTATCAAATATCAACAAGCTTTCAAGGGATCGGCTTCAAAATATAATAAGTGTTTTAGAAATCCAAGTCAAACCGGAAATAGTTTCGAGCATACAGTCAACGACAATAGAATAACAGTGTTGCAGCGGAACATGAACAACTACTCAAGTTCAAAGGCTATATGTATGAAGACACATAACCTTAAGCTAAACTTCCAAAATAGATTATATTAACAATGAGCCGCTCAAGCACACCATGTCCTCCTCATCCAAGCTAACCTGCACGTTTTAGAAATAACATGCATGGCGTGAGTACTTCGTACTCAGTGGACACATGCTAAAAACATTTGAAAACATTGCCCATTAGGGCTATATAATTGAACTTGTCTTGCTACTGCATCACAAGTATTAGTACATTTAAAAACATTTTACTTGTGAATGCATAAAATCATTTTATCTTTTTGAAATCGACTGCGCAGTCAAACATATAATAAAGGTAGGAATCATCCATCACATCAACATTGTGCTGAGAAGTAGGCCTCCTTCTCAGACACTGTGACCAAAGTCACCATCAACTAATGCATGCATTAGCCTGCCTTAAGCAAGTTTTTATCCTGTGCATCCACAGGATTTTTATTCCGTGCGTCCACGGAATTTAACATCATTTCATCACATCACATCCCATCATTTCATCACATTATATCAAGTTGATGATTCCATCTCAAAACATTTAAAACTCAGGCAAGTCAATCAATTTTAATAAAAAGCGCACATTAAAAATAATAGTAGGCGCATTCATCGTTGAGTTTTAGTTCAGAAAGCCCACCTGGCTTCAGGTATATTGAAGTCGAGGTTGCTTACTTTACGCTTTCCCGATTATTTCGCAGTCCCGCTCGGCCCTTCAATGATAATCATTGATTAAAATCGAGCTCATCTTACTCGAAAAACGTATAATAACTTTTAGACTCGGCTGATGGACTCCTACATGACTCGGAATTTCCTTAACTCAACTAATCTTTTCTATATCGATAACTTTCTCGATTCCTTGTTCTTGAATCGTCGTCTTTACTTGATTTCTACTTTTCTCAAACTTGAATTCTCGTTTCTAATATAACTTCTCAACTTCACGTAAATCGATATGTTTTTTATTAATTCGTCTTATCTTCTTATAAACTCAAATCATATGATTTTTTATCAAATCATAACATCACATTTCAACTAATATCATCATACGTCATTCATTCGCACTTAAGCACTGGTTTCAACAATCAAGCATTCACATCATCAATCAATCATTTCACTTTTCAAACATGTATTCATAACGTTTCTCAAACATTCACTTAGAAACAGATATGCACTTCGTTATACTCTAACATTAATCTTAATATTTCAAACACTTATATCAAATAAGCGATTAAGCTTAGTCAATTAATTAGTTTAGTAATATCATACTAAAGTACGTAATCATATTCAAATATCAAAGCTTTAAACATACATCACATCTTAATTATAATCACACAATCGAGTGTTTATTTTCATCGATAACTTATATCTTAATCAAAATCATTTAATAACCCATTATCATTCAACTTTCAACTTCTATTTTTCTTTAATTTCAAGTCTTAATGAAAATCATTTCATTAAACTTGTATAATAATAATTATTTTGAATAAAATATTTAAAATCATACTTCGTATTTCTTGACTCTAAAATACGTCTTTCTTTGAATACGTAATCATATGCATCATTACTTTTCTTTATATACGTATTCTTATACGTTATAATTTTCTTAAAATATGTATTTTTATACTCTTAAAATACGTACTCTTACTCGTATTAAATATGTATATACATACGTAACCACATAAGCAATAAAATACATACTCACATACGTAGAAAATACGTACTTATGTACGTACAAAAATATGTACTCATATACGTACCAAATATGTACTTATATACGTATAAAATTCATATTTGTATATATAGAAAATACATACTCTTATACGTATACCATACTTAATCAAATGCTTAAGATAAAATAAATAAAAACTCGATTTTTCATTCCAAACTTCGTTGTTCGATAACTTTTACATCTTAATTCCTTTTTAAGTGATTCAAAAAGCAAACTTGCTTATTTTAACTCAAATAATATCATCGAATTACTTAACATATCATACAATATCAATATTTCATCATAGAAGTATTTTAATCTTAAAAATATCATTTCTTTCACATATCATAATCATTATCTCGTTTTTCAACTTCTATTATTCGATTAGCATTTCGACATATCAATTAATCATTTAAAACATGCTTAAAATCATATACATCACAAAGAATTCACATCATTCAAATATATTCATTTTCAAGAATATATTTCACTTAAACTATTTATTATTATTCCTATTATTTCTTTAATAGAAATTCTTTTCAACTTTCTCGTTTATCAAACGAACTAAAATACGAGATTCTTATCTCAATAAATCATACTCATGACTTCTATCTCATTTTCAAGATTTCTAATTCATTTCTTATAGAAATCTCATTTTCTATATTTTAATTTCTCAAATATTAATATTACTATTAATATTTCAATTATCTTTCTAACACTTATCTTTAAGGTTACGCTTTTCACATTTAACATCATTCTAACATCATTACCTTACAAAAATATCTTTCTTGTATATTTACTCATAATTTCATTATTTCATTCTCTTATATATCCATATATATATCTATCGATTTTATGAAATAAAACCTATAAAATTCCATTTTCTACTCAAATCACTTCAAATAAATTCAATATCCCATTTATTTCTCTATTTCATTTTTATCCAATGAAATTTCTCCATATAATATATATATATATATATATATATATTCGAATAAATATAGAAAAATAACTATTTTTCTATTTAATTATATTCATCTTCAAATCTTTATGTTTTCATCATGCACTTGAAGAATACATCTTCAAAAATTCATGTAAACACCAAGAACACCATTTTTATTTTTAAATCTATTTTTCTCTATTTTTCTCGATTTTTAGCCAATTAAATTCAATAAAATTGCTAAAAATCATATCTTTACATTTTCATACTCAAAATTTCAGTTAAAATTTTTCTAACACATCTTAACATCATAATCATAATCTACATGCTCATATTTCATCAACATTATGTAATGTCCCGAAAATTCCTTACGATCCCAAAATTTTAAAGTTAATTAAATAAATGGCTTTGCACGCCTAAGTTTACGATTTTGAATTCTAAGACTAACAGTCGAATCCATTTCCGAAAGTCAGAGAGATGGGCAGTCAGAGAGAATGATTCAGATTTTAGTCGACATGTTAAGAACAGTGGTTTTAGACCGAGGCGCGAATTGGGAAGAAATTCTACACTTAGTCGAATTCGCTTATAACAACAGCTATCAGGCCACGATAGGAATGGCGCCGTTTGAGGCTTTGTATGGAAGGAAATGTAGATCACCGCTCTATTGGGACGAAGTAGGTGAGAGAAAGAACCTAGGCCCAGATGCGATTAATGAGATGATTGAGATAGTTCGGCAGATTCGAGATAGAATTAAAGAGGCCCAGAGCCGACAGAAGTCTTATGCCGACGATCGTCGAACCAACCTTGAGTTTGAAATAGGAGATAAGGTCTTTCTTAAGATATCACCAACCAGAGGAATCGTTAGATTCGGAGTTAAGGGTAAGCTAAGACCCAGGTTTATAGGACCTTATGAAATCCTCGAGAGAATAGGACCCGTCGCTTATAGATTGGCCTTACCGCCAAGTCTAGGAAGTGTTCACAACGTTTTTCACGTTTCTCAGTTGAGAAAATATGTTTACGATCCTAAGCACGTCATTAGTCAGCAAGACGTAGTTCTTGAATCTGACCTAAGCTATGAAGAGAAGCCGATATCGATTTTGGATAGAAAAGTCCAAGAATTAAGAACCAAATCAATACCGATCGTTAAAGTGCTGTGGAACCACCACGGGTAAGAAGAAGCCACGTGGGAACTCGAGGAGAAGATGAAGGAGCGATATCCTCATCTTTTTGCAGAAGGTATGCAAATTTCGGGACGAAATTTTTCGTAAGGGGGGTAGGATGTAATGCCCCGGAAATTCCTTACGATCCCAAAATTTTAAAGTTAATTAATAAATGGCTTTGCATGCCTAAGTTTACGATTTTGAATTCTAAGACTAACGGTCGAATCCGTTTCCGAAAGTAAATTACGGAAGTCAGCTAGACGACTATTGTATGTAGGGTTAGCGCATACGAAAAGTTTTTAGTTCGTGAACTCAGAACGGAAAACTGTCTGATTTTTACATTCACGAAATCGCGATACGAACTCGCCTGAGAAAGTTCGTTTTTATGATTTTCCGGACAAAACTCGGACTGTGTCGTCCCGAGATTTTGTCGGAATTAATGTTTTAAATATTATTTTCCGATGAAGTTTAGTATGTTAGAATTTTTGGTCGAATCGGATCGTGACGATTTTATGCCGAGCTACGATTTTCGTCGTTCGATTTCCGTAACGTCGTATCGCGCCGGAAAAGCGCGGGTTTTCCCTCCCTTTCCTCTAGTGACCGACCTCTCTCTCTCTCTCATTAGTTGATATTTTGATTTTATATAGTTATTAATTGGACACCTAATACTATACTATTCATACTTTACACATGTTACATTATAACTTATCTAATACACAACTAAATCATCCTCATCTCCTCCCTCCCTCATCAAATCGGCAGCCACCCCCTTCCTCTCTCCCATCTTCATCTTTTCTCCACCATTGAAGAAGCTTGAAGATCTTGAGCAAGAAATCACACAAGTCATCATCCAACCATCAAAACCTATTACTTCCTTTGTTAATCCTCAAGGTATTCATCTCCTCCATGTTTCTATCCAATTGGATTCCTCTTCTTTTTATTTTCTTCTTGGATCGAAATTATAGGGATGATGAACTAGATGTTTTGATCTTCGATTAGTGAAATTAGTTGTGATTGGATATGAATTCTAGGATTGAAATTGAAGAAAAATCATGAACCCTAAGTCTTGGGCAATACCAAAATTTTAGGGGTTTTGGTAGAAATTTTGGGATTCTTCAATTGATGTTAAATTCATGCTTAAGAAGTGTTCGATTAGTGATTAAAAAAAAAAAGAAATCGAAAGCCCTTTGATTGTTGAAACCGAGTTCTAGGGTTTAGGGTTTGAAATTGGGGGTTTTCAATTTCATGTTGTAATTGGATTTCATTTGATCAATTGATGTTATAATAGTATGATTGGGAGTTAAATGGTGTTGATTAATGAAGAAAATCACTCTCTTAATCCTTGTATAAATACCGAAAATTGTAGAAAATTAGGGGTTTCTATGTAGTTGGTTTAATTGATGAATTGGTGTTAGAATATGGTTTCTAATGATGTTAGTTGATAATAGGAATTTATTTAGATTTTTCTAAAAATATTTTGTGGGATGTAAGATACGAAGAACTCGTCGTAAGTTGAAATATAGTGTTGATGTGAAGTGATTATATGCATGAAAGTGATTCTCGTTAGATGTTGTTTAATGACGTAAAATTTGAACGAAATCCGACAACTTTGAAAATTGTATAAGAGACGAACAATTAGTCGTAATTAATAACCGAGAAGTCGAATGAGAATTCTAACTTGATAATATTGTTTATGATGGACTTGGTAATAACTTTGTAGTTGATGTCATGAGCTTTTGAGCTAATATAATATGAGTTATAGTGATAGTCGAGAACTAGAACGAGAAGTTGATAACTTGTTGGTTTAGTACATGTTAGTTGAAAGCCAACGTTTAGAACGTCGTGCTATTGGACGAGTTTTGAGAAAGAGTTCATCACATACGGGGGTACGTGTTGACTGCCTTGAGGGTCAAGTTTCATAAGAAATCGAATAAGAGAACTTAGAACGAACCTAAGAAGTTATACGTCGATTCTATCGAGCAACTAAGGTTAGCGCGGCAGTTTTGCGACCCTTGCCGGAAACTGTAATAACATTTAGCTCGTTTATCGGATTTGCGATCCGTAAATTGGAGCGTAAACTAGACATCCCAAGCTTTCAAACGATACAGGGCTCATCCCCTGTTTCCAGTTCCCCTGTTCTAGGCAGCCCCCAGAGTTACTGTAATGCGCAGTGATTTTTCAGTTTTCTTTCTTCTAAGTTGTTTCGTTCGCAACTTAGTTTCTTCCGATCTTCTAGCCGTAATAACTTGACGAGTATCTTCCTACTGACCGTAGTGTCAAGAAAGGAGCCTTGAGTGCTAAATGAGATGAGACCTCATCTCGTATCCGTTACAGTAAAGAATGTTAGATAAGCGAGAAATTGTCCAAGTCGTATAATGAACTAAGACTTAATTTTTCCTAAGTTGATTCTTTCCAACTTAGTTTCTTATGATCTTTTAAGTCGTATCGAGCTATCGACTACCCTCTCTACTGACCTAAGAGTCGAGTAAGAGACCTTTCGAGTCCTAAACGGGATTTGTACGAGTCTCGTTCCCGTTTAAGTAAAATTAATCTAGTAAGCGTGCAAATGCCTAAAGAATGAAACGACTAAAACCTTTTTCGAGTTTCTTTGATCGATTATCTTTTACGACCCGATTTTAAGTGTTACTATTTTACGATGAAGGAGGAAACCAGCAGTGAAGAAAGGACGGAAGATCAGAAGATCAGAAGCTAGTACTTATTAGTTTTGTATCACAAGGTGGGCTTTTATATATAAAATAAAACGAGCAATGCTCGGAAAATCTTTCTCTATCGCTTTGATATCTGTGTTTTCAAAGTGATATTATGGCATGAACTGTTTTATGTTTTATGTGAGTTCTCTTGTACCTATCTGAGTCAACATTTGTGTTTTCCAGATTTAGAGTTAATCTAACTAGGTTAACTAACGATCGGCTCTGAGTTAGCTGCTAAGTGCTTTCCAGAGTTAGTGCACTTTGTAACCTGTGGTGTATGTGATATCCTGTTGAGGGGTACCAGCCACGGTGAATGAGAATTGGTCAAGATTGAACGTAACATACCAGAAAAATGCTTGCAAGCTAAATTGAGAAAAAAGAGTCAGAAAATGTTTAGTAGACACGGGCCTCTTTTCAATAAAACCCCGATGTGCTACAAATTATGAAATGCCATATTTATCGATACTTATGATTATGATTTCGGCATTGTGCCCACTAAGTACCTTTGTACTTAGCCCTGCATTGTTTTCTAAATGTGCAGGTTGAAGCGACGTGAGCGGCAGTGGTTGAAGTTGGGTTGAGAAGTTAGGAAGCTTTAGTTATGACTCTTCCGCTGCAAAACTCTAGAATCTTTTGAGATATGTATATTGAACAAAACACTGTAGTATAAGTCTGTAATCGTGAACTTAGATACCTTTGTGTACTTTTGTCGAGTAATCACTCGTGATTAACTCTTTCTTTATTATATTCAAGTCTTGTTCATTGAATGTTTGATGTCGTTTTTGTATGTTTAGTCAGTTAGCCCCCTTCTTCCCCGCTTCTTTAATCCAACCCCAGTCGCACCCCGGCTTCTGTCGTCCCTCGGGATTTGGGGCTGTGACAAATTCATCAAAAATCATTTTTCTTCAAAACATGCATAATTCGAAATTTATGTCATAAATCATAAAAATTCATATCTCATCTTAAAGCACATATAAATCATGTTTTCATGTATCATCATGATCATAAACATCACTAAATCCAGAAAATTCATTATTCACAATTTATTCAAATTTTCTCTATTTTTAATGAATTAAATTCATTAATAATCCAATAAATTCACCAAAAATCTCATAAATTCATATATGCATTAAATCACATGGAAAATCATATCAAGCATATATCATCATCATATCATCAAATAACCTCAAGATCTCATCAAGAACTCATTTTCCTAATTTTTTTCATTTTAGTCGATTATGAGGATTTAACCTATCTTAGGTTATTTCATCTTTTAATCTCCTAAATCATACTTATATCTTCACTTAGACCTTAGATCATTATATCATCATCACAACCCTAAGGTTTGCCTAAGCATAAAGTAAACCATCCATGATTTCCTTATTTTCTTTGGTTTACACTTACATGTATACATATGATAAATGGAATGAAATCATACTTAAGCTCTTCTTTGGCTTGCTTGGAGGATGAAAGATGACTGATTTGTTACTCCTTTCCTTGAATGAAACAAGATACAAGGGATCAAGATCACGGTTTGAATAAATACACTCAAAAACCCTTATTTTCATTTCTTGAAAATCGATGGAATAGGTTGGGTTTCTTAGCTTGTTTCAAGCTTATGAATGAAAGAAATAAGATGAAACTTACTTCTCAAGATAATCTTGAAGATGAAGGAAGTGACTACATCAAATAATCCTCAAGCACAAGCATGACTTCATCGATGGAAATTAGGTTTATGCATGGAGAAAATTTTCGAACTGTTGCTATTGCAAATCGGCTGTGATGTTCGACGTTTGCAGCTGATTTTCTTTAGTTTCTAGGCTTTAGATGATGATGGATATGTAGTAGATGATCTCTATGATGTTATGGTGAAGATAGGAGGGTGATGAAAGGATTAAACAAGGAGAAAATGGAGCTGAAAATCTGCTGCTACAAAATTGCGATTTTCTACTTCTCTCGGCAAGGTTGAAGCCAAAGAAGAGAAGAAAGATTTGGTTGCTGTTTTGCTCGGTTTTGGAGAGAGAAATGGATAGATATTGATGAAGATAATAATGTGTGTAAGAGTTGTGAGCTAGGGGGAATGAACCGGATGTTAAATATGTTAAGACTTGCTAGAGAAGAGAGAGAGAGAGGAAAGATTGAGAGAGATATGGAGAGATTTGAAGAGAGAGAGAGGACAATGTGTTGTCTTCATGAGAGGGAGAGTGGCATTAACTTGCCAACATGAGAGTGGTTTAGGGTTAAGGGTACTATTAGGGATAAGATTTCAGATTTTTTTTTTATCTGCTAATTATATCAGGTTAATAAATTTTCCGGTAGAAAATATCCCCGTTATTTCATTTTATCCCCTCAAACAACTTATAACCCTTCTCGTCTCTTTCTCGACGTCTAAATTCTCTCTAATTCATCTTATATTTCCCAAAATAATTTAAAGAATTCAATGATCTAATTTTTATGTCAAGATTCCTTCTAACGAACAAGTTCATAAAAACGGCTCGACTAAATAAGTCGTTAAGCAATTTATTTTTAAACTTCACTCAAATGGTCTCGGAAAATTTCTCCGACTAATCTCAAAAGTCTTAGAATAAATTCTAAATTCAAATGAAACTAATTAGACTAAATTTGGAGTCGGTCGATGAATAGTGTTTTCTCAGTTTACGTTACTATTCATCTAAAAATCAAAGTTCTCAGAAAATTTCAGAATTCATACTCAAGCTTGTACTCACATAATTAAGCTCATACAATGCATCACATACTCGATTCGAATAATCGAAACGAAAAAAATCACATTAGGCACATAAGGGCATTTTTGTCATTTCACAGAAAAATTTATTTTTGCGAAAAATTTTAACACTCAAAACTCATCATTTAGGCATATTAATTTAATTAATACGCACTTAGGAACTTAGAAAAGTTCGGGGTATTACAAAACTAGTGAAGAAATGCGAGGTGTGTCAAGCCACAACTTATGATACTGATCAATGTCTAAACTGGTTCGTGGATGAGGAAGTTAATGCTATTGGGCAACAACAAGGAAGAAATGGGGCGATATGATCCCACTCAGAACAATGGTTTTGGGTATAGGCAGCATGAGAACCTTCATTATGGGAACAACCATTATCAGATGCCTTCCCCACATAAGCAACCTCAACAGCAAGTGCAACAACCATTGTATGTACCTCGTCATCATGACCAGAATAGAGGAGATGGCCTGACAGACACAGTGGACCGACTTGGCAAAGAAAGCCAGAAAATGAGGAAGGATTTTGAAAACTTCCAGCTCGAGACAAGAGGAGGAGTCACAAACATCAACTCCCAATTATCTCATATTTCTCAAACGCTACAGAGGTTGGAATTCAATCAAGGAAAACTTCCAACGCAAGTCGAGATCAATGAGGAGCAGGTCAATGCGTTGACCTTGAGGAGTGGTAAGAAACTGCCTAAGAAAGTGGTTCCAGTGGAGAGCGAGGTAGAAATTGAGTAGGTCAATATGGGGTCAGCCGATGCTGAAGAACTCTAGAATGAAAAGGGAGCAGCCACCCAGAGCAATGGAAAATCCTTCTTGAACACGGATAAGGAAGATAGATTGTATTAAAAGTGGAAAGAAGAAAGGGAGGCTGCAGCTTTGGCCAAGAAGATAGTGTCCACGAGCAAAACCCCTCAAGCTCCTTTCCCTAGGAGACTTGCCTGTGATAAAGAGCAGCAGGAAATGGCTAATATGCTGAAAGTATTTGACAAAGTGGAGGTGAACCTGCCGCTGTTGACTGCGATCGGATCAATGCCGAGATGTACTAAGTTTCTAAAAGACTTGTGTATAAGGAATACACGATATCCTAATGATGCACAATTTTATATGGGAGCACACGTCTCAGCCATAATTCAGCAACACATGCCTATGAAGTGTGGTGATCCGGGCATGTTCTCTATACCCTATATAATTGGGACCACAAAAATTCCAAAGGCGATGTTGGATTTAGGGGCATCCATAAATATTATGCCCAAATCTATGTACGATGAAATGATGATAGGGTCATTATCTCCTACACGAGTCACAATTCAATTGGCGGACTTATCCACAGTGTGGCTAGAAGAACTGGTGGAGGATGTGTTGGCCAAGATAGGAGACTTAATATTTCCTACCAATTTTTATGTATTGGACACTGGTAAACCATTAACCAAGAACCCTGTGATTCTGTTGGGACATCCTTTCCTGAAGACTGCTAGGACCAAGATAGACTGCGAAACGGGAAAGTTGACATGTGCTGTGGCTGTGGAAGTTGTTACTTTTGACGCTTATAAATAAAATTGTCAAGAGAATGAAATTGAGATGGTCAGCAGCATCAGTATTATTGAAGACGCAGAGGAGGAGTTCTGGCAGAAGATGGACTTGAGCAAGCTTTTGAGAAACTTACTGAGGAGAGTCTTGACTAAGATGATGGGCCAAATGGGCTAGGGGAATGCAACTATGCTTACATTGAGGAAAATCGGAACCAAATCTTTGAAGAGTTACGAATTCCTGAGCTGAAACCTAAAGATAGACTGAAGCCATCATTAATCAAAGTACTAAAGATTGAGTTAAAGTCGTTTCCCAAGCATACAAAGTGTATGTTTTTGGGTGAAAATGAAACCTTGCCCATGATCACAAGTTCTGAACTCACGGAGGAAGAAAAAGAGAAAGTTCGAGGAATTTTGGACTTGTATAAGGAAGAAATAGGGTGGACTTTGGATGATATCAAGGGCATAAGCCCTACTGACTGCATGCATTACATTTTGCTTGATGAAGATGTTGTTCCAGAAAGGGATCTACAAAGAAGGCTGAACCCAGTTATGAAGGAATTGGTCATGAATGAGATTCTGAAACTCCTATATTTGGGCATCATATACCCAGTTTCTAACAGCCGATGGGAAAGTCCAGTACATGTTGTGCCCAAGAAGTTTGGAATTCAGGTCGTCGAGAATGAAAAGAATGAGATGCTGGCCATGAGACTTCAAACTGGATGGAGGGTGTGCATTGGCTACTGCAAGCTCAACCAAAGAACTCGCAAAGACCATTTCCCTTTGCCTTTCATGGACGAGATGCTGGAAAGATTAGCTGAAAGTAAATACTTTTTTTTCCTCAATGGGTATTCAGGATACATGCAGATATGGGTAGCTGAAGAAGACCAGGGCAAGACTACGTTTACATGCCCATTTGGAACTTTTGCATATAGAAGGATGCCGTTCGGATTATGTAATGCTCTGGGCACATTCCAGCATTGCATGATGAACATTTTTTCAGATCTTCTTGAGGAATGTATTGAGGTGTTCATGGCCGATTCACAATTTATGGGAAAAGTTTTGACTTTTGCCTTAATAACCTTGAAAAGGTCATGTAGCGGTGTGTCGAGAAAAGCTTAGTTCTAAACTATGAAAAATGCCACTTCATGGTCAAGGAAGGGACAGTCCTTTGTGCATGTTATATCTGAACAAGGAATCGAGGTGGACAAGATATCATTGCGAAATTGCCATTCCCTACATTAGTCAAGCAATTAAGGGGTTTCCTTGGGCATGCTGGATTTTATAAAAGGTTCGTGAAAGATTTTGCGAAGATTGCCCAGCCTGTGACCAAGCTATTGCAGAATGATGTTCCTTGGGAATTTGACGAAGAGTGCAAGCAGGCATTTTATACTTTGAAGAACAACTTGGTCACAGCTCCGATCATCCAACCTACTGATTGGGGGATGTCATTAGAGCTTATGTGCGATGCAAGTGGGTATGCTGTGGGAGCTGTACTTGGGCAAAAGAGAGGGAAAGAGAGGTATGTGATTTACTATGCTTCAAAGATGTTGAATCCTGCCCAATGCAATTATGCAACCACAGAAAATGAGTTGTTGGCTGTGGTCTTTACCGACCATGCCGCACTCAAGTACCTGATGACCAAGAAGGAAACCAAGCTAAGGCTGATGAGATAGGTTCTTTTATTACATGAATTTGATGTTGAGATAAAAGACAAGAGCGGTGCTCGGAATCAAGTAGCTGATCACTTGAGCAGAATACTCCAAGAAGAGGATGGGAATCCAATCAAGAAAACCTTTCCTGATGAGCATTTGAGTTATTCCCAGCAAGAGCCGTGGTATGCCGACTTGGTAAACTACATCGTTGTTGGGTCAATACCTTCTGAATTCAGTCAATATCAAAGAAACATGCTCAAATCAGAAAGTAAATTTTATTCTTGGGTTGAACCTTGCCTATGGAGAGAGTGTTCTGACCAAATCATCCAGAGATGTGTAGCTCAATGGGAGCAGAAGAGTATTATTGAGCACTGCCATTACAAGGAAAATGGTGGACATTTTTGGCATCGAAGGACTGCAAGAAAGATTTTGGAATGTGGATTCTATTGGCCAACACTATTCAAAGACTTTTATGAATGGTGTAAGAGTTGTGAGCAATGCCAGAAAGAGGGGAATATCACGAGAAGAAATGAGATGCCCATGATACCGATTAAGCCGTTCGAGATTTTTAACATCTGGGGCATAGATTTTATGGGACCCTAGCCCAGTTCAAAAGGGAATCAATATATTTTGCTGGCAGTAGATTATGTGTCAAAATGGGTGGAAGCTCGAGCAATATTAACCAATGATTCCAAGGTAGTATCTCACTTACTTCGAACTCATATTTTTAATAGATTTGGGGTGCCTCGAGCGGTAATCAGTGACCAAGGGTCATATTTTTGCAATGCCACGATCACAAACTTGTTCAAGAAGTATGGGGTTCATCATCGAATTTCGACAGCTTATCATTCTCAAGCTAATGGGCAAGTTGAATTGTCTAACTACATAATTAAGACTGTGTTGAGAAAGACTGTTGGAGTCACTAGTAAGGATTGGAGCATGTGTCTTAATAATGCGTTATGGGCATACAGAACTGCTTCAAGACTCCGTTTGGAATGTCACCTTATCGCATGGACTATGGGAAGATATGCCATTTTCCAGTTGAGTTAGAACATCGAGCAAGATGGCAGTATCCCAATTGAATTTTGATTGGGATGAAGCAGGCAAGGCAATGAAGCTTGAAATTCAAGAATTGGAAGATATTAGGCTTCAAGCCTATGACAATGCCAGCTTATACAAGGAGAGAATGAAAAAGAATCATAACTTGTTGATCAAGGAAAATATGTTTCACTTTGGGCAACAAGTACTACTGGCCAGACAAGATTCTGACTCCAGTCTGGAAAACACTCTACTAAGTGGGCAGGACTGTTCGAAGTTCAAGCCCAATACCCTAATAGAATGTTCGAGATTAAAGATCCAAAGAGTGGAAAATTTTTCAAGGTGAATGGACAGAGAGTGAAAGCCTACTATGGCAAGACCAACAGGAAATTGGGAGGGCAACTGTTCTTCCTAACGAAGAAACTTGTTGAGCAAATGAGTGGATGTCGTGCCCAAGACGTTAAATAGGGCGCTGGCCAGGAGGCAACCTGGTATTATTTCCAATTCATGTTTTTATTTTTAAAATTCTATTTTCGTTTTTTTAGTGATATTCGAGTATTAACCCTAGGAGGTAGAGTTGTTCCGTGCAAAGGGGTGTTTTTCTGGTTCATGACTGTAGGAGTTAGGGGCAACATGGAAAGTGCAGATTACAAAGGGGAGTTGTACGAATGATCTTAGCGGGCAAGATGGAATGTATTGTGGGTACCAAGGCTTGATAGCTGACAACCACCATCCCAACAAAGGCGGCATGTCAGAAGCCTAAGCCTAAAAAGTCGCATCCACCACTTTCATCATAACTTCCCCTCCTGTCACAGCCGGAATTCTAGTGTGTAGAAACGACTAAAATCCATTGGACAATGAAGGTGAGACAATGGAAAATAAACAAAGGAACATACTCGGATACAAGGGATTATTTATTGAAAGCGAAAACAATTGACTAACTTGCTTTCAATTACCCATCTCAAACGCTCAATTGAATAAATCTATCATGTAAGAGTCGAGAGGAAATCAAATAAGTTGTCGAGCATGAAACTCATCAAATAAATATTAGAGTCGAAAGAATTTAAAACACGATTAAGTATCGGTGTTGCAGGGGAATATTACATCAAGTTCCAAAGTTATATGTATGAAGACATATAATCTAAGCTTAAACAATTCTTGACTCGAAACAACGAACGCCACCAAGCACACCGCACCATCATCATCCGAGCAAACCTGCATGTTTTAGAGATAACATGCAGGGCTGAGTACGAATACTTCGTACTCGGTGAACATCTGCCAAAATAAATTGAGATCTTGCTCAATAGAGCTATATAATTGAACTTGCCTCTCTTAGTGCACTACAAGCGTTAGAGTTATAAAACAGTTAACTCGTGCATGCAGGAAAATCATTTCACTTTTAAAAATGTGTGCGTGCACGATAATATATATAGTAGGTATGAATCAATCTACCACATAACCTCTTGTGTCGAGAAGTAGGTCTCCTTCTCAAACACGGTGACCGGCCTAACCGAAGCAAGGCTCACAGTCACTTCAAACAATTGACAACACGTCTGTTCCTGTCTTATACAAGATAATAATAACTTAAGTAGATGATTAAACATACCAAAAACTCAGATAAAATGGCAAGTCAATTAATTTTAAAAATCACATAATGATAATAGTAATCACATTCACCGATTTGTTTTGGTTAGAAAGCCCACCTGTCAACCTGTGGTTTTGCTCGGAATACCTTGTTTCGTTTTGCTCCATACTTCTGGACTTCATTCGTTTTTTACTATCGAACTTCGCTCGTTCTTTCAAGTTTAACATTCTTATAAGGACGAGTTCTATTTCTCATATAAAAATGAAATCTAAACTCGATTACTCGGATTTCTACTTGACTCGGGTTTTTCTAATTTTTCTCGGCTCGACTAATTAAACTTCTCGACTCTTAACTCTACTCGAGTACTATACCAACAGACTTTCCTTAGACTCGGGTACTTGACTCAACAACGTTGCATTATTTTAATAATTAAATAATCCACAAATTTCAAGAAATCACTATTCACATCACACGTCTCGTTTTTCTCAATTTCTCGAGTTAAATGAACTTAGAAAATTACAAAATCAATTCTCGATTTCTAACATCATAAATCATTCATAAACATACTTTCAGATCAAGAATCGAATATTCACAAACAGATAAACGATCGACTTCGATAAATAGATGGAAAAAGAAAATTTTCCAAGTATAATTAAATATTCTAGAAAAAATTCTAGAAAATCACATAAATTCATTAATCATAATTACAAACTCGGAAACTCATTCAAGACTCAGTTATTTACTCATGCTGACTCAACTCTGTTAGACTTTTCATGTCACAGCCCCAAATCCCGAGGGACGGCAGAAGCCGGGGTGCGATCGGGATTGGATTAAAGAAGCGGGGAAGAAAGGGACTGACTGAATAAACATACATACATGACTACATAATTTCTATGAACAAGACCTCGATTATAATATATATAAGAAAAGAGTTGATCTCGGAAGATCACTCGATAAAGTATTCAAAAAGAAATCTAAGTTATTAACAGAACTTAGACTACAGTGATATAATTACATAACATCAAAAGTGTTCAAGCGTCTAGAGTTTGGCAGCGGAAAAAGTGAGACATAATACAAGTCTTCTCCTAAAGACGACTTCCACTCCTAACTCAACCCTCCACCGCTCTCCTCGCTTCAACCTGCACATTTAGAAACATATGCAGGGCTAAATACGATAGTACTTAGTGGGCACGTTGCCGAAAACATAATCATAGTATAGATAAACAGGCATCTCATTTTTATAGCGCAACGAGGTTTTCATTTAAAAGAGCCCGTGCCTATTAAACATTTTTATCTCATTCAATAAGTAGCTCGCGCGAGCATTTTTCCATAGATGTTACGTTCAAATCTTGACCAGTCATTATCACCGTGGCTGGTTACCCCTCAACAGGATACCACATACACCACAGGCTACAGTGCACTAACTCTGGAAAGCACCTAATTGACTAACTCAGAGCCGATCGTTAAGTAGTTAACACCTAAATGGTTAACATACAATTCTGGAAAGCACGACGGCTAACTCAGATGGTACAAGAGAACTCACATAAACATAAAACAGTTTATTTATGCCTGATATCACTTTGAAAACTCAGTTATCAAAGCTCATATAACTCACTTTCGAGTTGTGGGAAAACCCACATTTTATTTGTTATAGATAAAAGCCCACCTTAGCTTTACAGAACTAAAATAACGAGCTTCTCTTCTTTAGTCTTCCGTCCTTTCCTTGTGCTGACTTCGTCCTTCATCGTACATGAAATATAACCTCGATGAGTCGTTGAGACGACAAAAGAAAATGGAAATCGAAAACAAGTTCGATTTAGTCTTTTACGTTTCAACTTTTAGGCATTTGCACGCTTAACTAATTTCTTTTATTTTAATCGGAAACGAGATACGATCATATCTCGTTTTGACACTCAAACTCTGTACTTGACTCTTAGGTCAGTAGAATAAATAGTCGTTAACTCATTACGACTTAAAAGATCGAAAGAAACTAAGTTGAGAAGAAAACAACTTAGGAAAATAGATTCTGAAAATTCACTACGCAATGCAGTAGTTCTGGGGACTTCCCAGAACAGAGTATCTGTAAAAAGGGGAGGTTCCCTGTACTGTTAGAAAGCCATGGAAGTCTAGTTTATGCTTCAATTTACGGATCTCAAATCCGATAAACGAGCTAAGAGATATTGCAGTTTCCGGCAAGGGTCGCAAAACTGCCGAGGTTAACCCTAATTGTTCGATAGAATCGACGTATGACTTCCTAGGTTCGTTCTAAGTTATCGAACCTACATTCTCACGAAATTATCACGTCAAGGCAGTCAACACATACTCTCGTACATGAAAAACTCCTTTTCATTTCCCGTCTATAACCACGATGATCAAAACCTCGTCATTTCAACTACCAATTACTATACCAACAACAAGTTAACAAATCTCGTTCCAACTTCTCGATTATAAAAGAAACTCAACATTTCATAACTCGGATCAACGAGTCGTCAACTACAAACTCGTTCCCTCAACATTAATGAACATTAATATCCAATTATCATTCCTACTCGACTTTCCTATCATTAATTACGTACATTTGTTCGTCTCTTACGGATTTTCCAAAGTCATCGGATTTCGATCAAATTCTACGTTATCAATCCTCATCTATCGAGATTCATTATTATCTATATCATCACCTCATATCATTACTCAAGCTCAACTAATAATCGAACCTTTGTCTCTTACATTAACACAATCTATTTTAGATTAATTCCAAATAATTCCTATTATCAACTAACATCATTAGAAGCATTAATCCAACATTAATTCATCATTTAAAACCAACTACAACCAATCCCCTAATTTTCCTACTAAAATCGGTTTCAACCAAAAGATTAGAGGGGTGGATTTCTTCATCATTTAGCTCCATTAATCCATAACTAACACTACTACAACATGAATTATCCAAAGATTAACAATACTACATCATTAATTTAGATTTCTCCTTCAAACCCTAATCCCTAGAACTCGGTTTTCATTAGTTTCTTAGGGCTTTTCATTTCTTTTTGTTTAATTCATCTATTAAACCATCCTTAAGCCTAATTATCAAACCAATTTGAGAATCCAAACACCCTACTACCATGCCCCAAAATCGGTCCAACCTAGTAATTTAGGGCTTTTGATTTCTCCAACAATTAAACCATAGAATTCAACCCTAATTCATCTAATTACACTAATTAAAGCTCAAAACATCATCCTAACCCATCTACAAAATCGGTCCTCAAGCAAAAATTAAAGAATTTGAATTCTAATTGGATAGAATAGAAGAGGAGATGGATACCTTGAATATTAATGAAAGAAGAATGAAATTTGATGGAAGATAATGAACTTAGAAGAAAATTCTTGCATAAAACCTCCAAGCTCCTTCAATGGTGATCATAGAAATTGAGAGAGAGGTTTGTGTGTGTGTGACCGAAAATGAGAGGGGAGAGATGAGGGTGATGACAAGTTATTTAGAATAGTAACTACATTAGGTGGCCATTAATTTATTATTAGAAGGTATAAGATAAGAAATGAGTCATAAAGTGAAAGTGATAAAAAGAAAATATCCTAATGTGAGTCATAAAGATATAACATAAAAAAAATGAAATATCTTGTGTGTGAGTGAGAGAGATGTCGGCCATCTCTAAGAAATTAGGGAAAATACGTGCTTTTTCCCGCGCGATACGATGTTACGGAAATCGATAAATAAAATACGTATTCGGCTCGTTTCCGTCAAAATCCGACTCGACCGTAATTTCCGGTGTATTTTACTTACTCGGAAAGTAATATTTTAAATATTAATTCCGATAAAACCTCGGGACATCTCAGTTCGAGTTTTGTCCGGAAAAATCATAAAAATGAATTTTCTCGGGCGAGTTCGCATCGCGATTTCGTGAATGTAAAAATCAGACGGTTTTCCGATCTGAGTTCTAGAACTAAAAAGTTATCGTACGTGATAACCCTAAATACAGTAGTCATCTAACTGACTTCCGAAATTTATTTTCGGAAACGGATTTCACCGTTAGTTTTAGAATTCAAATTCATGAATTTAGGCGTGCAAAGCCATTTTTATTTTAATTTCATTTTTAGAGACAGTTATAATTTCCGGGGTATTACATTTCAACTTTAAAAACAAAAGTTCTCGGTTTTGAATGAAAATAGTTTCATTTATCTTATAAAAATTTAGCAAATCCAAAAATGGAATAGAATTTGAAATCCGATACCTCGTTCAAAATTTTTCGGAATAAAGTCTACGTCGCTTTTTTTGTAAAACGTGTACATGTTCCAAAAAAATTCATCAAACTTTTACGATTAACTTGAAATAAATGTAATCGAATAATTTCTCGATTAATTTCAACTCTCGACTTATGAATCGAGAAAACCCTTACTGTAACTTTCGAATTTTATCGTTTTTCATGCATAAGGGTTCGTTTCTACTTGATTCAAATTCTAACATGCTCGATTTAACTATCTAAGCTCAATTGTCTCATATTTTCACTTAACTTTATTTTATTTTTAGAAAATCGACTATTTGTGCATAAAAACTTCGTTTTGGTATAACTTTTTCATACGAACTTTGAATTCAGAAATTCAAAAGGCTATTATACTTTTTTTAATCTAAATTTTATCTTGGAATCATTGTTTATATCATATCTCATCCAAAAATTTCCAGTTTTTTCTATAAAAATTTTCTGCACGATTTTAAGTTTAAGTTCTATCGTACTTAGAAAATTTCCAGTTTATACTCGATCTTTTTCATAAATTTTAAGTTCTATCGTACTTAGAAAAATTCCTAATGCTCAATTCTTCCATCAAGTTCAACAAATAACATCAAACATCGAAATTAATCAAATTTCTTACTTATTTTGTTAGAAATTTTTGGAATAAAATTCACAAAACTCATACTTCTCTAATTCTACACTCAAGTCATCATATATCACTTAATTTTATCAACAATCATCAAAATCATCGTCAAAATCACTAACTCACATACTCATATGCATCGATTTTTCTAAGGAAAATAGCAAACAATTTCCTTTTTTTCCATTTATTCACATATACATGCATAAATCATTATATTATCATCATTCCATCATCAAAATCCTCAAGATCATCTCAATATCATCAGTCACATATATATATACTCAAATCGGCATTCATTAATATTTGTCTAACAATTCACTCTTTGATTTCTTCATTTTAACGTGTATTTCTATACTCAATTTCATCGAATTCATCAACAATTCAAGCATCAAAACAACACATCAAAAAGTCCTAATTTCTATGAGAAATTCGGCACTTATAGAGGTAAAATGGTTAAGATTTTTCTCTTCATTTTCAAGCATCCATACTTACTCAAAATCATCTATAACTTCATCAACATATTCATATCAAGAACATCACAAAAAATCTTCTTCTTCCTCTACCTATTTCCTTTGATTTTTCATAAAGAAAAATTAGGAAAAAAAATTCTTTTCTTTTAACTAATTATCTCATAACTCTAAGATTAAATTCTAGAGTTCATTTCTATCATCAAAATCATGCTTAGTTTATCAACTCACAAACTCCTAAAAATCCCAATATTTTAGGCACAAATGGGGAATTAAACACACATGATTTATCCTTCATCTTTTCACATACATATATACATATAAGAATCAAGAATAACATACTTAAAAATAAGAATTAAAACTTGCCCTTCATCATCATCTTGATCGGTGGTTTTGGGGAGGGAAGAAAATCAAGTTTCAAACTCATATTTTCCATGAATAAACCTTGCAAAGCTTCGACTTTTGGACCTCAAAACAATCTAGGATCGAGCTTCTCTCCTTGGCACAAGGCTGCCGAAAATCAAAGAAGAGGGAGGAGGGTGAATCCTAGTCGTAAAATGATCACAATGAAGAGAGGATCTTGTCGGTTTAATCGTTGGATGATCGAAGGCTATTTTTTTAGCAACTTTGAAGCTTGAAAGCTTGAGCTTCCATGGAGGAATTGGAAGATATGTGTGTATGTGTGTTGTGACCGAGAGAGAAGGAATGGAGAGAGAGATATCGGTTGGGAGGGAGGAAGTGAGAGAGGGTGAGAGTTTATGAGAGTGGGGGTGAGAGGAGAGTGGAATGCGATCTCTTGAGAGTGAGAGTGGCCAATCCATTTAAAGAGGGAGGGATGATGGGCCATGTTGGCTGAATAAGGGAGGAATTAATCTGATTTTTATCAGATAAAAATCCCCGGAAGAAATTATTTTTCGGTACAAAACATCCCTCTTTAATCAATTAACTCTCAAATGACTCAAAACTCATCACGTCACTTTCTCGACATTCAATTTCACTCTAAATAGTCTCATTAGTCATCAAATAATCAAGGATTGTAGAAACCCAATTTTCGGATCAAAATTATGAATAACGAAGAAAACGTAAAAATTTACTATTCATATTTGTCCCTCAAAGAAATAAAATTCAAATTCGTCTTATATGAACTTAGAAAATTCTTAAACATGCACCGATGGTCTTAGAATAAATTCTAGATTCAAAAGACACTAATTTGATGAAATTCAGAAACAGATGATGAATAGTGAATTCTCGTCGGCAATCACTATTCACTAAAAAATCAACTTTCTCAGAATTTTCCGAAATTCGCACACGTACCTAATTTCATATTCTCACGCTCATATAACTCATCACATCTTTGTTTCGTTTCACCGAAACGAGCAAATTATGTTTTGGTCCTTTAGGGGCATTTTTGTAATTTCGCATGGAAAATTATTTCTCAAAAATTTTTATCACACAACTTCGCACATAATCACATATAAACACCTTTAATAAGCAATTAGGCACATTTAATTATAATTAGGACGATTAATTAAGACTCAGGGAATCGGGGTATTGCACCTCCACTCTCCCTTAATTCAAAACTGAGCCTTTCCATCTTCTTCCTCTCTCTCATCTCTCACAAAACTACCCTAAACCACCACTCACGAGCATAATGGTTTCAACTCGCAACAAAATTAAACTAAATAAAATCCCAACCGGCTCTCACTTCGACCTCACCACTGAGAAAATCTCCCTCCAACCATCTGTAAAGAGCAAAGCCATAGAAAACAACCACAACCACCATAGAATCTACCATCCCCAACAGCCCATCACCGGTTGACGTCGACCTGCTGGTAACGGAAGGAGAAAATCCAACTCTTCTTGAGCAAAACGAGGCAGTGGAGAAACCTCTTACTGAGCAACTGCGTTCCGCTACTAAGGAAGAAGAGGCGATGATTGAGGACAGCAAGGTGGAGAATGTGGTAGGAGAGTTGACGAAGTGAAAGAGATCAGCGAAACCTACTGAGGCCACATCAGCAAAGAAGGCGAAGGCAATGGCTTCTGATGCTGGCTGTACCTTGCCCGCAGAATTATCTTATGCTGAAAGAGGGTTGCGACCGAGTCGACTGCCAAGACACAGTCGGCAGGAGATGAGGAAATCAAGAAAGAAGACGACGCAACAGTGACTCCAAAGAAGAAGGTACTAAACTCTACTTTGATTAGCAGCTTTAAGACCACGAAGAAGAAAGGTTCGGGGTCTGTGTCCGCGAGAAAGAGGAAAGAATCAGGAACCCATGCACCTAGAGGCATTGCTATGCCAAGGGTTCTTGATTTCGAGCTCTATGAAAAATTGGGAGTGGCTGACGAAGTAAGGGAATTGTTTGATGGGATAGCGTGGAAGAAGTTTTTGGATTAGCCTATGGAGGTGTATGAAGAGTTGGTGAGAGAGATGTACAATGAAGTGACTGTTTTCGTGGATCCACACAGTGGTCCATTGGTCATCAGTTTCCCTTTCTTAGGCAACACGGTAGAGCATCATATGAACGCGATGAATCTGATCTTGGGAATGATAGGCATACAGGATACGCAGAAGTAGGAGTACAAGGAAGTGGAGAGGGGAGTTCCCCATATTCGCTGAAAAATTAGAAGGTGATATGATCGGACATTGGGTGTGGGGTGTTCAATCCTCAAGACAACAAGGGGCATATGCTGAAGAGTCATGCCCTCCGCATTTGCTATAGGATTCTCGCCTACAATCTTTATGGAAAGTCTGACAGTGGGAACACCATCTCGAACAAGGAGCGGTACATTCTGTAAGCAATGCACAAGAAGATAAGGCTCAATTTTGCTGATTTCCTGGCGGAGAACTTGGAGGCGGTAACTTGGGCAATGATACTGTAAGAGCCCGAATTTTTGTCCCTATTTTTTTTTTAAGAATAAGATAACCATTAGAAGGTTCTTATTTCCTGAATATTTTGAAAAAAAGATAAGATAATGAAAGTTCAATTTACAAGTTCAAAAGACATTTTATTTGAGATAATAAAATTAAAGAAATTCAAATTCAATTTCATCATGCATCGCATATTTACGTGTTCCATTTTTTCTTGTGATTCCATTTACTTCAAAATGTGAAAATGTGATTATATGAGTATGTGATTATGCGATTGTGTGATTATGTGAATATGTAATTTCGATTAATTAGAATAATTAATCTTATGTGATAGAAATATATAAATGTGACAATGTGAAATTATTCCGCATATCTTCTCGTAAATTTTTAGAAAAATCCGTCTAGGATGTAATATTCAATATTGGGCTTGATGGAACCGTAATATAAAATTCTATTAGATGTTCGATCGAAAATATGATTTGGCTAAGAAACGACGCGCCACGATCTAAGAAGCGATTGAAGAGACAAAACATATTACATATTTTATATGTATGTATATACATACACGTGTGTGTGGAGGTGTATAATATATGTGAGTGTGTGCTGATAGTGTTTACGTGTGTGTATGTGAGTGTTATATTAGCCTATCACCTACTCTACTATTAGCATTATTTATACATCATGCAAGACAAATGCTATAAGACAAGAAAAGTGAAGGAAATCTGAAAATATTTGAGGGAGAGAGATATGATAGCAGACTTCTTCGACATTTATGGGAAAGAGAAGTCAAACTTAATGATGAAACTAAGTATCACACTTCACCCCTACTTCCTACTCTCAGCCACACCTCTCTATTCCCCACTAAAAATCTCTGCATGTTAATCATTAGGGAAGAAAAATGAAGCAACACTCTTTCTCATCCCTCCATATATGCCAGCAGCATCACAAACCCACCACCTCCCCTATTCTCATCACTTTCGGCTGATTACACAAAGGCACACACATAAAGTCTATTCTTCTTTGTCTCCGCACCACCAGACACCACCCTCACCACCACCATCACCTTTGCGCCGCTACCGTCATCGGTGTCGAAGCTCGCAAAGGGCAGCAACAGCTGCAGCACCATCATGAGAAATACACATCATGTATAAACTAAGCACTCCATTCCTCTCTTCCTCACATTTTCTGCAACAACAACCCCTTCACCCACTTCACTCCACCTTCAACTTCACTCTATTTATCTCTTTACACCATCAAAACTGCCACCACCTTCTCACCATCGTCACTTCGTCACCACGACTATCGATGGCAGAAACTCACGAAACACGGTGTAGGAGGAGTAGCAGTAGCAGCAGCTGGACGAGAGTGAGAGGTCGTGAGAGATCGAGAGAGAGAAATTGGAATCGGAAGTTGATAGTTTTAGAGGCTAGATACTTTGCTAACTTTCATTTAATTATGTGTTAATGTATTTTACAACGTTAGAAGCATGTTTAGGAGGACTAGAAGTCGAGCATGACACAAAACGAGATGATTTGAGTAAAACAGTTCAAGTAGGTTTATGGGCCAATTTCTTGAGTTTCGATGATATGTGTGCATTGTTTGATGTCGATTATGTGAGGGATCGACTCCTCTGGTTTCTTTTACGTACATACTGCCATAGATGTTAATTTGATGAACCTTAAAATAGAACCGTAGCATGCATGAGCTAGGAATTAAGATCTACACTCTACGATAATTCCTTCATTTTGCCATGATTTTTGCTGTTGATCGGCCTCTGTTTCTATAAGTTAGAATGCTCGGTTTGCTCTAAATTTTGGATACGTTGTACCTTGACATGTCTTCCATGTATCTGCAAAATTATAGATTTTTCTAAAGAACGAAATGAGTACGATGGGCTATATGAAAATGTTGCGCAATCAGTTTTTCTTCCAAATCTGCGTAGTTGCATTCCGACGAGCATATCTCTCCTGTCGTATATCTATTTCACGAACTGTTTGTTTTAAAGTGACGTAAACATCCTGAAGTTTCTAGGAAACTAAGTCTTGAATCTTCTCAACATCTGAGCGAATCAGTTTCGTGTCTAAGCATGACCTATGTGAACTCATTTTAGAAAATGTCTAACTAAAATGTTTCGACCTATTTCCTATCAAGCATAACTTTTGAACCGCTAACATTTTTGTGTGAATCCAGTTGCATTTTAACATATAGTTTACAAGGTCTCTGTAATGATACATTATGCATGTTTATGTCGAGTATACAGTGAATGCAAACCTCGTGAATATGGGTGAAAAGTGAAAACTACAGATTTAGACACGCCATCTGTTCGATAAATTGTCTAAGTGAATATTCAGCATGATCATAAATACATGAACGATTTTTGGAAAATAATTATATTAGCTTGATCTTAAACCTTGTTTCCATAATATTGAAATAATATGAATTACTTAGGATCTGAACTATATAATTTTTGGACATGTTTACAAATTTTATTCTATGTGTTGATTTTATTAAGATATGAAATTGTTGTTATAGTAGTATATTTTCATTTGAGCAGAACTCTCAAACCATTGTTTATTTCTATGTGATGTCAGTTTCATGTTAAAGAATGTAGTATAAGGTTTTCATAATGATATGTAGTACTCTTATGGGTTAGTTCCTCAATGTGTTACAATCCATCGGAAATGGCTACTCGAAGTATGTATATGCACGCTAACTTTCTGTGAAAATGTCTCAATGCAGATTTTGCTTTTTATTCTGATTTGTATGATCTTTTACGAATTCTAATATGTGATATGACTTGAATGACGAACATCTCTGCTAGTTATATATGTAAATATGAAATGCAAGTTTACTAATTATTTTTAGCCATGTTACTATGATACATTGAGCATGAATATTTTATGATATGCCTACATTAACTATGTGAAATTTTTATGTGGATTACATGACATGACATGATATGAATTTTTGAATCAAATTGTTATTAAGTTTTGGACCATTGGGCCGTAATTAAGAATCTAAAAACACGAAGAGATCCTTGTTAGTTTTTCTTAAGTTATAAAAGATAAACCGAGAATAAGTTGACCTAGGATTTAGTTGTTTGTGCTTTTAAGTTTGCTTATGATAAGAGCCTAAGTGTTGAGACGGTCTTGTAGGAGACATCGAGGTTTAGATCGAGCTTGAGATATTTTGCTTTGGAGGAAGCAGGGTAAGTTCCTATTTGCAAACCGTGGGTTAGAACCCTACGGAGGTAAATTTCGGGTTAATGAACCCTAAGCTCTTTCTCAAGAAAATGATATGCATGTTTTATTACTCATTGTTGTGTTTACCAAAAAACGGGTATTCCTTCTGTTATCGATTCGCACAACAGGGTGCCGATCACTATTAAACGATCGGTCCCCGGCTTTGATCGAGCAGGGGTGTGTACACAGAAGACTATTTATGGGTGAAATCAAAAGGGATTTACCATGGCAGCAACTCGGTGCAATTAACGGGGCTAACTACCCCCTTGATTGTCCCGGCTGGTAACACGATGGAGTAAGTAATTGTGCGCACTAGACGAGCTTTGCTCCAGGATAAAATGTTTTACACTTATATGGGATTCAAATATTTTCTTTTCAAAGTATCGTCCCATATATGTGAAGTAGCATGCAATATCTTTATGAAAATGTTTTGAGATAAAATGTTTGCCAAAGAGGGCAAGAACTTACTGAGTACGATAGTACTCAGCCCAAAATCTTTTCTTTTAAATGCACGATGAGCGATGGGATGGAAAGTGGTGTGGTGACTTCCAAAGTATTTGGGTTATGATCATTTAAATCGTCAACGAAATTGTGCCTAACCCAGAATGTAGATTTGACATCTTATATGTAAAATTTAATCATACTTGAACACCAAACTCATTCCTTTTGTGTCAATTATCCGATCGCGGGTAATTGATGAAACTCAAACTAAGATTGCTTCCGCAGTGCAGGGTTCGAAGTCCTCATACTTCGAATCCTAGTAAGATTTTGGCAAGTTATCATTGACCAAACTCATTTGATTCCATGATCATGTTTACTTATTAAACATGTTTCTATTTTTTTTCGTTGCCAAGTTATGATGTTTCATTCTATCCTTGTGGCGATTGTTGGTGTATACTGTAAAGCAAACGTTTTGTGCTTGTATACACGGTTTCTATTTCCGCTGTTTTCTCCCATATCTGATTTGATTGTTTGTCGCATAATATCTTTTGTCCCTTTATCTCATGTTATAAATCAAATGGTGTGTTGTAGATCACAGAAGATCATTTGATCAGTTTCTCATGAGATATTAATAGTTATTCACAGTTGAGATAACTCTGGACAAGTTATCGGTTTAGACTGTAGCATATAACAGAAAGTAGTTTGTCTTGACTACTTGTTTATGCTAGTACATATGTTCATGTATTGAATGGATCACAGTGAGACGTGTTCTTCTATTCTGACCGTTTGAGAAGAACCAAGGTCTCAGTGACTCGATAGATCTAAATCCTAATAAGTGATTAAGTGTGATAAAATATCTGTGTATCACTTTGACTTACTATGGGTGAGAGTTATGCGTTAACTCAATATGCCCTATATCTTGGGTGACAACAATATTTGTTTCGACACTTAATTAACTGTATTAGAAAACTATGTCCTGGTGACCCTAGGTTGATAACATTCCCTTAAGGAGCTCATTAGTTTATCGTACTAAACCCTGCAGGTGGATTTTGTATCCGGTACGATAATAAGGTTGAGTGGTACTACTTAAGGAATTAAAGATATTAATTAATTTAAGCTGTCAGAAGCTTTAATTAATTATTGAATGTTTGATATCTTAAACATGGGGATTGTCAGAGTCAAAACTAGAAGCCCTGATTCATCAGCGGACTAGAACGACAGTGCATCACTAATTCTTTAGTGGAATGAATTAGTGATTATATACTTGTAATTATTCTGAGCTTGAATAATAGTGTACAAGTATATAGGTAGGCCCAACTCTAGTTTTCTAGTAGATCCCTAGAATGGCCCAACATGTCTTTCAAGCCCAACCCACATATTAAGATATAATGGGCTTGGCCCATGGAGTGTCTTATAACTACAAGCTCTCTCTTGAAACCCTAAGTCTTGCATCCAGCACACTTAGAGGTTAGAGAGGGAAAGTAGTGAGTGAGTTTGGAGTGGCTTGAGGATCTTGGAGAATTGCTAACCACGTAGCATCCGAGATCGAGACGGGACACACTCTAGAAGATCAACTAGTGGAATCGTTTCACGAGCTCCAAATCCAAGAGAACGGTATCTCTAATCTTTGTATGTTGCTTTAAATTAATAGAATCATGCTAGGTATGATTCTTGTATGTTGAGTTAAATATCCGAAAAGGATCCGTGAGCAAGTCGGTTTGGCTTTCATTAGCCGTTCCTATCAATTGGTATCAGAGCACGGTCTGAATTTTTTGGCTCTATCGGATTAATTCGAGTAGAATCTGCCGTTGTTGCTTTGTTGTTGATTTATTGTAGCAGGTTTTTGATTGTCTATCGTAGCCCCATTCATTTGATTTATCTCTATGGTCTGTAATATTAAATCGCTACAAGCTATGAGCGATTAGTATAGGGATTTTCCATTGTATTCTGTCATTTCTTGTTGTAATGTACTGGGAATGAAGAAATGGAAATATTGATGAGAGAGAAGTGGATGGTGACAATGGACAGTGGAGATGCAGCTGACGGCAGCATTGGGCGGTCTGAGATGCATGACGGCATGGCTGCGTCCGCCGGATTTCTGCCGTGAAGAGGAGGGCAGCGCCGGAATCCGATTTCCAGAGGTCTGAGACCTCTGGATCTATGGTGGCGACGAACTTCTCGGTACGGCGACACCGGTGGCGGACTGTAGCTCTAGGCGGTGCACGGCACAACCCAGATCTGTTGTTGGTCGTCCTCTTCGGCGAAGGTGAAGAACGAACAGAGGTGGGTTGAGGCTGGGCGGCTGTTGCACAGTGCGCGGCGGCGCAGCTGTTCAAACAGCGACGGCAGCAGCCTCTTCCTCTTCCTTGTAGTCCGACGAACGAAGAAGGGAGGGGGAGCAGGGGACCTGACGGAGGCGACGCCTTATGCACCGAAGCTGCTCGTCGACGTGCCCGGATCTGGTCTCTCCTGCAGCTGCATCGCAACAACAACAGCAGCTCGACGACGGCGAGGTGCTTCGCGAAGGAGAAAAGCCGCGCCAGGCGGCGCTGCCGTTTGCGCGTATGGCGGAGCTTCTCCGGCAGACCTCGGAAACCCGGAATCCTGCAGCGGCGCTGAGTGGAATATAAAAAAAAAACTGAAATTCCGGCGAGGACGGCGCCGGCGGCGAGATCTCCAGCGAGAGCTACGTGGGCCGAACCCTAGGGTTTGTGGCCCGCGGGCCGCGAGCATCTGGGCCCAAGCTCTGGTCCAGCCCGCCTTGGTTGTTGGACTTAGATCTTGAGCTGCTTTCTGCTGTTGGGCCATCTGTTTGGGCCAATTTCTGGCCTTGTCTTAATTAAAAATAAAAGGAGGTAGCCCATATTGCTGTTGTTGGTGTTTGGGCTTGGTTGTGCTGTTTTGGGCCAGATTCAAGACTTTGAAGACTAAGACATTGTAATAGTTAGCCTGTTGTTTTAATTATTTTATTTATTTATTTAAATATGTAATCAAAATAGGTACGAGGCGGCGATCCATATAGGCTACGATAGACAATATATTTATTTATGTTCTTTATCGTTTTATGGATGGTATTGCGATATAATTATGTGATAGGATGATTTGCTTGTCTATTTGATTTATCGCAATTTTGAGCATGCTAGAATTACATGTTAGTATGTTTAGAATTTTGAGAAGCATGATTTATTTATGTTTTAAATTCTTGATAAACATGCTATGTGATTTATGTGATTTGCATGATCAAAGTAAAACCTTTAGTCAAAATGTCTAAGCAAGATTAATTGAATTTTTTATTTGTTAAAATTCGTTGAGGCCTCCACAATTTATCTCTAGACAAAGTGTGTGATTTATCCGTGTAAACGTCCACACGAATGTAGCTTACATGTGTTCATTGCAGATAAGTTTGTCAGATGAGATTTCTTAATTAAGCGTTAAATTTTATGTGAAAGTGAACAATGGCATGCGCAAATGTCCACACTATCGTGGCTTGCGTGTAATATTGTTCATGGTTTTCTCGGGATAAATTTTAACGAGATAACTGTAGGTCATTGTTTTACGTATGACATGGTTTTAGTAAGTATGTCAAACGTGGAATAAGTAACTTTGGGGTTAAATTGTGGTCATTGCTTAGGTACAAGTTTTAATATAACCCCCCAACGGGGTCCCTATTTTAATTTGTGCGGCCAGTTAAAAGTTCAACTATTAATTTCATTCGTCATAAGGTTAAGTTGACGAGATAATGGAATTAAAGACTGGGTTTCTGGTCAATAGTTATAGATGTAAACATCCACACTATTGTGGCTTACATTGGGTATCTATTGGGCTGTTGAAGGTTACATTAATATTTTTTTCTAAAGGTTTCAATATTAATTGTATCAAAACCTTATGTGACAACATGCTTATATGTGTTTACATGTTTATCATTTCAGATATGGCTTTCAATCCTCTTATGACTATTCTTACTTCGAATAAGCTTACCGGTGCTAATTATTTGGACTGGAAAAGAAACTTGGACCTTGTTTTGATTGCTGAAGAGTACATGTTAGTACTCACAACCCCTGCTCCTGCCACTCTGACTCTTGAGTCCACTGAAGAGGAAAAGGAGGTTCATAGAAAGTGGCATAAGGCGAATGATATGGCCAAGTGCTATATTCTGGCGTCTATGTCCACGTCTCTGCAGCTGCAACACCAAAATACGGTAACAGCCACAGAGATCATGTTGAACCTCAAGGAGCTCTTTGGGGAAAAGGACCGATTAACCAGATTTGAGGCCATGAGGAAACTCATGACGACTCGAATGGCTAGGGGCACATCTGTCCACGAGCACTGTCTCATGATGTTCCAGTATCAGAATGAGATAGAAGCACTCGGTGGACTGTTTGATGCTGACACCAAGATCGACATGATGTTGCACACTCTACCCAAGTCTTTTGAGAACTTCCGCCTCAACCATGTCATGAGCAAAAGGGAGTATACCCAAAGTGAACTCCTTAATGACTTAGTGGCGGCGGAAGGTGTAATGGAGAAGACACCACAAGCCTTGATCTCTACTAAAGGCTCTTCTTCTAGCTTCAAAAGTGGAAAGAAGAGGAAGCCTAAACGTAAGAAGGCTAGTGGGAGCAAGAGAGCAGGTGGATTAGGTCCCTCTTGTGGCGTTAAAAAGCCTAAGGGTAAATGTTACAAATGCAATCAAATGGGACATTGGAAGACCGATTGTCCCTTTCTGAAGAAGGACAACAAGGGTACGCATCTCGCTCTTGTAACGGAAACATGTCTAGCAAACTGTTCCGCCCATTTATGGGTGATAGATATGGGAGCAACTGATCATTTTAGTTACACCTTGCAGGGGTTCCTGCGAATAAGGGAGCTAAGTGAGGGCGAGACTACCATTTCCATGGGCAATGCTGCAAGTGTAGCAGCTATTGCAGTGGGAGATGTACGGCTCAAGTTCCCGAATTCCAATCTATTTTAGTGCTAAAAGATGTTTTGTATGTGTCTGAATTTCGTAGAAACTTGATTTTAGTTACGTAAATTGTCTAAGAATGGATACTCTGTTATTTTTGGTAGCTCTGTGACTATCATGAGGAATAACTCTCTTATCTATTCTGGCATGTCAAATAATGGTCTTTACATTATAACTTGTGCACATGATACTCCTACTGAAACCCTTGTTTCATCGTCTTCTAACCTCAGAAAGAGGAAAATTTCTTCTGAGATGAATCAAACATATCTATGGCATCTAAGGTTGGGTCATATCAATCTTAGAAGGATCCAAAGACTGGTTAGTAATGGTTCCTTGGAATCTCTCCAAGTTGAACCAATCCCAGCCTGCGAATCCTGCTTAGAGGGAAAGATGACCACTCGGCCTTTTAAGGCCAAGGGGAATAGAGCCAATGATGTGTTGGAATTGATTCACTCTGATTTGTGTGGGTCACAAGTCTGAATGTTTTGACAAGTTCAAACAATTTAAGGCGGAAGTGGAAAAGCGTCAAGGTAAAAGTATCAAAACTCTGCGATATGATCGTGGTGGAGAATACTTGAGCGATCAGTTTAGGCAATACTTATCAGATAATGGGATTACTTCCCAGCTGACTGCACCTGCTTCTCCCCAACAGAATGGTGTAGCAGAAAAAAGAAACAAAACTCTACTGGAAATGGTTAGATCAATGATGAGCTTTGCCACACTTCCTGTATCGTTCTGGGGATATTCCTTGGAAACAGCGGCGTACATCCTCAATCTAGTACCATTCAAATGAGTCCCAAAGACTCCGTCTGAGTTGTGGACAGAGCGCAAGCCCAGCTTGAACCACATTTGGATTTGGGGAAGTCCAGCATATGTGCTGAACAAGAAAGCTGATAAGTTGGAGTCTATGACTGAGGTGATGTTGTTTGTAGGATATCCTAGAGGAACGAAGGGTGGTTATTTCTTTAGTCCTAAGGATCAAAAAGTCGTTGTTAGCACCAACGCAAGATTCTTGGAAGAGGACTATGTGAATAATCACAAAACTAGGAGTTATATTGCTCTTCAGGAAATGAAAGAAGGCATCCAGATTCCTATATCGAGTGTACAAGATGATATACCATCAGACACTGCACAACGTGTCATCACTGATACACCTGAATTGCCTTGTCGTAGTGGGAGGGCAATTGTGTTGCCCAAGCGTTACACCCTCGTGGGAGTGTTTTCTAAAACACTCCCAGAAAATGAGGATGTTTGAATCATTCCCTGTAACTACAAGAAAGCAGTTCATGACACGAATGCAGATTCTTGGCATAAGTCTATGGATTCTGAAATTGAATCAATGGAAAATATGGATGTGAAAGACCTACGGGAGCTTTCTGAAAGCAAGAAAGCCATCGGTTGCAGGTGGGTCTACAGCCATAGGATAGGATCTGACGGGAAGGTTGTGGCCTTCAAAGCATGCTTGGTGGTGAAGGGATTCACTCAGAAAGAGGGAATCGATTATGATGAAATCTTCTCGCCTGTAGAAATGCTTAAGTCGATCCGGATTCTCCTGTCTATAGCAGCCTACATGGACTTTGAGGTTTAACAAATGGATGTCAAGACAACTTTCCTTCATGGATATCTGGATGAGGATATCTATATGGAGCAACTTGAAGGCTATGTTAAGAAAGGCCAAGAGCATCTCGTGTGGAAGCTTAAGAAGTCCATTTATGGACTAAAGCAAGCTTCTAGGTCTTGGAACCAACGTTTTGACGAGGTTGTCAAATCTTTTGGTTTTGAGCAATGTCTTGATGAAAGTTGTGTGTACAAGCTTAGTGGTGATGGAAACGTGGTGGTATTCTTAGTATTGTACGTAGATGACATTCTTCTCATTGGCAACAATAAGAAGGTATTGTCAGACGTAAAGATATGGTTGTTTGAGCAGTTTCAAATGAAGGACTTAGGAGAAGTTGCTTACATCCTCGGGATCAAAGTAAATCGTGATCGGAAGAGAAGAATGTTAAGCTTATCTTAGGCGTTCTACATTGACACAATCTTAGCCCATTTCACCATGCAAAATGCCAAGAAAGGTTTTCTTCCTTTCAGACATGGCATTCCTCTATCTAAGGAAATGTGTCCTAAGACATAAAAGGAGATAGATGACATGAAGACAGTTCCTTATGCTTCTGCTGTTGGAAGTCTCATGTATGCTATGTTGTGTACTAGACCTGATATATGTTATGCAGTTGGCATGGTGGCAAGATATCAGTTTAACCCAGGGCAGGGACACTAGATTGCGGTAAAGCACATTCTCAATTACCTGAAAATGACTAGGAATTATGCGCTTGTATACCAGGCAGAAAGTTTACTTCCTCTTGGGTATACGGACTCAGATTTCCAAGCAGATCAGGATAAAAGCAGGTCTACCTCAGGTTATGTGTTTACGTTGGGAGGTGGAGCCATTTCATGGAGGTGTGAAAAGCAAAAATACATTGTTGGCTCCACCATGGAAGCCGAATATGTGGCTTCTTCGGAAGGTGCTAAGGAGACAGTTTGGCTCAAGAACTTCTTGATGGACCTGAATGTGATTCCAAGTATGCCTAAGTGTATCACAATTTATTGTGACAACTCTGGTGTAGTGGCAAACTCGAAGGAACCACAGGCCCATAAGGCAAGTAAACACATACAGAGAAAGTACCATCTTATACGAGACATCGTAAAGAGAGGAGACGCAGCTGTGGCCAAAATAGCATCGTTGAATAACCTGGCCGATCCTTTTACGAAAAGCCTTCCGGTTTTCGACAAGCATATTGAAGGGCTAGGTTTACGATGTTTACCAGCAGAGCTTTGAGTAGAAGTGGGAGATATGTTGTAAAAATTGATGTAGCCACGAGTATACTAAAAGTTTGCTTTAGTATAAGTGGGAGAATTGTTGGGGTATACTGTAAAGCAAACGTTTTGTGCTTGTATACACGGTTTCTATTTCCGCTGTTTTCTCCCATATCTGATTTGGTTATTTGTCGCATAATATCTTTTGCCTCTTTATCTCATGTTATAAATCAAATGGTGTGTTGTAGATCATAGAAGATCATTTGATCAGTTTCTCATGAGATATTAATAGTTATTCACAGTTGAGATAACTCTGGACAAGTTATCGGTTTAGACTGTAGCATATAACAGAAAGTAGTTTGTCTTGACTACTTGTTTATGCTAGTACATATGTTCATGTATTGAATGGATCGCAGTGAGACGTGTTATTCTATTCTGACCGTTTGAGAAGAACAAAGGTCTCAGTGACTCGATAGATCTAAATCCTAATAAATGATTAAGTGTGATCAAATATCTATGTATCACTTTGACTTACTATGGGTGAGAGTTATGCGTTAACTCAATATGCCCTGTATCTTGGGTGACAACTATATTTGTTTCGACACTTAATTAACTGTATTAGGAGACCATGTCCTGGTGACCCTAGGTTGATAACATTCCCTTAAGGAGCTCATTAGTTTATCGTACTAAACCCTGTAGGTAGATTTTGTATCCGGTACGATAATAAGGTTGAGTGGTACTACTTAAGGAATTAAATATATTAATTAATTTAAGCTACCAGAAGCTTTAATTAATTAATTAATGTTTGACATCTTAAACATGGGGATTGTCAGAGTCAAAACTAGAAGCCCTGATTCATCAGCAGACTAGAACGACAGTGCATCACTAATTCTTTAGTGGAATGAATTAGTGTTTATATACTTGTAATTATTTTGGGCTTGAATAATAGTGTACAAGTACATAGGTAGGCCCAACTCTAGTTTTCTAGTAGATCCCTAGAATGGCCCAACATGTCTTTTCTTTCAAGCCCAACCCACATATTAAGATATAATGGGCTTGACCCATGGAGTGTCTTATAACTACAAGATCTCTCTTGAAACCTTAAGTCTTGCATCCAACACACTTAGAGGTTAGAGAGGGAAAGTAGTGAGTGGGTTTGGAGTGGCTTGAGGATCTTGGAAGATTTCTAACCACGTAGCATCTGAGATCGAGACGGGACATACTCTAGAAGATCAACTAGTGGAATCGTTTCACGAGCTCCAAATCCAAGAGAACAATATTTCTAATCTTTGTATGTTGCTTTAAATTAATAGAATCATGCTAGGTATGATTCTTGCATGTCGAGTTAGATATCCGAAAAGGATCCGTGAGCAAGTCGGTTTAGCTTTCATTAGCCGTTCCCATCAGTGATCTGGTCGATCCGCATAGGCCGGGTGGCGGGTCGTTACAGATACTTGTGCGGGCTTTTCTTGACAGCTTATGCTCGATGAATGGATATGGAGGAGCAAATTCCTAAGAAGGTTGCTCTTCCTGAGGAGTACTTGGGTTTCAAGGCGCTGAAGAAGATGAAGGATATCTGTCTCGAGGAGGCAGGTAGTCCAGTCTTCATTGATTATTCCAAGAAGAAGGAAGAGACCCAGTCTAAGCCACCAGTTGCAGCCGTCACCAGAAACGAAAAGCCCAGTGGGAGTGTCGCATTGCCCAAGGAGGATGATTTGCTGACCAGGATGGAGCGAGTTGAGAAGCTGTTATTGGAGATCCATGATGCTCAGATTGAAATGCTTGATGCTAAGTGAGCATACTTTGCCCACCAAGGATTTAGGTACCCACCTGATTCACATTCCTCTTGAATTGTTACCTTCCCAGTTTTAGTGTAGTATAGTTTAGTGTTTTTTTTTCCTTTAAGTTTTTTTTTTTTGTAAAGTTGTGTTTGTTGTGTCGAGAAGGAAGAAGTATTGCCCTTCACCTACAATTTGCTTTTGCAAATTTTTTGGTGAGGGCATTTGAATTCCTATCTCATTAGTGTTTAAGTTATGATCTCTACGTTACTCACTTTTCCCAAAGCAAAGTTTGTGGGTGGAGGTTGTCTTCGTGATGTTGTCTAGAGTCAGTTTTTGTTGTGTTGGGTTATCACTTTACACACTATGCTCAAAGCAAAGTGTGTGGGTAGGAGTCATTAGTGTTTAAAGTGTTTAAATTTGAGAGTGTGTTGATCAGTATGATTAGGGTTTTGGTCAAGATAAGTATGTTTTGATTGAGCATGTCGTATGTAGACGAGTATGATGGATTTAATCTTGAGCAACCTATGTGAGGATTTAAGCTTAATATGCTGTTTAAATTTCATACAGTATTCTTTCTTTCTTTGTGAGTTATAACCATGAGACTTGGAAATTCTAGAACTTTCTTATATCTCTAGTTTGAGCATAATTGATCACATCACTTAGATGATTTAGGCAGTTTTTGTTGATTAAGCCCAGAGCCATAAATGACCTACCTAATGTTTTATTCCTTTCATTAGCCCCTTGAGCTTCAAAATAATTCTTTTGATACATTAAATTTAGCCTGAGAAAGGGGAAGAAAGGAAGGGCATAAGATATTGAAGCTTGGGCAAAACACATGACATTTGTAGGATGCTTAGCATGCCTTGATATTAAGAGGTATTTTATAAAAGACTTAAAAAAAGAAAAAAAAGAGAAAGAAAAGAAAATAAGAGTAAAAAATTAATAAAATCTAAACAAATAAAAGTTCTAAGAATAAGTGTGCTAAGGCCCGAAGCTGTGGAGAAAAGTGTGAAGAATCTGGAGTAGTCTCTTGCCCCGAACTGAGTTCATTTTGACCAAAGCCATTTCCTAAATATTTCCTACCTAATGCCTTAGGCCACATTACAACCTACTAAAGACGAATGATAAGTGTTGAGATTTAGTAGAGATGTAGAGGGCCGGCAATCCTATAGAATAACCTTGTTAATATTGATCAAGAGCATAAAAACTTAACCCAAAACACTTGAGAGAAGAGAACTGGTAAAGATCATCCTTTATGCTCATTGATATTATCTTGACTTATCTGATGATGTTGCTCAATTGAAATGTTTACTTGATTTGACTAATCCTTTGTTCTGCTGATTTGTTTTAGTCTTGAGTCTATGTTTTTTTTTTCTGTGCTTTTGTGTCTTGGGCGAGTTGTATCTACACACTTGAGGACAAGCGTGAGTAAAGTGTGTGGGTATGATGAACTCATATTTTGTATACTTTTTGTGTGTATTTTGTTTGTGTTTTGCGTGCGTTTAGAGTCTTTTATGTGTCTAGGAGGGCACAAGTAGAGGAAAATGGATGCAGGGTAGGACAGGTGGAGTATTGGGCATAACTCGGTGGAAATATGCAAACAGGCCTTGATCAATGATACGATGTAAATGGGCAAGGGGCCAAAGCTTACAGCTTGGGAAACAAAGTGCTATTCAGAGTGAAGCTGTGGAGTGAAGTAGCACCCCCCCCATATCATCATGTCGAGCAGAGAGTACCTGGGTGAAGCATGGATCGTGAGCAAGAAAAAGACTTACATGACCAAGACTGGATGATGTGGCGTAGCAGCAGAGGATGCATTCTTCTCAAGAAAAAGGATAAGAACGGAAGATATCCTTCCTTATCCTACTAGATTCCGATCAACATCAAATCTGCCATGGAGAAGGAAAGTCGATCCAAATCTACTCAATAAAGAAATAAGGCCGGAATAGGGAAGGAGTCCAGCCCATGAACAAGATCGACTCTAACCCTAATTCAAGCCTATAACTATGGAGTTGTTGTCATTGGAAACGTGTACTGAATTTGATTTAATTTACTTTGAGAGTGTGGTGAGGAACAAACAAGTCCTACGGGCAATATTTACTATATTTTTGCTTTAGTTTCTGAAGGCCTTTGTGGCCAGGACGTTTTACTGTTTTGCTGGATACTTCGTTTATCAGTAGTTTAATATCAAATATGATTTCCCTCTTATCGTTTATGTTTATTTCTTTCATTGTTATGTCTAGCTAAATTAGTTAGCCTGGATTGGAAGAGATAAATCGAACATGAACAATAAGACTCATGAGGTCTAATTTGAGCTTGAAATCTTGCATGGAAATGTTCCCAAAATACTAGGACTATTGATTAAAAGCTTTAATCCAACTTGAGTAGTTAATAGGCCGTTAATTGCTTAAGCAAGACTAAAGTACAAATAGTAATCAGGGATTTCACATAGAGAGTCTCTTGTGCCTGAAAAGTATGTCGAATATTGGAGAGCAGTCGATGCGTTGAGCTTCTGTTAGCTGTTTCAGGTCTAAGATTTATTATTGCTTCTTGGGCAAGCTTTTGCTGAAGGGTATTCGCAACTGCCTTGACCAGGAAATGGAATTATTTAGAGTATCTCTGGAAAAATTCTAAAATC